>CM067351.1:61264096-61488438 GCA_034190875.2 Urechis unicinctus | reverse complement strand
TTTCCTCTTAGAAAAATGAAATGTACATTTTCCACGTCGAATCTGACAAGATGCCGCTCGGTAAAATTCGCGAATTTCCGTACAGTGACGTCATTCGGGTTGTTCGCGGATATTCCTCGCCATCTTCAGCCTTCACGGTTGGTTGACAGCATGTGACTTACTCGTCTTTCTTCCCGGTCTGGTGCGTTTCTTGGTGTAGATTATGCCTTATTGTTGTGCGTTTGGTTGTCGGAACAATGAGAAGTCAGGCGTGAGTTTTTTTCTGTTTCCATAAGACAGCAAAATGCGCCGCATATGGGTGTCGAAAGTCAAACGTAAACACTGGAGTCCTACCCTTACGACAGTTCTATGTTCTGATCATTTCGAGAATGGTGCTTATGATACTGACCCAGAGCTGCTCAAAAGTCTAGGATTTAGTAAGAAACCTAGGCTCCGAAAAGAAGCCATACCGACTCTCTTTAGCCACGTTGGAGTTGATGACAGTTAAAGTAAGCGACGGAGTGCCTCGGAGAAAAGGCAACGACAACAGGTGAGATCTGCTGGCTTGAACCTTTACTTTAGGGGAATTAGGCTAGTCCTGCTATGTTGACGTATACGTATTTAGATGTTAATGAATTTATCACCAAGCTGCCAGTATATCAATCCAGCTGTTTCTTGTCATGCAGGTAGTAAATGAAATGGTATTGGCAGCTGAGCAGAAAGATAAATCAAGTGACAGCGGTGAATCACAGACTGAGGTTTTACACCCAAGCACTGCCGACCTAGGCGAAGAAACTTCGCCTCTGACAGCGTCCGCGTTGTTTGCTACACCATGGGCGAGTGCCTTGCCGTCTGCAGAACATGAAGCTTGCTCTCGCTTGTCATTTGGGGTGCAGGCAAATGTTTCCGTGAGTGTCACAAGGCAACCAACTGCAAGATGTTGTTCTTCAGGCCACACTGCTAAGTATGGCAGTTACCCCTGATGGACCTAAAGACATCGAAGGTTTTAGATTTATGACCAGTATATGATGGATTCTTTAATGTCTATTGTACTATCAATTGCCTGTTAATTTCTTTCAGAGCAACCAAGTTAAAAATTCAAATGCTATGGATTTAGCTGGTCTGAAGCTTGCTTTGAAATCCCTGTCTGAGAATGGCTTGACCATTGAATCAATCACTACTGACAGACATTTGGGGGTGAAAAAGTACATAAGGGAAGAGCAACCTACAGTCCAACTCTGGTTTGATGTGTGGCATGTTGCCAAAGGTTAGTTTCTCTGTGTGACTTAAGCCGACCCAACACTCTGTGTAACAATTTAAAGAATATTTATATGTTAGCATTAAAGACAAACGCACACTTATTTGTAAATGAAGGGATCAAGAAGAAAATACTGGCCAAAGGGAAAAGAAAAGACTGCAACATCCGGAGTGAGTGGGCCAGAAGCATTTCGAATCATGTTTACTGGTGTGCTGCCTCAAGCGATGGGGATGCGGGCCTGGTCAGAGCCAAGTGGCTCTCTGTCACTAGACATGTCGTCAATGAGCACGCAGGGCATGGGGATCTGTACCCGGAATGTGAGCATGCACTATTAGAGGACAGGAAGTGGATACTGAAGGGTCGGTATTAGTTTTTAATCATATAAGTTTATATAGAAATATTTACTTCAGTGGTAGTGTAATTAAATGAGTCGTAATGGTAAAATCCATGTCCCTGTGGTAGTACTTTACCAAAGAAATGTAATCTGTATCGATATATGTGTTAACCATAAATAGGATCAAAGCCACGCAAAGAGTTGGAGTTGATAGTCTCCAGCAAGCATCTCCTAAATGACATTGGCAGGCTTTCCCCATCAGAGCAGACATCAAGCCTAGAATCGTATCACAAAGTGGTCATATTCTTCGCACCAAAGAGTGTCCACTATCCCTATGCCACCATGGAGGCCAGGTAATACCAATGAAATTTGGTTGTGTATATTTGTTGTATGGAAGTTAAGCACATTTGTGTAGTGACAGCTGTAATGTTCTTTGTATAATTATGTGCTCAAGTTTCAATTCTTACTTAGCAATATGTTATCAACCTGCTATATATATATATATATATAGATTATATCCAGATTGCTCCTAGCAGTAATTCACTTCAATGAAAACTCGAACAGAGCTCAAGCCATCACTGAAGGAGGTCAGTCCCAATGGAGAGTGTCTTACCCCAAAGCCAGACAGGGAGACCCAGTTGTCAAGCCGGTCAAGGTAACAATTGCTTTTGGTGTGTTCATGCGTTAATCTACAATGGAACACATGTTATTTTGACATTTATTACCGAAACCTAAATAAGTTTCATATGCACAAACATTGTTACCCAATTCAAATGGGCATATTTTATAATTAACTTACTTTATGACTATCATAAAATATGAATATCATTGATTTGCTTCAGACTATGTACATCAGTTCATTGCTGAGGTGCTTGATCTCAGGCAAAAAAATACCCAAGCTACAGACTTGCTGAGGTCCTTGCAGAGGAAA
The DNA here is from genome assembly GCA_034190875.2 of Urechis unicinctus. NCBI lineage: Eukaryota > Metazoa > Annelida > Polychaeta > Xenopneusta > Urechidae > Urechis > Urechis unicinctus. Next base: position 61,485,936 of record CM067351.1, on the reverse strand, counting down.
GGAATGTTGCACCACCTATTGCCTCCCAGTAAGAGAAACCTGAAAAGGATCTTCTCTTAGATGCTCACAGGTGTCGATTTAACCTAACCAAGTAATCTTCCGCTCCATTGTAGATAACCTGTATATTTGCCGCCCATGTGAGGGAAGGATTCTCTAACAACTGTTACCACACAGGCTGTCAGCTCTTTCCTGTTTCTTTTGCCCAGTCTGTGCCACATCCATAATGTAAACTGGTGGTAGGCTAGATACCTGAATAATCTGAAGCAATATGTCAATAAGTTGTCTATGGTTTTGAAATAAGTTGTATAGTTAAAAAAACAATTGTCATTTGTCAACCATTCCCTCACTTTGTAATTTTATTGTAAGCTCTGCCCCTGGATTTCATGTTACTGGTTTTATCTATTCTTGGCTATGTGAAATATATTGTAGTTTATCAATATGAACACTGAATATTTTACACAGCGGGATTGATGTTCCCTTAGCAATACATATGATTGTTCAACCTCAAACCGTCCTTTGTGGTAGCAATAATGGCTAACTTACTCATTGTAGAGACCTCATCTCAAACAGGTCCATCCATTTGAATAGATTCAAATTTGGAAGCTTCCAGCACATTTTTATTCAGGCAGTTTGCCAGGAATCTGGGATGCTTGGTGATGCATGTCCATTCCTCCGTTATAGCCATCACTCTCTCCAAACCTCTGCTGCACACACTGGCTTTGTCCATTGGGATGCAGTGCTGACAGCTACACCTAAGATAGAGAAATAATTAAAAGAGTTATTGTAAATTTATATTTGTGGTACAATGAATGAATATAAAAGGAAAATACTTTATATACTGCATGTAATCATCTGTCCAAAATATTTAATGTGCTGAGGGTACAATGGCAAAGCTACATTCACTAGCCAAGTTATATCTGTTGTAATAGTTTCATCTGTCAACATACCATCCTCAACTTACAGAATGTGTAAATTCATGGGGTAAATGATACTAACGATTATTTTTTACCAGTTAACATAGTTCAATAAAGCTTGGGAAGGGTATTCTTAAACTCACCATTCGTCGAAATCTTTTGTGGATTCTTCATCCGAAGCGAGTTAGAGCTCCCGGTGTCATTTCGAAGTGTGACTTGGATTTTTCAACTCCCGTCCGTATTGGCTCAAATAAATAGTCATGGACATAATTTGCCCCAATTTTATGCTATGGGGTCTCGTAATTTTCATCAGAAGATGACATGGCTTCATTTAAAAACAGTGTAATCCTAAAATCCAAACAATTGCTTTTCGCTTCGCTCGCTCGATCGCTGTCAAATTCTCTATGAGGCTGCGCAGCAGGAATGACGTCACGCAACCTGCCCCTAGCGGCCAACTGAGGCAAAATGGCATCGAGAAGATGGCTTCGTATTTTCTTCCGAGTGGAACCTTATCGGTGGATTTTTAGTAGTTATGCATGGCGGTGCAATGAATTATGAGTACCCGTTGGTTAATGAGTTATTAATCTTCATTTTGAAACAACAAATAAAGAAATGATGAAAATCGTTGAAGTTGACCTTTAAATATTCCCGTGCAGTCAATGTATCATAATTACCGATGTAATGTTTAGAGAATGCCTTCATCAAGACAAGTACAACTGGAGGCGGTTATATTCCTGAATGGTATTCTTTGTACATAGATGAAAAGAACACACTCATCCTTTAGGGTGAAACATTATCAATTCGTTTCTGTTAACAAATATGTTAATTTATTGACACAATATACTGCGCTCTCTGGCACACATGGAATGTGCATTTTAAAATTGATAGCTAAGCTGTTGTGAGTTGCAAGCCGCATATGCTTTATTGAAAAGGGTAACTTATATTCGTACACATTTGCAACATACCCATATGCTAACACTTAACTTTAGAAATGTTCAGGGGGTGGAGATGGGGATTGTGAGCGGGAATCTGAAGATGCAAAACTCAATGCCTAATACGAAAATATACTGGTTAAGCTGTGGCAGTCAACCTAATGAAGCTATCATTGTCTGTCTCGTAACCTATTGTCGAAGACCATAACTATGTTCATTCGACGGTGTCATCTGCCTAGATTCTTGAGCTAAATGTTAATATGTAAAACTTCGTAATGTAGAGCAACTTGACAAAATGCCATGCATATGTCATCAGAAGATGCCCTGCATGTTCAGGGGTAGAACAGGCCAACTCTATACTCATGCAATTCGAAAGAGGCGACTAATATGGGTTGCGATGGGTGTCGGTTAGCACTCTTTTCTGTAGCACAACACTTTGGCCCAGATTTGCCAAGACGAGTGGCTGGAATGGCCTTGTCAAGTCAGTTAAATGACCGTACTCATTTTCTTTTCAACAATGAAATAACCCAATTATCTCTAGTGTCTCGTAAGTAAATTGCATCTTAGAGATGAGGCTTCGTGCTGCCCTGCCACCACAATAGCAGAGTAACCTCGCAGAATCGGACACTTTAACACGAAAATTACGTTGCCAACCATTTGCCCAAGCTTAACAAATATCAAACCAGGACTATATTCCACTTCCACAACCGCGTTTGATTGCTATCGAGAACTGCAAACACGGACTTCATCAACTTGTGTTTGTCGTGTTCATTTTTACAATAGTTTGGATGGAACAGGGAGCTTCAGTGGTGGAACTAATTAGATCTTATTACCGAGCTGGTGGGTGTTATTTAGTACGCCGAGCTTATTGTGACTTCAGGTGTGTATAACCTTTGGTGCTATCGATCGATGAGCTCTGGGGATGATGATGGTTTGTGGCTTTCAACTGCTTGGTTAATATCGTGACTGGGGTCTCCGGGAATAATGAGTCGAAATTAAGGTGAGATACTCTCTAGATATAGGCGAGGCTCGAACCCCTGTCCTGCTGGTCCGTGGTTGAGACAAGGGGGTTGAGATGGGCCTCATCGAGCGAGAAACCGCTTTTCTCTTCATTTCGTACCAGTTATTCATATCGAAAAATACACGGACGGTAGAAATTTTATTGGTCATACTGAACTAGGAAGATTTGATTTAGAGCAGTCAAGCAAACACGAAACTAATTTTCACATTGTTCGCAATATTCGATTAGCGCGATTTGCTGCAGTTTCCTAAGTTGAGAATTAATTTGCAACATTTTTTGACAGTTTCTAGGTTTAAATGTTATTCTTTTAAAGAAAATAAGTTTACTCAAGTGGTTGTGTAAAAACTGCTTGCCGTATATAATTTGTTCATGGTTTAATTTTATGCTCATTGGTGCTTGAAACCTCTATTATCGCTCTCAGCAAAGTGCCAGCCGTTGCAGCGGAATGGCTGTATGCACGCCTCGTGCGTATTGGGAGGCTTGCTCCGTAATGCACCAGAACCATGTTATACACACGCCATCGTTCATCTGTCACCCCATCTCACAAACATCGTTCATCTGTCAATCCATCTCACACAGTCGTCATCGCTCACCTGTCCCCCAGTCATAAATCATCTGTCACTCATTCTGGCAGTCGTCAGTTGAGCAATGATAGTTTTCCTTTAACATAAGTGCAATTTTGTGAATATTTTACTCTTTAAATATTTACTTTATTTCAATGCTGCTATTGAGCAAGGGAAAAAGTATCTTTTTGGTATTATTTACAAGTTTGTAGTCAGCAGCATAAATATTGAACACTGCATAATTTGTGTGTGCATAGGTTTTCAGAAGCGCTGCCTACATCTCCTCAAATCAGGGATATACTGAACAGGCAGGAGAGGAAAGAGCTAGCCGATAGTGGCAAACAGTTTCCTGAAGCTGTGCAGATGAACAGTGCAGATGAACAGTGCTGAGAAACTTTAATATTTCAATGAGCAGTTGATGGACAACCAGAGAAAGAATTCGTGAGTTAGTAAAATTGCAGTTTTGTTAAGGAATAGTAGGCGTCAGCTCTAATAAAGAGCAATGAAATATTTGCCACAAAAATGCCTCCATATTTTCATATACTGTATTGTCTGGAATGACAGTTACACCCAATTAAACTAACAGGATTTTGAAATATTCCTTGTGGTTTTGTGGTCATTTACTTTGCAATTACTTGATGGTTATGACTTGTTTATTTTGCATGAATAATCATGTATATATGTTAAAGAATACTCTGAACCGACAATTTAAATTAGCCAGTTAATTCAAACACATTCGGTGAATGTCGCATTTTTGTGCCAGTTTTAGAAGTGCATGAAAATTGGTGGTAGCAGTGTTTGGGATATGGTGAGCAATTTGACAAGCAGGTGAGATTCTCTCTGACTCGGTAGATGTATATGATGTGGACATCCATGATCCAAACAACTTTCACATATGCATTTTGTCGGCATTGGCAATGTTTAAGACATATTCATGCACCAATTGTATTCAAAGAGACATATTGCTTGCAGATTTTTAACCAATTCCCTTCAGTGCAAGCTAAACGTGAAAGGGGTCCAGAGGTGACAAAGCCAGCTTGGAGAAAAATGGCACTCTGCAAACTAATTGTTGGTAGGTTCACCACGGTTAATTACTTGGAAATCCATAATAGTATTTGGATTTAATGATACACAATAAGGAACGAAAGTCGGTTGTACGATGTATGAAATTAAATAGCTTAAATAGACCACTTTGTACTGTGCATAAAGTGTAGTGAAGAGTCATGGGTTAAACGAGGCTGCTGTTAATGTCTAACTAGCCAAGCGACTAAGGAATGCACCCAAGAGAAAAAGTTTAAATATTGCCTATTGGTAATTTTTGTTGATATACTCACACATTTAGATTTTGAATAGATTTGACTAGATCATTTACTTCAAAGGCCACTGACATGCAAAATTTGAATTTGTGTCGTCATCTAATTTTGTGATATTTTGACGCTAGTATGACTGAGATGTCATAACTGGTTCCCGAGATATGACCGATCAAACTCGCAGACTTTCCTGTGTGACGTCATCGAACTCATTCACTCACTTTCGTTAAGTGGTTAACTGATGAAAGCCATTTACTCAAACGAATTGGACTGAATTCTGCTTGTTAGGTGACGTCACACCGGAAAATCTGCTAGTTCGGTCATACTAGTGTCTCTAAAAAATTATCATCAAAATTAGATAAAAATTCTGTTTTTTATTTCAGTGGCCTCTTTAGTGCATTTTATTATTTGCATTTTATTAGGGTGAAAGTGAATCATGTTATATCCGTGTAGATTCATGATGACCATGCATGTAGTGACTGGTTTTATGTGTTAATGAACAAACCTGCCTTTTTTCCACTAATTCTTTGCCTTAGTATGTTGACATTTACTCGTTATGTTTACAAAAGATGTTTAATATCGGTATTTATTTACTAATAATTGGAGAAATAAATGTGCTTGGTTCAATGATCTTGTCCAATCGATTAAAAAAACAAAATGATTGTATTGTAGCATTACTAAGTTGACTAAAGAGGAAGTAAAAACCACCTTAATACCGAAATTTTGTATTGTTGAATTTAGATGGAAGGGCACACGTCTTTTCCACGTGTCTATATCCAGGTGGTCTCGACTTTCCTTTTACGCCAAGTTTTGACGTGTATTTCACCAGTTTTTTCACGTATTTTCCACGTGGATTCCACGTGTTGTGCCCACTTGGTGATTACAGTTGATGCTTTGCCATGCATGCTCGGAAAATATAACGCCATTGTGTTTCCACTAGCACCCTTATTTTTTAGGATTAATATGTCCCCAAAATTGAAGATTGTACGACACACAACTTCCGGTTTGCTGTTAATCCCTATACTGGCCTTACCTTACCTTTCCATACCGCATGAAACATATGAACTTTTGTTTTTGAACGACTTTTCACCCCTTATATCAATGCCACCCATGCAGTGCTTACTGTAGCCCACCTTTATTATTTAAGTCGACAGCAGCTAAAGTGTCAGTGGCTTTAATATCGATTGTTAGTTGACAATACAGTATGACAAAGCTACATGACCTGCCAAATCAGCAGTACAGTTATATGCATGTTTGTTTCCCCATTAACACCACGTGAAAGTAATCCAATTAAAAATTATCGCCAAAACTAATGGTAGTCCAATAGCTCTTACAAGGCATGTTTGATGAAAGTTGAAAGGCAACTGATTACGACTAGCTTATCATCACACAGGCCAAGTTTTGCGCAAAGCAAATATGTTAATGTTAATGGCACCCAAGGGGTCACATTCAGAATGCTAATTTTTAGCATCCTACAGTATTTCACGTCGTTTTGCGGTCAGTGTCGGCTAACATGGTCATTAAAGCACATGAGTGTCAGCAGAGATTGTCGTTCGCAAATAGTCTTCCAAAACCCGCTCACATATCGGATAATATTTAGTTATTTTTTTCTGATGGCTACAGTAAATACATCCGCATTGAATTTGCATTTAACTGCTCCTGCCATTTATTTGATTTATTCAATATTTTGAGCCGCCATGATACCGGATATCCCAGGATAAACATTGAAAAGACCGATCTTTTATGTAATTCCCTCATGGCATTTGCTTGACACCAACATTTTGATAGGTGACCTCACAGCCTCTATGACATTGATAGGCAATAGGCATTTAGATATTTGCCCTCAAAATAAGTGCACACATCACTCCCGTGAGCCCCTTTGATGCAGATGACCCGTCACAGCGCTTATTAACGGCATGAAATGAATAACAAGCCCGGTTATGTGCATGCATCATAAATGAAGCATTATATAAATATGATCCATTGTGTTAAAACATTCACGGCTATTTGCATACTTGATACAAAACAAACAGGCATACACAGTAAAACTCACAATGCCGGTACTAGCAGATAGAACAATATTCATTTCGGAATGACATCGGTGAGTCGAATAGGCAGATACGCAATCAATGTTATTGGAGTGTCATGCTGCTGTATGTTGTGACCTGGAAACCATGTTCCGAGATCACTGGTATGTGTGTGTGCCTGTGTTTGCTATATTTTACATTTCAATAAATGCCCCGGATGTTTACCTCCAAATGTGCCTTCATGATACCTACAAGATAGTACATCACGTAAAAGACATCACGTCCTACAGACTGATACTACGCTGACAAAATGATGCTAGGTGTTTACCTCACAATACTTATGCCACTTTATAGGGCGGTCCATTTGCACGGAATTGAAAACTGCCGATGCCTACACTACAACACGCTATTCAATGTGTTGTCAATATAAGTCGTTTAACACATCCTGATGTATACCATTGGTCTGGTTTTGACAAAGCTGTAACGCTTATATTTGCACGGTCACATGGTTTCATTTTGTACACCTGTGCCTAAATTATGATAGTATTTAGTGATGACAATTGTAGCACCACTCGCCATTTGCCCATATCCGCTTGTGCAAGCTGCAATCTACATTGATCGTTGACGAAGGAGTTATTTAGTTATGCATATATATATGAATAACTATATATATACTTTTATATATACTTATTGCATGGCACCTTACTCTAAGCCAATCAGAGCTCGAGCAAAAGCTCGATCTTTTTCCCATATCACCTCAAACGCACAGTTTGTCATGCGATAGCTGCAACCGTGTCGATATATCACCGAGAAACAACTTCACTTGAGATGATCCCTCACAGAGCACCGCTGCTCTAGCATGGCAACACTACGGATGTTCTTAATATCACGCACACTTTACAAGTCTTAAAACGAAGGTTTTCTCAAGAGTCATTTGCTTGCCAGCCGCTAATCTGGTTGCGTAACGCTCATCGGGAAGTCACGGTATTATCCCATCTCCCCGGAATCATGCTGAGGCGCGAAGTTGTAACACCTGCCGAGCGTGTCTACTGCGCTACAGTGTTGCTAACATCAAACAACGGCGAAGTCGGCGGAGCTCTGATTGCCGGAGATGGGAAGGTTCTGCAAGTCTCACACAACTGACTATCGAAGCATATTCTAATCAAATAAACAAACAAGTATAGAAAGAAAAGTATTTATCTAAACATCACTAAAACACAGACAGCTGAGGCCGAATGGGGGATTGACAGACTACCTCTCATATTTACAGGTCCTAGGCAGATACCTTACATAACATAGGTTCACGCTAATTATCATTATTAGGAGACTGCGTCGTGCTTGATTATCGCGTCCTCACGTTCTTTCCCCATATCACCCACGTGACCATGCGATAACTAACACACACATATATATATATATATATATATATATATATATATATATATATATATATATATATATATATATATATATATATATATATATATATATATTATCTATATCTAGTGTTAATATAAGACGTAAAGGGCTGTGCGCATATTCCTGTCAGATCCAGTTATGCTGTGTATCGCAGATTAAGTAAAGACTCGACTTGGTACAATCTGTGGTGCATAAATCCAGTAAGCCTCAAGCATTTATCCTGAGATATGAGCTTTAAGTCACTTGCGTCAACGTTTCAGTGCAGTTGTTATCTTTTTTGCTGTAACGCTGAATTAATGGCACAATAGGGCAGCAAATATTGTCCGATAAAGCATTATTTTACAACCCGCCAACACTGCATCAATATGCATATCGACTCCTGCCAATACCAAAGCTGTTCTAAAATATATTCATTAAGCTCACGAAAACCAGCAGGTTATGCATCTATGCTTTGACACTTATCTTATGCATAAATCTGCCATATACCCCCACAGCTACGTCTATAGATATACCGAATAATTCTAAATATGAGGTCGTCGGTTGCATCGTGATATGTCAGCCGCTATCTAAAGCATACACTGCTCTTTATCATAGTACCCTGGACATGACTGCTTGCTACAGAACCTGACTTTAGAGCGAATGGCCGTAGGTTATATACAGCGTATATCAGTTCACTTGCTCTTTTGTATCATCTCGAGGTGTTAAACTCGTGTTAACTGACACATATCAGGGCAGTGTTTCCTATTTCAATGTCAACTCTTACCGCTGTATGAACCGTTTTACAGGCGGGATGCATGTTAGATGTGACTAGATCGGATTAATGTGATTAAATACCGTTAACTTCTCAACGAGTATGTTGCTGGGCGTTAAGGTTGGAGAAACTGTTCCGAGCCAAGCAAAGTCGCTAATCAACAGCCACGAACGATTCAGAAAGCTTTACATCTATTGTGAAGTAGCATTGTTTCCTTGAACATTACTGATGGCAGAATACTTAACTAATGGTAAATAATTGAAATGCCAGTGGCCGACTGATCTGCTTATGGTACATTAGACGCGGCCAGTTCCATGCAGATTTAAGGATTACATCACTGGTGCAAAGCTTGCCAAGCAACGTCTACGACACGTCTCCTCGTTTAACTAAGACGCGTTCTTCTGTGGTTGTTATTGTGCGTCGAACTACTGGAGGTCCGTGTTGTTATTTCGGTCAGTAAATATGTCAAGTCGGTGTATATGTTGTGTACATGATACCACAAAACCCGACGTTGTGGCATGAGGTTGCTATCTGATTGAACAACTTGAACCAAGTTTTCTCTTAGCAAAATATTAATGTACGGCTCATATTATTTTTCATGGCCTAAATAATTTTTCAATGGCATGACATTATTGGCAAGTCAGGGGGATGTAAAGGTCTCGAGCGAAGAGTTTATAGCTACGCTGCGCTGCCTGATGATTATCAAATTACACGAAAGACACCCCCGACATCAGGCAACGATACATTGAAATCAACAAAAGCACATGAAACTGTTGATCAAACGTCTTGCGGCTCGGTGGCTGTTTAAGATATGGTGTCATCGGATGGGTCGAGGCGACTACAGTTCCAAATTAAACCGAGAATACCAGGTGGCTTTAACAAGACGCTATGACAATAGCGCTTCGGCTAACAGGTGGCGTCTTCACATATCTCCTTGGGCGGAAGGCACGATTGAGCTCTCTTAGCGATGCTATAAACTCTTTGGTAATATGACGTGCCGAATTTTCATTCAACCTTGTAACTAAAAGGTAAAATGATTAGACGCCGTCATTCGACAGCCCATGCTGGTTACATGTGCCATTTTATCCTCGCGTCACACCGATTGCAAATCAATCGTAAAAACCCATACATTGCCAAATCTAGACCGTGCGATGGACTGGTGCTGTGGGATTGTGACGAATCAGCTCGCGATGGTGGCAAAACACTATCGAGTGATAAATGTGGCAGTACAGTTGATAGAGTTTAAATGCGTTATCAGACTATAGAAGGAGAGACAACCCCTTGTTTCTGAGCGACAATTGTTCCTGCTATTACTGCAATTTAGGTCTGAGACAAAGCAGGGGCACCTTTATAATAAATGAAATCGAAATCAATAGTGCGGCTTAGCCATAAAGTAAATAATTACAATGTACCCCTTTATCGTAATTAATCATTGCATCACTACCGAGCACATTTTATATCGATTGCAAAATAGGTCAGGACATCCCCCCCGGCCAAAATGTTTCTTTCTTGTCAAGGCAAAGATACCATGAGTTATGTGCTGTCATGCCAAATTTTCTGCGAATGACAAATAATTTATTCGGCTGTCAATATAATACGCTGAAAGCGAAAGCATGGTTGCTTGCCGACTCCATTCAAGTAGTCAATTAGCTTGGCCATATCCGCTGATAGTCATAGAAGATAGGAAATCAGTGATTGAATGACATAGCTTTCCAGTCATATACCTCATTGAAGGAAATTATTTTTCTCTCAGGCACGATTCATTCCCTGCTATTTGGAGTCGGTGCGAATAGCTCTACGGACTCTGCTACAACTCACTGAAGAAATTATTGGCATGTTGGCGCAACTGAAAGCGAACCTAGCATTGAAACGAACCGCAGCATTTTGCTGTATTTTGTTTAGTCAATATTGGAATACATTCTTATCAATACACTGCTCTACAATTATCGACGCAAAAGTTCCAACCCTCCTCTATAAATCGAACTAGCTGGCTTATTTTCATATCAAAACACGCATAGTTTGGGTGGCCAGCTGTCTTCTGAAAATGGAATATATTTGTTTTCGCTATGATTGACAATGCAATCAAGTATCTTGAGACATATTGCTGGACATATGCAGACGACAGACGAGCAGCGGTATGCGTACGATATTACTTGTACACATAGTTCCTGCTGTATCATTTAAAAGAAATTCCACGAGCCAATGACATGATGTTTATTAAATACATTACACAATTAATGACAACGGGGTTCTATGCGTTACTTGGACATCAAGTAAGATTTTATGGGTAGCCACGTGTCATTAGACGGTCATGTCCGTCATCGTTCAGACTGTTCTGTGTGTCTAATGCCCATGGTGTTTCCGATCATATAATGGGTTAGTGTCAAATAGCTGAGAACCTTGGCTGTTTTGAATATTCGCAAGTATGTTGATGAATATTTATGAGTGTTACAATTCACGTAGTCTATGTCGACGAGAGATGGCGTGTCAACACAAGGTGGTGTCGGTGTGAGACCACCCGACGCCAGCAGCCGTGTCTACATCTGCGGTTGTCTGTGTGTGACTAACCGACGCTGGCCAGCATAGATACATCTGAGGTTGTCAGCGGGAGACTAACCCACGCTGACCAGCATAGCTACATCTGCGGTTGTCAGCGTTAGACTAACCGACGCTGGCCGACATCTGCTGTTTACTGTTTAAGGCCAGCATACGTGCCGACATCGCCTGCTTCCTGTGTCTGCTACTGGTTTTAGCTTATATGTTTGAATTTGGAGTCATATGGAGCATAAGGCGGAGCCTGAGCTGATCAAGAGAAACATCATAATAAAACCAAAGGGCTTACCCGAATTGACGTCCATGCTACAAAAATATACTAAAATACACATGGGACTCATGATCATCGTGTTGGTCATATATATATATATATAAAATAGATATATATAAGGGGACTCTTATATATATATATATTGGTATATATATATATTTATAGATATATATATATAGAGAGATATATATATAGTATATAGACATATAGAGAGAGATATATCTAGCTACACATATATAGATATCTATACACATATACACACTACACACACATCACTACTCTCACACACATATCATACACTATATATCATCTCTGTATATATCTATATATCTCTATATATATATATATCTCTATATATCTCTCTATATCTATATCTATATATATATATATATCTATATATATATGTGTATACACCTTGTCTAACAAAACTATACCTAGCCGACTTCGCTGTCTTCTTAGCCATTCAATGTTACACAATCTGCACCTCCTCATTTCTCTTCTTCATGAACTGTATATACGACTCAAGTAACCTGCTTGTTTATCCTTCCTGTCTTGGGTGTACGCGCTGGTGAGTTCAGATCAATTACCCAAATGATGGTCTGTTCGTGAATCATTGGACACGAGACCTATAGCTCTCGCCAAGCGGTTACAGCGCAATAGCATATGGCCGCCTGGCTAGGACACAACCAAACCCGTAAATGATTACACAGTGACGCATATTGTTATGTACAGCAACGTACAGGAGCAGCACTGTCCTGGCTGTTTTAAGTGAATCATTTGCTATTCCTTGAAACATTAGCAGCCGAAGCGGGGAGAAATGTTGCTTCCAGCACTTTGCTGAACTGAACTGATTGAGGCTGCGCCAAAGTCCAAGAACTTCAACAAGGTAAGAATCTTATGAACCAGCAGGGAGACCAAAAAGGGAAAAGGTTCAAAGTTCTACCCTGGTCACCCAAAAATAATTGATATATAATTTGTCTACGTCAAACGATGATCTGCAAGTCTTTGTTCTCGTCTATGTTGGTATAATTAATAAACTATTGTCTCTGAAGTAACTGACAAATTCTAATCGTTGTAGCTGCTAGTCATAGCATGACGAAGAACCAATAAAGGGCGTAGTCCAAGTATAATAACCGAATTCGAGAGGCAGAGATTCTTCTCATACCCCAGCACGCGCCGTGAGAGCTGAGCGTGAATAGTGCAATCCTCACCTCAACGTAATTTGCTGAAAGTAAGTTAGCGCACGATGCACTTCTACCCCCACCCCCCACCTCCCCAACCCCCCCAAAAAACAAGAACCATACACTGTAGGACCCTATTTGCATTCGTTGCTGCCAAATTCTTCAGGATGCTGTTATGCAAGAAGAATCTGCAAAAGATCCGCCCACTTTATGTGATAGAAGCCTCTAAGAGCGTATTCTTCATTTCATTCATATGCGGCTTGGGAAACAAAAGATGGCGTCACCATGCTCTTGTTACCGACCGTCTACATGACAACGATCATAAGAATAAAGTTTGATCATCATATCGAGTCGAATAAAGCTTTCACAACACACACTCTGTAACTTGGTAGCAGGAAATGCTGGTTCGACTTATGCGAGCTGCGCACATGCTTATTTGTCTTAAGGTGATAGAAGCATCCATAGGGTGATGACAATGTTAAAATAAGTCCGTCTCAATTAAAATCAATTATTGGCTAAACATGGCTTTTGATCGCTGGTGTTGTTTGCATGGATGTACACCTATAGCCCATGTAGCTTAACATTTATGGTGTAGCTTGACAAAGATCACTTAGGACTGAAGATTCATCTGTTGCAAATTACGATGCGCATTATAATGATCGGTATAGAAATAGCCCTTACATCTAAATGTCAGGGGATTCACATTCTACTTGCTACGACACAGATGGAGTGAGATCAGGACGCAATAATGTGTCGGTCGACAGGATATAACATGATTCAGTGGTAGATACATTTACTCTCTATAGAACTAGCTTTATATATATATATATATATATATATATATATATATATATATCTCGATATATATTGATATATATATATAAATATATATATATATATATATATATATAGAATATATATATACTGACAAAATATATATATAGAGAGAGATATATATATATCTATAGATGCTAGTCATATATAAGATATATATATTATACCATATATAGGGCGCAGTCTATAGTATAATATATCTCTCTCTCTTCGAGAGGCATAGATATATATATCTCTCTAGTGGCATCGTGATCTCTAGTCAAGCCTCACCTATCTATATATATATCTATATTTATATATCTATAGTATATATATATATATATATGCACGTTCTCATATATACTCTCTCTCTCTCTCTCTCTCCTCTCTCCTCTCTCTCTTGGGTACCCCGAAAGGATATCTCTCTCTCTATGTCCACATTCTCTCAATGCACATTTTCGTCTCTCTTACACTTTGTTGTCTTGACTCATATCTCACTATCTCTCTCTCTCTCTCTCCTCTCTCTCTCTCTCTCTATCTCTATATATATCCTCTATATGCACACGGGTACACGAAAGGATATACCGCTATGTCCACAAAAAGTCATGCATTTTCGTTCAAAATATCTTACAATATTTTGTGTTTGACTATTTCCATTCTAAGTAGTTAATGTACAAAGATAATCTATCTTTCGCGAATGATTTCTAAGGATTTTGAATATTATCACAATTCAAAATTTAACAACTAACCTTTCGATGACGTACCCTAAAAATCCAATATCTTCCATGCAACTATATATATACTTTGACCCAAATGACTGATAAAATGTTTAATCATGTGTGATGGAAATGTATAGTTGAAGAATTAAAGATTCGATTGATTTTTAAATTTAATTACCGAAAACTATTTTTCTCTCACCATTCATCTTTCTACTACAACACTAGTATTTATTGCAAAACGCTACCAATGGTTGATAATGATTACATGTACAACAAATAATATTTTGGTGATTCAAAATAATTGAAAATTATTTCAAATTTACTGTATTTGATCGGCTGCACGAATATATGAATGTAAAATATATAAGCACACCATTTCGTAGATTACATTTTTCCGTAAAAAAAACATATAGCATCTTGACATTTCGTGGACGACCTTTGGATCAGACCGAAAAACATATACCTGAATAAAAAATGGCAAAAAGATTTTTAATTGCATTAAACTGTTGCATTGTATCAATTTGAATATACCGATAAAAATAATTAATAATGAATGATAGCAAAAATTAAATTTCAAAATTTGTTCACGAATGATTGTAGTCTATGAATGGTCGTAGATCGTCATTATATATATATATATATATATATATATATATATATATATATATATATATATATATATATATATATATATATATATATATATATATATATATATATATATATATATATATATATATATATATATATATATATATATATATATATATATATATATATATATATATATATATATATATATATATATATCTCTCTATATCTCTTTCTATATCTCTCTCTATATCTCTCTCTCTATCTCTATCTCTATATCTATATATATCTCTATTATATATATATATATATATATATCTATTCTAGAGTCTTTCCGGGTAATCAGTTAATTCGCGCAGACTATTAAGAGTCCCACTCCTCATACCCCACACCTCAAGTCACGTTCTTGCGACGGATCTTAGTGCTAAAAAATTGGAATACGAACAGTATAATTATTTCACTCGCAACATCAAATAAAATGTTACGCATTTGAACAGGGCAAGTCTTGCATTGGCAATGTAAATAAGAAGTTTCAGTTGAAGGGGTTTGATGGTTGACATTTCCCAATTTCAGTATGAGGACTACCTTTTGGTACAACTTGGTGATATACCCACTGATAGTTTATACACTTAAGTCTTGGCTGCTATGTGACCAACACTATCTAATGTCGCTTTGAGGTAAAGCTGACCTACAATGAAGACCGTAATCAAGTTGTCCCTACATAAATGTACAAAAAGAAATGCTTCTTAAAAGTAGACGGAAAGAGGTGCACCGGATTGAACCATTCCATTAAGCAATCAACACTTGCATGAACAAAAGAGCGACACGTCGCATCTAAATTATGAATCGATGATTACTTTACCAATGGTTAATGAGCCATTTAAGTTGATTTAAAAATGGCATACTGCATTTTGCAACCGGGTTTGATATCGTTTAAATGAGTAACACGATACTGTCACAGTATCTTTTTTTGCATTTAGGGTCGTGGGGAGCTGCAGAAGCATGTGGACTGTCAGTAAGTACGCACTCCATTTCATTAATTTATAGCCAAAGTCTCTGTCTAACCGATGTCATGCGCAAAAGCACCCAATTTTATCTACTGAGCTCTCATGCTAGGGGTACGACAGACTCGTGTGTACGATAATTAATGGTGTGGTACTACCACTTCCAGCTCCCTGGGTCTTGGTATTCAAAATATTTTTTCTTTCAGTGTAACAGTAATGGTAATTCCTAACTATTGTCATGGGAAATTCACCTGATAATCCGCATCAATGGTCAAACAGGAGGCTTATTCATGTTTTTCATATCGCGTGCAAATATTGAATAATACTAATCCTATTTCGAAAGACCGTTGTTGGCTGCCCGCTAATTTGGACTACTTCTATGAGCTTAAATAAATGTTTGAGTCATTTTGAGCTCTCGCTTCCTCCGTTATTTTCGCGCGTGGGAGACTCAACCATCGACTGGTCATATCGCATATTTTCCCACTACTTGCGGATTTCTTTGATCATGCCATGAAATGTTGTTACAAAGAAACATTATCGATTATTTCCAAACTGCGACAGACTGCTGAGAATAAACTGTGCTCATATTACAGGATTATGCTTGAAAAGGACCTCTGCAGTTACCGGCCTCCTCTTCGTTGTCTGCTTCGCAAACATCTTTCACTATTGTTCAGAAAAAGCGCACCCACGTTTGTTACTCAATCAAACCAAATTAGCATGCAAGCTTCCCCAAGTAACCAGAGTTTACGACATATTGGAAAGTACGATTCGGAATTACGGCAACAAATTTTGGTACCCCAACAAAGGCCGCCTTCTCAATCGAACCAAATCAGCATTCTGTCTTCTCCAAGTAACCAGAGTTTACGACATATTGAAAATAATGGTTCAGAAATACGGCATCAACCCATGGTACCTCAAGATAGGCCGCCTTCTCAATCGAACCAAAGCAGCATACTGTCTTCACCAAGAAACTAGAGTTTACGACATATTGAAAATAATGGTTCAGAATTACGGCATCAACCCATGGTACCTCAAGATAGGACGCCTTCTCAATCGAGCCAAAGCAGCATACTGTCTTCACCAAGTAACCAGAGATTACGACATATTGAAAATAATGGTTCGGAAATACGGCATCTATCAAAGGTACTTCAAGATAGGCTGCCTTCTCAATCGAACCAGAGCAGCATAGCATACTTCTCTTCCCAAAGTGACAACACTTTATGAGGCATTTAACAGTCAACATCATCAGTAGTAACTAAGTACAGCTCTTTCAAGAATGCATTAGTTGAAAAAGGCCAATAGAAAGAGAGAAATTATTCTCATATCCACGGATGTGGCCTTTGCGTCCATGTCAATGAACTTCTATGTGACTTCACTGGCAAACAATAACATTAGTGATTATCTTTTCGTTGGATTGGAGGCAAAAGTGTGTGTATTCTTAAACAGTTAGGGATTTGATTGCTATGCACACTTTAATGAAATGATCGGGAAACAAGCGAGTACGTTTGGCACTGTCGATTTCAATCATAAAACCGTGCATAGACTTGCACATAAATGCATGGAATCTCTCTCAACAGACCACTCCAAAACGTCACCAAACAATACTTAACATCGTGACGGACCAAATGATAAAAGAGAAGAAGATAAAAATTCACATTTTGATGGAAGATATATTTCCTAATAGAAAAGTGTACTTGGAGACAGGAAATAGAATGTTTCTCGGAGATAACCCTTGTAAAGACTGCGTCATTGTCCATAACAACTGGATTGTAAGTTACGATGCTAAGGAGCTCCGATTTAAGGAAAACGGTCTCTGGGGTGTAGATATCGACGGTTACTATGGTAACACGGACACGCGCTATTTACTGTATCGTGAAAGAAACAAGAGTACACTTGCACGTGAATTAAGCGCACTCAGGAATGCCTTTTCCATAGGTTACCTTTTGAACAGGACCGTGATACTGCCATTATTTACCTGTTACAGGTGTTAATATTCGGCATGCAACGCCTCTCACGCAGGTGCTCTTTCCATACTCATTACCGATTGACGACCTTCAACAAGCACTTCTATGGAAAATACAGAGAGCACGTATTTCTACAACAATCAAGCAATCGTTAAGCAATCGGTCTCCCGTTTATACTATAAAATGCAGCCAATTCGATTAATCCAACCCAACTTCGTTTAACGAGAAGATTTTTACTCCCAAAAATGCCACTGAAGGGGCAAGTGTCAGTGATATTGTGTCGTGGTTCGGAAACTTGAAATATTCTGTACTTCCGTTTAGTTCTTTAGAGGGAATATTTGGCGGTTTTACCGAATCGGATCATCAGTTTGATGAAATAAACAAAAAGCTTGCTCACGCATTTGTAGCCTCAAATTACAGACAGCTATGATTGTAACAACACTTTCGGTTGCTGGCTCTACATCACTATCTACTTGACCTATGGGACGGGCTAACGGTTTGAATGTAACAATGCTGGTTACAGATATTGTTATGGGGGTGGTGTTAGTTAACGGATATTGAGATGTGAACAGACATAAATTCAACTGCTGTCAAATTAACTACCCCGTGAGGTGTCTTTATCGAATCGTATTTCATGTATAATGTTTACCTTTCAATATGTATACATGAGGCAATAGAGACATATCACATGTGTATATATGAAGGCTCTATCTCGACTGTAGTGGCATTTTCTTCAGGCTGGATTTTTACGACCTTCTAATAGAACTTGTACCTGACTGTATGAATCACAGAGGTGAAGCACTAGTTTCCCTCTCCGCAGTGCAACAAACGAGAAGGGTGTCTATGAAGGTGATATGGTCATTATCATCAGTGAGATTAGTGTTGCATTAACATCAATGACATGGGAGTTAATATCGGTAAGATGGATGTTAACATACTTTCAATCGGGGTTCATTGGGGTGTGCCAGTGGTTATTGCTGTTGAGATGGGGTGTCACTATTAGTCCAATCGACGATATAAAGATGGTTAAAATGTTAAACAGGTAGTTGTACTAAACAACAATGGAAATATTAATGACTATATGGTGCCATTGATAATTCTATCCCAATCTCAAATTTGTCTCATCAGTCATTTATTTAGACTTTAGGCTGTGATGGCGTTGAAGGGCAACATAACCAAGCAAAAAGTGCACGTGCACATGTTTACGTCCTAAGACACACCAGCTGCTTGCACGTGTTAACGTCTTGTGCCAGACCATCGTTATGCACGTGTTTACGTTCTGTTACGGACAAGCCGCGATTACGCGTTTACGCCCTGTGACAGACCAGCCAAGTGCACGTGTTTAGGATCTATGATAGACCAGCCACGTGTACGTGTTTAAGTCATCTGCCACTCAGAACATAGCATCGACAAACCACAACACCCGATCTTACTGCGTCAGCCTTCTAGCAAAGAATCCTTCCATATTTGATGGTGGTACAACATAGCGCTCATGAGGGAACCACTTGTGGTATGCGGCTGTATGATACCTCAGGCACAAGAGGACCGCTGTTGCATTACTGCTATTCACGCTAGATTTGCCGTTCATGCTTGGTTGTCATCGTTATGCTTCGGGTTACCCTGGATATCGCATTCAGGCGGTGTTGCCGTTGCTATGGTTCTGATGTGCCCAGAAACAGCGCTCATGCAGAACCCCTGCAATTTGCACTTGATGTAGCATTCACGAGATAATAGCCGTTGCGTTTTAGCCCCGTTTACTCGGAAAATTTCTCGATTTATTGTGTTCAAAACCAACTTCGTACGGATCTATACTGAGACGCATTTGTTTATGAAATGTGGGTTAAAAGGCAAGGCAACAATCTGGTGAGATGTGTGCATGATACTGTAAATACATACATCCTCTAGGCTCCCTTTGATCACACAAGCCTAGCGCAGCGCAGTTTAAAAACCAGCCTCTTAAAATGAATATATAGTATAAGCGCTGTTTTTATGCCCCCAATGATCCTACAATTAGACATAACACTAGCACTGTTGTCACGTTCTTATTGGCCGCAATGTGAGGATGGAAAGATATAACTCACGGTACATTGGGATTTACGAAGAGGCGAACAGTTTGAGAGCAGTTCCTTAGTTCGGTGGCGTTAAACTGAATGCGTGGTGATAGGCCGTTTCGTTGTCTCTACTGGATCATTCAATGTACTAGAGTTGTCTGTCAAAGTGGAGCTTCTTTATACTAGAATTCTGCATATTATTCTGTAAAATGGGTTGTTCATTATGGAATCATATTTGGAATATTTCAGAAATCCTTACCTTCTGGCATGTAAGTGTTGTTCAAGCGCTCGTTACTCCGCAGACTATGTTGATAATCTCTCTATGTATATATTGTGTTCAACTGATTATTACCACAGTGTGAACAGTTATCTTTAGACGATTATGATGTAGCCGTTTGTTACCTCTTACCGCGTTTGCCCAAATTTCGCCAGATCTTAATCTATTTAATGCCGCAGGTCTAAATTGACTAGTTTTCTTGAAAAATGATAGTCGGTGGTTGATTGCGTGCGCTATCCTACCGAGCGCATTCGTCAATGCCCCAAAAGAACTCTTTCATCACGTTTATGGTCTCTGAGGTCATATGTATCGGTTACCTACATCGAGGCGCCATTCCTTTAAGGCATAACTGACATGGCATTTTAAACTGGTACTCGTACCATATTAATAAATATAAAATTAGAACACAGAGCCATAGTGCGTAAATGTTCCGCGATCGAGACAATATTATGGTCTATAAGGCAACTCTAATTGGAATGTTAATAACGTATAAGGTCACAAGTGACTTTTAAGAACCCCATGCGCGCAATCAGTACGAATTTAAGCATACAGAGACGATAAAATAATACAACACATATTATGGTGATTGAAAGTATCTGGACGCAACAATGTGAAGAGAAGTTCGAACAAACATAGCAAGTTGCCCCACAATCTATAATCGTGAAAGCTTAATTGAAAGATACAGTAATTGGCACCTGGGTTGAACCAGCTAGATAGCCAGTTATCGTAAGACGTTAGTTATTGTTGGCGTGAGCAGCTTTCGTTGAGAGCGCATCTACCTTCCCATGAATTTAAGCAGAGATGTGCACGTGCAAGACCGAACATTAGCGAAACGCATCCCCAATATATCCCCCTTTAATATTTTAATGTTTAATATACAACAGAGTAAGATGGATGATGCGATATTTTCTCATCTTCTCATAAGAGACATACGCCTATTATAACTGACCCAATAGCCTCAGAAATACAAAACGTGTGCGGCGCATGAGCTAAAATATATAATAATGCAATTCTTATCAATACATAATTTAACGTTCATAAACGATAATATGCGTTGTCTTGCCTAACGTCAAATTAACGATCAGTCATTGGTACGTTTAGATTTACTGGACCCTTAATAAGAAGCATCATGTGAGACAAAGTGGGCTGCATCGATTATAACAATTGACTCTCCGAACATGATTCCAAGCGCACCATCCAATACGTGCACATACACAGACATGGCCGTAACGTATACCAGGCAATTACATATGCCTGTGTGAAATGTTAAAAGCAGGTGCAAACCTCCAAGAAATATATGCTCACTTTGCTATTGCCGTGTCTTGCACTGAATGTTCAAGTTGATAATTCTGTGTTGAATATTGTCTACAGCAACAACAGATGAACTATATCCAGGATAACTTGTGTCTTTCTATGCAGCTTTATATATTGTATTGGAATGTCGAACACATGTGATATATGCGTCGTAGTTGGACGCCTGGCGTATTTGAGGGCAGTGAGAAGTAATGCCTAATATCGAGGGCTGATTAAAGTTATGCCCCGGCATATTGCACTCATAGACATTGATATGTCGCAGCATGTTACGTATGTTCGAGGTACAATGCTATTGAATCCTCATAGTGTGAAGTGTAACATTATACACATGAAGTCAAGTCGAACACTATTATCCTCATGTGTGAAATTGGGTAAGATTTCACATTCACGGGCCTTAAAAACCTCTCATATGGAATAAATTGCTTTCAAATCCTCATTATCAATGCTAAATAGACTAAGCAGCCTGACAAGCTGATAAAAATTAATTGTTTGGTTGTAAATTATGGCAGTATTCCGATTAATCTTGCTCTACGGTGTAGGCTCTATATAGGACGCATGCATTTGCGCCATTCTAATTCTACGCTATTAATGGAGTATGCTCGAAAACTTCCATAAAGGGGAACCATAAAAACCTGTACAACATTTGTCGAACAGTTTATTATGAACCTTTACATACTGATTCTAAGTATTCTTTCTGGACACAAGATTATCCCATCAATATTGATTTTCTACTTAATCAATGTGTGATCCAAGATCAGTTGCTTGTTAGCTTACATTAAGGCTAACACCTTTCATTTTTATATTGACAAAAAGCACCAAACTGCTCTTTGGTGCCTTTAATATAATATTGAAATCTTATGAAGCGCTCAGGAAGTTTGAATAGCTTTGACAGCAGCGAAATAATAAGCATTGAGGGATACATCATCAGCGTAGCTTAGCACACCAGCATCACGATGCTCATCATGGCAGCCGTATCTCCTTGTTGTGAGTCATGAAGTTGTGGAGAGTTCAATAACGTAGACACAGAATACAATGGGTGACAAAACATCTCTCTATTTGTTTTAATAAATGTAGTTAATGGTAAGAGAAACTGTGGTTTCGCTTACCTCCTATCGGTCGCTGCATGTGTTGAGCACTCATATGACATATGCCACGCTATTGAAGGGTCCAGTAACATGACATACCATAGTGAACTTGGACTTATTTATTCTCTCTCACTTCCTTGAATTTAAATATGCACTGCGTAGTAATTTGTGACGTTATGATCAACTCGTTCTCATTACATAACTGTATTTAATGATAACATTATCTAGCAGTTATCAAATTATTCTACTAAGAGCTATCGAGCGATAATTATCACTGCTATTCAAAGATTTCTTTCTCTTTTGGGAATGACAACAGGCACAACTCTCAGCATAAAACGGCACATACGTGCATGATTTATCATTCTACTAAAAGGTTTCGATAAATGAAAGTATAATTCGCCGAATCCATTATGAATGTGATAAGACGAAAGCTTACAGAAACCGCTACCTTTATAAACTGACCAATTGTCGATAGCGCGGAAAGACCCACCTGTACTGCCATAGTGTGTAATATCGTCAATCCTTAAACCGCATGGGCATACGGAGGCGCGGTCGCCTTGATCTATAGCATGTCTCTATTACATCAAACCACAGTCCGGAGGCGCGTTTGTAAATTGCTGTTAGCATCGGCGAGCTAGAAATACTTGAAGTGGTCACCACATAAGTCAGTTAAAGAGAACCTACTGTACAGAGAGCGTGTATAAGTATGCGTTTTCTTGCTCAAACTTTCTGGCTCTCCACTCGCTTTCAATGATTCGGTCCAAAGCACACCATGCATTGAAGATTTGACCCCCGTTTTTGTGATGTGATCCAGTCCTGAAACTGCTAGCTCCATCCATAAAAATGAAAATATATATTGTTCTCCCATGAAATTATCTATGCAATAAACAGACATGCATCGATGCAGTAATTGCTTGCAGCAATCATTCCGAGATAGTGGCAAGCTTCTGGGATAACATACCGCCATGTTGTGATTACTGTTTAGTAAGACAAAATGATGATTTACTTAAGAGACACTGTACATGATTAGGTATTCTAGCTATCGACCATCAAGAGGCTCTCACAAACCCTAACTGTGGGATATTGTGTCAACGCACCATCTTGTTTTTCCTATCAAGCATGCAACATGGTGTCCTTAGAGACACAGCTATGCCTCAATAATCATACGCATATAGTTTGTTTGTGTTCGTTTTCATAAGCTCTCATATGATATAAAAAGCCGCACGTAAGTAACGATTTACCTTTACTAGTGTAAGGATTGGGTAAACATTGCACACCTGAACATAGCTTCCATGGGGACCCCGCGTTCAGTTGCCAGGTGGCGGGGGGATATTTTCTTCAACAGATGATGATGATAATCCACTTCGTCCCCGATGTCACGATAGTCCCTGCACACGCGATTAGACAAGGTTAACACATATTCATGAGATAAAGCAACGGCAACATTATTGGCTCATCAGCTTACATTGACAACGATAGCCCAGGATAACAGGCCAGTTATTGGACGATGGATAACATGTGACACACGATAAAGGCGATAACAGTTACTGCGGCGGATATTCCTAGCTAGAAAATATTACAATTGCTGCATACCTTGTCCGATCATGTGGTTAAGGCTCAGAAGATGCCATATTTGGTAGGTCGACTTATTGGTTTGTGCTTTAGCTTTGATGTACACAAATTGCAAGCTTTAAAATTGTTGCGCTACGTTGATGACTGGTCGGCTAAACTCTACTAGCCATTATTCTCGTACACTTATCTACTTAGATAATGCAAAGGGCAAGATAATTTTGGTTGAATCGATATTTCGCAAATTTAGATTCTACTTTACCAGTCACGGATGACGTTATTTAATCATGTAGACTGTGGTATCACAATACGCAGCTTTGGAGAGAATACATGTCAATAGTCAAAAACGTGTCAAATTCAAAGTCATTTGAGGCTCAGACGCGAATTAAAATGTTTTCGATCATCTTAAGCTGAAAGGTGTTCAACGCAATGATGTCTTAAGCATCGGCTTAACGTGTTATTTGTCATCTTTAAACCACCTCATTAAGTCCCCGACACCGCAGCTTGTGCAAGCTACCTGGTGCACTCCTCTCCAGTCAAGCAACGGATTCTACGAATGTCTTTTGCATATAAGTGTGACTCACTTAATAATATATATATGAAATGTGAGTTGTCGTTTATCTGTTATGGCCTGCAGAGAATTATACCCTTGAAAGATCACTTACAATATTTGCCCTTAAAATACATATCGAACGAATTGCACAAAAAACAATTCTCAGTTATGTCCTTTACTTGGTTTTTGTCAAGTTGGGCAAATGCCCACAAAGTCCAAAATTCTTCGCGCTGCAAAACTGAAACCAAAACCCACTAATCCATTGAATATATTGTGTACCTGCACAAAACTTTTAAAAGGTGAGGTCCTGACAAGCGCAATCTTTGATTGTCACCGAACTCAGACCTACCGGCTGCAAATATACTATCACGTCTTTGTACTCTTACTGATATAACAACGTCACGTTGACGAAGTGGTGAACAAGCCTGAATGCATGTTGAAAGCTAATAAAAACTTTCTAGAGTGACTAGTCCGTCTAATCATCCCGAGAGTGCAGCGGGACTGCATTGTTTGCTGGTTTTTATTTACAGATCACTTTTGACATCTATATCCCTTTTTTCTGACACATCATCTGCAGAAAAAAAACCCTATTCCGGTATTCCAACTGTATGTTTTCCCGACCCTAATGCCGTGCTTAATATTTATGCATATAAAAAACCATCCGCAACTCATCTCAAAAGTGTAAAGCGTTACGTAACCCTTGTAATAAGCTATATGCCTGTGTTATGGTACTCAATCTGGAGTAATGTTTAGTGTTATTTGCAATATGTTGCGACATTATGACTACAGCAGTATCTAGATCTCTTTTTTAGATCAAGGCCCGAACGGGTCCAAGGAACGACCCTTGATGGACACCACTAATCACCCTCGTCCAATCGAATTCGACGCCATTGCTTTCTATTCCTGAGCCATTCATGTATCTATTCATTCTCGTCAATGAATGCGGTGGTTAGGTACTCGATAACACTCATAACTGCCCGTATAATGAAACATATTTTCACTGGACGCGACTTACTCAGTTATCTGTGAAGAACGTCATGTTGGAATATATGTATGCGAGCAAATAAGTCTTTAAAGCTACATGCACCACTGGTAGAACTCTAGGAAGTGATTGATTGTATTAACAACATTGATTAAACACTGTTCCTAGCGCAAACATCTTTCCTAGGTATATTTATGGTTGATCGCAATGCTATTCCCAATTTATGTGGAATACGTCCTTCGACATGATACTTTGCTTCAGTTGTAACTCAGGTATAGGGAATATATCATGGTTATATGTCACAAGTGACCGCATTAAGATCAGTCTTAAAATGGAACTGCTCCTAGTGCAAACTACCTTCTCCATCCTCGACCAGGGCAAATGACACATTGACGTTATGAATGAGATCATTAATCAAGCATTTAATGGCTGTTCGTAATAGTATTCCTATACAATGTGGAATGTTTCGTCCGACATTGCTCTCATCGACATCAGATGTTGTTATATATGACATTGCCCCTAGGGTTTAGCTTAGTAATCATGGTAATATACTTGTTTTAACGGTTAATATAATTTCCATGCAGTCGCAAGTTATCTCTTTAATACACTCAGAATAAAGTAGTTGTTACCCTGTGCAGGGTAAAAGATATACGGAAGACAAATATAACACCCAGCCCTGTCTTTAAAACAAGCACCAGCACATGCTATTACAAAAGAGTTTGCAATTGGATTCAGACAGTACCTTGAACCAGGGATTGTTCAATCGAGCATATCATATGCTAGAATTGAGCAAGCCAAAGGTAGACGAATACTGCCTGGTGCCCCCTGTGGATTGTCGATATGACCACCTTTCCCTCGGTTGGTTGGCTAGACGGTAGGTAAGCGATGCAATATAATTGGCAAACAAAATGATTGACGAAGCTGCATTACGATCACTTACACCCACTTTTGCTGTGAATCCCAGCCTGATTTAACAATGGGTGGTAATTGTTCACGACTGTAAGGAATCGTTTACATGCTTGGAATAGGCTGCAGGCGTTTGCACAATAAATTTTTATCACCTGTGTCAGATAAATCAACGGAGTCTGGTTATCAGTGAACAAGCCTCTGTAGGTAGATAAATCTTGCATTATTGCGCAAAAACATCCATTCTACTCTTTATGCCTGGTCACTCCATCATAATGCTTCATAAATGACAATCACGCAAGCGTGCGACTTATCTTAACAGAGAAGTGAAGCCTTTACCCTATTAGTGTCAGTCTTAGCTGATTAGTGTCAGTCTTAGCTCATTAGCGTCAGTCTTAGCTCATTAGCCGATGGTTTGGTAGATGCAGAATACCAATGCCTCGGGAAGTACTTTAACACGGCTACTGACCCTACAGTTGTCTGTTTTCGTCGGTTAGGAGAAGCAGTAATATAGTACTGTGTAACAATAACGTCGAACATTCATCATTATTCCGACGCCTCCTCAAATTGGAAATTAACTCTAAACTCCTGCTTGTCATTTCGTTATATATGGGTTGATCTTGACACAAAGCAAGGAGAAATCGCTGAACAATTGAAGGGATTTGAGGTAATCAGTTACATATCATCAATGCGTATCGCGTTTGTAGTGATGCCGGACCTGTATCTTATGGCGCATACCAGCTATCACATTTTAGAACATATTTTGGTATCAGGTTTACAACATGGTCGTAAAATACATTCCTGTTTTGCTATACTCTCAAATCCTTTAACGCATGACCCTCGCTCACGCATGTAGACAGAACTTCTTGACAGGTGGCTGTCAATGCTGAGGCTGATAATGCTCATGTGACGAAACACGTGTCAAACCCTGGCCTTTTTCTCGCCTCGTTTTGGTGTCTAATTACTTAATGCCAGAAGGGGATATCGGTTTAACGTCATATAGCTATATTATCACAGTTTTATGGCAAAAACATTGTTTCTTTTTTAACATGCCAGTTGAAGCGTTATCAATAGTATATTAATACGCCTGCTTCTTAGAGAAAACAATGTCATGAGCCGGACGTTATCGTTTAAGTTAATTATTGATTAAAAGACAATCCATCGCAGTGATTACACTGACTTAATAAGATCAGCTTTTGCTTACGTAATGGCTGACCAAGAAAAACAGCATAACAGTGCAATATGTTTATGTGACATGGACCCATTAGTGTCTTCATCTGTGACGCATCTGAGCCACAATGAGATAATGGTCCATCACGCTATGAATGATGCTATTGCATTACCTCTTTTGTCAACAATTAATTAAGAATACATGTTGCAGCAATGGAGATGGGGTAATAGCACGACCCGCCACTATTAGCATTGGTAACAACTAGGAGTATTCAATTACGGTTAGGCGCCTATATACTGGAATGGGATTTGCATTTAGAAATATCGGTTGTAGGTCTAGAAGACATATCGACGTGGGTAGGATGATTATCGCTTGACATCAGAATCCCCGTACGTCACAACACATACCGAGTCTTGTGTGGGGATGATGTTTCTGCCCAATGTGGCATTGTGTGCTGATATAGAGCGTTAACAGTGTAAGAATATATGAGAGATGTTTTGAATATCTATCAGCTTACTTTTTGCGATGCGTCGGGACGGCGAAGAAATCTCAATTTATCAACTCATTCGATTGGTTAGATAATATATGGCTGGACGATGCATAATACAACGCAAGTATAAAGTAATAATATCAGAGGAGCACACCGATAAACAGGTACAGTCATAGAATCAGAGGAGCACATCGATAAACAGGTACAGTCATAGAATCAGAGGAGCACACCGATAAACAGGTACAGTCATAGAATCAGCGGAGCACATCGACAAGCCACATGTAAAGTCAAATAATTACACCACGTGTAAGGTAAAAGAATCAGAGGAGCAAACCAACGCGCCACGTGTTAAGTAATAGAATCAGCGGAGTACATCGACACGCCACGTGTTAAGTAATAGAATCAGAGGAGCACAGCCACACGCCACGTATTAAGTAATAGAATCCGAGTAGCACACCGACACGCCACGTGTAAGGTCGTAGAATCAGAGGAGCACACCGACACGCCACGTGTTAAGTAATAGAATCAGAGGAGCACACCGACACACCACGTGTTAAGTAATAGAATCAGTGGATTACATCGACACGCCACGTGTTAAGTAATAGGATCAGAGGAGCACACCGACACGCCACGTGTTAAGTAACAGAATCAGGAATCCTCCAGCACAGTTTTAAAGATAGGAGTACAATCAAAGCATGTGTGCACACCTGATAGCACACAAACATAAATATGTATTGACCTACACAACATCCCCGTCACATCCTCGAACATTACCGATATTATGTATGGGTCAGCAACAAAACAGTGTATCCCATAACACATGGCAGTATAGGCTCCACGCAGCCGTCTGCTGCAATTTGTCTCGGGTAACTAGAACAGGCCCGGGTAGCTTATGTAACTGACTGACTGCTAACTCAAATTGTTGACAGTTTAGGGTTAGCAATTTCAGGGGTTTTGAGAGAAATAGGGTAAAAGCTTCACTTCTCTGATCAAATAAGTCGCATGCTTGCGTGATTGTCATTTATGAAGCATAATGATGAAGTGACCACGCATAAAGAGTAGAATGGATGTTTTTTGCGCCATAACGCAAGATTTATCTACCTACAGGAGCTTGTTCACTGAAAACCAAACTCCGTTGATTGATTTGACACAGGTGATAAAAATTGGTTGTGCAAACAGAAAAAGTGGGGGTAAGGGATCGTAACGCAGCTTCGTCAATCATTTTGTTTGCCAATTATATTACATTGCTTACCTACCGTCTAGCCAACTAACCGAGGGAAAGGCGGTCATATCGACAATCCACCGGGGGCACCAGGCAGTATTCGTCTACCTTTGGCTTGCTCAATTCTAGTATATGATATGCTCGATTGAACAATCCCTGGTTCAAGGTACTGTCTGAATCGAACTGCAAACTCTTTTGTAATAGCATGTGCTGGTGCTTGTTTTAAAGACAGGCCTGGGTAATATATTTGTCTTCCGTATATCTTTTACCCTGCACAGGGTAACAGCTACTTTATTGTGAGTGTATTAAAGAGATAACTTGCGACTGCATGGAAATTATATTAACCATTATTACAAATATATTACCATGATTACTAATCTAAACCTTGTACTGCTACTGGAGCAATGTCATATATAACAACTGATGTCGATGAGAGCAATGTTGGACGAAACATTCCACATTGTATAGGAATACTATTACGAACAGCCATTAAATGCTTGATTAATGATCTCATTCATGACGTCAATGTGTCATTTGCCCTGGTCGAGGATGGAGAAGGTAGTTTGCGCTAGGAGCAGTTCTATTTTAAGACTGGTCTTGATGCTATATTTGTCTTCATTATATCTTCAACTGTGCTCTTAAGTCAGCTACAAGATCGACGCAAAACTGATAAAGTTAATGCGGTCATTTGTGACATATAACAATGATATATTCCCTATACCTGAGTTACAACTGAAGCAAAGTATCATGTCGATGGAAGTATTCCACATAAATTGGGAATAGCATTGCGATCAACCATAAATATACC
The DNA here is from genome assembly GCA_034190875.2 of Urechis unicinctus. Classification (NCBI taxonomy): domain Eukaryota; kingdom Metazoa; phylum Annelida; class Polychaeta; order Xenopneusta; family Urechidae; genus Urechis; species Urechis unicinctus. The sequence goes on along the minus strand of CM067351.1, from coordinate 61,455,475 downwards.
TAGGAAAGATGTTTGCGCTAGGAACAGTGTTGAATCAATGTTGTTAATACAATCAATCAATTCCTAGAGTTCTGTCAGTGGTGCATGTAGCTTTAATGACTTATTTGCTCGCATACATATATTCAAACATGACGTTTTTCACAGATAACTGATTAAGTCGCGTCCAGTGAAAATGTGTTTCATTATACGGGCAGTTATGGGTGATATCGAGTACCTAACCACCGCATTCATTGACGTGAAAGAATAGATACATGAATGGCTCAGGAATAGAAAGCAATGGCGTCGAATCCGATTGGACGAGGGTGATTAGTGGTGTCCATCAAGGGTCGTTCCTTGGACCCGTTCGGGCCTTGATCTAAAAACGAGATCTAGATACTGTTGTAGTCATAATGTCGCAACATATTGCAAATAACACTAAACATTACTCCAGATTGAGTACCATAACACAGGCATATAGCTTATTACAAAAGTTACGTAACGCTTTACACTTTTGAGATGAGTAGCGGATGGTTTTTGATATGCATAAATATCAAGTACTGCATTAAGGTCGGGAAAACATACAGTTGGAATACCGGAAGTGTTTTTTTTTTCTGCAGATGATGTGTCAGAAAAATGGGGTAGAGATATCAAAGTTGATCAGTAAATAAAAACCAGCAAACAATGCAGTCCCGCTGCACTCTCGGGATGATTAGACGGAGTAGTCACTCTAAGAAAGATTTTATTAGCTTTCAACATGCATTCAGGCTTGTTCACCATTTCGTCAATGTGACGTAGTTATATCGGTAAGAGTACAAAGGCGTGATAGTATATTTGCAGCCGGTAGGTCTGAGTTCGGTGACAATCAAAGATTGCGCTTGTCAGGACCTCACCTTTTAAATATATTCAATGGATTAGTGGGTTTTGGTGTCAGTTTTGCAGCGCGACGAATTTTTGCACTTTGTGGGCATTATCGTGACCCTTTGCATTATCTAAGTAAATAAGTGTACGAGAATAATGGCTAGTAGAGTTTAGCCGACAAGTCAACAACGTAGCGCAACCATTTTAAAGCTCGCAATTTGTGTACATCAAAGCTAAAGCACAAACCAATAAGTCGACCTGCTAAATATAGCATCTTCTGAGCCTTAACCACATGATCGGACAAGGTATGCAGCAATTGTAATATTTTCTAGCTAGGAATATCCGCCGCAGTAACTGTTATCGCCATTATCGTGTGTCACATGTTATCCATCGTCCAATAACTGGCCTGTTATCCTGGGCTATCGTTATCAATGTAAGCTAATGAGCCAACAGTGTTGCCGTTGCTTTATCTCATGAATATGTGTTAACCTTGTCTAATCGCGTGTGCAGGGACTATCGTGACATCAGGGATGAAGTGGATTATCATCATCATCTGATGAAGAAAATATCCCCCCGCCACCTGGCAACTGAACGCGGGGTCCCAATGGAAGCTATGTTCAGGTGTGCAATGTTTACCCAATCCTTACACTAGTAAAGGTAAATCGTTACTTACGTGCGGCTTTTTATATCATATGAGAGCTTATGAAAACGAACACAAACAAACTATATGCGTATGATTATTGAGGCATAGCTGCGTCTCTAAGGACACCATGTTGCATGCTTGATAGGAAAAACAAGATGGTGCGTTGACACAATATCCCACAGTTAGGGTTTGTGAGAGCCTCTTGACGGTCGATAGCTAGAATACCTAATCCTGTACAGTGTCTCTTAAGTAAATCATCATTTTGTCTTACTAAACAGTAATCACAACATGGCGGTATGTTATCCCAGAAGCTTGCCACTATCTCCGAATGATTGCTGCAAGCAGTTACTGTATTGATGCATGTCTGTTTATTGCATAGATAATTTCATGGGAGAACAATATATATTTTCATTTTTATGGATGGAGCAAGCAGTTTCAGGACTGGATCACATCACAAAAACGGGGGTCAAATCTTCAATGCATGGTGTGCTTTGGACCGAATCATTGAAAGCGAGTGGAGAGCCAGAAAGTTTGAGCAAGAAAACGCATACTTATACACGCTCTCTGTACAGTAGGTTCTCTTTAACTGACTTATGTGGTGACCACTTCAAGTATTTCTAGCTCGCCGATGCTAACAGCAATTTACAAACGCGCCTCCGGACTGTGGTTTATGTTGATGTAATAGAGACATGCTATAGATCAAGGCGACCGCGCCTCCGTATGCCCATGCGGTTTAAGGATTGACGTTATTACACACTATGGCAGTACAGGTGGGTCTTTCCGCGCTATCGACAATTGGTCAGTTTATAAAGGTAGCGGTTTCTGTAAGCTTTCGTCTAATCACATTCATAATGGATTCGGCGAATTATACTTTCATTTATCAAAACCTTTTAGTAGAATGATAAATCATGCACGTATGTGCCGTTTTATGCTGAGAGTTGTGCCTGTTGTCATTCCCAAAAGAGAAAGAAATCGTTGAATAGCAGTGATAATTATCGCTCGATAGCTCTTAGTAGAATAATTTGATAACTGCTAGATAATGTTATCATTAAATACAGTTATGTAATGAGAACGAGTTGATCATAACGTCACAAATTACTACGCAGTGCATATTTAAATTCAAGGAAGTGAGAGAGAATAAATAAGTCCAAGTTCACTATGGTATGTCATGTTTCTGGACCCTTCAATAGCGTGGCATATGTCATATGAGTGCTCAACACATGCAGCGACCGATAGGAGGTAAGCGAAACCACAGTTTCTCTTACCATTAACTACATTTATTAAAACAAATAGAGAGATGTTTTGTCACCCATTGTATTCTGTGTCTACGTTATTGAACTCTCCACAACTTCATGACTCACAACAAGGAGATACGGCTGCCATGATGAGCATCGTGATGCTGGTGTGCTAAGCTACGCTGATGATGTATCCCTCAATGCTTATTATTTCGCTGCTGTCAAAGCTATTCAAACTTCCTGAGCGCTTCATAAGATTTCAATATTATATTAAAGGCACCAAAGAGCAGTTTGGTGCTTTTTGTCAATATAAAAATGAAAGGTGTTAGCCTTAATGTAAGCTAACAAGCAACTGATCTTGGATCACACATTGATTAAGTAGAAAATCAATATTGATGGGATAATCTTGTGTCCAGAAAGAATACTTAGAATCAGTATGTAAAGGTTCATAATAAACTGTTCGACAAATGTTGTACAGGTTTTTATGGTTCCCCTTTATGAAGTTTTCGAGCATACTCCATTAATAGCGTAGAATTAGAATGGCGCAAATGCATGCGTCCTATATAGAGCCTACACCGTAGAGCAAGATTAATCGGAATACTGCCATAATTTACAACCAAACAATTAATTTTTATCAGCTTGTCAGGCTGCTTAGTCTATTTAGCATTGATAATGAGGATTTGAAAGCAATTTATTCCATATGAGAGGTTTTTAAGGCCCGTGAATGTGAAATCTTACCCAATTTCACACATGAGGATAATAGTGTTCGACTTGACTTCATGTGTATAATGTTACACTTCACACTATGAGGATTCAATAGCATTGTACCTCGAACATACGTAACATGCTGCGACATATCAATGTCTATGAGTGCAATATGCCGGGGCATAACTTTAATCAGCCCTCGATATTAGGCATTACTTCTCACTGCCCTCAAATACGCCAGGCGTCCAACTACGACGCATATATCACATGTGTTCGACATTCCAATACAATATATAAAGCTGCATAGAAAGACACAAGTTATCCTGGATATAGTTCATCTGTTGTTGCTGTAGACAATATTCAACACAGAATTATCAACTTGAACATTCAGTGCAAGATACGGCAATAGCAAAGTGAGCATATATTTCTTGGAGGTTTGCACCTGCTTTTAACATTTCACACAGGCATATGTAATGGCCTGGTATACGTTACGGCCATGTCTGTGTATGTGCACGCATTGGATGGTGCGCTTGGAATCATGTTCGGAGAGTCAATTGTTATAATCGATGCAGCCCACTTTGTCTCACATGATGCTTCTTATTAAGGGTCCAGTAAATCTAAACGTACCAATGACTGATCGTTAATTTGACGTTAGGCAAGACAACGCATATTATCGTTTATGAACGTTAAATTATGTATTGATAAGAATTGCATTATTATATATTTAGCTCATGCGCCGCACACGTTTTGTATTTCTGAGGCTATTGGGTCAGTTATAATAGGCGTATGTCTCTTATGAGAAGATGAGAAAATATCGCATCATCCATCTTACTCTGTTGTATATTAAACATTAAAATATTAAAGGGGGATATATTGGGGATGCGTTTCGCTAATGTTCGGTCTTGCACGTGCACATCTCTGCTTAAATTCATGGGAAGGTAGATGCGCTCTCAACGAAAGCTGCTCACGCCAACAATAACTAACGTCTTACGATAACTGGCTATCTAGCTGGTTCAACCCAGGTGCCAATTACTGTATCTTTCAATTAAGCTTTCACGATTATAGATTGTGGGGCAACTTGCTATGTTTGTTCGAACTTCTCTTCACATTGTTGTTGTATTATTTTATCGTCTCTGTATGCTTAAATTCGTACTGATTGCGCGCATGGGGTTCTTAAAAGTCACTTGTGACCTTATGCGTTATTAACATTCCAATTAGAGTTGCCTTATAGACCATAATATTGTCTCGATCGCGGAACATTTACGCACTATGGCTCTGTGTTCTAATTTTATATTTATTAATATGGTACGAGTACCAGTTAAAATGCCATGTCAGTTATGCCTTAAAGGAATGGCGCCTCGATGTAGGTAACCGATACATATGACCTCAGAGACCATAAACGTGATGAAAGAGTTCTTTTGGGGCATTGACGAATGCGCTCGGTAGGATAGCGCACGCAATCAACCACCGACTGCTATCATTTTTCAAGAAAACTAGTCAATTTAGACCTGCGGCATTAAATAGATTAAGATCTGGCGAAATTTGGGCAAACGCGGTAAGAGGTAACAAACGGCTACATCATAATCGTCTAAAGATAACTGTTCACACTGTGGTAATAATCAGTTGAACACAATATATACATAGAGAGATTATCAACATAGTCTGCGGAGTAACGAGCGCTTGAACAACACTTACATGCCAGAGGTAAGGATTTCTGAAATATTCCAAATATGATTCCGTAATGAACAACCCATTTTACAGAATAATATGCAGAATTCTAGTATAAAGAATTTCCATTTTGACAGACAATTCTAGTAAATTGAATGATCCAGTAGAAACAACGAAACGGCCTATCACCACGCATTCAGTTTAACGCCACCGAACTAAGGAACTGCTCTCAAACTGTTCGCCTCTTCGTAAATCCCAATGTACCGTGAGTTATATCTTTCCATCCTCACATTGCGGCCAATAAGAACGTGACAACAGTGCTAGTGTAAGGTCTAATTATAGGATCATTGGGGGCATAAAAACAGCGCTTATACTATATATTCATTTTAAGAGGCTGGTTTTTAAACTGCGCTGCGCTAGGCTTGTGTGATCAAAGGGAGCCTAGAGGATGTATGTATTTACAGTATCATGCACACATCTCACCAGATTGTTGCCTTGCCTTTTAACCCACATTTCATAAACAAATGCGTCTCAGTATAGATCTGTACGATGTTGGTTTTGAACACAATAAATCGAGAAATTTTCCGAGTAAACGGGGCTAAAACGCAACGGCTATTATCTCGTGAATGCTACATCAAGTGCAAATTGCAGGGGTTCTGCATGAGCGCTGTTTCTGGGCACATCAGAACCACAGCAACGGCAACACCGCCTGAATGCGATATCCAGGGTAACCCGAAGCATAACGATTACAACCAAGCATGAACGGCAAATCTAGCGTGAATAGCAGTAATGCAACAGCGGTCCTCTTGTGCCTGAGGTATCATACAGCCGCATACCACAAGTGGTTCCCTCATGAGCGCTATGTTGTACCACCATCAAATATGGAAGGATTCTTTGCTAGAAGGCTGACGCAGTAAGATCGGGTGTAAGTGGTTTGTCGATGCTATGTTCTGAGTGGCAGATGACTTAAAAACGTACACTTGGCTGGTCTATCATAGAACCTAAACACGTGCACTTGGCTGGTCTGTCACAGGCCGTAAACGCGTAATCGCGGCTTGTCCGTAACAAAAAGTAAACACGTGCATAACGATGGTCTGGCACAAGACGTTAACACGTGCAAGCAGCTGGTGTGTCTAAGGACGTAAACATGTGCACGTGCACTTTTTGCTTGGTAATGTTGCCCTTCAACGCCATCACAGCCTAAAGTCTAAATAAATAAATGACTGATGAGACAAATTTTAGATTGGGATAGAATTATCAATGGCACCATATAGTCATTAATATTTCCATTGTTGTTCAGTACAACTACCTGTTTAACATTTTAACCATCTTCATATCGTCAATTGGACTAATAGTGACACCCCATCTCAACAGCAATAACCACTGGCACACCCTAATGAACCCTGATTGAAAGTATGCTAACATCCATCTTACCGATATTAACTCCCATGTCATTGATGTTAATGCAACACTAACCTCAGTGATGATAATGACCATATCACCTTCATAGACACCCTTCTCGTTTGTTGCACTACGGAGAGGGAAACTAGTGCTTCACCTCTGTGATTCATACAGTCAGGTACAAGTTCTATTAGAAGGTCGTAAAAATCCAGCCTGAAGAAAATGCCACTACAGTCGAGATAGAGCCTTTTTATATACACAGAAATACCATGTGATATGTCTCTATTACCTCATGTATACATATTGAAAGGTAAACATAATACATGAAATACGATTCGATAAAGACACCACACGGGGTACTTAATTTGACAGCAGTAGAAATAATGTCTGTGTACATATCAATCTGTTTACTAACACCACCACCCCACAACAATATCTGTAACCAGCATTTTTACATTTAAACCCTTAGCCTATCCCATATATCAAGCTGGTATTGAAGTAGAACCAGCCAGCAACCAAAAGTGTTATTACAATCATAGCTGTCTGTAATTTGAGGCTACAAATGCGTGAGCAAGCTTTTTGCTTATTTCATCAAACTGATGATCCGATTCGGTAAAACCGCCAAATATTTCCTCTAAAGAACTTAATTGAAGTACAGAATATTTCAAGTTTCCGAACCACGACACAATATCACTGACACTTACCCCTTCAGTGGCATTTTTGGGAGTACAAATCTTCTCGTTAAAAGAAGTTGGGTTGGATTAATCGAATTGGCTGCATTTTATAGTATAAAAGGGAGACACCGATTGCTCAATTGTTTTAGAAATACGTGCTCTCTGTATTTTCCATAGAAGTGCTTGTTGAAGGTCGTCAATCGGTAATGAGTATGGAAAGAGCACCTGCGTGAGAGGCGTTGCATGCCGAATATTAACACCTGTAACAGGTAAATAATGGCAGTATCACGGTCCTGTTTGAAAAGTAACCTATGGAAAAGGCATTCCTGAGTGCGCTTAATTCACGTGCCAGTGTACTCTTGTTTGCAAAATCCTTTCCTTCACGATACAGTGATACAGTAAATAGCGCGTGTCCGGGTTACCATAGTAACCGTCGATATCTACACCCCAGAGACCGTTTTCCTTAAATCGGAGCTCTTTAGCATCGTAACTTACAATCCAGTTGTTATGGACAATGACGCAGTCTTTACAAGGGTTATCTCCGAGAAACATTCTCTTTCCTGTCTCCAAGTACACATTTCCATTAGGAAATATATCTTCCACCAAAATGTGAATTTTTATCTTCTTCTCTTTTATCATTTGGTCCGTCACGATGTTAAGTATTGTTTGGTGACGTTTTGGAGTGGTTTGTTGAGAGAGATTCCATGCATTTATGTGCAAGTCTATGCACGGTTTTATGATTGAAATCGACAGTGCCAAACGTACTCGCTTGTTTTCCGATCATTTCATTAAAGTGTGCATAGCAATCAAATCGCTAACTGTTTAAGAATACACACACTTTTGCCTCCAATCAAACAAAAAGATAATCACTAATGTTATTGTTTGCCAGTGAAGTCACATAGAAGTTCATTGACATGGACGCAAAGGCCACATCCGTGGATATGAGAATAATTTCTCTCTTTCTATTGGCCTTTTTCAACTAATGCATTCTTGAAAGAGCTGTTAGTTACTTAGATTACTACTGATGATGTTGACTGTTTGGGAAAGTGCCTCATAAAGTCTTGTTACTTTGGGCCGTAAGAAACTCAGTATTGGTGCTCTGGTTCGATTGAGAAGGCAGCCTATCTTGAGGTACCTTTGATAGATGCCGTATTTCCGAACCATTATTTTCAATATATCGTAAACTCTAGTTTCTTGGTTAAGACAGTATGCGGCTTTGGCTCGATTGAGAAAGCGGTCTATCTTGAGGTACCATGGGTTGATGACGTATTTCCGAACCATTATTTTCAATATGTCGTAATCTCTGGTTACTTGGAGAAGACAGTATGCTGCTTTGGTTCGATTGAGAAGGCGGCCTATCTTGAGGTACCATGGGTTGATGCCGTATTTCTGAACCATTATTTTCAATATGTCGTAATCTCTGGTTACTTGGAGAAGACAGAATGCTGATTTGGTTCGATTGAGAAGGCGGCCTTTGTTGGGGTACCAAAATTTGTTGCCGTAATTCCGAATCATACTTTCCAATATGTCGTAAACTCTGATTACTTGGGGAAGCTTGCATGCTAATTTGGTTTGATTGTGTAACAAACGTGGGTGCGCTTTTTCTGAAAAATAGTGAAAGATGTTTGCGAAGCAGACAACGAGGAGAAGGCCGGTAACTGCAGAGGTCCTTTTCATGCATAATCCTGTAATATGAGCACAGTTTATTCTCAGCAGTCTGTCGCAGTTTGGAAATAATCGATAATGTTTCTTTGTTACAACATTTCATGGTATGATCAAAGAAATCCGCAAGTAGTGTGAAAATATGCGATATGACCAGTCGATGGTTGAGTCTCCCACGCGCGAAAATAACGGAAGAAGCGCGAGGCTCAAAATGACTCAAACATTTATGTAAGCTCATAGAAGTAGTCCAAATTAGCGGGCAGTCAACAACGGTGCTTCCAGAAATGGGATTAGCATTATTTAATATTTGCAGGCGATAGAAAAACCTGAATTAACCTCCTGCTTGACCATTTATGCGGATTATCAGGTGAATTTCCCATGACAATAGTTAGGAAATACCATTACTGTTACACTGAAAGAAAAAATTTTGAATTCCAAGACCCTGGGAGCTGGAAGTGGTAGTACCACACCATTAATTATCGTACATACGACTCTGAATGGCATGGTTCAATCGGGCGCACCCCTTGCCGTGTACTTTTCAGAAGCATTATTTTTTGTACATTTATGTAGGGACAACTTTATTACCGTCTTCATTGTAGGTCAGCTTTACCTCAAAGCGACCTTAGATAATGTTGGTCACATAGCAGCCAAGACTTAGGTGTATAAACTATCAATGGGTATATCACCAAGTTGCACCAAAAGGTAGTCCTCATACTGAAATTGGGAAATGTCAACTATCAAACCCCTTCAACTGAAACTTCTTATTTACATTGCCAATGCAAGACTTGCCCTGTTCAAATTCGTAACATTTTATTTGATGTTGCGAGTTAAATAATTATACTGTTCGTATTCCATTTTTTTAGCACCAAGATCCGTCGCAAGAACGTGACTTGAGGTGTGGGGTATGAGGAGTGGGGCTCTTAATAGTCTGCGCGAATTAACTGATTACCCGGAAAGAATAAATAGAATTTTACATATATATATATTTAGAGAAATAAATAGAAAGATATATATATGCATATATATATAGAGATATAGATATATAGAGAGATATATATATATATATATATATAGATATATGATATATATATATTATATATATATATAGATAGATTATATATATACCTATATTTATATATATACATAAATTATTTATAGTATATATATAAATAATATATATCTATATATATATCTATATATATATATATATATATATATATATATATATATATATCTATATATATATATATATATATATATATCTATATATATATATATATATATAATATATATATATATATATGACGATTACGACCATTCATAGTCTACAATCATTCGTGGACGATTTTGAAATTTAATTTTTGCTATCATTCATCATTAATTATTGTTTCGGTATATTCTAATTGATACAATGCAACGGTTTAATGCAATTAAAAATCTTTTTGCCACTTTTTATTCCAGGTATATGTTTTTTGTCCTCCAAAGGTCGTCCACGAAATGTCAATATGCTAATTTTATACGGAAAAATCCATCCTTTAGTGCTGATATATATTTGCGTATATATTCGGAATACAGTAAATTTGAAATAATTTTCAATTATTTTGAATTACCAAAATATTATTTGTTGTAGATGTAATCATCAACCATTGGTAGCGTTTTGCAATATAAACTAGTGTTGTAGATAGATGAATGGTGAGCAAAAATAGTTTTCGGTAATTAAATTTAAAAATCAATCGAATCTTTTATTCTTCAACTATACATTTCCATCACACATGATTAAACATTTTTTCAGTCATTCGGGTCAAAGTATATATAGTTGCATGGAAGATATTTGATTTTTTGGGTAACATCATTGAAAGGTTAGTTGTTAAATTTTGAATTGTGATAATATTCAAAATCCTTAGAAATCATTCGCGAAAGATTATCTTTGTACAATACTTAGACTAGCCTTTCATATTGAAATAGTCAAACACAAATATTGTAAGATATTTTGAACGAAAATATGCATTGACTTTATGTGGACATAGCGGTATATCCTTTCGTGTACCCAAGTCTACGAAAGATCGGCGGTTTTTTCCACTAAAAGTTGCGTTCTTGTATATATATATATATATATATATATATATATATATATATATATATATATATATATATATATATATATATATATATATATACTTACAATAGCTACCATTTTGTACAATATCCATATATACCACCATTTTGGGTTTTTTGTCTGAAACACATCATGCCAATGACAAATCATTTTTAACATATGTTATCATAGTTGAATGATAATTTTCAGCAGTCAAATTAAGTTAATTTTTATAAACATTTTATTTGGAGAGATGATATGTTTTTTAGTTCAAAAAAGGCGGTTCAAAAAAGTTAAGCACCAATGGTCATGCAAAACATCAACCATATTGTTACATACTATATATACAACCAATTTGACTCATACTTTATACACAACCAAAATGTTACATACAATCACTTTGATTACATACACAACCATTATGGACAAAATGAGTATAAGTTTCTATATCAACTTGAATTATAACTCAAATAGAAAGAGAAGTTGTAAATGGCACCCGAATTAAATATCTGTATATAAAATGTAACTAATTTAGGTGAAGTTTGTTTAAATTGATTATATTTATTGTAATATTAGCAGAAACAGGAATTATTCATTTTTATTCAAAAATATGCAAGAGACAAATAAAGTTAATTCAGACAGTTACAAAAACTTGCTTACAAAGTTTTACTGGCAGCAATAACAACTGGGCCTCTGATAAGGTTACATGTTATACATAGGGGTAGAAAATTAGTACAATAAAAATTACATGCAATGTACTGGTGAAATAGAATAATACAGAAATTGTTTGACTTATAAGAGAGACCCTACAATGTTATTAACTTTATGGGATATTGAACAAGTAAAGCAATAATACTAACAATAACATCTTCCAACAGGTAAAGTACAAGCATGAACATTGCAATTATTTAAAATTTAGATTTTTACGTAAACTGAGTTGACATTTCCTCTGTTCATTCATTATCTTTGTCCTAACTTGCGAGTTATTGAAGGGCCAATCCTTGGTCTCCATGAAGGACTCAATCAACTTCTTCCCTATAATAATAAACCACATTTTACACCAATTAGCAGAATGAGAATATATCCATAAAAGACGCTAAATAAAGGAAATAGAAAATGCAAATTAAAGAATAAATGTATACAATAAACAAAAGTATCAAGATGCCCATACCTGTCAAGTAATAATGTCATTACAAAAACATGTAGTTTGAAATTGGTATTAAGACCAGAAGCTGTGAATCAGATAACCACTGATATTTTTAAGGTGCTACATCCACTATTACAAATAAAGTAAAATTAAAGAATCAGGTTTACCAGGTAATTTTTTTATTGGACTTGGGAGCTGGACCCACTTCTTGAACTCTGTTTGGATGAGCTTTGTTTGGGCTGTGGTCCATCTTGCCCTTTTAACTGATGCAAAATATATCCTATAAATCATTTCAGTCAAACATTCAGGAATGATTGGTGAAATATGAAAGTAATTTCAATATAACATTATTACACCCCCCCCCCCCCCCCTCATCCACCCAACAAAATGAAGATGTCACATAAAACACAACAATTATTAGTGAAGTGAGAGATGATCCCCAAATAAAAAAGAAGTTTAACAGCTGACAGCATGTAAAACAGATAAATGAGATCAGAAAGTTTGCATTGACTCACTGCTGTTAGCCACAGGACAGCTATCTTCATCAGAAGTGATCTTAATACCAGTATCCTCAGAGGTAGAACATTGGGGTGAGTCCTCAATCAGTGTTTGGCTGCCTAATATGCATAAAACTGTAGTGTAGGGACAATATACACAATCATATTTGTATAATAATGACTCCAATGCCAATGTGTAAATAAATAGCTGACAGATAAAGCACTGAGTAGTGATCAGCTTATAGTAGCATTATCTTTAAATATTTCAGAAACAATGGATATAATGCACTTTTATCCAATTTATAGGAATGTCATAGAGTATCCAACCTGTTTCAACAGATCCATCAGACAACATTGTTGAATCATCATGATTAGTGACAGAACCTTTAGTAGTGGCATGCTCATAAGAAGAGGATGGACCAGGGTCTGGAGCATCAGCACTCAGTAAAGGGGTGACTGAAATATAATTGCAAATAATTGCTTGATTAAGTGACTGGACTTTCAATTGTTAATGCCTTAGCATTTTGAGAAATCAAGTACATCTTGTTCCACACGTCCAGAACAATTTTACTGGCTTTGTCCTCAAATGAAATGCTGCTAGAAGAGCCTTTTTAATAAATGATTACATCTGAATCATCATAATCTAGAAGTTACATGTTATATTCATCTATAATTTACAGTTTATCAGAGCAAACATATGACAGCATAATTGAGATAATAACTCACCTCTTTCCCCAGCAAGCTGACTATCCACAGTCAATAGGTAGCTCCCGACTCTTGTGACGGCTTGCACAGCGAGTGGTCTTTGATATGTGCCAGCATTCACCTGAGCACTATGCCCCATGTGCGAGTAAAAAAACTCCCGTTGATTCTCTGGTATGTCTTGGGCAGCATACAAGGTAGATAGTCTACCTCTCTGGTTGGTAGCATTAATCAGGTCTGTTTGTATTCCTGCTTGTATGCAAACATATTTGGTAGCATCCCATCCACCACAGTGTAGAGTGGAACCTGTACTAGGGAACAGAAAGTCATTTTCATCCAGAACCCCAGCCCTTTTCCTGATATCAGCAGATATAAGTATCTCAATAGCAGCCACTAAGTCATTTGGGATAATACAGCTCACGAGGTGGTTCCCTTTTCCAGTTCCATACAAGATGGTCAATTCTTTGAACCACTGTTGTTCTTCATCTCAGAGTTGCTTCACTTGATCACTGTCTAACCACTTTGATCTGTTCATCCATTGACTCACTTTCAGCCTTGAAGCCTCACCTCCACGCCTAGCATTAAACAATGTCATCCGACAACAAACTAAATTTCTCATTTCAACATACTCTGTCTTGCCAATTTCATTAGCTGCAACCAATTCCTTGATTCTATCTAGCGTGTAATTACGAAGAACACTCATGGTTTCTTCAGGTGGTGTTCTTTCAGGAAGTCTGAGTTTTTCTTGTCTGGCTTTATTTATCAAATACTTAGAATCACCAAACAGACTGTTCTGGTTGTGTTTGAGCAGAATCCAAAAGTTTTTGATTTCTTGAACTTTCATTTCCTGACCCTTTTGAGCCAACTCATTGCCCAGCAGAACATCAGCTGCCTTAATTAGCAGGTAATACAGGGTGTTTTTTAAGCCATACTTGATTGGTTTTTCATGTGTTTCCAGATCATTGGTAGTGACATTTACTATTGCCTCCTGAAGAGCACTCCAGTGTTTACGGTCAAACATATCAGCTGCATCCTGAAACTTGCTGTCATTCTTTACACAACTTTTGAAGTTGAGATGCAGGTTGGCCAAGTTTCTCATATCCGACATTACACTTTTTCTTACTTCATCATGCTTGTCCACCTTTGTTTTATCCTTCTGCCACAAATGCCTGCCAATTAATTTGATTGTTTGGTCTGTGCGGCATGTGTGGCCAATTTCATTGGTCTGGAACCTGCTTAATACATCAAGAAAATCATCAGTTTCCTTAATGCCCAAAAGGGTGGTTAAAACTGGTTGTGCAGGCCTATTAGACTCTGACTTCTTACAGATCAACTTGTGGCGATAGAAGTACTTGTTTGAGTAACTGCCACTACAAACATTGCATTGCACGACTGTTTCTGACTTGTCAGAGGCTGCTGAAGATACTGATTTGATTCGTTCAAAGTAAGTTCCATCATCTCCAGCCATGACTTGGGCTTTGTTCCTAGCTAAGATGCCTGCATTACGTATCTTGGCAAATGCTCTGCGTGCATTCAATGCTGACATATTGCTGTTCACAATGGCTGCTACTTCCTTGTGTTCTTTATGCTGCTGTTTAAGATGCCTCGTTAAGTTGCTTTGATTTTTCCAGCAATAGGGACACTTTCTGGAGAGTCTTTTCTTAGCAATGCCTGTTGGTTCTGTTTTCAATAAATACAATTTAAGTCAAAACACATTCATTTAGACATTTCATTCAGTCGGTACAAAAGAAAAGCAATCATTGACATACAAAATTAATAAAACATAAGCTCACAAGCTCTACTCACTCTGCATTGCGTGCGTTTTCATGTGCACTGTGTATCCTCCCTTCTTCTTAAACGTACGGTGACATACCTGGCATGAAAAGCTGGCAATAGCATTTTCATCAGCTTGACCAGATCCCTCAACCAAGCATGAACTCAAAGAAGGCACAGTGGGGACCTCTCTTTCAGCTGCCTCATCATGAACATTCCTAAAGGGGTCTGACTCACCTTTAATTACAACATAACATAACATAGTGGAAACTGATGATGATACATATACTTCATAATTGCTGAATAGTAATACAATATGTTAAGCATAGCAACCATCATGGGATCCAGAATCAGGTACGATAGACTTCTGCAAAAAACACAAATGTCACATAAACTTAACCATTTTCATAAACATATCATAATGTTGATGAATACAGCTATCAAATCTCAATGTTGTTGTAAAAATATGTACCTTTCAAAAATGTAATAGAAACTGACAAAAATAATTAAATGTTTTTTACAGTCAAAATGCTGAGGATGGGAATGAAACCCCATGACCAAACATAAAGCAGATTTAAAACATTCATTGCTTAGATATTGTGGAAATAAGATATTACACCCAACAAACTAGTTGGATTATTGCATTAACAAGAAGTATGCCTGACAAAATACCGAATCTACCTTGAGTAAGCCACAAAAGGTCAGATCACTTAGAGCAATTCCATATCTGCCACCTAAAACAATTTTGACAT
The DNA here is from genome assembly GCA_034190875.2 of Urechis unicinctus. NCBI lineage: Eukaryota > Metazoa > Annelida > Polychaeta > Xenopneusta > Urechidae > Urechis > Urechis unicinctus. Next base: position 61,439,684 of record CM067351.1, on the reverse strand, counting down.
TAATAATTAGACGTCAAGAAAGATAAGAAATTAAGAACCAAGTATAACATTATGTAAACAAGATTACTAACCAGGCTGCTTAATGAAACTGCTTTGACTGTCTTCAACTCTCTCTAAGACTGCAAAATGAAATAATCATATGGGCATATCAAAGCATTTGGCAACACAAAGCAAGGTTAAATCCATTTTTCATAAACTCTACTCATTATTATACAGATAACATTAAGTCATTGTTACATAAAAGATGACATTACAGAAAACTTTACTTTAGAGATGACACCAAGTACTGAGTGTTCAGTGTATTATGAATACAAGTATGTAAACAGTGACAACTAATTAAAAACAGCTCTTGTATCCATGTTGATTCGCGTTGATTAGCAGCAATCATCATGAGCCTAATGTCAGATAAGAAATTTTGTGCTGAGATCTATCGATCATTACATAGATTGTGCAAAGAGAATGTGAACACAATACCTTCACAAGCTACCGAGATCACAGGAGACCCCTGATGGTAGATCTCAGGAGACCCATGCTGAGAGATCAGAGGAGTCCATTGTTCAGATGTCTCAGGAGTAACTTGCAGAGAGATCACAGGAGATCCTGGTTGAGAAACCACATGAGACCCACACTGAGAGACCACAGGAGACCCATGCTGAGACACAGGAGACACAAGCTGAGAGACCACAGGAGGCCCATGCTGAGAGACCACAGGAGACCCGTGCTGAGAGACCACATGAGACCCATGCTGAGAGACCACAGGAGACCAAAGCTGAGAGACCACAGGAGACCCAAGCTGATAGACCACAGGAGACCCATACTGGGAGATCACAGGAGATCCTGGTTGAGAGACCACAGGAGACCCATGCTGAGAGATCACAGGAGATCCTAGTTGAGAAACTACAGGCAACCCAAGCTGAGAGACCACAGGAGATCCTGGTTGAGGGACCACATGAGACCCATGCCGAGAGACCACAGGAGACCCAAGCTGAGAGACCACAGGAGATCCTGGTTGAGAGACTACAGGAGACCCATGCTGAGAGATTACAGGAGATCCTAGTTGAGAAACTACAGGCGACCCAAGCTGAGAGACCACGGGAGATCCGGGTTGAGAGACCACATGAGACCCATGCTGAGAGATCACAGGAGACCCATGCTGAGAGACCACAGGAGACCCAAACTGAGACATAGGAGACCCATGCTGAGAGATCACAGTAGATCCTGGTTGAGAGACCAGAGGAGACCCCTTTGATGAGGATACAAGAGAATCCGAGGTTCTCGGTTGTGAAGGTCTCCCTAGATAAAATTAACATATTGTTTATAAACAGTTCACATATCACTATTCATAAGATGGGTCAGTATGTGAAAGTAATATATGAACATATACCTGAACAGGGAAAACACTGTCACTCATGTCGTTTATTAATATTCTGGGTTAACAACGATGAAATTGTTATATACACAAATGTTAAGCACAAACCTTTAAAAAAAGCCAACATAAATCAACAGTGAATCATCAGTGAATTGATTAAAATGAAATAAATCTGTCACTTAATATTTGCACAAGATCACCTTGTTTACTGGGTCCTTTCTTCTGAAATATTAGTGCCAAAATACAATATGTTGCATATGTAACATAACTATGTATACTAATGGACCAGAATTAAAAATAGAAATAAAATAATGAACAAATACCTTCTCTTTATTTATACAGAGAGGTTCATCTACTCTGAATGTTCTCCCTGAAAGAGGACAGCTTCCTTGTTTGACCATCAGCATTGAGGCGTCAACCTGTATTATGATAAATCAAAGCAAAACCTTACAAATGAGGAATATGTGGATCAAGAGATTGTTTGTTCCCAATTCATACAGGAATTAACAAGTGCAGAAAATATCAGTGAGTGAACTATATAAATATATATACATTTATAGATTTGATGGAAACAATTGGTATTTCTAACATGCATCACACTTGCTAAATATGGATAAACTCACCATTCGTCTTCCATACGAAAAGTTGTTCGCCATGGAAGCATTTAACTGAAAGCATTTGAACACTATATTTTTGATTAATTCATGACCAACTTCATATTGCAATTAAACACCTACATTCAAAATTTCACTTAAAATACATAATCAAGCACATGAGAATTGATAAGCACCTTATTTATATTTTGAGATACACATAATGAAGATATAACCAGGGTATTCAATCATGCCTATGCATGATATCCTAGAAAAGAAATTCACTTAATAAATCACAATGATTCACTTCTTACACAAAGCTCACACGGTTGCTTCGTCTCAACCATGGATTCACTGCAGATATATGATATGATTGATTTTATTTTGATAAACCAGTCTCACCACCACTTCTATCTTGGGTATTGAGAAAAATCGGAGATGACCTTCACCTTATTATTATCTGTTATTGTTAAGTGTTTGGTTGCCAATTTTCATCAATTAGCTTCTTTGCCTCTTTTAGTTCAGTATTACTTGTTGGTAGAAACCTTTGGACAAGGGTAAGGTACGAGATCAGAAATAATAAGTAAAAACACTCTTAAAACAAAGTGGACAGTTACAAACAAGACAGTTCCTGCCAGATCAAATGCATTCAGTAGGAGTTGTTACAAGCTGGGACACAACTCCTCAGATATTTTAAACATTGAAAGTGAGAAAATAGCCCATGGAACAACATGGATTATAAGTCCTATAGGACTGATAATGTGATATTAATCAATCAATATAAAAATGGTCTATGTATAATTTGAGGCGGCTACCTTGCTTAATGAGAAAAGATGCAATTAGAAATATTCCCAATATAGTTAACATAGAATATTAGATTTTTTTTAAGAATTTGATTAGCATATCAGGGATGAAACGTCATGCAAAGATGATATTTCGAATATAAATGACCATCAAAATAAGAGTGGTCCATGTGTAATTTGGGGCTGTAAGTTTGCTTGATAAAAAAAAGCTTGAGAGCAGAGCTAAAACTGACCCTTAATTTGACACATCACTAACTTAAAGTATACCTGAATAGTTATTTCGGAACCAACGTCAGAAACTAACATGCGGTAGACTATTTATAACAAACAGTCAACAAGGTTCCTCGGATCCAAGATCGCTGCAGACAAATCACTATTGTCTTTGACAAAGCATCTATTTGACACTAGCTTTGCTAAACAAATAATTACCCGATTTAACCGTTCACAACTTGTATCTGTTTGACGCAATGCACGCAGTACCATCCTTATTTGTCTGCGAACTTGAGGAAAACTCTCCATCAAATCACCCAGAGTTCGTATCAATCAAATACACTTGGTGTAAACATACAATTTGTGATGACGTAACATACTAAAATATCGGGGTACCGAAAGGGAAGTCCCCTTGGCGAGTGAGTTTTATCTCGAGCAAACACTGAAGCAGAGAAGATTGGGGTTTCGCTGAGGAGCTGAGTGCGTAAGAGAATAATAATCCGTAACCGTACAGCACTGGCCCATACGCCAGTTTCGCGTGTGAAGTACTTTCAATGCTAGTTATTAAAACGCACTCAGTCGTGTACGGTTTAACCACAAGTTGCATTCTTCTACCGCTACCCGACGAATTAAAAACAGAGGCGCTTGTTACTAGATTACGCGGGTTGCAGTATGCTTTGTCTCGATAAACTTGTTGTAGGTGTTTCCTTACACGCGTATTCTTTACACGGTTGTGAAGAAAGCGAGTTAGGCACCGCCCTACCACGACGGAGTGTTTTGGCGGTTTGACAGCTGTAAAACCAATGTGTTAAGGTGCGAGTCTTATGGCACAACAGACATAAAAATATAGTTAAAGAGTCGATATGACCTTAGCTTGTATAATTCAACAGTTATGACTAGAAGTTTGCTCCGGATTTAAACTTAAAGTGCGTAAAATAGATTTCTTTTTTAAGATTTGTTATTCCTTTGATTGTTCAAAATAATGGTGTATCGTGTATCGATTGGTTATATACCTTGATTTTGAGCGTATATTACTACATCCAATTAGCAATCGTAGGTTTGCTTAGTGTAATGCTAGCTACAACACAGAGTAAGCAGCCTCTTGGTCACTAGAGGTGTGTTTATTACTTCAAAAAACATATTTTGATCTCTACTTAGCTAGGGTTTGCTTTATTGAGTAAGTTGTAATTTATTCTGCTTGCAGAGGGCACTTGTATGTGAACATTTTGGACCTCTGCCCTCTGCTGGTGAGAGTTGGTTACCACTCCCACATTCTTCAGCCACAAGAATGGCAGGCCTTCAAGTCAATGTGACCTAATTTGTGGGGTTCTGTGAGCCTTTAACTATGCCATTCAAAACTATGCAAAATGCTTGTGTTTGTTGTCACATAGTTGGCACCAGAGCTTTGCGGCCCATGAGCCTCATGTTATAGTTTCATTGGTAAAAGTACTCTGTTTTTGATTTCATGTACTGAATAATATCACAGCTAATACTTTTAGTTTCAACATCATTAAAGGAGTCCATTACTTATTAAGTAGTGAGGTGCTTTACCATATTAAAAGGAATGTGATAAATTAACTCGTTTATTCTATGACATTTTTGTCAGTGTTTAGTTTACATATGCTGCTGTGTGGTGTCCACTGGACTGTAAAAGTTGGGATTCGCTGATACAGGTTATTTAAAGAATATTATCCATTCACATGGTGTCATTGAACGTAGTTCCATGAAATATTACCTGCTCACGACTTAAAAGTGGTTATTGAGCCACGTTTATGGTGTGATTTCCCATGCATAAATAGCCTTATTTTGACACCATAGCATCCCAATAACAGACTGTCGGATTTACAAATAATAGAGAGTTCTGGAACACTCTAGCTGAGCTACTTCCACTGAACTGTTGTGATGTTTTCAAAATGTTTGATTGACCACCTTACTAAGGAAATATATCATACATATTAAACTGAGAAATATTAGGAGCTGTAAATAAATAATCTGGTATTATTGAATAGAATCATTCAAACGAAATACATAATTCATATCAAGTCCAGTCCCTAATGATTTTCTGTGGATGCTTTTTTTTCTGGTTAGCCGCAACTCTATCGGTCGGATATACGGATGCAAATTCGCCCGCCGCCCCCATGTGTTTTAATCGCTGTCAATTGCTTCAAATGTGCTAACTCAGTTGCTCACTAAGTTAGTCAATAACCCAAGAGACCATAAGTATAATCGGCAATTTAAACTTAATCTCCCACACCACTGATATTAAAATTGTTTACAGTTTTCAATACTTTCAGTCACACTATTGGCACATGTATTACGATTTTAATACGTTCCAGAATTTATGGATATAAAAGATGTTTTACGGCCTGAAGAATAAATCTGAAGACTGCTCGTAGAGGCACGTGGAATGAGCAGCCCAAATATACTCCGTTATCGCCCAAATTTTTCAACTGTATAACATTTCAATTTCCTGTTATGTCTAGATCACCTTTGGACATTTGGTCAGTTCGCAAATCAATAAGTCAAGAGTTAAAATATTTACGCACTTCCAATAAATAAATATTTGATTTGGAAAATCATTAAGAACGAATCAAGCGATCTCAACATACGCATATAGCTGACCAAGCCAAGCTTGTCCAATTATGGCAGCGTGCGATCCAAATATATATTTTTCCATTTTGTGAAAAGTTACAAGATGTTCGTGAAAATTGTAGACAATGTTGGCCAAACATTGATATGGCATGTTGTCTATAGTTGGTACAAACATATTCGAAATAAATAAGTAAAAAAGTGTTTTTAATCAAGCGACAAATTGGTTGTAAGGTAAAAATATACAAATTTAAAAAGAAGGTCCGGAATTCAAAATTATGGCTTAAATTAATACAACTTCAGTGAATCCAACCTCAGAACAAATATTTCCAGTGTTAAACCTGTATTTATTACAGAATTAGGCCCTTGCCTAGTATTTAACCAAGATTAACTTTTTTGAACCACAAATCATGGTTCAAAATGTAACTGTGCGACAAAATGGTCGGTCTTTTGAAGCGAAATGGTAGCAATCGTACAAATATATATATATATATATATATATATATATATATATATATATATATATATATATAGATATATATATATATATATATATATATATATATATAAATAAATATATTTCTAAATATATAATAAAATATATATATATATATTTATATATGCATTTATATAAATATTTTAAATATATATATATATATATATATATATTATTATATATATGTATATATATATATATATATTGATATTCATATATATTCTTATATATATCTATATATATATATATATTTATATATATATATATATACATATATATATATAAAGCTAGTTCTATACAGAGTAAATGTATCAACCACTGAATGATGTTATATCCTGTCGACCGACACTTTATTGCGTCCTGATCTCACTCCATCTGAGTCGCGGCAAGTAGAATGTGAATCCCCTGACATTTAGATGTAAGGGCTATTTCTTTACCGATCATTATAATGCGCATTGTAATTAGCAACAGATGAATCTTCAGTTCTAAGTGATCTTTGTCAAGCTACACCATAAATGTTAAGCTACATGGGATATAGGTGTACATCCATGCAAACAACACCAGCCGATCAAAATCCATGTTTAGTCAATAATTGATTTTAATTGAGACGGACTTATTTTAACATTGTCATCACCCTATGGATGCTTCTATTACCTTAAGACAAATAAGCATGTGCGCAGCTCGCATTAGTCGAACCAGCATTTCCTGCTACCAAGTTACAGAGTGTGTGTTGTGAACGCTTTATTCGTCTCGATATGATGATCAATCTTTATTCTTATGATAGTTGTCATTTAGACGGTCGGTAACAAGGGCATGGTGACGCCATCTTTTGTTTCCCAAGCCGCATATGAATGAAATGAAGAATACGCTTAGAGGCTTCTATCACATAAAGTGGGCGGATCTATTGCTGATTCTGTTTGCATAACAGCATCCAGAGGAATTGGGCGCAACGAATGCAAATAGGGTCCTAAAATGTATGGTTCTTGTTTTTTTGGTTGGGGTGGGGTACAAGTGCATCGTGCGCTAACTTGCTTTCAACAAATTACGTTGAAGTGAGGATTGCACTAGTCACGCTCAGCTCTCACGGCTCGTGCTGGGATATAAGAAGAATCTCTCTCGAATTCGGCTACTATACTTGGACTACGCTTTTTTTCTGTTCTTCGTCATGCTATCATACTATCAGTTACAACGATTAGAATTTGTCAGTTACTTCAGAGACAATAGTTTATTAATTATAACAACATAGACGAGAACAAAGACTTGCAGATCATCGTTTGACGTTGACAAATTATATATATATTATTTTTGGAAGACCAGGGTAGAACATAGAACCTTTTCCCTTTTTGCTTTCCCTGCGGGTACATAACATTTTTACCTTGTTGAAGTTCAATTAGTTCTGTTCAGCAAAGCGCTAGAAGCAACATTTCTCCCCGCTTCGGCTGCTAAGTAGTTAAGTAGTTAAGTAAGGTAGGCTTTTGTGATTGCTAGGTAGGTAGTTAGGCATTTGGGATAGATGGGAAGTGCGGGGTACTTTGATTGGCTGGATAGTATAAAAATCGTCCCTTACATTAGTTAGTTTTGTCTAGCCGAGCAGCCAGAACGGCGAGTTGAGCAGGGTAGGGTAGCTAGCCAGAGAAGTTAATTCGACTTTTAGCGAAGTTGAATGGCAAGGTAGTTTAGTTCAGTGAGTACGGATGTTAAGTAGGTAGCCAGGGTAGTCAGGCAGGTAGGTCAGTGACGACTCACAGTTAATGATCCCCTGCATCTCCTGCAACTGGCATCTGCTATTAAGTTTACTCACAATAATCAATGCGTACGTTGAATATATATCGCACCTATTCCTAGACATTATGTGACAACTATAAATAATTGCACATAATGTATTATATGTACTACTTAAGAAAAACCTCCGCCTCAATTTGGAATGCTAATGCGCGTATCAAGAAAGCTATCCAGTCAATTTGTACCAACCATCATTTGTTTAAGCGGGCCACCGGGCCCTGTCTTATAACTTAAGCGAATAAGCATAAAACATAGCGTAGTAACTGTGCAATACGGCGGGGATAAATTTATGTATACAAATATATATGCATTTATATAAATATATGTATATGTATGCTTATAAGGGTATATATACATACATATACACACATTTATATATAGAGAATGTATAGGATATATATAGATACATTATATATATATATATATATAGATATATATATACATATATATATATATATATATATATATATATATATATATATATATATATATATATATATATATATATATATATATATATTATATATATATATATATATATATATATATATATATATATATACATATATATATATATATATATATCTATATATATATATAGCAAAATATATATATATATATATTATATGTACATATATATATGCATATATATACACATATATATGCATATATATATATATATATATATATAGATACATAAACATATATTTATATATATATATATGTATAAAATAAGCATATGAATATAAAGCATATATATAAGCATATCTATAAATAAGGATATATATATATATTTATATATATAAGTATATATATAAATAAATATCTATATCTATATATATATATATATATATATATATATATATATATATGATACAATATATATATATATATATATATATATATATATATATATATATATATATATATATATATATATATCTCTCTCTATATATCATATATATATCTATATATATATATATATATATATATATATATTAGCACGAACGCGACCTTTAGTGGACAAACCGCCAACCTTTCGCAGACTTTGGTCCACGTAAGGATATACCAGTATGTCCACATAAAGTCAACGCACGTTTTTGTCCAAAATAATTGAAAATATTTTAGTTTTTCCATTCGAATGTGATAGTCTAGTCTCAGTAATGTACAAAAATAATCTTTCACGCGTGATTTCTTTGGATTTTGAATATAATAGCGAAATAAAATTTTAACAACTAACCCTTCGTTGACATAACCCGCACACCTCAATATCTTCCGTACAACCATGTATACTTCTATCCTAATTGCCGAAATAATGTTTAATCGTGTGTGTTGGATATGTTTATTTGAAAAATTTAAATGTTTGATTTATTTTTAAATTTCATAACCGAAAAACTTAATTTTTCTCCTTATTCATTAATCTACAACATTAAATTTGATCGACAATTGCTACCAATGGTTCATAATGATCACATCTACAACAAATATTATGTTTCTAATCCATGATGACTGAAAATGATTTAAATATTTCGGTATTTCGCAAATATTCAAAAATATATATGGGCATGAAAGGTTGGATTTATACGAATGAATTAATGTCTTGACCTTTCGTGGAAGACTTTCCGAGGACCAAAAGTATATACCAGGAATAAAAAGTGACAACAAGATTTTTATTCGCATTAAACGATTTCATTGTATCAATTTAAAGTTGCCGAAAAAATAATTGATAATTAATGATAGCAAAAATCTACTGTAAAAAGGGTTGGAAACGAATGGTTGGAGTCCACGATGGTTGTAATCGTCAGTATATATATATATATATATATATATATATATATATATATATATATATATATATATATATATATATATAGAGATATATATATATAGATATATATAGATATATATATATAGATATATATATATATATATATATATATATATATATATATATATATATATATCTATATATATATATATATATATATATATATATATATATATCTATATATATATATATATATATATATATATATATACATATACATATGCTGTGGATTGGCGACTTTGCTTGGCACGGAACGGTTTCACCATCCCTAACGCACAGCAACATACTCGTCGAGAAGTTAACGGTATATTATCTCATTAAACCGATCTAGTCACATCTAACATGCATCCCGCCTGTAAAACGGTTCATACAGCGGTAAGAGTTGACATTGAAATATGAAACACTGCCACGATATGTGTCAGTAACCACTCTTAACACGAGTTTAACACCTCGAGACGATACAAAAGAACATGTGAACTGATATACCCTGTATATAACCTACGGCCATGCCCCCTAATGTCAGGTTCTGTAGCAAGCTGTCATGTCCAGGGTACTGTGGTAAAGAGCAGTGTATGCTTTAGATAGCGGCTGACATATCACGATGCAACCGACGACCTCATATTTAGAATTATTCCATATATCTATAGACGTATCTGTGGGGGTATATGGCAGATTAATGCATAAGATATGTGTCAAAGCATAAACGCATAACCTGCTGGTTTTCGTGAGCTTGATGAAGATATTTTAGAACAGCTTTGGTATTGGCAGGAGTCGATGTGCATGTTGATGCAGTGTTGGGGACATATTAATCCTAAAAAATAAGGGTGCTTGTGGAAACACAATGGCGTTATATTTTTCGAGCATGCATGGCAAAGCATCAACTGTAATCACCAAGTGGGCACAACACGTGGAATCCACGTGGAAAATACGTGGAAAAACTGGTGAAATACACGTGAAAACTTGGCGTAAAAGAAAAGTCGAAACCACGTGGATATAGACACGTGGAAAAGACGTGTGCCCTTCCACCTAAATTCAACAATACAAAATTTCTGTATTAAGGTGGTTTTTACTTCCTCTTTAGTCAACTTAGTAATGCTACAATGCAATCATTTTTTTTTTATCGATTGGACAAGATCATTGAACCAAGCACATTTATTTCTCCAATTATTAGTAAATAAATACCGATATTACACATCTTTTGTAAATATTACGAGTAAATGTCAACATACTAAGGGAAAGAATTAGTGGAAAAAAGGCAGGTTTGTTCATTAACACATTAAACCAGTCACTACATGCATGATCATCATGAATCTACACGGATATAACATGATTCACTTTCATCCTAATAAAATGCAAATAATAAAATGCACTAAAGAGGCCACTGAAATAAAAAACAGAATTTTTATCTAATTTTGATGATAATTTTTTAGAGACACTAGTATGACCGAACTAGCAGATTTTCCGGTGAGACGTCACCTAACAAGCAGAATGCAGTCCAATTCGTTTGAGTAAATGGCTTTCATCAGTTAACCACTAAACGAAAGTGAGTGAATGAGTTCGATGACGTCACACAGGAAAGTCTGCGAGTTTGATCGGTCATATCTCGGGAACCAGTTATGACATCTCAGTCATACTAGCGTCAAAATATCACAAAATTAGATGACGACACAAATTCAAATTTTGCATGTCAGTGGCCTTTAAAGTAAATGATCTAGTCAAATCTATCAAAAACCAAATGTGTGAGTATATCAACAAAAATTACCAATAGGCAATATTTAAACTTTTTCTCTTGGGTGCATTCCTTAGTCGCTTGGCTAGTTAGACATTAACGCAGCCTCGTTTAACCCATGACTCTTCACTACACTTTATGCACAGTACAAAGTGCTCTATTTAAGCTATTTAATTTCATACATCGTACAACTGACTTTCGTTCCTTATTGTGTATCATTAAATCCAAATACTATTATGGATTTCCAAGTAATTAACCGTGGTGAACCTACTAACAATTAGTTTGCAGAGTGCCATTTTCTCCAAGCTGGCTTTGTCACCTCTGGACCCCTTTCACGTTTAGCTTGCACTGAAGGGAATTGGCTACAAATCTGCAAGCAATATGTCTCTATGAATACAATTGGTGCATGCAAATGTTTCAAACATTGCCAATTGATGCCGACAAAATGCATATGTGAAAGTTGTTTGGATCATGGATGTCCACATCATATACATCTACAGAGTGAGAGAGAATCTCACCTGCTTGTCAAATTGTTCACCATATCCCAAACACTGCTACCACCAATTTTCATGCACTTCTAAAACTGGCACAAAAATGTGACATTCACCGAATGTGTTTGAATTAACTGGCTAATTTAAATTGTCGGTTCAGAGTATTCTTTTACATATATACATGATTATTCATGCAAATATAAAAAAGTCATAACCATCAAGTAATAGCAAAGTAAATGACCACAAAACCACAAGGAATATTTCAAAATCATGTTAGTTGAATTGGGTGTAACGGTCATTCCAGACAATACAGTATATGAAAATATGGAGGCATTTTGTGGAAAATATTTCATTGCTGTTTATTAGAGCTGACGCCTACTATTCCTTAACAAAACTGCAATTTTACTAACCCACGAATCCTTTCTCTGGTTGTCCATCAACTGCTCACTGTTCATCAGCACAGCTTCAGGAAACTGTTTGCCACTATCGGCTAGCTCTTTCCTCTCCTGCCTGTTCAGTACATCCCTGATTTGAGGAGATGTAGGCAGCGCTTCTGAAAACCTATGCACACACAAATTATGCAGTGTTCAATATTTATGCTGCTGACTACAAACTTGTAAATAATACCAAAAAGATACTTTTTCCCTTGCTCAATAGCAGCATTAAAATAAAGTTAATATTTAAAGAGTAAAATATTTACAAAATTGCACTTATGTCAAAGGAAAACTATCATTGCTCAACCGACGACTGCCAGAATGAGTGACAGATGAGCCATGACTGGGGGACAGGTGAGCGATGACGACTGTGTGAGATGGATTGACAGATGAACGATGTTTGTGAGATTGTGGGACAGATGAACGATGGCGTGTGTATAACATGGTTGTGGTGCATTAAGGAGCAAGCCTCCCAATACGCACGAGGCGTGCATGCAGCCATTCCGCTGCAACGGCTGGCACTTTGCTGAGAGCGATAATAGAGGTTGCAAGCACCAATGAGCATAAAATTAAACCATGAACAACTTATATACGGCAAGCAGTTTTTACACAACCACTTGTGTAAACTTATTTTCATTAAAAGAATAACATTTAAATACCACTCACTTGTAAACCTAGAAACTGTCAAAAAATGTTGCAAATGAATTCTCAACTTAGGAAACTGCCGCAAATCGCACTAATCGAATATTGCGAACAATGTGAAAATTAGTTTTGTATGTGCTTGACTGCTCTAAATCAAATCTTCCTAGTTCAGTATGACCAATAAAATCTCGTCTTCAATAATAATAATTTTTACCGTGTACCGTGTATTTTTCGATATTGATCATAAGTGGTACGAAACTGAAGGGAGAGAAGCGGTTTCTCAAGAGCTCGATGAGGCCCATGACCGCACTCTCAACCACGGACCAGCAGGACAGGGGTTCGAGCCTCGCCTATGTCTAGAGAGTATCTCACCTTAATTTCGACTCATTATTCCTGGAGACCCCAGTCACGATAGTAACCAAGCAGTTGAAAGCCACAAACCATCATCATCCCCCGAGCTCATCAATCGATAGCACCAAAAGTTATACACACCTGAAGTCACAGTAAGCTCGGCGTACTAAATAACACCCACCAGCTCGGTAATAAGATCGAATTAGTTCCACCACTGAAGCTCCCTGTTCCATCCAAACTATTGTAAAATGAACACGACAAACACAAGTTGATGAAGTCAGTGTTTGCAGTTCTCGATAGCAATCAAACGCGGTTGTGGAAGTGGAATATAGTCCTGGTTTGATATTTGTTAAGCTTGGGCAAATGGTTGGCAACGTAATGTTCGTGTTAAAGTGTCCGGTTCTGCGAGGTTACTCTGCTATTGTGGTGGAAAGGCAGCACGAAGCATCATCTCTAAGATGTTATTTACTTACGAGACACTAGAGATAATTGGGGTATCTCATTGTTGAAAAGATAATGAGTGCGATCATCTAACTGACTTGACAAGGCCATCCCAGCCACTCGTCTTGGCAAATCTGGGCCAAAGTGTTGTGCTGCAGAAAAGAGTGCTAACCGACACCTATCGCAACCCCTATTAGTCGCCTCTTTCGAAATGCATGAGTATAGAGTTGGCCTGTTCTACCCTTGAACATGCAGGGCATCTTCTGATGACATTTGCATTGCATTTTGTCAAGTTGCTCTACATTCCGACGTTTCACATATTAACATTTACTTCACGAATCTAGGCAGATGACACCGTCGAATGCCACAGCTTACCGAGTATATTTTCTGATTAGGCATTGAGTTTTAGATCTTAAGATTCGCGCTCACCATCCCCATATCCGCCCCTGAACATTTTTAAAGTTAAGTATTAATATATGGGTATGTTGCAAATGTGTACGAATATAAGTTACCCTTTTTAATAAAGTAACTGCGGCTTGCAACTCACAACAGCTTAGTCATCAATTCAAAATGCACATCCCATGTGTGCCGGAGAGCGCAGTATATTGTGTAAATAAATTAACATATTTGTTAACAGAAACGAATTGATAATATTTCACCCTAAAGGAGCATTGGTATTGCATATGATTCGGTTTAGCATCCCACAAGTAACTAAAAAACCAAACTCAAGAAATGTGGGCCTATGTGATAACGACAGCAACCAAATTCTAATTTTAAAGAACATTTCCACTTACAAAAATTTAACAATAAGTTGTTAAACGAAACAAACAGTAACATCAGTATCAGCATTAAGATAAGATGAGATTGCGGATTTGTGTGAACCAGGAATAGTCAATAGTTTATTAAAAGCTGAATATCTTCTGTGGCTGGTGCATTATTTAACATAAAAACATGCTGGTGAATTTGAACAGGGCTTTTAAACGTCGCAAAGATTTTACCTTGCGACATAATTGTATACCTCATCACCTTATCTATACTACGTTAACATGCTTGAGTTCTTTTCATCTATGTACAGTGAATACCATTAAGGAATATAACCGCCTCCAGTTGTACTTGTCTTGACGAAGGCATTCTCTAAACATTACATAAGTAATTATGATACATTGACTGCACGGGAATATGGAACAATTGAACAATCGATACCTTATGTTCAATCATAAGAGTATTTAACAATTCGAACAATATACAAATCAAACGTTTCCTGATCGGATATTGTATAGATCCCTGCAGAGATGCGGAATGAGAAACCCATATTTGCTGCTTATTGTATTGGTATGGCCAGCTTATGTCTGATTTGGCGGAAGTATGTTGCTGCTTTACTACTGCCACTCATTCTCTTGCTTATGCAAAACTTTCGGCTCAATATATTCCAATGGCATGAGTTACAACTAAACATATCGATGGTAAGATAAGCCTCTATTGCGCGCGTGCATTATAAATGAAGAACGAGCTTCATCATAATTATGTTGCATCTTAAACGTGACATATTTCAAAATTTTAGAACTGTATTGTGTAACGTCAGATATCGAATATGCTATCTTCTGCTTAACAACAGGTCACTCTGATCATCTTAAAATAAAATTACCCATGGATTAGGTCTAACTCAATACAGATTGGTGCCTCAAAACTTCGTCCGAGTGCCCGTGAAATGTGCAAAGAGAATAATTGAAAACAACAAGTAAGTTTCATGCTCGATGTTAAGAAACGACTTAGAAATTAACATGCATTAGCTCAGTGCCCAGGTTCGATGGACTCTTGAGAGCCATACATTAGTAAATTCTTAGGAAATGAATACAAAACGAGATTCTGTGAACAGGCCATGCATTTAGTTCTATTAACAGTGGAGTTTTGGGGGTCATTGGGGATGTCCATCGCATAGGTAATGTCTTAAGGGAAGTAACTCAATTGAGTCACACAACCAGGGAGTCATCGCCGATGTTGAATAAATATGCTAATCCGTTGGTGTAGAGCCACCAGATGAATTCGCATTTGCATTTGATCCGTTGATTATATTTCCCCTTTGGTAGCTCATGTGGACAGTTGATTTTTTAATGTATGAATGCGCAGTTAGAGAAAAGCTAATCGATGTTCGCTCCTTTCTGTCCAGGGTTTCATCCTCCCGTGAGGCGTCTTTACGTTTGTATCGCACCATGGGGTAACAAATTTATGTATTAGCAAACTTGGAAATCAAATATACTTTTGTTAACCCAATATTGTACACTAACGACATTGCTGCTTAATATTGACCCTATTTCTAAATAATGAATTATGACCGATACTTGGTTATTAGATTGTTCGTAGGCAATGCCTCTACGCAGCATATTTCTCATTACCACCTATGTAGTTGGGAACTACTCAAGGCCAATAACGGTATAGCTCAATTTTGAGCCGGTAATGCTGTTCTACATCAATACAGACAATAAAGCCAGCTGATTTCCTTAGTTTAGTTGTTGTTTTTGTTTCAAATTTGAGTGGTTTTGGTAGCTTTGGCTATGTACCGCTTTGACTTTGTGGCAACAGGATTCGCCTTTCAACTCAGTCTTTGAAGGTTTGACCCCTAGATGTGAAAACCGGAATGGCTCTCTGATGATCATATTCAACGAATGACATATCTGGGCTAGGGGATGCTACCGACCCGATAGCCCAATAGTTTTGTTGTGGACCGATATTGGCAACTGGTTTGTATCAAATGTCGCTGGCACAAAACCACCACCATCATTCTCATCCATTGAAGTCTTCATATCAGCTCGGCGTTTTAAGTGACATTTAACTCAATGTTGTCATTACTAAAATGACAATCATTACGAAAGAAGCAAGCATCTGTGAATAAATGAACCTAAATATATTTACAAATCTCTTGCGGATTTGCCCGTTGACGTATCAGAATGTATTCGACTTTGGAAGCTGTATATTCCATCTTTAGTTTATTACAGTCTATTGTTGGGCAGTACCATATTATGTGCTCCCAAAGACATCGTTGTATTGCCCAGGTGATTCATTGATATTGCCGGATTTGACCCGAACAGCAATTTTACCGTTATCGCTTGGTTGTCATTTATAAAACTATATTGTATCTTGCACGGAGCAATAGAGCGAGTTGATGTCGATCGCTCAAAACAATACAGATTAATAATTTCTGCCAGGGCTGCCTATATCACATCGTTATTATGGAAGCATTCCAGGTTTCAACATTGATCATTAATAACAGCATAACGCAGTATTTAGCTGATAGTGAGCAATTTTAACGCTAATAGCCCATTGACCCATCACAGATACAAGCATCCAAAGGAAAGAGTCCCATTAACTGTGCCTAAATCGTCCAAATCAGCAACATCCAATGAATGATTCTAGCCTGCATATGCTAGCCCGAAGATGCCGGCCTGAAAATGGTTGCCTGAAGATGCTAGCCTAGATAATCCTGGCCTGAAGATACTGGCCTGAATATGCTGGCCTAAAGATGCTTACCTGAATGTGCTTGTCTGAAGATGCTGGCCTGATGATGCTGGCTGCAATGATGCAGGGTTAGAAAGCACGTTCATGTATCAATGCAATGCGTTGTAGCCGCTAGTCAAATCTAAGCTCTATTAGATGTCGCGTTGATATGTAAAGCCAAAGCAGATAAACATTACCTGGTAATTGGTAAGTGAAGTCGTATGTGATAATCTGCATTGGATATTAGTTAACTCCGACTGCCACTGCCCTTGCTAATTGGGTAGAATAAGTTTGCTTTCATGTACTCGAAGAACGTGCTGAAACAGATCAACGTACTTGGTTAATGAAACTTTTCCTGGATTGTGCTGGGAAGTAGAAAATCAGAGGTGAAAGATGGATATAGGCGGGAAATCATTCTGACCGTAGTACTTACATTCCCATCACTATTGAAGGGATAAGTGTAATGGAAGAAAATGTTGGGGAGCAAAAGGCTGAAAACAATTCCGGTGTATTGTCAGGTTATCACAATGCATGCACCTGCATTTACTCCTGCCATTTCATTCCACTATCTCTCAGATTTACAACTGATGGCATGTTATGTGTTGCATACCAAAGGTCTTTCATCGGCTTGGTGATGCGGTGAAATTAATTCCAGCGCTAAAGCCTCCGCCCGATCAATGCAATTGCAAATTGAACACGCCAAAGTGTATATAGTCAGTGTGTGATTGAGCTCTACAGTGTCGTTTTTTTATCCTTGTCAATTAACTCTCCATGACTTACTGAAATTGTACAAAACGGCAGCTAAGCAACCGAAAGCATTTTGTAGCAACGAAACAGAATGGAGTGGTGTAGTAAGGGAATGGATGGCCGCTCCTGCTATGATCAATCATATTTCATCGGTGATTTATTGTTAGAAAATTGATTATCTTGCTATTATTAAAGCTATATGCAACTACCAGCTGATGATAGATAGGCAAATATATGGTCAAGTAGAGATTGTATTAGTCTGCCTTACTAATATCCCACAGGAAACCGATTCCACGAAACCTCTTTGCCAAAGTAACCGTTAAAGATTTAATTCACCAAGCCATTACATGTTGCAGCAGTAACTTGGAAAAGTCATGATGTCGTGTTTTACGTTTATTGCTGTTAATGACTTCAGTGTTTTATTACATATCCATCCTCGTGCTTGACATGATCTTATATTCATGTATGAATGTGATTCATGCGTTGAAGCGAAAGAGGTGCTTGGCAGAGATATGGCGCAGTAAAGCTACGTCGGCGGCCAAACATAGCGTATTTTTCAAGATAATCGTTTTTCTTGCTACTTTATCAAGTCCTACTAAAATCAATTAATATTCAATCCGCTACGGATTCCACTCAGTACGTTATTTGTATCTGGCGTAGGGACAAGAAACAATGAACAACACTGTTCTCCACTTAAATCGAACTTGAGACAATACGCTGCCGAGTGTGCTTGACATCATAAATAAGTACGATGTAACAATATTTGTAGGTAGATTATCGACTTAGCATGGCCAAAATCGGATTATATTGTTAAATTCCGATTAGTGATGGTTATCTTTATCGGTGAGAAAGCGACATTCTATAGATCATAAAAGCCTATTCTAGATGACATTTAAGATAAATAAGAGAAATCAGTAAATCTTTAAGAATATATACATGCAATTTTTTTCTTATGAACAGAACATTACTGAACCAGAGAAGCAACATGACAACGATTATACGAGAAGTGACGAGCACGAGTCAATTACTATACATAGCACATTATCAAATGCAACGAATCTGCTTCAGGCCTAATGCACCTCATACAAAGCCTCTCATCATTCTCGCAATTAATCTGATTATCAATACCGTGAATTAATATAGTGAAGGCTAATTAGCATCAGAGATACATGCGCTTCCTCGATGTGCTTTCATTTTGCGACTAATATCCTGACATGTATCGGATAACCAATTGCTTATGCATTTGCAGATATGATTGCACCTATCAAATAATAATGTAAAGCAAATGCCATGCTGGGATTAGATCAACAGACTGGATTTGTTGTTTTTATTTCAAAGTAGTGTTTTGGCATGGCAATGCCTACAAAGCAGTCATCACTGCAATTTCAATGAAGTTATATCTTAAGAAATTGGCTAAATTCATCAAAATGAGATCACAAAACAAAATTATTGTTACCGTCAACGTCGTCTAGACCCTTATGCGAAGTAAAGTATCTGTAAATGAAAAGTCAGCTGGTCCGGGCATCTTTACCTGTTGGATTCTGAAAATAACACTCTTGGTTCACCTAACCTGAATATGTTGCGTCATTGGTAGGTGTATCAGATTCTTCTCTGCTACCGCCAATTACGTGACCAGGAATGGATGAGCATTTATAGTGTCAATTTGTGAGTGGATGCAGTGGAAATAGACCGAGCAAAGTTGACATAAATTATTGACAGGATCAACAAGATTAGGCAATAGTAGGCACTGCATGGGTGGCTCGAGTATAGTTGAGGAAAGGTCCTTTAAAAAGATATGTGCATCATTTCCATCCGGTACGTGAAGGTAAAGTAAGGCAAGTATAGCGTTTTTCAGCGCACCGTAGCATATGTGGTATATAGTGCCTTCCGATGTGGGGAACTTGAATCCGAAAAATTAAAGATGCTAGCCGAAACACAACGGGACATATATTCTTTAATAATGCAGAATAATACATTAACGGCGATCAGATTTATATTGGTACGACATCGTTCTAACATCATTATTAATGAACAGTCACTGGTGGATGGGAAAGGTGTGAGAACAAAAGTTGCGGAATCTGGCAAACCTACCAGTATATTGCTAGGTAATATGTCCGTTGCATTAACCCTCACTGCCATTTTCTTCCACTTTCAATGTTTAAGTGCAATACACACCTGATGTCACAATAAGTGCTGCGTACTAAGTAACACCTCCTGGTTGAAGCTCTCTGCAATATCTTAACTACTGTAATTGAACACGCCAAACAGAAGTTGATGAAGTCAGTGCTGGCAGTTCTCGACAGCAATCGAATGCGAGGGATGGAAGTAGAATATGGTGCCAGTTTGATATTTGTAAAGCTTGGGCATTTAGAGATTTTATAGGTAAAATATTTTTTTTTTCAGGTTATCATATGTGATATTTTCATCGAAGTAATTAACATTTCTTGATTGGAGATAATGTCATCTATATGTTCAGCAGCATCTACATCAGCAATATGAATAAACAACGCCTATGCTAGGAATCAGAGTTAATCGCGCTTTAAGCATTTTTTTTATATAAATAAATTTTCAGGTATACTCTTACCAATCGCAATGACAATGAGTATGGTGGCCGATAATGCCATCACACATATTCCAAGATACATGCTGCTGAACTGCCATTCTGGAGCATAGTGACAACCACTGAAGGCATTGAGGTTAAAAGACAGTGAAATCCTACCCGATATTGCGCTCTGACGAGCAGCTATAAATCACAAAACTGTAATGCCATCCAGCAGGGTGGATCACAAAGGATTTGATAGGGTCAGAGATTTCAGTGCAAGTTTGGCAATCAGCAAGCTTGGGGTTATATGAGAGAAATGACCATCTGAAGCAGTCTAGGGGTCAAAATTAATTTCGATTACAATGTTACAATGAGCTGGCGCTCGTGATTGATAACGTACAATTTGATTAATTTTCCGTTTGTGCTTTATCTGTCCTCAGAGACTGGAGCGTTAAAATAAAAACGAACATAGCCGAAACAAAGGTTCTGAGATATGCTTTATATTCCGACAAGTTAATGGCATTTGCATTATTGAGGCCGCTCCTAGGGTGATAATTATCTTAACAAATCCTGTGAAACTATGGCACCAGCAGGCTGTTTAAACTTGAAGCATTCCACCTACATTGCGGGCCTGTCAAATTTTTATTTATCTGTTTGTCTCACACGGCAAAGATACATCCGTCGCAACCTAGCATTGCAGCTAATTACAAATACTATCGTCATTCGACGATATTGATGAAGAAGACGAATCGACAATTTCGAATAAAGCCTTAATAACACGTTTTAGAAGCAACCAATATAATGTTGGCTGCCTAATAGTCTTTCTTTTCAGGGTACTATCACTTACGACGTTGTAATGAAATATTGACCCCATTTCTATAGAATAGATTATACCTAGGTTCTTAGATTATTTGCTACCAATGCGTCTAAACCACATATACCTCCTGACCTCCTGTGTGGTGAGGAACTACTTGTGGCCAATGATGGTATAGTTATATGTTTAAACCGGCAGCGCTGTTCTACATCGGTAAAGACAATAATGTATGCTTGTCGGCCAGTGGTAAAGTGGTAAAGTTCGTGGCCTTCTACTCATTGTTTGTGTGTCCGATCCCAAGGTCTGTAAAACTGAATGGATCACGTCAAATAGGGGTGCAATCTCAGAAGAGGAATGCACTCGACCCGGCCGCTCAATAGTATCGTTTTGAACCATCGTCTCAGATACGTCGGCTTCATCGTTCGACCTGGGCAACGGCTTTGTGCTAAATTGGCACTGGCACTTAAGAGGAGTAGTCTGAGCATCACAATCATCTTCATCTATCACCGCCTCCGTATCGCCCTTGGCTTTTAAAGTGACATTAGACTCAGTATTACCGTTACCAAAATACAATTCATAACGAGAGGGATTAAATACGGGCTTTGTAACACCTTCATATACCAACGGCAAGCGTTGTAGCCGTTTTTCAATCCTGAGCGGTGTTAGCTGTACCGTGGATCTGTAGAGTTGAAGAAGATTTACATTACGTAGTAATTGGTTAATGTCGTGTGTGATTATCTGCATAAAATATCAGTCAATTCCGACTGCCATTTGCATTGATATTTAGGCCGACTAAGTTGGCAATTATGTACTCTAAGTACGTGTTGAAAATCAACGAATTGGGTAATGAACTACATAACACACTTCTTCTGCATGGCGCGGGGAAGGAAAGTAGATCAGAGCAGTCAAATTGATATTGGCAAGCAATAATTCCGATCCAGTACTTACGTTCCTGTCTCTTTGGGTGGGATGGGTGTAAGGGTGAAGATTTCGGGACTACAAAATGCTGAAACGATTCAAGTTTACTGCCAGGTTATATGGCAGATTCGAAAGGTTATGAATATGTAGGAGCGCATGCACCTACAATCACTCTTTCTACCTCTCCATATCACTTTAAATGTTTCTTTCATATTCACGCCTGATGTCACGATATGAGCTGCCTACCAAATATTACCCCACGGCTACTTGAGGCGACCAAATTAATTTCAATTAAAAACCCCAAGTTAAACATGCCTACCTTAGTTAATACAACCATCGATTGCAGCTCTCGATATAAATAGAAGGCTACAATCATTTGACAAGGTACATATTTCAGGTTTGATCTTGGCCAGGCATTGTTATTTTGTTTGTAAACATTAACTCGTGCTAAAGACACAATGAAGATTCTTCTTTCTAACGAGTTTGCTCAGCGACCAACGCCACAGGTCAGCAGGATGTATTTTGTTGAAATAATTCAGTGGGGCCAGAGAGATTTTGTCTTTCTCACTGTCAACTGTAGAAACTTTCTGCTACCTCCCTTGAGCAACACATGCTTTTGTAAATAATAAGCACAATAAGCTGCTTAACTTGCTTTAGCACATTCATTCTTAAAATTCGTTATGAATACGGCCCCAGATTTTTGTTCCAGGTTCGGATCCATGCGCCAGTGTTGTCTCATCTGTGCCATGGTGATTACATACCTACTGACGTACTGTTGGTATTAAACAATAAAAATGTGTGCCTGTTAAAGCAGGAATAGTAGCTAAGCATATACTGAACCTGTAGATTGCAATTGCAATTGTAATTGTAATGCAACCAATCATTGCAATGGCAGCACATGAGACTGCTGCCAACCAGGCTCTGTGGTTTACATGTTAACTAATCCAGCAAACTGAAATCCACAGAGAAGGTACTTCAACAGAAACAAGAGAGAGCTGATATCTCAGTACGAGCGTCCTAGAACTTGATGTGATCTTGCGTTGACACAGTTTATTGCCTCACATAGAAGCATTTTATCAAGGTTGGTGACTCTGGCTTCCACGGAGACCATAATTGCTGCAAAGTTTGAAGTTTGCAGCAGAAAGAATTTTGCAGCAAACAAACAGACGGGAGAATGAAGTGGGGTAGTATCTGGGTGAAAGGCTGTTCCGGCTACTATTTATCACATTCCATCGGTGATATATTTCTGGAAAATTAATTATGTAGCTAATATCAATGCTACATGCAACTACCAGCCGATGATAGATAAAATATTATAGCGTAGAGATTTAATCAGTGTGCCTCACCAATATCCCACAGATGACCGACTCCATGAAACCCCCTTGCCGTTGGAACTGCTTAAGAATGAATTCACGAAGCCATTATCTATTAATGCAGTGCATCAGGAGCACTAACTCATAACATCTCGGATGAGTCAGGTTGTTAAGCATTTAATGCCGTAGGCAACATAGCTGTTTTACAAATATCCATCCTCGCGCTCGACAACATATACTATTTATGTGTGAATGTGTTACATGCGTTGAAGCTAAAGAATTATATGGCAGAGATAGGCGTTGGAAACCTTCAAAGCTTTCTCAAAACAATCGTTTTTTGTAAGGACTTCATAATGAAATCAATTAATGGTCAATCCGCTACCGAATCCTCTCAGTTCGACATTTGTAATTACCGTAAATATTAATTTCCTATTAGTGATGATTATATGTATGGGTTAGCACGCATATAAGCCACACTTTGTAGATCATACAAGCGTACTCGGGTTGATACTTAAGAAATAAAAGTGATATTCCTTATTAAGAATAAACTTAGCAATTCTCCCTATGAATAAACACAACTAGAAAAGAGTAACATCAAAATAACCACGTTCCGATTTAAGACGAGCACGAATCAATTATTATACATAGCACTTTATCAAATGAATCGAACAAGCTCTATTCAGAAAAGAGGCATACACATACCAGTCTTTGACCGAAGGGTAACAATGCAGTGACCGCGCTCATGCTTGTAAGGCTGTCAGAGTAGCAAGATACTAAAGAATTGTGAGAGCTCTATGGTATCAACCACCAATAAAAGCATTTAATAAGCGAGTTGTGTATCGACAATTATGTACTCAGCGTGTCCGAGCAATGTCATACTTGAATTTGGTGTCGAACTTTAACTACTCATTAGTAGCAGAATAAGGACGGAATGATCTCGGAACATGGTTTCAATTTCACAATATGCAGCGGCATGAGGCACCGTCAACCACTGTTGCTTGATTGTCTATCTGCTTAATGGATGCATCAATAGCGTAACGAAATCAACACCAGGTGAAGCAATATCTTGCGCAACCTCTAAGAAAGACTGCAACCCATTCATGAGTTTTTGTTGTTGCGCGTACATGACATATTGCCTTACTATGTACTGTTATGGTGTGTCCTGAATATTGTGCCATGAATAGGTCACAATTTCACAAAAGTATTTGATGTCTTATATTTACCGACATCGTATGTTATTATCCAGAGTTGCTGCAAAATATCTGTATTTGGCACCATTCAATAGGGATCAATTGGTATAACATAGAGCGCTCCTCCAACGGTTATTTACATGCTTCCCAGAGCGACCGTACCTTCCAGCTCTTAGTGCTCGTTTTGCACACGAGCCAAGATAATACTATAGCTACTTTAAACGAACCCTCGCACAGAGCAGTCGTTTAAATTTGTTTATCTGTTTCTACTAGCAGTGACTAATAATGATGGTCTCTTTTCAAAGGCAGTACGTATGTGGTTAAATTACTACCGCCATTATTATACCTTAATGGGGAATCTATCGGTAGTAATTGAAATCTTCGCCGGTATCGAATATTGCTCGGAGCTATATCTGCTAATAGTTGTATAGTTCGATAAAAAAGGGGTTTGTTGTGTATCCCTATTGGCTATGTATCAATTTCGGCAATTCCCTTGAATGTTTTCACACAATGCACCATATCTGTAAAGCAATAATTCTAGCAGCGCTCGTGCTCCATGTTATGAAGTACAGAACCGAGCTCGATGGTTCGCAGCGCTGAATATTGATTCGACCTACCTTCCTATTGGTTTAATATTACGATTAGATGCGTTGAAAAGTAAACATAATGAAAAGCCTATATTTATGTTGCGCATTGATGATGACACTTTTCTATGTGTTTTGTGCATCTGCTCACCGGTCACAACAGATAAGTCTGCAGTATCTCCATGTAGTCAGGGCAGACGGTGCTAAACGGGGTCAGCCCCAATACCATTCCAGACACACGAGGAGCAATGCATAGGCTTGTGTTTAACTACCATACCAATGTGCCTTGCACCAGGCAAGGCGGTTAATTGACGGGAGCTGCGAACAAGGTGGCTCTGGTTTTCATGTCAGCTGCTAAAACACTGCTGATCAATTGTCAAAGTGTAACCCCACCGTTCCCAGTGGCAATAAGTATGGCGGCAGATGATGACATCCCATATACCCTCATGCTCTTAGACACATGCCATTTTTTGCCATTTAGGAGCACACCGACATTCGACAATAAAGGGAAAGAAAGTAAAGTTGACATTCAGTTTTTAGGGACAATGTCTTCAGAGCTTTAATATAAATGCGGGCATATCCTCGGCAAGGGTTTTGAATTCTGTCCTATATACAATCACGTTAATGGCATTTGCATTATTGCGACAACTCCGAGGATGATATAATCTTGGCTTTCCAAATTTGTCGCTTTTGAATGGCATGAAACAATTTAGCTTAAGAACAGGCTGTTTACAAGCAAATGTATTTCCCACTCTAAACCTTTTACTGCAACCATATTCATTCACACGCTGTTCAAAGCTATTTCCAACTAAAAGCGGCGGCCAATGCTGTCTTTACAAAATTATGGTTCACGCCTTGCCTTGCTGATCCCTCATAGTTTGTTTGCGCAAAATATATCGTTTATCAATTCTATTATTTGTGCCTTCTTTTCATAATTCCGATTCTATAAGATAATACATTCGATATACTTTATCGCTAATTGATATTCACAATGAGTTACAATGTAGCATTTGTTCCAAACTAACTAATCTGGCATGCTCAAATACTGCTCGGATATACAACACTCAGATGCCCGAGCGTCTATATATATTTACATTGAATTCACTAATAAGGGTTATTGCATCATTGAAGCTGCATGCCTTTGAAAAATTTGCGTCTCAATATATTCAACAGGCATAAGGTGCACAATGACGGTATAGTTTTATGTTTAAGTCGTCAAAGTTGTCCTATATCGATATATTCTGTGAAACGCCAGCTGATTTCTGTGGGTTTGTTGCAACCCGAGTCGCCTTTCAATTCAAGGTTTGGGGATTCGATCCCAAGCTCTCAACCCTGAATGGTTATCCGGGACTCGGACGATCATATTATATGGTGGTCCCATCTCGAAAAGGGAATACACCTGACCCAATAGAATCGATTCGGACCTTCATCTAAGCGAGGGTGGTTTTGTAGCCCGAATTTGGCTGTTCGTATGAAATTGTCGCTTGCA
This sequence comes from Urechis unicinctus, assembly GCA_034190875.2. NCBI lineage: Eukaryota > Metazoa > Annelida > Polychaeta > Xenopneusta > Urechidae > Urechis > Urechis unicinctus. The sequence continues at coordinate 61,412,837 of CM067351.1, read as the reverse complement.
CATAAGGGAAGCTGCAAAAGCATATCAATCATCCTCATCCATTATCGTTTCCGTATCACCTCGGTGTTGAAAGTGACATTTAACTCAGTATTTCCCATCTTAAAATACCAAATATACCGAAAGAGTCAAACATCAGGGAATAATATCACAATCCGCTGCAGATTTGCCCGCTGACAGTACAATTTTCATGGCAAGTAATAAAGCTGTTTGCTACATCTTCTGTTTTTTACAGTCTTTTGTTCAGCAGTACAATATTAAGTGATCCAAATCTATTATTTTACTGCCGGTGTGATAATGTTTCCATTGATATTGCGGATTTTGTTACCAAAAGCAACTTATCCTCATCGTATGGCTGTTATTAATAAAATAAAATTGCATGATGCATAGAACAATAAAGCGAGTTGATGTTGACCGATCGATCAAACTATGCAGCTAGTAATTTAACGTTGTAATTATTCAAGCATACCGGTTTTACCATTTATCATCATTATCAGCTGAGCGCAGTATTCTGCTAACATTTAAAAGTTTAGACGACCTAAAAAGGGAAAATAACACATCAAAGAAAGAGACATCCAAAGAAATGAGGTACATAGGTTTAATGAACCTTGCTTAAGGGCATCACAAACATTAATTATGGTCGAACCTTTGCTTGCATATGCATATGAATATATATAATATGTATAAGGGGATCAGTTGGTTAATTTTCTATATGACGAAGGAACGGCAAGATGCGATTCGTTACCCAATGAATTGCAGAATATAATGACACAAAAGTCATTTTCATATGACTCGGAATACGTACTGGGGGCCAGTTTGTGGACTAAAGTGAATCCTGTGCTACAACAGCGGGTACATACGTCAACCCCTGCAGGAAATCACAGTAATGGTATACCGAAGGAGGTCTTCCGAATACCGCTGGTTAGAGCCATTTTATTCGTGCAAAATATTATTACCTATACACAAAGAAGAAGGACAGTAACAGTAAAATTTACTATCGTCTCCTGTTATATCGGTGGCTTTAAAGAAGTTCTAGCCAAGACCGATTTATAAATATGATTACTGTCATTAATTCTCGTATGTCAGACTGTAAACATAATGTGTTGTCACATGATTTTGTTGCAATTGTTATTTTCTGAAGGTTATGGAATATATATGACTGTAATTGCCTGTCATACACCGCCAGTCTAGATTTCGGAACATAACATACATTCACATCACCAAATTATATACATACAACTGTTCTATCGCAGAATGAGGCATAACCGAAACATACATATGTACCGCATTTTTGGACATAGTTTAAAAAGCTATAACTGTAATATTTGGCAAGTGAGCGATATGTGCTGTTGTTGACAACGCTAAAGAGTAGCTGAGCGTATAAACCAGGTTAATTAAACTGTTTGCTAACATGATAGCAAATTCATCATTCGGTCAGAAATCCCTTTGCAAATGTCATGGGTCGCTAAATGCTCAGGTACACAACATCAATAAGAGGTAAGGCTCGCGATTGGCGGTTTATGTGAAAGCCAATAAAAACTGACGTCATCCTCTTTGTATTCAAGTATAAAATTAGCCACATTCTCCCTCATTAATACCAGATTCAATGTTTACATTAACTGTGTATTTGACAATAATTGTCAGATCAAATACATAGAGCCACTAACGTTCCATTGAACGATTCGTAACATTATGCTCTTTGAATTAGGCTGCCTTGTATTCCTTCATTTTAGACATGGACTGGTTGCTTAGACTATTTCAACAGGAACGCATTAGGAACACGGATGATTTAAATTATCCTCGCTGACTAACGCGCAACTTCCAGGAACAGTAATGTCCAAAAGGAGGTAAGCCGATATCGGAGATTTACATATTCCGTGTAACTTTTGCGTACTCAATAACCCTATTGAGTTAAATACTGCCCTAAAGAACATTTTATAGTACACTTTATGAAGCTCGTTATGTGATATCGTCCGCAACAATTAGTACTTATTGGCCAGAATTCATGTTACTTCTCCATGGCTATTCAATACCCCGTCGTAACTACTGCGAGTCACCATTGAAATATGATCTCCCTCACGTTGATTCCCGGTGTCGCCTAGCTATCCCCACCATGACTCCCGCGGCTTCGCTCCATAAGCTTGCAACAGTGTTAACAAGATTGCATCGCTCTTCAAGCTTTCCCGAGCGTTTACTGTGTGGCTTCTTTCAATAGGCCTGCTGCAGGCTGATCAACATGACACCTATCTGTACGCTTGCTGCAGTGTAAGGAACATGGCATTGTTTAGCCGGATCGCTGCAGTGTTAACAGCGACAAAACGTTTCATAGTCTGTGGCATGTGAAAAACAAGTCCTAGCGTCTACAGCGCATCACGAGCCTCCAGAAAAATAAATATCATCTCCCAAATCGATTGTTTAATATTATGCGAGACAAATTGCCTTTAGATCAAACAACGTATGATGTATAGCTATACAATAGTCAGTAATCCACCAGCATAGAGGGAGAATAGTCCGTATACCAGGATATCGGGTGAAATTACAAATGAATAATAATCCGCCAGATGAAATACACATGAGCATGCGTGCAATTGGGAGGAATAAATGCCTGGCGCTGGATGACCCTCCGACACCGACCTATCCATGATATGTCTGGACAATTTTACGCCATATTTCGGTATGGGCAGGGGATGACGTGAGTAGACAGGGGAGGTCTTGCTTTTCCTGGGGCATAATGTGAATGCGGGTGATGTCGTGAGTGGGTGGGGAATGTCGTGAGTTGGTGGGGGATGCCGCGAGTGGGCGAGGGAGGTCTAGCCTGGGTGGGGTTGTTGTGAAAGGCGAGGGATGCCGTGAGTGGCAGAGGATGCCTTGAGTGATGCAGTGTTCACTCCTGGCTTCCTAAACATGTGATTCATGGAGACAGACGTAAGTGCCCACTTTCTATCCTGGAATATTCATGATAGCCAGTTAATGAACCGTTGTCGTTTGAACTGCTGCGCTATTATCCATTCACTCGCACTAAAAGTGCGTTCGATCAGTCTATCAAAGGAGTGGGGTCAATATATATATTTAAATAAGAATACAGGGCTGGCTGTGTCACGTGATATCGTGCGCACATCCCACGCTGCTACCCTTCTTTTTGTAAGTCTTAAGATCATGGTATCCCGTGACAACTCTACGTTAGTACCGCCTGCTTAGCAGTGTATCTTCATCGATATTGACCACATGTATTACGTACATCAAATTGTAGCACCTCATCCCAGCATGTAGCATTCATCAGAGAGCACGTATAAAAGCTGTAACAAGTACATTCGTCGACATTATGCCGGAGACCTTGGGGATAGGTGATGTGGTGTCCTTAGGGCATATAGATTTCCGATGGGGAGGGGGAGGGGGGGGGGGTGATATATAGACTTCCGCTGGGGAGGGGGGGCATGTAGACTTCCGCTGGTCTAACAGGAGGAGGGATTGTACCGCTTAATATACGATATACACCGTTATGATTATTTTGGGTCTGATGAAGACCACTCCATCTCAACAGGGGACGGCAAAACAATCATTTCTTCGAAAGGCACCTCGTCGAGCTAAGACGCACTGTGTTGATTGATTGATTGATTGATTTTGATTTAACTGTGAACAACAACATATCATACATTATAAATAATAATTCGAGTAAGATATACATAAATTGAATTCATAAATTGGAGGCTAACTTTGGAGCCTTTTTCACACAGTTATGTACAGCCTACACTGCGCACATGTCACTGACCCTTTCATTTATAACCTACTTGCCATCTGACGCTAAGCCATGTAAACAATGGATGTACAAATCGCATAAGCGCTGAACACTTGTCATATTCATGATCCTGCTGCTGCTGCTGCTGCTGTTGAATGGCACTTAATCCATGATTAGCCACGATATAAGGGGGATTGGAGAGAGAGTGGTGAATGAGCCGGACGGAGATGAGCTCGGTAAAGGTGACAGCTGACATCCGCTATGACTAATCTCAGTACGATGGACACATCTGTTAACGCGGTCGCATTATGTTGTGCACCTGAGATGACAATGATCATGGAAGTTATTAATGCGGATTACGAGTTACAAGTATGTGAGTAATGTGTCATGTAAGGTTGTGATTGTTGGTTGATGATTAAATATGCATGGTATTATCTTTAAATATAGAGTTGTAAGAAGCACATAAAATGGGACAGTGGGTCAAGTAACGACGTGTATGCCATGACGTGGTGACAATGATGTGTGACAACGGCAGATGGACAGGAATACGAACATTCATCGACACTTATTGTTCGTATTACGATCGTCTAAGTACCCACCACGCAACACACCCTACCCACTACCCCCTCCTCCCCTGAAAAGTATACTTCATTTGTATATAATCTTATGCACTGTTCAAAATATCGTTGTTTAGGGGAATCTATGTGAAAGCATCTGTTGGCCATCGCTCACTTCTATAGGAAATACAACATCACAGTAAACCAAGCAAGCTACTCTGGTGGAGGGACTACTTAACCTCGAAGAGGTATCTTAAGATGAGAAAGCAGTCCTACTCTGGTAAAATATGCAGGTAGGTCAATTCCAATGCAGGGCTTAATACTTACTTAGCGCTGGTCATCATCCCCTGGTAATAAAAGCTCTGACCCGGCAGTTACTTCCGGCAGAAAAGACAGATACACGCTGCTGTATCATTGTGTATACGCAAACGAGTTATACTTGTTAACTAATACAAGCAGCGATTAGGAGATGATACACAGAGACTAGGCATTAATGGCGGTGTTGTCTCACAACAGCCTGTGAATTACGTCATCCAGAATTGAGTGATTACCTGTATGCATTAACCTCAAGCCAATACAAAAGTAATAAAGTTAGCCAACTAGAATCAATTACTCGGACACTATACAGCATCGTTGGTTATTTATCACGACCGTTACAGCGGATGCATTACTGAGCTTATACAGGAAAGTTGCTGCCTTGCATTGCTACTATGAAAATTGGCAATGTGTAAAAGCAGAAGTCTTCATCGCCGACGGCGTGCCGGTAGAAACAAGTCAAACCTCTCAGTGTGATCTGCGCAAATACGGAATACGATAAATTGGGGTCATGATTACATTGCTCTATTAATGTTTATCTGACACAAAGATTTTGAAAGGAATAGCAAATACAGGTTATGTACAGTCCCGCTCAGCAAATATCATCGTTAAGATCAGGCACAGCATGTGATCGATGTATTGGCAGAAACTAATACACGCGTAGATTAAACCTGATGGTGTCGACTGTATTGGTATTGAATGAGTGGCAAGCTAACAGAGCAGCATCACAAATCAGAGATTGGCCGACAGCCTCAGCATCATCCTTATGACCAAAACAGAAATTCCGGTGTCTGTGTTTGATATTTGATATTCGTATAGTTATTCATTATAAGGAAATGCATATCGAATTAACATGATTTGTTATTCCAGCATATGCCATAATGTATAATGTATAATCATCAAGACTCCAAGCATGCATATATTTCCCCAGCGCGCTAGCTACCATAGGCGCTCACTGGTGGAAAGGTTCGGACACCTACAACATATGTAAAGCACCGAAGATAAGGATTATTCTTCATAGAAGCCATTAATGTGTACGCCACGAAGCTCTGCTGAGGTAATGGCGAGATTCGACGGTGTTAAGTGACGATGTGACTGATACACGGACGACTATTACTGCAAACACATCATGTCTATATATTTTGCATAGAGTTGGGCTATGGGCCAATACATACCGAGACCCCCCACCACTACCTCAGTTTATATAACCACGCAGATTAAACACGAAACGTTGATGGTTGGCTGGGATTTCTCATTGATAAATGTGTCGTCTGCATTGACGTTCGTATGATAGGTCAACGATATTTATATCTTACATGCTTGGTGACTCTAGCCGCTAGTTACACTCTCAGGTGAAGCTTCCCAGAGAGAGGGTAAATAAGAACTGTCACTAATTAGGACATTGACATCGTCCTGGATTCACAATAGATTAATATAACCATGAGTGATAGCGCCCTTGCGGCTGATTGACTTACGAAAGGGGCCGAGAGGGAGGACAGGTGATAGAACTTTAGACTTAACGCTAGTGACGTGTTCTTTCCAGCATCCATGGTCAGATCAATACAGCTGTATGTACTATGCCTTTTTTATGATGCATGCGCTTCTTATAGACAACAACAAGCGTCTGTTACAGCTCGAGTGCCGATGTGGGACCTTCTAGCTCACTTAACAATAAACGTTTGTCTACGGAGCCATGTTGTATGCGCTTGGGTTTTGTACCTAAACCCACGCACAGGTGCAGTGGTAGGGATATGTAAGGTAAGTTTGTATTTTTAAATACACAATGAAAGCATCTACGACGAGACGTCAACAAGCAAAATCTAAAGCATCTTTTGACCAGCAACGTCCATTTTCTCTTGACGCCAATCAAAACAGACGCTGGTCAACAGCAGAGAGAATACCAATCACGGTAGGTTAAAAGTGTTAGCTAGGACAGTAATGGAATCTGTCATTTTCTGTTTTCATGCTATACGGTCAATTGTGTTTTTGCAAAAAATAAATGATAATTCATTGCGCTCTGCTAATCCAATAACATAATAAGCTCGACTCATATAAATGCATAGTGGCTTGTTTGAGGTTCAGTTAAACATGGCTGTAGTGTAATGTGGGAAGCGATATCATGGCTATACATCGGTTAAACAGTTAATGAACTATATTGGCTTAGCTCATGAAATGCGCTTATTTATTTCGTAAGCTTCAAAATAACCAAACCCCGAAGAACATTTCATTGAGCTGCTTAATATAACCTTGCCGAAAACGAATGTGGTAAGTACGAGCAATAAAAATCGCTGAGGAGGAAACAGCTGACGTCTGTTCTAAATGGTCACTTCTTGATAGGAACATTTGTGAAATCAAGATATTTTGTAATGATAATAGTCAAAGCGGTCAATTAGAGTTGATCTCGGGAGTAATTGATCTAACCGAGTGAGCATCATTCAAAATGATTGATTTATTTAATTACACAAAGCTAGTATTTAAAGTTGTCGACAGTAGTCCCTAAGGTAGATTGGATTGACGTCATGAGCGGTATGATGATCACGTACCTATCTCGTATTGCAGACATCCAGTGAATAACTCCAGGTTCAAGGAAAACCTTATGTACATCATGAAAGCTGCCGATTGTTGGGGAAAGCGAGACAAGGTAGTTGGCCGGGACCAAGCCTTCTACTAGGTTGTGTTTTTTTGGTGATGGCCAATGAGAGTGATTATCAATACACAGAAATACACGTAGAATGTGGTTTGTGACAGCCCAAAAAGCGTAGTCGTGTAGGGGAGACGCACTAACATTGGCATGTGTCTTTAGCAGAGAGGCTGGGCTGCTCGAGGAATACGACAAATCAAACAAAATTTGCTTATGCTTTTATCGCCAATGTATGAGATATCCTCCCAGTAAGTAAATCATATCAACTCCGATGTTGGTGGTACTTTGTATTCCGTATTGAGCCATAGTGGGCATCTGATTGTTGCACGTTGAAGAGTTGAGTACATCGCATTGCCTGAGCAGTGACACATCGCAAACAGCGAACTTTATCAATCATGTCGTTCATCGCCCCCTGGTAGCAAGACAGCAGAGCCGGAATAACACATCAGCCTATATGCACAGGCGTCTTAAAAAATAAATGTTAGATGATTAAGTATGATCTACTGCCGTTCAACAGCCTCTATATCATGCAACCAGACAGATTACTACCCCGATAATTATGTCGGCTGGATCTTTGAAGTCGAGCGCCACAAACTATATCTATCGAGGACGGGCCAGGGAATGACAGGTGGGCTGATATAGACATGTGCTGTCTTTTATTGCTTCTATGCATGATGTTTGTGTAGAGACAGAAGACCTCAACGCCAGCGATTTGTTTGCCGTATGTAAATTACCGTAGTGGGATCATGATTGCGTTCAAGCATCTCTTAGTGAAGACACCTGCCGAAAGTGCATTGTGTTTAAGAGGCGTTATAGAGAACTAATTGTTGACTCCCACTATAATTGTGCTGTGCAGATGCAACATTTAATTGTAGCATTGACGGAAATTATAAGAAGTTGTGTGATTATAGCTGATGGGTTCGACCATATTGGTAATTGGTGAGTTATCCGCCCGAGCAGCCTCGGTAAGATAAACATTTGACCTGCGCAACTTGCTTAAGATCTAATGGTTATTTGAAGGTACGCTTATGTTCTTATATTATTTTAAATAAATCGTTTGATCAAAATTCATCCTGAATGAACATGATTTAATAACCCGCTAGCGTACACGTTGAGGAATGAACGGTCATTATTCTTATTCAGCGTAGAAGTCATCAACATAAAGCCCCCTCGGTCCATGCATTAAACCTACTCTATCGTGTAGAACAGTAGTACACATTCTCGTAACTCATCAAGTGGTTCGCAGCATCCCATGAGGCATACTCCTCGGACAGTGGTGAAAGCCACGAGATCAATTATACAAGGGATGCCCTTTGATTTGGGGCAAACGCACGCCACCTCGCGTTTGGGATTATTTAACAGTCCACACATAGAGTCTTTGGGCAACAGTATCACACTTTTGACCGCTTATCCTCGTGTCGCACGTGACAGACGAACAGCGTTAGATATCCTGCATGTTACAAACGGGCTATTCGAAGTGCCATACTGCCCAAACATGTCCGACAGTATCGGCAAAGGAAGTCGAAAGCACAGGGGAAGTCATCAAATGTTTGAAATAGTTGGTATATAAACAAAATAACCTGTCGACGCAACGATTCCCTCATACAGTGATGCTAACTTATCAGGCATGGCATGTCAGCGGCCAATAGGACTAACGTGTTCCAACTGAATGAAACGTTCGCCATCAGGCATTACAATCATTTGATCAAATTGACTTTAATTTTCTGTTGGAAATCAATGCAACAAATTTATTTGACCTCATCCCCAAATTGGGTCGCAAAGTTTTCACGATACGTTCTGCTATCTTACTTTACCAGATATTAATGGCTTGTGCTGAAGGTGAGCGTAAGCTATTTACTTCCCTTTCGCAACTAAATAACACATGGCGGCAGTAGGAAAAGACAGTGCATATTTGTCATCTAAGCTGTCAACGTATTATCGTCCATATTGCCAAGAACATCCTGAATGGCCTAATATATACCATAGTGACAGAACACAACAACTACACATAACATAAGTTGGCTTTAGAACATTTCGATGGCGATGTTCTGTTCGGCACAACAATGAATGGTGAGCCAGCTGAATCTGTCGTAACCACACTTTTTGACTCCCACTGATCGCCAATAGATACGCCGATTGCTCCATGACATGAACAGCAAGACTCATTGTTCTGCGACCTGCAAAGCTTACAACAGGCGAATGTTACCAAGATTCTGTAAAAGCTGTATACTGCTTGAAAGATGGGTTCATCTCGGTGACTAACCCGACACATATACCGCAAAAGCATTTTGACCAATATGTCCATACTGGCAGCTGTTAACTAAACAGAGAAATTACGACGCAAGAAGCACAAATCGCCTTTTGAAAAAAGTCACGAGGATGTTTTCAATGGGAAGCCGATGACGGTGGATAAAGAGTGATGGCAATTGGTCAGACGGCTTAACAAGAGAACTGTATATAAGCCTGAAGCCACCAGGGTGCTATCTCGCCCGGGTATCCGATCAGTTCATAGTGCCTCTCACAATCCGCCGTATGCTATGGACACATTCGTCAGATAACAGTCCCCGGAATGGCCGCAATACATGGATGTAAGTATTGTGCTATAATCAAACAGATAAAAGCATTTGGGGCCATTATGCATATCTCATATTGTTTATCAGTGATTGGTATGCGACGATATATATTACTCTTATTCATCGCTAAATTAGTTCCGATTTCATACATAAGATCGATACCCTACGTTATCTCAGACATCGGATAGCAGTAATATCCACTAAAAACCAAATAGCTGTCTCTTCTTCTACAGATGGATGACGCAGTCAAACTGTATTAACAGTACCACAAATTATAGCATTTGTTTGCGGCATAGCACCCTGTCGGATTTATTCGTAACTGTCTCAAAAGACCAGTCCATCAATCGGTCTGTATTTTGCAATGTATGGGTTTTCACGACTGAAGTGCAATTGGTGTGACGCATTGCTAAAATCGCGCATTAACATGGCACATGTGACCAATAGTTGACGGCACGTAAGCAATTTTTATCTTGCAGTTTCGAGAAAGAACCAACTTAAAAGAATATAAGACACAGGTGAAAATTCCGTGACGTCGTCGTCTGCTCCAGGAGCAACTCGATTTCTCTCCTGTAGTCGTGACCCCGTGTCGTTCCATTTGTGTTTGCTAACAGATCGGCGGACTATGTATCAGTTTATGCAATATGCTTTCGCGACATGATTGTAGTCAAAAGGCACACACATAATGGGCATTAGATAAATACTTCTACCTACATTATCACATAAAGAAAAATAATAATGTACCTAAGATCGACAGAATTCTTCTCAGCATGTTTCTCTCGAAGCTGTTGTATCCAAATAATTAATAAGTCAACATGAGACTAGGCCTAGTCAAGGTCCCCTAGCCTGATGGCTGAGGGCGCTGTTTATATGTTACTGATATTCAATAGTCTCGCCATCAGTCCAGGGCACGATGCCGTCTTGAACTGGACTAGCATCCCAGATTTGGGATGCTCCAATCACAAGCCGTGTCTCTCGGTCACTCTCGGGTACTTTTGAGTCATTGTCTCTCAATGGTCAGCGTCACATTTTTCGAAGATTCGGCGCCATATTTGTTTTGGTACGCTTCCTTTTGAAAGACTTGTTCGCTCGGCTGCTTGATGGGTCGTAATTGTTTTGTGAATGTGGCTGCTGGTACGGGGAAACATTTTGCTACAGGTTGTTAGCTACAACTTCCGATGCAATGCTTGGAATGGGTAAGGGTTCGACACCAATGGTTGTCCGCTTGCCGGGACAAGTGACTTGCCAAGTCAACTTATCCAACCGGATATGAGCCGGGCACACATTCTACAACACCCCGATTTGTGGCATTTAGGTAGAGTAGCAGATATGGGTCCCTCATGAGGCCGCCATTTGATGATGACGTCAGAAGGCTGTAAATGAGGAAGCCAATTAGGATGCGCGTTTCAAGTGCAACAGTTTTAAATGCGCTACACACTCTGAATGAAATTGCTCCAAGAATAAATAGCATTGATATGTCCTATTACGACATCGCATTGCTTTACGTCATGGGTTACCATTATATCAACCACCGTCGAGATTTGTGTCAGTGATCGCTCTAAACACGAGCCTAACCCCTCACGACGGTACAAAAAAAAACGATTGACCTGATATACCTAGAATATAACCTACAGTGTATTGAGTGCCAAATTGAAAAACAATCCTACCCATCATCATAACGTACCCTCTCAGTCATCAGCTGATGGAGTAACCCCCTACAGCTGATATTAATTATAAATCCCAGCCTCCTAGATCCACGAGTGACTTACATGTAACATTTCGCTTCCTCCCTCTCCTCATACATACCCCATATTCCAGAGCCACTTGGCCATCCTGCCCAGGCAACGCCCGAAAGCCCCAACCCTCACTGACCTAGCTACTGCACGTCCCGTGAGAATTGGGATAGCGTGCCTTAGTCGTTGAGGGAAGCATTTTACATTTCAAAATTAGTTCTCTCCTGGAGTTCAACACATCTCTCTCTGAAATTTGGTTCCGTTCTTATAAACCCTACACCTCGAGTCTTCATTACCACAAAAGCGTATCGTGTGCATCTACACAACGCAGATTACGATACGACAGGTGAGGTGTTATAATGTCATATGGTGTTGCACGAAGACATTTCCGTGTACTGTGGTAAAGTGCAGCTAGTATTTACTTATAAAAGTAGCTCTCACATAAAGTTTTCGGGGCAAATATACACACGTGCTCTAATGGCTGAGCGTGTGACACACAACCGATTTGATACGTTGCGATGTTGTCTATCATAGTTTTATTTCGCAGCAGTCCGAAAAGTTTGCAGCCGATATCTGTACATGATATTTACCATGCATCCCATTACATTTGACGCGGGGCGTTTTTCTTTATAGTGCCAGACGTAAATGCATCAGTGTTACTTGTTTTATAATACAAATAAATGCAACTCTTAGGTTTTAATCTTTTTGATGCTTGTTCCTTTGCGAATGCTATCGAGGAACATTTTTCATGTCGGATTCACCCCCTCCCCGAGCTTATGTCCTATGCATCACTCAAAACTGGACTATATGTGTACAAACACGGCAAATCTGGTAGCAGAGCTACATATAGTCTTTAGCCCATAATGCCTCTTTTTGATGATGTAGGTTAGGATGGTGTATGTTGACAACACGCCTTATGGTCTTCATTCGATTAGTTTCACGTCTGGTTCCGATACATTACCATCAAATGAAATTGGCCAAACAAGTCATGTGTTAGACGAGTCAACCTAAGTAATTTTTAATTTACTGCAGTGGAGTACACCATTATTCGTAGTGGCAGATGTCTAATCTGGCCCGGATATATACGGAGAAATTGCGTCCTTAAATGAGATGGTCAAACTGTCAACGTCACTTTGTCCGTAGAATGGACGTCTAGTTTACCATCAAGAGAAACGATAAACTGTTGAATTGATCTTTTATTGCAAATGGTAGCCTCTCTCTAGGGGAATCAAAAATATGCTACTACTTCTATTAATTGATACAGTACTTAAGTAAACAGACATCTCCATGTATTGGTATGTTATGGGGCTCATATAAGCTAAGAAGTAAGTACTGCTACATATCTCTCAGCGTATATAAAGCTTGTGGTGTATGCAGGTGCTATGAAACAGAATTGTTTAACTTGATATGTGAAGGGACCCAGATTCATATATTACTTTGTTTTGCTTATACGAAGTTATTGGTTGGAATATACCGTTTGATGCTTGTTCCCCATTGTCTAATGTCAGTGACGGAATCGCTTATCGATGCTATTTAGTACATTGTTGTCAAAGTGTATCTACAAAACTGCAAGTCAAAGCGTAACTTAATCACGTTTATTAACTCAAATCTCGACAGGAGTGTTGAAACACATATATTCATCATAGTGTGCCAATCGGGGATATTCTATTGGAGATAACCGCACCTCTGCAAATAAACAATACATATTACCAGAAACACAATTGGTACAAACTGTAGATATTATCGAATTGCAATGTGATGCAAATATTCAAACATGTCATTTTACTGGGATGTGGTTATACTATATCCAATCATACACAACACCTAGTGGCATTTTAAATGTTGCTGGTCCGTCTTGTTGGCTCTTGTGACAATCGAATAAATTCCACTGATGATTGTTAAAACTCGAATTTGGGAAACAAGCATATTGTTTGAACAGACAAACGTGAGTGCCATTGAGGTCTATTCAATTCTGAATTTGTAAAGCACATTTTCGGATTAATTACTAGACATGTTCTTTGGACAATCCTACCATTTGAAGAGTGCATCTTATCTGCCACTTACAGACAACAGAAAAATGAATTATATTCCTAACGTGACTATCTAGCATCATTTAAGTGACGATACCATGAAGTTGATTTGCAATGCCTTGTAAAAACCTGTTTAATCAGGCAAAATAAATATATCCATTTGACAATCATAATACCTCAAACTAATGGCGTGGGGTGTTTTTTGTAGTTGTGAGCCTCAGTGTTATACCCTACTACTTTCGTTAGAATTCAGCTATAATGTACTCAGCATGTTTGTGCCAATATCATGCCTTTATTTGCCGTCGAACTTTAACATCGCATTTATAGAAGAATGATGACGAAATAGACATAATTTCCATGTCACATTAAGCAGCGGCATGAAGCACCAATAACATTACTGGCCGCAGCGGCATGAAGCACCAATAACTTTACTTGCCGCAGCTGTCCTGCTGCTTGATTGCCTAGTTGCCTACTCTAGTACAACAATAGCATCTCGGAAAGAACACAACGTGACGCAATATCTTGCGCCGTCTACAAGCATGAAGTGAACGTATTCGTGACCTTTGGTTGTCCTGCAATAGTACGTAAGTTTAAAGACGGGGTATATCTTTTTGTATATGCAAACCCGATTTAAGCACGTTTGCGCTAAGACATACGTGACTGAAATCAAAGGGGGGACAGAGTACCCAATGACCGAGCAAACGAGGGCTTTGTAACCGATACACGCAACGTCTTACACGTAAACCCAGCCCAATAGATCTAATCTACCAACTCAAGTGACGTCTAACATGGCACCCTGTCGAATAAAGCTTGATAAATGACCCAGGCGTCGTCTGGCATGGTAACCCCGCCCAATGAAGCTTATTCGAGGGCTCATGCGGCGGCTAGAAAGGTAACTCGATCAGTATAACTAATTCGTCGATTCACGCGACCTCTATATCACGATCACTCTGCCCAATGCACACTTACTCACTGACTCCGCATCGTGTGGCATGGTATACCCACCCAATCGGGCGGATTGACAGACTCTCGCCAAGTTGATATTTGTAAGACTCACAAGTGCTCTCTTATACAGAACTGAAAAGTATCTCAGCTAAAAAAATTGAACAATTATTGTCCTGTTGATGTTTGCATGCCTTAAGTTGGAACCGCTAAACGCCACGAATACTTGCAGATGCAATTACCTAAGATCAACGACTGCAACCGATTGTAGCGTAAATAGGGTAATATAATCGTAAATGGTCAACAACATATACGCCGGAGCCAAGATAGGGGTTCATAGATACAACTCATTCGCTTAATTGGATTCTGTAAAGTAATGGGTGTTTGACGTATTGTTACTGAGTTAAGTTACATGGATGCAATTATCTGCAAACAATGCCTAGTTGTTTGGCGGAAAACTGATGACCATTTTGCTTGGTGAGATACTATTTAACTCACGTATATCGGCTGCGATGTGCTTTGCATTGTAACAGTGTAAGATTGTTCAGTTGAGGAAGAGCATTGGCTCAGATAATGGCACGATGTGGACAATTGAGGGAAAGACCTGACTTGCGTCATGTTCATGTATTTCGATTGCGAGCAATAAATGTTAGACCCTGGAAATGCAAATCAAATCGAGTTCAGCCAATGGCCAATGTTATGAAAATCGATGTTGCAATTCCATTGGAATGATATAAACAGTTCAATGCAGTTGATGCAATCTGTTTTTAACACCGCGCAGTTTTGTAGCTGCATAAAGCCCCTTTAGCGCAACAAGCCGCATAGACCTGCTACTGGCATTTCGACTAAAGAACACCAATACACAATATTGTGAAAACCAACGAGAAAGGCGTGATTCATTCGTGAGATATAGTTGTCCTTCGATAAGGTGTAACCAGAATGATGACCACTTGGACTCGGTGCATTTAGTGATGAAAGTTAAACACGACTGATGGCTAGTGATATAACTCGACGTCTTGTCAACCACATTTGTAGTCTACCTTACTGAATCTAATTTCATGTGATCCCTTCTTTTATGATTGGCACAGATCACTACGACATGAATTAATACATGTTATTGTTTCGTTCCTAGTGCTTGAAATACCACTGCAACCATGCGTCATTAGCTAATGCATCCCTGCGTGAAGTGTCGGCTGTTAAGAGCTGTGCTATGTTCTCCAAAAACAAGTGTCACTAACATGCTTCCTCGGGCAATGTCGTTCACATGACCTTAAAACAAATTCAAAGTTATCCACGAAAAACCTAACAATCCATTTACGAACGTACTTGATGTTGTAACCGAAGTGTAACAATGTACTCTGACCTGCTTCAAGCTGAAAACAATTGTACAGTTTTGACCTAGAAACAGCTACCATACATCACAAAATATGCTTCATGAACACTTCCTAGCCCTCCACTTTTCTTTATCAATAAGCCTTGTGTTTTTTATTTTGCTGTCAACATATAACATAGTGACCCCATCATACACGGTCTGTGGATGCTTTACATAACCATCTGTGTGGTTGTTGCAATCAGTTGATTGTAAATCTTTGCACATATTGGGCAACATCACACACGAGTCTTTCTTTAAGCTAAAATACACAGGGTTCAGCTTCCGGCTATTCCTGGATCACAAGTTGAACATTATATCTTCTATTTTTAGGACTGGTATGCATTTAAACAATCGCGATTGCCTGAAACCGCATATCACAATAAACGTCATCTTTTAACTTATTTCATCTAAGGGCAATCAATACCAAACAGATACGACTTAAGGTATGTCTACCACAATCAACCGGAGCCATGTTATCTTATATCATCACTAAGGAATTGATTCGCATCCATAGAACACGACGAACGAGTTATCTCGCACATTCAAGCCGTCGATTAACATGCCTTCCATATGTTTTATTAATCAAAATATAACCTGTTTGGATGAGCCTTGACTTATTCTGCTAATGACGAATTATATTCTGCAGTAACAGCTTAAGTCTATAAAGTTAGGTCGAGTCGGATATGCAAACGTGCAGTGTTTATGTGATTGGTTTTGATCAACAGCAGTTCAGGTAGAATGATTTATTCTGTCAACCATCTACAACAACAAACCACAAAGAGTTGCAGGGCTGTATATCAAAAAGCGGACAGGTCAGTTAACTAACAGAACATTTTGTGTAATGCCGACTTGGATATGAATGATTTTGGAAAACAAATGTTGGTGTCTAATTTGATAGCACAGCCCCTATCACTCACAAGTCGACACGCAACGGCAATTTAACAGCGCATCTATGTATATGCACTCATTATTCTGCTAATTGGGACATGTCCGTGAACCAACAGCTATAAGTGTTGTACTCTGTCGCTGATATAGCTAGGGGACTTATTCGCGCTATACATTTAATGGATACCATCCACCAAGAATCACCCCCACAACTTGTATTTAAAGCACTTACCCTGTACCCCCCACCCCCCTTCAGGTCTTTCACGCACAGATGCTCTCTATAGACGGAGTGAAATTAAATACATTTGGCCTAGCACTGTAATAATCTAATCTTGTTTTAACAGGAATACACTTTAAGAGCAGGCTGATCCTGAATATGTGTGATTGCAGTTCTACTCATGAAATCAATATGCATTGACAAGCAACCTTTGTGCAATGCAAATCTGGCGGTAAAATAAGCATCTCAAACCAGTTCCTGTGATTGTGAGTTGGTTGAAATATTCAACATGATGATCCCATTGTAACTATATCTGATGAATATCAAAAACACAGCCAGACAATCACTATATATGATTAATGATGCGTAGGAGTTAACAAGCACATAATCAAAATGCATCACATCCTCTACAATGCTTATTTATATCAAACTATTTATTTGATACCGTTAATCAATACTGTGACGGGTCATCGGCATCAAAGGCGTTACTAATATGTTCAGTCATTTCAGGGTAAATATGGAATTGGCAGCCGTCTATTAAGGTCATAGCGGATGTGATTTGACAAATACTAGTATTGAAGAAATGCCATAGACGAATAAAATAAACAGATCATTATTTTGATTGTTAAACCTTAGATGTCAGGTGGCTTGGCGGCTCAAATACTAACATGCAATACCTCAAATCCAACGATTGCAGGGTCAGTTAAGTTAAAGTTCTATGCCGACATATTTACTGATGCATTCACAACAAAAAATTCTACCGGACAAGTTGGCGAGCTTAAGTTGACTATCTCTATGTACAAGACCCTTGGGTAAAGTACAATTTCTGCGGATAGGTATATGCTTGTAGACGCATCTCAGGCACTATTGACAAGCGAAACGCCAATCACTGTTGCAGGATTGCATTATTTCAGACACTGATCTTAAACAGTGTTTGTAAACCGTTGGCATTCTGAAAATGACTCACTGGGTTCCGCTAACATTAACAAACTTGTTAAGCACAACACATGTTGTAAGACGTAATGGTTAATTTTAATCACGTTGCCTGTTTACTTTCATTAAACAGAACTGTATTGCCATAATAGTTTACTGGGCAGACAATCTGTGATAGTTAGCTTTATTCGATCAGGTCGCCTTACATATGAGTTCGTACCGCCCATATTCAGCTGATGGTGCCATAGTTTGTAGAAAAGCAGCCAGGCAGCTTTACCTAACAAAATCGCAATACGGCAGTACTGATGCAAGGTAAGCTGTTATCGCGTATGATTGATAACAGAACCCGCATCAGGACAATGGCTCAAAAAACATGTTTGAACAGAAAACGTTTATAGTGCTATGATGCTGAACCTTGTTATTAATCTTCAACTTCATGTGATTAAGAAAAACAGAGCGTTAGGAGCAATGTGCTTATCTTTAATAATACAACTTGCATTGCATGGATTAAAACGTTCGTCGTAGTAGACGGAAAGTTGCGTTGTAGTTATGTTTTATAAACCAGCAATTCATGCTAACCTTAATACGCTGGCCTACCGATGCTGGGTCAGTGGTGCGGGACTAATTAGCTCCTGCATATATCCATGTCGTACATTCAAGCTGCTAGTTATACCTTGGCTGCATTAGATGTATTTAAATATTCGTCGCAGTGGCAGTTAATGCTGATGCTGCATATTTTCACGGATGTGTATTAGATTACGCTGTTATTTGTTTGAACATCATGTTTTGTCTGAATATCTGTATCCACTAAAATGTAACATGTTTATGTATAGAACCGACCGCCTGAAGCATTAACAATACAGACAGATAAGATGACCTGTCTTAATAAATGGATAGAATCTAATTGAATAAATAGTGGGTGCTAGTGAAAACACAATTGCCATTGTATTCGCGGAGCACGCTCTGCAATACATCAACTTACTTGGTAAATGATCTAAATAACAAAGGTATCTACTCCGTGCGGGGTGGACAAATAGCTGCCGTCAGATTGCATATATCATTATAGATGTCCATGTGGATGGGATTTGTGTGTGGGCAACACATTTCAATACATTGATAGGTTATATGACATTTGCAAATGGTTATGAATGTGTGAGCACCCATGTTCCCGTATTAACTCCCACTGCTATTCCCTTTCACTATAATTAATCACACCTGATACAACGGTGTCATATCCCGGCTATGTGATGTAACCAAAACACTTGCAGCGCTGTAGCTCATTGCCCCATCTGAACTGTTGTTTGCAGTTCTCGTCAGCAATTACATGCGGGGGATGGATCTACAACATAGTCATGGTTTGATGTTTTTAAAACTGGGGCAGATCGCTATAAACACAATTCGCTGGTTATAGTCATATAATAGTGATTTGCTGTATTGCCAGGTTGCTCGGCAAACATGTCTATTTCTCAGCGGACATATACTTCAGAAGCGCTGGAGATATTTAGGTTATTTCACTGTCGATTGTCAAGCAAAAACCTCACGATCCAAATTATGGACAAAAAATTCGTTAGCTAGTACGAATAACAAAGTTGAGGTACAAGACTAAGTGTGAAAGGAATCAATAAAGCAGCAGAAGAATGGTAGCTGTACAGTTAAGTGATTTCCCAGCGCTGTAAATACCCAGTGTCCGTTTCTTGTTTACAAAATGACGCTAAAGTAATGGGCAATTATTCACTAGTAGCTTTAATAGAGCAATTGAGTCAAAAAACGCGCCCTTGTATTTCTCGTTATTTAGCATGATGAACAGTGGTCACAATCACACAGCAATAACTAATGATAAGGACCCATAGGTGAGATGATTGACATCCCCCCCCCCCCCTCCCCCTCCGCCCATTTGCACACACATAAACTAACCTAAAACGTAGACTACGCACTGAAGCAAAGCTCAATCCGAAGCTGAGGGATGGGTTCGGAGGAGGGGGGGGGGGGGGGGGTAGTGTCATTTTCCTCCTGTATTCGGATACTGTTTTCTTTTTTGTGCTCTCGATTATGACTGGAAGTCCCCCTGAAACCTACTGCTGCCACAATACCATCAAACAAATTATAGATATAAATATAATACATTGTCTGTACACCCTCACATAGATTACAAAATTGAATGAATCATTTTATGCGAATGTCTGTATGCTCCAGCTTATCGACGCATCTTAAGTGAAAAACAAATTAAATCACTGGTGTTATAGTACAGAGCTCACAGATTCTTATTCATCATCATACACAATCATCCGCGTCAGCCTGACACGTTACACAGCAATCGATGTCGGTAACTATGTACAGCCGCCTCAGCTACATTATGTATGAGTCTAATAGTGTCATATTTCGCAGCTTCTTTTGTACGATATTTTATACAGCCTCATTATGTTTCTTATACATAGAAACAGTGCGCTGTTATGGCATATCTAATTCACGAATTCTGCCAGTTACCTCCTTCAACGATATCCAGAACTGTTCCGCCGCTCCTCTTTAAAGTAATAAAGATTTCTTCTCGGTCCATGTGGTATCCCCATTGCGTCATTTAGAGAAGGTACGAGTCACTAACCGCCTAAAACTGGGTAGAAGTTGTTCTGTCGACACTGTTCATCGTGGTGCTGTACCAACTAGATGCAAGGAGTGTGAAACCACCGATCACTTGGTAACCCAGTCAGGCAGAACTTACTCACTGACTCACGCGACGTCTAACACGATGAACCTGCCCAGTAGAACTTACTCACTGACTCACGTGGCGTCTAACGAACCTGCCCAGAAACCTGCCCAGTAGAAATCTTACTCTCACTGACTCACGTGGCGTCTAACACTGATGTTTAACAACACTGAACCCAGTAGTAGAACTTACTCACTGACTCACGTGGCGTCTAACACGATGAACCTGCCCAGTAAAACTTACTCACTGGCTCACGTGGCGTCTAATATGATGAACCCGCCCAGTAGAACTTACTCACTGACTCACGTGGCGTCTAACACGATGAACCGGCCCAGTAGAACTTACTCACTGACTCACGTGGCGTCTAACACGATGAACCTGCCCAGTAGAACTTACGAACTGACTCACGTGGCGTCTAATACGGTAACCCAGCACAGCACAACTTCTGCTCTCTCTCACGCGATGTCTACCAAGGTAATCCTGCCCATTACATCTTACTTGTCGACTAATGTGACATCAGGGAATTTTTCTATCCGTTGCAGCTAGCAGCAATCTATGTCTATCCCAATGGCTGCGCTTATGTTGTCAATCACAATTTCTTTTTCTTGCGTTGAGACTCTTTTACATGGGTTACAATGGTGCTGAATGAAAGGGGGCTTTATTGGTAGTAAATGCAATCATAGACGACGTTCATGCATAGAGGCTATCCCTATGGACGTTTAAAATTATAAATGCATTTTCTGTTCCAAATGACTCATTGGGTGCCATTCACGAAAACACACTTGTTATCAACAACATGTTACCACGTTGCCTTCTCACTTTCAATAAATAGGCAAGGTTTGCAAGAAGGGCATGAGATGTTCTAAATTCATTTTCTGCTCTTGTCACGTGGTGTTGATGGGAAACCTAAGACGGGCAAAACTGTAGAGCCAGTATAGTTGTCTCGGCAGATGAATTGTATATAAAACAACCGCAAACGCAGCTATGCAACAGTATAAATACGTTTTCAATTTTGTTGCAACACATCTTTATTTCTGAATTCTTGCGTTCCAGAAAATCAGTGTGACTGCTAACTTTGTTCTATCATTTCGCTTCATACATGGTGACATTAAGACGCAAAGTTACGCATACTTCTGATAACCTCCGACCCTCAGTTCACGTTATCATCAAGAAGGGCACATCAATGGCTTTTACTGCTCGTCTATTCTTGCCTTGTTTATAGGATGATGTTGATACATCACAGTGACGAGCTTACAAGTGTCTTGTTGTTGAGACATCCTCGACTCCCTGTTGTATTACATAAGGAACAGCCATGCAGTTTTGTCAAATTGTATCGCAATATGACAAAGGAATTAAAACCCTCTGGACTTTCCAAGCACGTTGTTAGCTGTTATTGTTTTACATAAAACGGATGGCTTCCGTTAGCACTGCATGGATGACCCTTATATGATATGTAAGCTGTGCATATTTCTCATGCTGTATTTGAAGAAGCAGATACTCTTAGTTTTTACACGATAGTGTAAATGGCACATTCAAAGTTAAAATACAAAGAGGCATTTTTTGGTTTTTTGATAACAAATATTTCAACGTAGAATTTCAAGCCCCAAATGCAGAAGAATGAATGGCGGACATTGTTTAAAGGTTCTGCTACTAGGACGAACAAACTATATCCTATTCGCCAGTTATATCTGCAATTGATGCAAGGATAAATTTATGAATAATCATTGCTCTCTATGGCTGATCAGATGGGTTGATGACTTTGGGTAAATTGCAACCTGGTATGGCTGTTTTGCGTTCATTTAGCTTTGCTTAACCAGTATCCCGCCAAACGACTGTCATCGGGATATATGGGACCGTATTGCATAATATACGTGATGCTTTAAACTCTTGCTAGAATACATTCGCCGAAATGTGCTTGACTGCATATGATTAATACGTAAATTGCATAGGGACGATGGCTCCAAAACCAATTCGAAATGAAAAAGCAATTCTGATGATGCAATTTAACGTCAAATGACTGAGACAAATTGGAAGTTTAGTGATAGTGGGCAATGTCCTTATCATCTCATAATCTAAATTGCGTTATCATTGGGCACGGGAAGTTGCGTTGTAGATCAAAGTGGATAAACCAATGACTGATTCCAGCCATAATACACTGGCCTAAAAATGGTCCGAATATGTTAGCTTGAATTGTTTGGGCCTAGTGAACTCCTCCATATAGCAATGGGATACATTCTAACTGCTAATTATACCTCGAATATACTAGGCGTGGACGTGTAATGCTGATGCAGCATATTTGTCACTGATGTGGTATTACATTACTTGTCATGTGGGGCAAAACAAGATGAATCATCACAATAAATGTTAAAATTCCGAGAATAAGCAACAAGCGTTTGTGATAACACATTTACCATTATATTCCCTGGGCATACACTACAATATATCAACTTATTTGGTAAAAAAGACGAAGAATACAGTTCTCCTTCTTAGTGCGGGGTGGGCGAATGGCTGCTGTCAGATAGCTGTTCCTGCCTTATTATTAATATAAAAGTCCATGTAAAAAGATAAATTGTGAAGGCGAAAAATGCGGAATGCGGAAACTGTTCCCATATATTACCAGGTTATATGACATTTGCAAGGATATGAATATGTGAGCACGCATGCTCCTGCATTAACTCCCCAGGTTATTCCGGGTCACTTGCAATGTTTCTCCCGGCTAGGTGACCAAATCACTTCCAGCGCTAAAGCTCCCGGTCCCAAATGAACTATTGTAAATTAAACACGCCAAATTTAAATAATTTGATGGAGTCAGTGTTTATAGTGCACGACAGCAATCGAAAGCGGGGCTGATACTGGAATATAGTCGTGTTTTGATATTTTCTAAGCCGGGTTGGGTCGCTAGAAATTAGATTCTGGCTTTCTCTGTACGAGTAATAGATGTAGGCAGCAGAGTATATCATAATGCAGGTTAATCAATAGGAACAGAAACGTTGATGTCACTAACTGAAGCGTAGCCTCTTGTTTGTACTGTTGGCAACTACAATATAGTCAAGTATGTCAGTATGTCTGATGTATTGTAAACTACCGGGAGACACTCATATGCTGCTGTGTCAGCATATTGGTAACAATAATAACAGTATTTCCTTGTCGGTACGCTAGTAGGGTCATGTGGTGCCACTAAATCCTGCAATTGAATGATACTACTTCTTGTTCAAATATTTGGCGAGTATTCGCTACAACGAGGCATCTTGTTCAACTCCATTGGACCAGCAATATGCGTTTATTACAGTAGCATGAGGGCATCATCCTTAACTCTCCCTCACAATGCTCACATACACCGGCGCTCACTTGTCAAGGGTTTCTTGTTATATGTTACACAGCTGCCTTAGACTGCCACATCACACAGCCGCCTCAGTCTGCCGCATTACAAACCTGCTCAAGTCTGGCACATTATACTGCGCCTCAGTCTGCTACATTTCACAAACATCTCAGTCTTCCGAATAATAAAGCCGCCTTGGTCTGTCACATTAGACAGCCGCCTCAGTCTGCTACATTACACAGCCGCCTTAGTCTGCCTCAATCTGCCTTATTACACACTCTCCATAGTCCACTGCTGAATAACTCTGGTTGTACCTATAGTCTACATGGTTCCCACCAGAACACGGCAAGACGATAGTCCATCTCGTGCAATCATTTGAAGGAAATGAGTTAAGAAGGGATTTCAACAGTACTCCAAATAACCAATGAGAATGTCATATTTTAGGACGCGTATTGGAAGAGCTGTGGTTCTCCTAAGTTTGGTGTTGTCGCTGATATAAGACGTTGGCCGAACATTTAGCTAATGACAAAGAAGAGACTTGTGGAACGAGGTAAAGAGAGTTACTCAGGGTGAGATCTATTCGCCCAGTAATATTAATGGTGTTACTAATGATACTGACATTTGTAATATGTTTGTGGACAAGGAAGCAGCGCTTTACAATTCCGTTTCATATAACGCAGGCGATATGGCACATTAGAAAGTAGAATTGAATATTGATATTAACAAGAACCGTATGTCACAAAAATGCTATCATAATCAAATGTTACAATGCTGATATTGGTCAAGATGTTAGTGACTTAAGGAAAGGCAAAGGGCACGATAATAATGAATTTGTCTCAGATTGTCTAATCAATGAATCTCATCTGTTGAGAATACATATTGCAATGATGTTTGCAGCTATTTAGCGCCATGGAGTGTTTCCTAAGGATCTTGCTATTTTGATACCTAAAAGTGAACTCTTGATAGCATTATTGGTACGCTCTTTGATTGTGTACCGTTGAATAGGTTTTTTTTAATGAACTCTGATTCTAATATGGTAGTCAGTTATGGGAGTTTTCCTCTTGAATTCTTTGACGTTGCTTGGCGTTAGGCCATTCGTCAATTCTTGGCTCCTTACCATCTAGAGGTACCGCCAAATGAGTCCAATGTATACTAAATCGACCTGCATCAATCGAATAATTGTGCGATTTTGGATTTGTGTTTACGAACGGATGTTTTCTTATTTTAACCTAAATCAAATATTTTGATGATGCAGGCATGTTTAAATGCAATAACCAAGTGAACATACTAGTAAATAGCACAATAGGTATCATGCAAACAAACGTTGTGCCTTAATTTACTATTGACTTGAAACATCTGAAACAATTCTTCTCAACCTAGTCAACGGCAACGAATGATTCAGGATGACGGACAGAGTAATGAGTCGAAAGTCTGTAAACAGTCTAGCCCAGAAGTTTCTCGTCCATTAATATTGATACAAAAGCTGCATGGTGTTTATGTTAGCTGATCCATGCACCAGGATTTATTAACTTACCAAACACAAAATTTAGTAAATTCAATGCAGATTGATGCAATGAAAACCAAATATACCTGTTATAGACACAATCTACGATTAATGCTCATCCGTGCGACTGATAAGGTACGTAACACATTATGCATTTAACCGTCTTGATGATTGGCACAAAGTTATTCTACTTGGAACCAATATTCAGTTTCCATCTGGCTTCTGAGCATAGATGTTTGCACTTCATTTGCTGAGGTGAAACTATCGTGTTTTAAACCAGTGGCATATTTCACGTGTAGTTCCGGAGCCAATCACTTAAGCTTTTCAGCTGGTAATGGGGGTGAAAAATGTCACACTTAGCATCACATTAACCTCATGATAAGCCAAAGAACTTTTATGACCGTCATACCTTGCCTATGTTTGATACTATATGGAGCCTGTAAGAGCTGGCCCGATACCTGGTGTTAGTTATATACCCCAGCTTTCCAGATTCACGAATGATTCCTACCACCCCCCCCCCCCCACTCCCTCTCTACACGACTTCAACAAAAGCTAAGATTAATCCAAAATTTGACCAGACAAGATTTGAAAGCAATAAATTTGTATACTTTTGTGTCTACGCCAGGTGTTTGTGTCTTCTTTTCATCATACCAAGTGAACATTGTGTATCAACTGGTACCACCTATCCCGACACGTCATTATTGTCTTTGGATGCAATAAACGGTAGCAAGTCCCATGTTCATTTTATTGTCAATTAGAGCAACAAAACATAGTGGTGAAAACTAACCGTCAATCTTTCCGATTGAGTCCTTGGAACAGTAGAGATGAATGACTTTAACTGTATGCACACCTTTTTTGCGCAGTCACTTGCTCATCATAATAAATAACGTAACGAAATTTGTATTTCTTACGCGCTCGGAACACATCATTCAAGGTAATAGATTGAGTGCAATGGCCCGCTTTATTGATGCACTACAGGCGTTTAACTTGAAAAAATGACTCTCCTGCGTCACATTTAATCAAAAAAATCGGTGTTATAAATAATCGCGTTAACGCACCACGTCAATTATTCTCGCATCGGTAGATGTTGTGTGCCCCCCCCCCCCCCAATGTATACGTGTTCCAGCAGACTACATAAGTGCTGGATGCTTTCGAGCGGAAGCTATATATAAACAGCTCGTCAAAGTTGGTTTGTTCCATTGCATAATGCACTTCGCATGTTTGTTAGGAATAAAGCTAGACTAGATTGAAGCTGTTGTATAGTATCAATCAATTTGCTTCTATCGTTGATAATATAGAAAAGCACCTCGCCATTTGCATTTACATCCCAATAACTTTTGCTGGCAGTTACATTTTTCAATCGAGATGTGTGCTTCATAGTGTTCTCCACGCTGCACATCACACCAATCACACAAGTGAATATAAATACTTCAACTTCAGCAAACACCACCTCATCAATTTGGGCAATTTCGACCTCTATAAGTGTACTCGTTTCTGGCGAAACGTACAATGAAAGGAGCCAGCTTGTCGATGATAGGACTCCAAACTACGTATCCACATAATCTGTACCAACTTTACCTCCGTTTGTATTTCGTCGTGGCAACACACATGTAGCTTGATCCGACGATTCAAAAAATCTATCATTGAAGAGCATCGTGATAACAGGCTCAGTATACCTGCATAGCCATGGCGACAACAAATAACGGGTCACGTGGAAGACATAAATTGAAGGCGAGCTTTGGAGCCTTTTTACAGAGTCAATTCAGCATACGGAGCGCACATGACCCATTCGTCTACAACCTACTCGCCATCTGACGCTACGCCAATGGTTGTACAAGTCGAATAAGCGCTAAACACTGTCATATTCACGATTCAACTGCTGTTGCTGCTGCTGCTGCTGCTGAACGGCACTTAATCGATGAATAGCCACGACATAAGGGGGATTGGGGGGAGAATGGTGAATAAGCCGGACGGAGATGAGCTCGATAAAGGTGACAGCTGACATCCTCTCTGACTAATCTTAGTAGGATGGACACATCTTTTAACGCGGTCGCATTATGTTGTGCACCTAAGATGAAAATGATCATGGAAGTTATTAATGCGGATTACAAGTTACAGGTATCTGAGTTATGTGTAATGTAAAGCTTGTGATTGTTGGTGGATGATTAATGATGCATGGGATCATCAGTACATATAGAGTTGTAATCAGAACGTTCAATGGGGCAGTGGGTCAAGTAAAGTCGCGTAGAGCACGACGTGGAGACAATGAGGTGTAACAATGGCAAATGGACAGGAATACGATGATTTATCGACACATAGTGCTCGTATTACGAACGTTAAAGTACCCATCCCACCACCGCCCGTCGGGCCTTCCCATCGCCACCCATACTAACTGTATACTTTGTTTGTATCTTATCTTATGGCCTATTCAAAATACCGTTGTTCATGGGAATCTATTTGGAAGCATCCGTTTACCATCGCTCACTTCTATAGGAAATACAACATCACAGTAAACCAAGCACGCCACATTGTTGGAGGGCTTACCAACCTCAATAGAGGTAACCTAAGACGAGATTGATACCACTCTACTCTGGTAATTATGCAGATGTGTCAACTCCAATGCAGGGCTTAATACTTAGCGAACTGCGCAGGTCATCATCCCCTGGTAATAAAAGATTGGACCCGGCAGTAACTTCCGACAGAAAAGGCAGATACACGATGCTGTATAAGTGTGTATACGCAGACGAGTAATACAGTTAACTTATACAAGCAGAGTTTAGGAGATGACACACCGAGAGAGTAGGCATGAATGGCGGTGTTATCTCACAACAGCCCGTGCATTACGGTCATACATCCGGAATTGAGGTAATAATGTCAGCCAACTACAATCAATTACTCTGGCACTATGCAACATCGTCGCTTATTTATCACGGCCGTTTCAGAAGATGAATTAATGAACTGATTAGGGAAAGTAAGTCCTAGCATTGCTTCTATGAAAGCTGGCAATGTGTTAAGGCAGAAATCCCCATCGCCGGCATGCTGGTAGAAACAAATCCAACCTCTCAATGTGATCTGCGCCAATACGGAAAGGATAAATTTGGGTCATGATTACATTGCCTCACCAATGTGCATCGTAACACAAAGAGTTAAATAGGAATAGCAAATACAGGTTATTACAGTCCCGCTATGCAAATATAATCGTTAATATCAGGCGCAGCATTTGATGGTTGTATTGGCTGAAACTATCAGACGCGTAGATTAAACCCGATGGAGTCGACTGTTTTGGTATTGAATGAGTGGCAAGCTTACAGAACAGCATCAATCAATCGGGGATTGGCCGACAGCCTCAGCATCATCCTTATGATGCAACGGAAATTCCGGTGTATGTGTTTGACATTTGATAATGGTATAGTTTTTCGTTATAAGAAATGTTTATCGAGTTAACATGATTTGTTATTCCAACATATGCCATACTGTATAATTTACAACCATCAAGACGCCAAGCATCCATATATATCTCCAGCGAGCTAGCTGCCATTGACGCTCACTGGCGGAAAGGTTCAGCAACTATAACATATGTAAAGCACAGAAGATAGGGATTACTCGTCGTAGAAGCCATTAATATGTACGCCACGAAGCTGTGTGGAGGTAATGGCGAGATCCAAAAAAGGAACAGATATCCGATTAATAATAGTTATGAGTAAGCTTATAAGTAGCACATACCTGCCTCCATACTCGGATTCGTACGTGCTCATGTACATAATTGAAAGCTGTCAAGAACTTCGTGTTTTCTGTGTAAGTTGTAAAATGGATAGCATTTCGGAATTAATATTATTTGCCAATAGTTGGCTGTCATCCCGTGGGGCATACCTGCACGGTGTATGATATGGATACCGAATATTACATAGGAAGTCGCATTTTTCATGATTCACAAGCTCCCTTTCCAGAAATTTGCAGTAATCCACTCGAGTAATTGGTCGCAAAGAGTGGAATAAGTAATGTTCTTCAACTTGTAAAGCCGATTTCCTTATTTGAATACAGGCGAAATTGGTGAGTGGCACGTGCTTGAATTTATACGATAGTACTACTCGCTGGTTGATAAGGTCGGCACATGCCATATAGCATGCAATTCTATTGATAATGTGCGATGGCTCGTCAAATGAATAGCTAGCACTACGAGCGTTCGCTTGTTCCATATATCTCATGAGTTTACCACTAGAGTTGGTTATAGTACCTACCTTTAAATAGTGATATTAAAGTCCAAGGAGTTGTGACGCTTGGGTTATATACCCTAGCACCCCGATGCAGTAGTACGGATATGTAAGGTGAGTTCGTACTTTTAAATACACAATGAAAGCCTCTTAGACGATACGTCAACAGGCAAAATGAAAAGCATCATTTGAGCAACGACCTCAATTCTCTCTTGACGCCAATTAAACGAACGTTGGCTAACAGCAGAGAGAATACCAATCACTTATGGACTAACAGTGTTAGCTAGGACATTAATGGAATCTATCTTTTTCTGTTTTCTTAAAGATCAATTTTGTATTCGCAAAACATAAATGATAATTCATTGCATACTGCTAACCCTTTACTGTTATAAGCTCGACTCATATAAATGCATGGTGGCTTGTTTTAGAGTCAGTGAAACATGACAGGAGTATAATGTGGAAATCGATATCATGGCTATATATCGGTAATACAGGTAATATTATTGGATTAGCTTATGAAATGCGCTTATTTACAACGTAAGCTTCAAAATCACCAAACCCTGAAGAACATTGCATTGAGCCGCTTCAAATAACCATGCCGAAGACCGAATACGAATGTGGGATGTACGAGCAATTAAATGCCGAGGAGGTAACAGCTGACGTCTGACCTGAATGGTCACTTTTCGATCGGAATATTTGATCAAAAATTGAGAAAAATCGAGATATTTTGTAACGATAATAGTCAATGCAGTCAATTAGAGTATTTCTCGGGAGTAATTGATCTAACCGAGTTAGCATCAAACCAGCTGATTGATTTATTTAATAACACAAAGCTAGCATTTGAAGCAGAAGGTACAAATTAGTAGGTTACAGCTTACTGTCGTGTTGGGCGCGACGTGTTAACAGCGGGGTCTCTCTAAGGCGGACAGAATTGAAAGTGCGTCGTGTTTAAGATGCGTCATAGAGAAATGATTGTTGACTCATCCTTCGCAAATATAATTGTTCGGTGTTGATGCCGCATTTGACTGCTGCATTGACGGAAATAACTGGGAGTTGATTATAGCTGATGGCGTCGACATTGTTGGTAATTGGTGGGTTATTTGCGGGGTTGCTATCTGCCCGATCAGTCTCAATAATGTAACCTGAACAACTTTCTTAAGATGAGATGGTAATTTGAAGACAAGCTTCTGTACTTATATTCTTTTATTTAATGTTTTTAAGTTTTTCGTTGGATTATATCGCATCCTGAATGAACATGATTATCAACTCGCAAGTGTACTCCGTGAGGAATGTACGGTCATTAGACTTAGTCAGCATAGAAGCCATTAACATTAAGCACACCTCGAGCCACGCAATGAACCTACGATATCTTTGGTATGAATTGACATTGGAGCTGCGCTTCTGGAGGAAACATCAAGCTCGTTGAAGTACATCAAGTTTCAGCAACTTTCTCATTATTTGTAGGAATCAGGCAGTTGCCAAGCAGCTGACTGTACTGTGCCCTGTTGTTCAATTGATTATACGGTCGTATACAGTTGCTGCATTCTATTAAGAATTCGTACAAGCGAAGTAGCGTTTTCCTCTTCGGACTGCGTGGAAAATTCCCATCAGGTTTATTAGGCAAGGGGTCTCCATTAATCAGGAAACAAAACACCACCTCGAGTTTTGGAATAAGCTCCCGTCAATGCTTAGAGTATATGCCCATCATGAGACATATTGTTTTCCGCTGGCTTTCATACTACAAGCAGTTTGGGGTGAACTGGCGATAATTCATGATAAACTGAAAAGCAATGAAAGAGCCAGCATGTACATGAGACAAGGGTTGGGCATGAACGATCAAAAGAGACACAGACAGAGACAACGAGGGTAAGTGGCCTCTAAGCACCCACAGTCAGACGACCAGACACAAGATATTTATATATTGTTAAAGAAACACCAATTTAACGTGGAAATAAATTGAAATGAATTTTATAGTACACAAAGATTTGAGTTCTTTGCACATAGGTTAACATTGACCCCAATCTAGCATCAAAAGATGATAACAGGATTTGTTAAACACTGGAATCATATCTTTGGAGCTTTGCATTAGGCTTATGGTGCTCCGGTCAATAAGCCTAACAAGAAATCACTAATACAACTTGCTGTTGTGTTTACTCAGCAATAAGCTAGATGTTCGTGCATGCTGGCTTAACAGACATTGTAATTAGTCGAACAATTAAACTGTAAATTCACGCTATGTTTACATACGTGATATACATGAATTCATGGACCTGATTATTCTTTCAATAATAGTATTTAAACAAACGGATATGTAATTCCTTCATGCAACATTAAATTCAATCTACTCTGGAGATGTTGATGGCATTCCTTTATTGTCTCATAACCGGTTGAGAATATTTTTCATGGCAAGCTGAAGCAGCTATTAACCATCATTCACTGATATACAAAATCCCGCTATTTTGCATTCCGCACGTAGAGCTTTTGGCCTTATGGGTCACATTGTCAGCATCTGGGCAACAGATAATGCCACTGTAGATCGGTTAATTAAGATTAGCAGGTGATATGAGAGAGGACGGCTTCACATTTCCAAACCTACACAATATCATATTTCAACGTCAGATTTCGGAATAAATTATCAGTGGAAAAGGCGCATTTTGATCAACATAAATCTGTAGGAGGCTCTGAATGTTATTCGTTGAGTTCCTGACATGAATCTTTCGCTCTGCCATAATTTATATCGCTGATTGACGTTGTTGCCAAGCCTACACACCGGATGTTCTCTAGTAAACCAGTAATGCTGCAAATGCAGCACACTCTTAGATCGATTCGAGGCCACTGATTCCACCGGGTAGTGAGGATTGAATCAAGGCTTAACACAAACACAAAAACACGAGATCTTTTACGATAGTAAACGATGTACGCACATCATTTTGGTCAATGGCCATCTCACCCATGTTGTTGGCGGAGTAGATAAGATGTCAATGGTTGTCCCGGGAATGATGATGAGTTCCTTTATGTCATGTAAAGGGAAGGTTGTTATCTCGCCTGGGTATCCGCTCAGTTCAAGGAGCCTCTCTCAACTGCCGTATGTTATGGACGCATTTTGCAGATTACTGTCCCGGGAATGGTCGCAATACATGGATGTTATTATGGTAATATAATTAAATAGATAAAAGCATTGGAGGCGATGGTGCATATCTCATATTAATTATCAGTGATTGGTATGCGACGATATATATTACTCTAATCAATAGCGCAGTATATCACGTTCATTCCCAAACATATATATATTCTTTTCAGCAATGTTATGGACAAGTGTTTATCTATTGTCCGATACCCAGATGCATATTCAAGCTAACTTTATACAAGCCAGCAGCCTCGTTGTCCCGTACCAAGAAGTGCATAACATAATCTAGTAATAAGTAGCCTCTTCAAATGATACCAAGGAGTTATATCCATATTATGTACACGCCGCTCGACGCATATATTTGCAACATCCCGAGGAATAAAACCGTATTGCTTATACCATTCATTACCAGTGTCATAAACATCAAACATACTTAATCGCTAGATTCGTCCCGATGTTATACGGTAGATCGATATCCCTACATTTGTTCAGACCCTAATAGACCGTTTGCTTTGCATGAGGATAGCAGCTATGTTATCCACTAAAAACCAAATGGCTGTCTCTCCTTCTGCAGACCGATGACGCAGTCTAACTGCGTTAACAGCAAAAACCAAATATAGCGCCTGTTTGCGTCATAGCACCCTGTCGGATTTATTCTATAACTGTCTCAACGGACCAGTCCATTATTCGGTCTGTTTATTGTAATGTATGGGTTTTTACGACTGAAGTGGAATTGGTGTGACGTGTTGATAAAATTGCACATCGACCGGCACATGTGACCAGCAATTGAAGGCGCATAAGCTTTTTATCTTGCAGTTGCAAGATAGAAGTTATATCAATGATTATTAGGCACAGCTAGACAGTCCGTGACGTCGTCGTCTGCTCCACCATTTGTGTTACTCGATTAATAATAGACTCAGTGGTCCCTTGCGAATGCTATTGGGGAACATTTCTCACATCAGATGCGACTGATGGTCTTCATTCGATTAGTTGCATGTCTGCTCAGATTGCTATGGCATCAATTACCATCGAATGAACTTGGCCAGACGAGTCATGTGTTAGACGAGTCAAGCTTGTTTAATCAGACGTAATGCTTGACCTGCAAATATAAATATAAATATAACATACAATATTACTTCAAACTAATGGCCTGGATTTTTTTGTAGCTCGTTTGAGGCTCAGTGATATGCTCTACCAATTTCGTTATTCAATAAGCGGGTTATATATCAGCTATTGTGTACTCCCATTACCATACGTTAATCGGGTGGCGAACGTCAACATCGCACTAATAGAAGAATGAGGATGGAATGGACTCGGAACATGGTTTCCATGTCACAATATGTAGAGGCATGAAGCACCACAAATCTTACTGGCCACAGCTGTCCTGCTGCTTGATTGCCTATTTGCCTACTCTATAACACCAATAGTATCTCGTAAAGAACACCACGTGACGCTAAATCTTGCACCGCCTACAAGCATGACGTGAACATATTCGACGTGAACATATTCGTGACCTTATCATGTTTCTACATTCAAACTGTAATAGAAGTGATGTTGAAGCATTTGCGCTAGACGGACTGATATATCATGTTCTAGCCGATAACCATTCAAAACTCTATACCTCTAGAAGTGAGATTGAAGCACGTTTGCGCTAAGACATACGTGACTGACATCAAAGGTGGGAACAGTAGATTCTATTTTCACCCGATAACCGAGCTAACGTAACTGATTCACGTCAACGTCTTACACGTAATCCACCAGGCCCAAAAGAACTACCCTGTCCCCCCCCATGCACCCCATAACTCACTATTTTAGCGACGTCTAACATGGCACCCTGTTAGCTAATAAAAAACTAAAATGCTTAAATAAATAGACTCGTCTGGCACCTGTCAATGAAACCATCATTCAATATTAATGAGCTTATTCAAGGACTCACGCGGCTGCTAAGCAAGGTGACCAGACCCTGGCAGGGCCGTAGATTACCATTTTCAGTACGTGCCATTTTTATGCCAGTTTTACAAAGCGCAATTACCCGTGAAACCTCAACTGGCCAATCATGCAGTGATTGTTTTGATTTTAATTATAACTCTCAGACTAAATTATACGTAGCATTCTCTCAGATCTGTCGGTGGTTTGCAATGCCTTAATTGTGGATGGCTGAATGACCACTCATGCTTGCGGTTATAAGACCATGGTCAAGACCATGTTGTGCAGATCGAGTAAACTGCCAACGGCCAATGTTATGAAATGCGATGTTGCAACTTCATTGGAATGGTAGAGAGATTAACATTACAACAACATGATTTATATAGCTAAAGCAATTAGGTAATAGCCCATACGTCCTGGCAAACGTAGATTACTCTACTGCGTTCTAGCCCCGCGCACAGTGAAACTCTTACCCGTGAAACCTCAGCAAGGGCTCAGCAAGATTTTCCTAAAATCAGTACAATGCAGTTGATGCAAGCTATCATGAAACCATTTTAACACCACTCACTTGATCTCCATTTGGCTCATGGCAAGGATGCGAAGATTTAATCGCTGTGAGACATTGCTGAGTTAACCCATCAAGAGCATGAGATTCAATTCAAGCCGCATAGGCTTACTAAACCGCTGTGCTGGCCTTGACAAATAGAACACCGAAATAAAAAATGTGGACAATTTCGAAAGCCAACAAGCAATCGATTGCGTGGATTATTGTTAGACCATTTGTGAGATCGAGTAACTGCCAACGGCCAATGTTTCAAGAAGGTGTACACAGAATTGAATGGTAGGACTACAATGCAGTTGATCGGATTTTAACATCGCTCTTACCCTTTTAGTGGTGGGAGTTATAAACCGCTACAAAAGAACACAAAAAAAATGGCCAACAAGGTGATTCATTTGTGAGATATAGCATCGAAGGTGTACACAGAATGACACTTGCAATCGGCGGTGGGACCTTAACAGGGCAGCTGTGACAGCCCCTCAAAGACAGCCCAAAAACGCAGATTGTTTGACTCGACGTCTTGTCAACCACATTTAAAGTCTACCTTACTGCATCTGATTTGATGTAATCCCTGCTTTTGTGCCATGAACAGATCATTACGATTTG
Organism: Urechis unicinctus; assembly: GCA_034190875.2. NCBI lineage: Eukaryota > Metazoa > Annelida > Polychaeta > Xenopneusta > Urechidae > Urechis > Urechis unicinctus. The sequence continues at coordinate 61,376,956 of CM067351.1, read as the reverse complement.
AATTAATACATGCTATGGTTTGTTTCCGGTGCTTGAAATACCACTGCAACCATGCGTCATTAGCTAATGCATCCCTGCCGTGTATTGTCGGCTGTTAAGAGTTGCGCTATGTTCTCCAAAAGCTAGTTTCACTAACATGCTTCTTCGGGCAATATTGTCACACGAAAGTTATTGTTATTCACACAAAACAACACTCCATTGAGGAACGTACTCAGGTGATGTAACTGGCAGTAATGATAGCTGATTAGCCTTTCTATACCAGTGCTGGCGTGGGTTACTATCTGGTGATAGCGATGCAATGGAAAGTGCAGTTGATTTGAGCAAGGTTATGTTGTGTAACTGTTGGTACTGAGTACAAACATGTACTTTTGCTCACGGCAAATGCCCAGTGCTTCGAATGACATCTTTCTGCTCGAGCTTACTCCCTATTTATGATGCATGCACGCCACCGGGTGCTATTCTTTGTCGCATTGAATATTGATTGCCCTGTGTTGAAACAGGGCAAACTGTGTGGCATAAAGCATTCTGGTAAATCACCCAATAGTGCTTCCGTTTCATTTTATATCACTGCTCATAGAACTGCGCATTTGGCTACGCGTGCATATTGACTAATTTTATCAGTGTTTGAGATTGCAAACAGAAGCTGTGATCATTTTAAATGTGAATTAGCGAGTGAACAATATAGACTAACAGATTCAATTGCCTGAAAACAGAATAACCGGAATGCAACAATAAACTCTGACCTAACTCAAGCTTAAAACAATTGTAACCCAGAAACAGCTACCAGGCATTCACAAAATATGCATCATGAACTATTCCCAGCCCTCTATTTATCTTTGACAATTAGCCTTGTGTATTTGATAATGCTGTCAACATATTACATAGTGACCCCATCATACAAGAGTGGTCTGTGGATGCTTTACACAACCATCTGTGTGATGTTGCAATCGGTCTGATTGCAAAGCGTTGAACATATTGGGCAACAATACACAGGAGTCTTTCCTTAAGCTGAAAATACACAGGGGGTACAGCTTCCGGCAATTCTCGATCACAAATTGAACATTATATCTCCTATTTTTTGTACTGGTATATATTCCAAACAATCGCGATTGCCTGAAACCGCATATCACAGTAAACGTCATCTTTTAACTTATTCAATCTAAGGGCAATCAATACCAAACAGATGCGACTTTAGGCATGTCTGCCACAATCAACCTGAGCCATGTTATCTTAAACCATCATAATAGCATCGATACATATCCATAGAACTCGACGAATGAGTTATCTTGTCATTCAACCCGTCGATTACCATGTATTCCATATGTTTTATTAATCAAGATATAACCTGTTTAATTGAACCTTGACTCCTCGTGACCTTATGTCAATCAAGGCACAGATCAATAGAAACATAACACATTGCAAGGGTTGGAATATTAAAAAGATGGAGTATACCACCTGCTGAATAATATCTCTAGAAAGGGATTTTCGATAGGACACAAGTGCCTGACTTTAAAAGCAAGAGCTCCCGAATCTTGCAACCAAACCAAGCATGACTTACATGATGTCTTAATGATCACATTTATTGCCTGACTTACTACGTGCTGTTCTGGTGTGTTCTCAGTTTTGTGACATAAATCGATCCAAATTCATTTGAACAACTTGGTTAGTTTGTTAGCAGCACTATCTTCATTTACCAATAACATGCTGCGTATTATATTAGCAAGTCATTTGCTGTTGTACGAATACTGCAGAGAGTGGCGTAAATTTCCCAGAAAAGGATGATTTATTGACAATGAATGAATCTTCATCCACATGTGCTTCCCACATCAATCCTGCAAAAGCTGGTGCTACTTAGCACAGCGGCTACTTTAAAGATGTGCAGATCGCTGGTTACCGAATATAGTCAATTATATGGCCTATTCCTAAGGTCTGATGGTTGACCACCACTTAATAAAGTCTAACATCACAGGGGACCCTATCACAAACTTAGTACATTATAATGACTGAGCGGTTAGCCCTCGCAAACAACCAACTTATTATGAGGAGGGACAACTTCTGCTACCAAGGAATATCAGACAGACAGAGCTCACCCTAATCGCGGTATCAGAATACGCAACTAGATCGGTTACTATCAATTTATGTCGACATTTAATTTGTGAAGACACCTGCCTAAAGTGCGTCGTGTTTAAGAGGCATCATACAAAACTGATTGTTAACTCCTACTTCGCACATATAATTTTTCCGTGCAGGTGCCGCATTTGATTGTTGCATTGACGGGCAAAAAATGTGTAAACAGACGCTTACAATCGGCAAATGCGGGTGTTTACCTCTGTGTAAGAGAGGACCGTGGCCCATATTGGTGATGGCCGCATAATGATTGTACATCCCTCCTATTTCCCAGATATCCAGGGTGACACATGTGTGACAAACCCTGCACCATGGTAAGCTGAGCCTGCCTCAATCATAACTGACGTGGAGGCTTTTTCAGCAACTTTCTTATTATTCATAGGAACCAGGCGGTTGCCAAGCACCTAATTGTACTGTGCCTTGTTTTTCAATTAATTATACAGTCGTATACAGTTGCCAAGCGAAGTGGCGTTTTTCTCCTCAGACTGTGTGGGAAATGCCATGAGGTTAATTAAGCAAAGGATCTCAATTAATCATTAAAAACAAAACACCACCAAGCGTTTTGGACTAGGTTCCCGTCGACGCGTAGAGTATATGCCCATCATGGGACATATTGTATTCCGCTGGCCTTGATACTACAAGTAGTTTTGTACGAACAGGTGATAATTCACGATAAACAGAAGAACAGTGAAAGAGCCAGCATACGTACAGGAGGCAAGGATCGGGCAAAAGAGACCCAAACAGATGGGCTGAGGATAAGTTTAACCAACGACATCGGCCTCGAAGCACCCACGCTCCGACTACCAGACACAAAATATTTATATATTGCTACAGAAACACCAATTTAACGTCGCGATCAATTGAAATGCATTTTATAGTCAAGCAAGATATAGGTAACATTGAGCCTAATCTGGCACCAACATACCCTAGCACCTTACTTTTAACCTGCTCCTATTACACGAATATGTCACACTACTTCATCTGTATGACACGCTGGCTTTCAAAGGCATAATAGATACTAGGCAGTTAAATCAACGTCAGATTTTGGAATAAACAATTTTGTTAAACATGCGCATTTTTATCGACATAAATCTGTGGGCGGCTTTGAATGTTATTCGTTGAGTTTGTGACATGATTCATCGCTCGGCCATAATTGATATCGCTGATTGACGTTGCTGCCGAGCCTACACACTCTAGTAAACCAGTAATTCTGCAAATGCAGCACACTCTTTAATCGATTCGAGGCCATTAACTCCACCAGGTAGTGAGGATTGATTCAAGGCTTAACACAAACACAAAAACACGAGATCGTTTACGATTGAAAACGATGTACGCGCATCATTATGGTCAATGACCATCTCACCCACGTTGCTCTGATGTATCCAATCAGTGATCCAATATGATCCACTATGCACCTACAATAATTAAGTTTATCCTACCATGCTGACTTAACACTTAACGCATTGGGCGAAATGTTGCCAAGGATGTACCCTTCTAGGTTTGCGCGTCATCCGCACGTAATATCAAATATATGCAAAGCTTTCTTTGCGAGTCGCACAGTGCCATAAATAGGCAAAAATGGAGATAAGGTGGCCACGAAAGGCATACCAAACGCAGGATTATAAGACGTAGACTTGGGTTGTCATAAAAGACATACCATAGAGCTAATAAACGTCGACAGCAATCTATATACGCCTTTGGTGCAATACTGATATCAAATTAAGATTAAGTACTGGATCAGTTCCGATGGAACGTTGGTAGCGTCCATAGTTGTTTGTGTAAGTGTATGTGGGCCACTGATGATCTCATTCATGCATAGTTTCTTATTCTTATCACATTTTAACGAAGGGCATTACAGCTGTAATGAATGGAGGCAATCACACCCTACCGGGACACGCTTAATTCAATTAACCTTGAGGATGAGACTCTCAGAGCCATGGAGTGTCCTTCAGGCTGACAGACGTCAACTGGGAAGTAAGAGGGAGAGTTGAATGATGATACATTAACTCAAGGCTCCATGGGAGGCTAATACGAGTGCAACTATATACCTTTTCGCAACGCAATGGTGCGGGGGTAATGAGGGCAGACCGAAAACCTAACAGACAGACCAACAGACAAGTCGATTTATTTGCTAGAATACAAAAATACGTTGTATGTTATTCACATTTATATTTGCTATCAATGCGGAGATGGCTAGGAAATCTTTTAATAAGCAGGTTTGTTTGATTGATTACAAAATGTTTTCCAAATGTTTATGTCTGCTTTGTACCGTTAAAAGCATTGATGGTAGAGACTACTCTTTGCAAATTGTACATATTGTCTCTGTTTTCTTGCGTATATTTGTATATCTGCGTTATGTATGATATATTCTGCCAACACAAGACTCATGTTAGAAGTTCCAATAAAACTCTAAGGTGCTGACGTCCTCTCATGATGTTTACGTATGATGTAAGCCGTATTATTTCTCCGAACTGACTAAATTCATGCGTAACTTATGTGAAATTTCTTCAAACATTATCTTAATCCGCCATTCTTAGCCTAACTCTCGCAGTATTTCATTGCCTTGCATTTGATCCCGCGGGGTAGGGATATGATATGGTAATGAGATGAGACGTCAGCAGCGATATGTTGAATGTAGATATCCACTAACCGCACCCGGATTCCGAGGAGTGTAGTATAAACTCATGTTAAATGGTTTGAAGTAATGCTTGCGTTTTATGCAATGTTATGGGAGTGTTCTTGTACTCAGTCTATATGTGTAATGCCAGGAGGCCACTTGACCTGAAAAAAGCCACACCTAACACAATACCGGAGGCTGAACTAGCTTTTCCGTTCGTAACACAGGCAGTGTTCTTTTGCATTTCACAGACCACTGGTTCTGGAAAGTTTCATCTGGTACATTTAAGTTCGACATGCTGTTTACACCGACCGTCAAGAACATTATGGACAGCCCATATAGCTAGATCAGAACAAGTACCCTGTCTATATCAAAGGCATCCAGGCGTCCAATGAAGATCGTTAGAGACGATTCAAGCTAATTACTCGATGATGGGCATGAAGCTCACTGATCTCTCTGACACACTGCTCCCGAACAGCACAGCAGATATACTCGCTCTGCAACACCACACAAATGAGGTCCACGTCTCGTGATATTGATAATTTGTTTATAATTGCACAGGACTGCTGCTTGTCGTCTTGTATCGCTTCGAGTTTGATGGATCCTACTCCGCTTTACCAGCTACAAAATCGATATAGTCAAATCCCTCATACCGTCCGAACTGTCTGCGCTATATTTGTTGACATTATAAGCCACTTCCGACCAGCTGTATGACTCGCTTAGCTTTCAGGGCAGCCAAATATAAAGGCCAATTGGTCCCAGTCTTGATCAAATGATTATAAAATTACGCACTTGTTTTGCCAACTGTGGGCATTCCTACAAGCATCCTCAATGCCTGTACAGTCCAGCCGGCAGCCGAAATCCGTTTAGAGTCCTATCAGGATCGTTTATCTGTTTACAGCTCTGCCAAGCAGCCTTAACCAGTTTACAGTGCTGCAAGCACCCTTTATCCGTTTGCAGGTTTTACCAAACCTTACAGATCGTTGGTAAGCAATGTTCTCGCCACGTCCATAACCGAGATCAGGAAAATGTCAGGTGGAACGTCATATGCCTTAGATGAACACTTTTTAATGCTTGATGGTGAGGTGTAGGGTGTGGCAAACATTTCATCGTCATTAGAGAGAGATGTATAAGGAGAGGTACGGTAAGGCAAGTATGCAAATAGATAAAAGCATTAGGGGCGATGGTGCTCATCTCATATTTATAATCGTGATTGGTATGCGACGATATATATTACTCTAATCAATAGCGCAGTACATCATGTTCATTCCAAGGCTCTAGGCACAGCTTTTGATATTTAGTCTTAACAGCAATGTTATGGGCGAGTGTTTGCCTATTGTCCGATACCCAGATGCAAATTTAAGATTACTTTATTCAAGCCTGCAGCCTCGTTATCCTGTACCATGTAGTGTATGACATAATCTAGTAATAAATTTGAACGATGCCAAAGAGTTATCTCCATATTATGTACACACTGCTTGATGTATAGATATGCAACATCCCGAGGAATAAAACTGTATTTGTTTTACTATTCAGCCGCATTCAACCTCAAGTCCTTTTTATTGCTGACTTAATCGGCCCCCGGTGTCATTCAGGCCAAACATACTTAATCGCTGAATTACTTCCGATTTCATTCATTCCCTTTCGCTGCCAAATATTATATATATTGGAATTCCCAGTGCCAAATTTCTGGGTATTCCTGAAAATTTACTTTTCTATTTTTAGAGATAACCACTTCAAATTTGGAGTGTGATCAGATAAATAAACACAAATTCCAAACAAAATTTCATTTTATTCCACTTCATTTCTAAAGTTATGCAATTTTAATTGAATTTAGAAGAAAAAAAATTAAAAAAGATTAAATTTCAATTTTATTCATTGTTCAAAATACTTATGATAGAACCAGGATTTTAAAGCAGTAACAGAAGACATTTAATAGTATGAAAGAAAATTCCATGGTTTAATTCCATAAAGTATTTTATTTAGTGACTGAGAATGAGGTTTTGTGAAGCGAAAAAATTACAAAAATTTGGAAAAACCAAATATTTCTTACTCAAGTTTTCTAGACTCCCAAGATTACATAAAACACTATTTTTTGTTAACTGTTATTTATTTAATTTTGTCATCATTATAATAGACTTGCAGCCTATATAGTGAGGTTAACTAGTAACTATTTTTTCAATAATGGAAAATTTCATCAAAATGAAAAACGCACAGAGAAATGAAGCAATACAAACATGTTTGTGGGTTCCTAACATATATACAGAGTCATGATATGTACATAACTTTACAGATGCCTTTTGTTGTGTATTTTCAATATCATACATGAGGAAAATGTCACACACCGAGTCCACAATGCATTGTCCTGTTTTACTTGAACAAAAACATACATTACAAGCCATGAACAATACGACCGCCTGCTGTCCTAAAATCTTTGTAGGTATGATAGATTTCATGACTTTTCCGCTGACAGGCGGACGCCATCTTCTTTCCTTATTTTCCATCATAAACGTATTTTTCTTTGTTCATAATGAACGCGCAGCCTCGTTTTGATATTGTGGAATACCTTGGCGGCGGTACGAAATAATGACACGTTGTAGGAATCGCTTGGGAACCACTAGGCGTAACAGCACTATATCTGTCGCCTTTATGCGACTTCGGCAGTCAAACTAGCAGTCGCAAATATGCGACATCGGCAGCGTAAGGAATATCCCTACATCACCTCAGAACTTAATAGCAGTAATAATATCCACTAACAACCAAATGACTCTCTCGATTTTTACAGTCCGATGACGTAGTCAAACGCTGTTAACAGTACAACCAAATATAGCACTTGTTTGCCTCATAGCACCCTGTCGAATTTGTTCGTCACTGTCTCAAATGACCAGTGCATCAAGTGGTCTGTATTTTGCAATGTACGGGTTTTCACGACTGAAGTGCAATTGGTATGACGCGTTGCTAAAATGGCTCATTGACCTGTCAAATGTGACCGACAATTGACGGCTTATAATCTTTTTGTCTTGCGGTTCCAAGATAGAACTTACATAAATGAATATTAGGCACAGGTAGACATTCCGTGACGCCCTCATCGTCTGCACCAGGAGCAACTCGATTTCTCCCCTGTGCTTGATTTGACCACTGTGTCGTTCCATTTGTGTTTGGTATCAGATCGGTAGCGATGTATCAGTTAATGATAAATGCTTTCGCGACATGATTGCAGTCAACATGCTTACATGAAATAAGCATTACATAAACACTACTACCTGCATTATTACATGAAGAAAAATGTTATTGTACCTAAGATCGACAGAATTTTTCTCAGCTTGTTGTTTTCGAAGCTGTGGTATCCGGCTAATCAATAAGTCAACATGAGGTTAAGCCGATAAAAACCAAAATGGGTTTTTTCGCAGGAATATAATGATTGTTTACAAAATACTGGCATTTGGCGTTTAGGAAGAGGAGCAGAGATTTGTCCCTCACAAGGCCGCCATTTGACTATGACGTCATAAGGCCGATAATGAGAAAGTCAAGACCAGCAGTTTAAAATGCGATCTTACTGAAATTGCTGTAAGACATAATAGAATCGATGTCTGATTGCTTTACGTCATGCGTCACCATTATATCAACCACCGTCGAGATTTGTGTCACTGACCGCTTTAACACGATCCTAACACCTCACGACGATACAAAAATACCTGATATTCCCCGAATATAACCTACGGTGAGGTGTTATAATGTCTCACATAATGTTATCACGGTGGATGTGCACATATGTAATGGCGGAGCGTGTGACGCACAACCGTTTTGGTCCAAAGCTATGCAGTCGTATCATGGTTTTATTTTGCAGCAGCCCGATAAATATGCAGCTGACATCAGTACATTATATTCGCCAAGCAGCCCATTACATCTGACGCGGGGCAGACGTAAATGTATGCCGTATATACGCCAGTCGAAAAGTAACTACCTAAAAAAGTAACCAATGAAATCACAACGCAGGAAATGTCAGGATATATGCATATTGTCTACGAGCCACTTCTCACTCTGGCGTAAGTACCATATAAGATAACAAGCTTAGTCATTTGCTCGATAAAAATGTCCTCAAACAGAATAAGCCGCAGCGAAAAGGGATCGATATGGACAGTAACATAGGATATTATTGACAGCGAGTTTGTAGATGACTGCAATAAACTCACAATGCTACTACAACCACGAACAATTTTGTTTAAAGTTACAGTCACCAGATAATCTTGTCATGGTGCAGACACATATAAGACTGGCAATAACTAACCATTATCAAAACTAGATTCGGCAGGAACGCCAACGACATTTCTTCCAATGGCAAGCAATCGGGTCTGTGATTGCGCCTTGTTAAGAAACCCTATGCGCCGCACACGTTTACGATAGATGTCAGCGAGGGGAGTTGGTAACGCGCACTATTTTTGGATAGATGTCACAAGCTGCAGCCCCTTAGATGTTTTGATATGACCCCTTAGCAGATGTTTTGACATGACCCCTTAACCAAGTCAATACAAAGCCGAGGCCATGGTACTAAGCCGGTCTCAGTGGCTTGGTGGTTTACTGCTTCGCCTTTTGACAACCTGACTCGTGACTCGGATGATCACGTACAAATGGCGGTCCCATCTTTGAAAAGAGATGTAAAAGATCCTTTGAGGACGACGTGCTCCGTAGCAGTGTCCAGTTTAGAGTAATTTACTCAATTGTAGTCGTACATAGCTTAGTTGCTAAATACGAATATGTTTCGATGCACACAAACACACACACCCACGTTACTGGTCGATACGTAAGGTTTGGACTTCTTTGAGTTGGCACAAGCGCCAACGGCATGTCTTCCAACGGCTAGTCTGGACGACCAGCAATACGTATTAACAATATTAACCAAACTGATGTTATCTTATACTTGAATTCCACAGTGATATGATTAGAGTTGGCACAAGCGCCAACGGCATGTTATCCAACGGCTAGTCTGGACGACCATCAATACGGTATCAACATATTACCCAAACTGATGTTATGTCATACTTAAATTCCACAGTGATATGATCAGTCGCAGAAGAGCAGTGCCAGTGAAGAATTTATTAATGAAAAATTGAAGTATAATATATTTATAACGGCATTGTGACACTTTATGGTGAGTCATTATTCATGGTAAATTATCCGCATAATTTTTCAAATATCATATTTGATAAATTACACATATAACATAGTAAAATTACTAAGATAATACTTATTATTTAAAACATATAGCTCGAATAACACATAACATTGAAATATTAAGCTCAAGCTGAAAAATATATATATATATTCATATATATATATATATATATATATATATATATATATATATATATATATATATATATATATATATATATATATATATATATATATATATATATATATATATATATATATATATATATATATATATAAACACACACATATTATATATATACATATATATGCTCTTTATATATATAGGCTATATCGTATATAAAATACACACACACACATATATATACACACATATATATATATATATATATCTCTATATATATTATCTATATATATATATATATATATATATATATATATATATATATATATATATATATATATATATATATATATATACACACACAGAGTTGGCACATATAGGTTTGGCCTATGTCTTTTGGCACTAGCAAGCGCCAACGGCATGTCTTCCAACGGTACCAACAATATATAACACAAACAATATTATCTCTAAACAAGAATATATATGAATATATATATATATATATATATATATATATATATATATATATATATATATATATATATATATATATATATATATATATATATATATATGTATATATATATATATATATATATGTATATATACTATATCGTATATATCTCTATATATATATGTATATAACGTATATATATATATATATATATATATATATATATTATGTATATATATATATATAGTCTATATATATATATATATAGATATATATATCTATATATATATATATATATATATATACGCTCTATATATGTGTATATATATATATATATATATATATATATATATATATCTTTTAGGTAGCCTATTAGAGTTGGCCATCTATATATCTATATATCTCTATATCAACAACATATATATCTATATATATATATATATATATCTATATATATATATCTATATATATATATATATTTATATATATATATATATATATATATATATATATATATCTATATATCTATATATATATATATCTATATCTCTCTATATCTCTGTATATATATATATATATATATAGTATATATATATATATATATATATATATATATATATATATATCCTATATATATTTATATGTCTATATATATATATATATGGCATGTCTTATATATATATATATATATATATATATATATATATATCAATATATATATATATATATATATATCATATAATATATATATATATATATATATATATATATATATATATATATATATATATATATATATATCTATATATATATATGCATATATATATATATATATATATATATATATATTATATATATATATAGGTATATATATATATATATATATATATATATATATATGCTATTTATAGACTGCGGCTCGGCGCTCGGAAGCTCGGCATCGAAAACCGAGCGCCTGTCTGTATACATATATGTGTGCGTGCATGTTTGTTTGTGTATATATACCCCCTTTGATTGCACGGGGACATCCAGTACACACTGTCGCTGAGACAAAAAGATAGTATATACACGGACCGAGAAGAGCTGGTAACGCGCACTATTATAAGCTGCCGCTTAGATGTTTTGACATGACCCCTTTGCCAAGTCAATATTGAGCCGACGAAAGTGATAAATGCCGCTGGTCGATTACGTAAGGTTTAGCCTGTTTTTGACATGACCCCCTACCCAAGTCAATGCAAACCCAGCCAAGGCCTCTGGTCGATTACGTAAGGTTTGGCCTACTTAAACAGCACCTGCTGTTAGCCTGCGCCCTAAGCTGCTGCAGTGGAAAACCTTGAAAGTAATCGTCCTTTTTACTGTTTTTTGTTTCTGTGAATGCTAAAAATACTGTTACAATCATTATCAAGAGACCAATTTCTAAATACTGACAAAATTTCATGTCCGTAAATACAGCCGTTTCAGAGATATCAGCGAGGAGATAACTCGTAGCAAAAATCGCGATAGATACTCTAAAACACATGTCATTATACAAAGTACAAAAAGTGAAAATAAGTATTTTGTTCGCCTATTCAATGCTACGATAATTGCTTGTTACAACCATATAATTCATATGTTCGTAACTGCGGTAGTTATGGAGGAGATAGTTACAGAAAATGGGGGAAAAAATCTACGAAAAATCGATCCAATAAGCCTCCAACACTGCGCATGCGCATCAAACTGAATCGTCAGTTGTGTCCCAACTTGATCTATCATTCCCCAAAATTTCATGTTGATATGTTTAACTGTTCCGGAGAAAAGCCCGAAAAACCTTGAATGGAAAAAAAAAAATATGTCGTTGGAAGACATAACTATACAGTCCATTATTAGGCTCTAATCTTTTGATGCGTGGTCCTTTGCGGATACTAATGCGGAGCATTGATTGCAACAGCCGAAGTGTTTTCACATCAGATGCACACCCATCCCTCGCCATCCCGACCTCACCTCCCATGCATCACACAACCCGGATTCAGACACATCAAATCTGGCAGCACAGCTTCATCTAGTCCTAAGCCCATAATGCCTCTTTTCTACGATAAAGTTAAGGATGGTGTATGTTGACAACACGTCTTCATTCGATTAACTACATGTCTGGCTCAGATTGTTATGGCCTTAATTACCTAAGAATGTACTTGGCCAGATGAGCCAGTTGTTAGACGAGAGTCAACCTAAGTAGTTTTTAATTTTCTGCAGTAGAGTACCCCATAGTTCGCAATGGTAGGTGCGTAATCTGGCCCGGATATAAGCGTAGAAATGGCGTCCGTAAATGAGATGGTCGAAATGTCAAACGCAACGGCGTCGTCGAATGGGCGTGAGAGGAACCATAAACTATATATATAGAGATATATATATATATATATATATATAGATATATATATATATATATATATATATATATATATATATATATATATATATATATATATATATATATAATATATACACTATATATAAACTATATATATATATACATATTTTTATATATACTATATATATATACTTTACGCATATATAAACGAAGCGAAGACCATGTGACGCAGTATTTCGCTCCACCCACAAGAATGACGTGAACCCCACCCACACGAATGATCTTTTGGTTGTCAAGTAATAGTACGTACATTGAAAGACGGAATATATTACCTTGTAAATTTAAATTCGATACCTTAAGAAGAGGAATTTAAGTACATTAGATCTAAGACACAATCGACTAACCTCAAGAGGAGACTCCCTAACCTGACACCCGAAGCAAACGAGGGCTCTTTAACTGACTCAGGCGACGTCTAATACGGTTACCCAGCACATTAGAGCTTCCTCTATGACTAATGTGACGTCTAACTTTGTAACATAGCCCAGAAGAGTTACTCACTGACTCACGCGACGTCTTACACGGTAATCTAGCGTAGCTTCTTCTCTGACTCATGTGATATCAAACACGGTAACCCAGCCTGGTAAAACTTACCCGCTGACTCAAGCGACGTCTAACACTGCAATCCTGCCCATAAGAGCTTACTCGTCGACTCACGTGACCTCTCTGAATTTGCCTACCCGTTGCTACTAGCAGCAATGATCAATCGTTGTGTATCCTTATTGCTGCGCTAATGGTGTTAATAACAATCGATGTTCTCTTGTGTTAAGACTCTCTCGGAAGGGGGCATTATGGGAAGTAAATGCAATCATTGGCAACGTTGGCCAGGTTGACAAGGGTTTGTCGGCCACCAATGTTTGTTATGGAGTAAATGCCCGGATCTTCGATGTACTCACACAAGGTACAATAGTTCTAAAACAATCATTCAGTCAGGGGATTGCGCCCCAACTATCTTTCATCGCGCTCAATTCAGATTCGATCCACCATCACATTCATATTATTTTACAGCCATTTGCATTGAATGGGGGGGGGGGGGGGGGCATGTAGCAGCTCAAAACATCGTGCCTGCGCCCCGCTGACCGGGATTTGATGCTACAATCGTAAATTGAATAAACCAAGAAAATAGCATCAAGGTTGAATAAGCCTACTGGGAGTCAACTGTTTTCCTGCTGGCACCGTCAGGCACTACATACGCGGCATGTTGTTCTGATCACATCTATTGTCTACCTAACACCTCTGGATGGTAAACAAAATAAATGCGATATCAATATTTATACAGATACCCTGAAGAGAGAATGGCTAATATATCATCAGTTGTTAACGAGCGTGTCTAAATCACTTTTGGATGTTTATAAGATAACGTACATCCATCATTCACCTTTAGTTTATGCCATATATAAACACCACCAAGATATGCAACCATGCAGTCTCGATTTGACTTGTTCATCAACTGTAATTCAGTCAGGGTGATTCATTCGGTCGACAACCATCAACTGCATTAACATGCAAACACTACCATGATAAGCTGCCAGTCAGTTTAGCTGCAAATTCTAACCAGCCGGTGAAACAAGTAATTGATGTTATAGCTTAGTGCTGCTCGTTATGTTATTTGGAGATAAATGGTTATGATATTGCATTGTCATGGCTAATCACGACTGGCTAATTTGATTACACAACTCACTCATTATTGCTCGCTGGCTAATAAACACCAATCTTTCATCAAAGCAACTGCATCTATCCACCCATAATTTTGCCAACTGTTACAGGTCAGCAGAGCAGCAACTTAAAGTTTTTAAGTGGAGTATTGTGACGCCATCGACGGGATTAGGAGAATATTTTAACCCACTTGCATGTCGGCATCAGTCTCATCACACCGAACCATTTTATCCAGGTTATAATCACCACCATCATCCACGTGATGATCATCCACGTAAAAATCCACCCCATATCCCCTGTGATGCTTTTTAATGCAATACATGGCATCAATACACATGATCTTGCGCATATCCATTTGACCCATTTACATAATCATGATTTCTGCCTCACGGCTCTTCATAGTTTCAATGTTTTATTTGTGAATTATAACAAAGCACCATATGCCATGATTCATCAAAACCTGCCCTATTTAGCCAAATCAATAAGGTATTAACACAGACATCCTGCAAAACGCAGATCACTGTACCGAGCTCTGATCCCAGATACCACTGAACGAAATCTAATAAAACTTAAGGGCTGGGCTGGATGCTTATATCAAGACTTAAAGTTTTAATCGACAACTGTCGGTTGTGAAAGCAAGCACGATTGTTTTGTTTCATGGCAAATTGGGCAATGATTGCTCGATTTCACTTGAATCCCTCAAGTCGTAAATCATGCAAGTTTTCCTTCAGATCCGTCATGCTGAAATTGGCACGTTGTAGTCGACCTGCTAAACGCCATTGATACTAGTGCTGGTATAAAACGTAGCGGCTGCAATTACCTCGACGACTGTTGTAGATTAATTGCAGAGTAATCAGGTTAATGTAATAGAGAACCATCAACAACATCAATCACAAAGCCATTAGTGTGCTTCGTTAAACAAACTCACTCACTCGATCCGGCTTAATTGGAGTGGGTTATGTTTGAGTTGTTTGTCGTATGGCAGGTACCATGGCAAGAAATATTCTCGCTCATTGCATGAGTTGCTAGTGATCCTTGGTTATATACAACTTAAATGTATGAATTATGTTTTTGCGAAGATAAAACGTGGGGTAGGGGTGGCAGTTTTGCTAATGTGGCGCCGAGCTGCTGAGTTACATGGCTGCAATCATCATCCAACAATGCACACACCAAGAATCGGCTTACTGCTGCTTTGCATTGTAACAAAATAATGTAAGATTGCTCGGTTGAGGAAGGGCATTGGCACAGATAAATGCACAACGTGGAAAATCGGGGGAAGACCTGACGTACCTCATTTGCAGCACCAATTTGTTATTCCCGTGCAAGACACCATTGTACTGGTCATATTCCTATGATATTTGATTATCATTACTTTAATCCTGAATATCATTATAAACATTATTAATTCCTATCTCTGTTTTCCGTCATGCAGAGGCGATATAAGCTCGGGATTTCTGCGTCAATAACAAATCAGGATGTCTGTTATATACAGCAACATATATCGTTTGTGCATAGTATTTGTTAGTCACGCAATGGTGTTAGTAGAAATTATATCAATACCTCATTTGATCATAAATGAATCATGATGTCCAGCTTGTGATGCGGCTCCAGTAAGCAATGTGATAAAATCATGTATAGGATTGTCCTCAATCTATGTTTTGTGGCCATTTGAACCTGACAAGTTTGTTCCATATATATGTTAATCAGGTATAGTTCTTGGTTTTGTAATTATCATTCTCTGTGACCTTTCGCAACTATGCATTTTACATGGCAACAATAGAAAAAACGCATCATAGCAGCAAGGCGCTCTGTTTGGTGTTGAATGTTCAAATTTAACCGAACAAATTGGATATCAGTTTTCGACAGCTCGTAATCTCAATGAATGTTCAAGCAAGCCCAAGCCTTGATCTAGCACTAGGTGCCTTTCACAATGTTTGGCCATTTATATGGTAATAGTGCAGCCACGGTAAAACACCGCAAACATAGTTTATGTAACTGCTGTTTACGTATTCATCAAATATTTGATAACACACGTTTTAATCGACACTCGATTTTTCTTGATCACCGTGACTTTCAGAATTTGACCAAGGTCCTTTTCCCGGAAGTTACGTCACTTGCAAATTATAATGTCACAGTGGTGCCACATTCCAGAAATTAATAATATAGTGGTGGTGCGACGTTCAAGGAAATATTAAATGACAACTTATTGCAGTTACACCTCCAGTCGATTCAGCTAGATCGAGTCAGTTATGCAATCATGCAGTCTTTATGTGATCGTTTTTTTAGAAGTACAGGAAGAATGATTTATTCGGTTAACCATCCACAATTACAATAAACAGAAAAACCACGAAGAGTTGTTGTGATGTATATCATGAAGCGGCCAAGTGGAACAGGCAAGTTGACTAAGAGATTTAAGTACTGTTGTCTTGTCGCTTGTCGCCTAAATATCAACAGGTCATTACCGCAAATTCAAATAATTGCAGGGTCAATTAAGTGCAAGTTCAATGCAGGTATATTTACTGATGCCGTCAGAGCAAAGGATAAGTGAGCGAGTTAATGGTGACTATCAATAGTTACAAGACCCTTGTGCAAATTAACGTTTCTGATGATAGAGACATGCTTGTAGAAGCATGTTAGAGAAACGCCAAACAATGTAACAGAATTCCTTTACTTCGAACACTGATCTAAATCAGTGATTGTAAACCTTTGGCATTCTAAAAATGACTCATTGGGTACCATTAACGTTTACAAACTTCTTACCAACAACGCGTAATCACGTTTCCATTTCACTTTCATAAATAAATCCGGTTAGCGAATAGTGCAGGATATGTTATAAATCTATTTTCTGTTTTTGTCACGTGGTGTTGATGGGAAAACCATGCCGCACACAACTGTAGAGCCGATATAGTTGACTGGGCAGATCAATTGTGGCAGCTGATTTGTTCTATCATTTCGACTCACCCTCAGACATAGTGACATTAAAATCAAGACAATAAGTTACGAGTTCATCCTGCCCATATACTGCTGATAAATCCAACACTCAGACAACGTTATCACCAAGAAGGGCATATCAATGGCTTTCACTGCCCGTCTATTCATTGCCTTGTTTATGGGATGATGTTGTTATGTCGCAGTGACGAGCTTACAAGTGTCTTTTTGTTGTGACATCCCCGACTCCCTGTTGTAGAATACAGCCATGCAGTTAAGTCAAACTGTATCGCAATACGGCAATCGATTTAAAACCCTCTGGACTTTCCAAGTACATAGTTAGCTGCGTTGATCTTTGAGCGGAGGGCATCATTTAGCACTGCATGGATGGCCCTGATATGATAAGTGAATTGTGCATATCTCTCATGCAGTATGTGAATTAGCAGAAATGGCCTACATGTTATAAGCCAATGGACCGTGTAGTTCCGGAGCTATTCACTTGAGTTTTTCAGCTAGTACTGAGGGTGAAAAATGTCATATTAACGTCGTGACACGCCTAGCATCAAAATAACCTCATGATAAGGTACAATACTTCTATTACCGTCTTACCTTGCCTATGTTTGATACTATCAGAGCCTGTAAGAGCAGGCGGGATACCTGGTGCTAGTTATATACCCTAGCTTTCCAGATTCACGAATGATTCTTACCGACCCCCCCCCCCCCCCCCTCACTCTATCTCTCCACCCCCTTGTACGACTCGCCATCTTTCCCACCTGGCCAAGACTACCTCAACTGTATAAGCAGCCACCTAGTCCAACCACGCCAATATGCTGTATATCCCAGCGAATCTGGAACTGATTACGTCACGGAGAGGATAAACACTTATAAATCGGTTCCCCGAAATCGACACGTCTTTAATAATAGCAAAGATTAATCTAAAATTCGAGCAGACTATAATTGAAAGCAGTAAATGCGTATACTTATAAATCTACGCCATGTGTTGTGTGTCTTCTTTTCATCATACCAATTGCACATTGTGTATCACCTTGTTCCACCCATCCCGACGCGTCATTATTGTCTTTGGATACAATAAAATGAAGTAAGTCCCATCCTCAGTTTATTTTCAATTAGAGCAACGTAACATTGTGGTGAAAACTAGCCTTCAGCCTTTCCATGAAGTCTTTTGAACAATACAGATGAATGACTTTAACTGCATAACAGCTATTTTGATATACGCTATTACGCAGCTACTTGCTCATCATAATCAATAACATAACGAAATTAGTATTTCTTACTCGCACGGACCCTTCATTCAAGTTAATAGATTGAGTGCCGTGACCCGCTTCAGTTGATGCTCTACAGACATACAACTTGACTGAATGATCCCTCTTGTGGCACATTGAGTCAAACAAATCGGTGTTATAAATAATCGAACGGAGATTGGATGAGACACGTAGCACGGAGAGGAACAAGAAATTCTCCTAAACAGTCTAACTATGACCTTGAAGTAAACATTGGAGGGAGAAGGTGGAATGGATATGCTGCGAGTACATTATATTATCGACTACATTTCTGGAATGACCAAAAAGTAAGGCTTCTATTGGTTTGTCCCGTTTTCATCGATTCCATGGAGATACGCTGTTTGCTAAATCATGGACAAGCAATATAACGGACCAAGGCGAGAGAAGCTGGGTCAGTGGAATTGCAATTTTTCTCAACCATTTGACAGCCAGACTTTTGACAATACACCGCCTGTCACGATGGTGGCTTATTCATTAAGAATATCCGTGTTGATGATTAAAGTCCCTAACCTGGCACTTAATGCTTGCTATACACGCTTTAATATATGTCCAACGGCCTTCTAACTAACAGCACATGATAGTTTTGTAATGCAGCTTCAGCGTGTCGCAAAACGCCTATGGTAACTCATGACACTTAACGCGTTAACGCACCACGTCAATTATTCTGGCTCCCAACAACGTATAGTAGACTACAAAAGAGCTATATGCTTCCGAGCGGAAGATATAAATAGTTCGTCATAGTTGGTGTGTTTCATTGCATAATGCCCTTCGCATGTTGTTAGGAACAAATCTAGACTAGATTAATGATGTTGTATAGCGACAAACAATCATTTTGAATCGTTGATCTACTCGGGCTCTTTACACCGTAAAACGTGAAAGCAGACCAATAATTATTTTCAGATGTTATGTAAAACGATTGGGGAATATTGTAATCCCAGATGACATCGCTCAGGCATACTACATTTCCATTGTACATTATGGATATTTCACAAAGGTTAGTTACTACGTTAGATTTTACTCATAGTGTTTGATGCAAGTTGATCCCGTGAAAGTCACCACGATGCTATTGAGCCTACATAGAATCATAAGTGAATTTTTAATGGTAGATATGATATTAAGCCCTACTTTACTGTAGATACTTTGGCCTAAATGAACTCGAAAAATGCGTCATTCTTAATCCCCCATAATGCTTGACTTAGTCGTGAAAGTATTTGTTGATAACAAAGAGAACAGGACCAGTTAAGTCATGCTCAGGATCACGGAATTATCAAGTGTATTAGATCTAACAGCATTCATACATACACTGCAATTATTTTCCCTCCAACATACTTAACACGGCAACCATGAATGGGTCAGATTAATTTTCTCGACCAGTTTGACCATCCTGCATCTTCATTCGCCTAGGGAGGGTATATTTGCCAAGTGGGATTAGAATGAACTATCCTATATAACTGCCACGCCATGAAGAAATTTTACTAGCCATTTCTGAAGGCAGATTTCATGTTCAATAGATGTATGATCGTTTTCTATCCAGTGATTAAATTCCCGCGGAGTTTTCAAATGATATTCTAAAGCTGTTCAGCTGAAGACAACCTAAAGCTATTTGTATCATGTGAACGTTATTAATCTATTTTTAAACACATATTTGAGTGAATCGAATGCACCTAGCATTGTTATTAGACTTTGACATATAGAAAAGCACCTCGCCATTTGCAATTACATCCCAATACTTTTGCTGGCAGTTACATTTTTCCATCGAGATGTGATGCTTCATAGCGTTCTCCACGCAGCACATCACACCAATCATGCCAACTGAATGTAAATACTTCGACAAAAACCACCCTATCAATTTGGGCAACCAATACAATTTCCATGCGTGTACTCGCCTCTGGCAAAATGTACAATGAAAGGAGATAGCTGATTGACTGGCTGTGATTGTTCCACACGATCCTGCCGCTTGTCCATAATAGGATTCGTATCTTTGTCTCCGATTGGATTTCGCCATGGCAACACAAAACATTTAGCCTGAAACATGGATTCCTTCTTCCTGTTATTCTTACTGCCACGCCAATGACAAGGCGGCCTTGATCCATCAGTCGCTGCTCCAGCAAGCGTACATGGACGATGTTCCAGTCAAACGAACCAGTCAGTGAACATAACACGGCGCGCATAAAATATGGTTGTGTTGGAGATCGTTCAACAACAGCAACCAATATCGAGACGGAATTCGATGGATACGTTGTAAGACTACCTAGTACCTAAGCCTTAGAAACTTAGACGAGTGCCAGGGTTTCTTGGTGAGACTGCTCAAAGCTTAAACGAGGTAAGAATAAGTTGAAGTGCAACGGGGGGTATATTTCATTGTAGTTTACAAGTAGCGGGATGTATACCCCGTGATGTGAGTAGGGTTATTAACCGTTTGGTGTTTTGTATTTTGTTACACTTAAGGAATTGAATTCTGAGGCTAAAGTTGCTGACAGCGCTCATAGTGACGATATCATCTGTGTGTTGTTTGAATCATCATCATCATCATCATCATCATCATCATCATCATCATCATCATCATCATCATCATCATCATCATCATCATCATCATCATCATCAACTACAAAAGCATGACAGATGTAAAGATAAAACCCCCCCAAAAACAATAATACATATTTGAAGTAATTATAAGTCAAATGGCATAATACAGAACTACCACGAAGTTTAGATTTCAGCTTGCTTGTAAAATGGTACATTAATTTTCGTTATCATTTCAAGAAGCTCATATGTTTCTAAGCATGATGGTATTTCAGTGACTGTTTGATCTGCAATAGTGACCAGGGAATAAGCATGCAACGAATCCCTAGGCATCAGCATTTACGATTCCTATATCTTAATAAGAAACAGTAATTAATGGGTTCAGACGAAGAGTTACTAATTAGACAATCAATCAGCTTGAGAAACTACCAGTCATTCCGTCAAACCTTTAATGCAATTTGTCAAACATAATCTAGGGCCTGTTTAAACATACAACATCAGTAATATGTAGTGTGCATCATTAAGACACATATAAATTGACTATGGCTATGTGGTTGGCCGCTATGCCTGCGAAATTGACAGAAATATTTTACTGTTCTTCTGTACATTTGTGTGATATGCCATCATTTCAATTCAGTCTCATATGATCATGTCATAAAGGCCGCATACATTAGAACAATGCCACGCAATTTTTGTAGCAAGACTGAAGTCAGTTCGCTGATGAACTAAATGACTGTGCTGATCAAGTGTCGTTATTGGTACACTTCATCAACACCCACCTCGCGTGTATTATTGAAATAACATCCTCTAGCCATTGCATAGCACTTCCGCTTGTGTATACACATCAACATCGCCCACATTAACATCACCCTCACGCTAAGTGACATCCATCCTATGTCAACTGACGTGCACAACACACGAGTACAAGGTTATCACATATACTAACACTTCCATATATCACTTTGAGGAATACCAGTGGCACGAATTCAGATATCAGATATCAGCTCGCTTGGGTTAGAGATCCAGTTGTTGTTATCAGACGCACAACCGGATTAACAACCACTTGAATCATGTCACATTAGATCACGATGCCGCAGTATGTGGGAGGTCCCTGTTTCCAGACGATTGTAGCAAAACACATATGGCAGCGGTCAAACCGAACACAATAGCATAAATATTGATTCTGTTGTTAGTGGATTGAGCTGTTCGGGTTCTCTGAAAGTGACACATTTCACCAGACATTCCCTGAAGCAGCATTTGAGATTGTGTGCTATATTTGGATCGACCAGTCGTTTGGCGAGTGCTGTATCTATTTTGGAATACCCGGAAAGCAAAACCACAATGCATTATAAAAAATCCACAGATCGTGATCTATTCACATTGCAAAATGTGCTCTAGAATAGTTGCTCTAAACCTCAACTAGTAAGTGCCATGAAATCTTTACCTTATAATACCTGCATGGTGCCACAGAACCGACTAAATATATACATATATATATATATATATATATATAGATATATATATATATATATATATAGATATATAGAGATATATATATATATATAGATATATAGATATATAGAGAGATATATATATATATATATATATATATATATATATATATATAGATAGATATATATAGATATATATATATATATATATATATATATATATATATATATATATATATATATATATATCTATCTATATATATATATATATATATATATATATATATATATATATATATATGATATATATATATATATATATATATATATATATATATATATATATATATTTTTAAAAACATTAACCACTTCACCAATTAGGAAATTGCATGCATAGATCCGCTGGCTACTGAGCCACGGACATTCTTTTCACCTGTGCTTTCTTAACGGTTATTGATCTGTATAGTGACATTTAATTGCGCTTTTATTTTCATGTAGGGGTCGTTGCAGGTCCACGCAATATGAGCGCCGTCAGTGAGTACAACTTCCGTACTTTATTTCCAGTGAGGGCTTAGTGTCAGTCTCAAAATGCCTTACATATACGCACCCAAGCAAATCCACTCTACCAGCCCAGATAGCTTTGAATGATTGGGGTCTTCGAATTAATGTGCCTTTCTGAGTCCCTGTAACCACTTGCACAACCCCTTCCCTGCGAATTTTCAGCCACAGTGTAAGTTCATAGTTCGCTTGGGCGCGTGACGTCAGCCAAGGCATATATTTAAGTCCAATTGTATTCACCCTTAGCTCATGTAGAGTGCTCGCCACTTGCGAAAGCCTATACTTTGGAGAAGCATGTCTAAGCGAATTTCTTCCTCATATGAATTAAGTATTTCGCGCGGGAAACCAATCGTCATCTGCTCTTATCACTCAGACTCTACCCACTTCGCCGCTCTTGTCAGGAAAGTTGAAAAACTGAATTGATATGTTGCATCTAGCCATACTGCTTGATAATTATTGCGGTCATATGACAGGGCTATGCTTGAAAAGGGCCTCCGTGGTTGCCATCCTCGTCTTTGTCTGTTTCGTCACCATCATCTTGTATAGATCAGAAATACATCGACAACCTCTCGTCCCAAAGCAAATGCCGCCTTCTCAATCGATCCAGAACAGCGAATCATTGCCCCCATAGAAACAAGGGTTGATTGAGCAGTCAGCCTTTTCAAGAATTTCGAAGTACAACTCTTTTAAAAATGCTTTACTAGCAAAGGCCAACGGAAGGAGAGAGATCATTCTAATAACTATAGATATGGGCTATGGTCCCATGGCATTGAACTTTTATGTGACGTCTCTGGTAAAACTAAACATCAGTAATTATCTCTTCGTTGGATACGATGAACAAGTGTGCGGTTTCCTCAGCAGTCATGAAACTGACTGCTATTCAGACTTTGACGGTAAGAGAGGAAGTGAAGCGAGTAGCTTTGGCACTGCTGATTTCAATAATAAAACACACTTCAAAATCAAACTTATTCTGGACTCATTGTTGTTGAATCACACGGTTCTTATTGTGGATGCCGACATAGTGTTCTTCAAAAACCCGTTTAAGCATTTACATTGTCTGGACTGTGATATTCAAATTCAAAATAATGGGCGTCGAAAAAACACCGGTTTTATCCGACCAACCAAACCTATGAATAATTAGCCAAAAACCTGGTGTACATGCGTTGTGGGCGAACCTACATAGAGTTGCTGGGGTTTTTTTTGTTATGAGGAAAGTATTTATTTATTCGATGGGCCATCGCCCGTCACTTTGTGTAGCAGTTTAATACGAACACTTCATTTAACACAGTCACCAATATGAATTTGTCTGCAATTGAAAAGGGCGTCCTTACGTTGCTGACAGTTTTATCGCTCTATACTGGTGAAAAGATTTTCATTAATATTCCATTTTTAACACTTAATTTCATATGGTCACAGCAAGTCAGCGACATGATATAGCATATTTGCGGTATATGTCGTATACATTTGTAACGAACCTACACTTGTTTGTGTTGTGAGGCTATATATATAACCTCTTCAACACAACATGGAATCACGGGTCCCGTATCCATTAATCGCCAGAAGGTACGCTTATTGTTCCGTGGCATAAACGTTGCATTCAAAGCATAGGCAACTTGCACCCCTACTGTGTAGCTCATATTGTTACCCATGTACAAGCTTTGACTGTTTGATAACGACTTGCATATGAAACATAGTATTGAAATAATGCCTGACAAGATAAGAAGCGGAAAGCATGAATAGCTACAACTTCACGGATAATAGGTAGGGTCAAGGGGCAAGGTCGTGCCCGGATCAGCCGCAAAATAACATTTGTGGCCGTGAAAGCTGCTGTCGGCAGATCTAGAGCGATGGGAGCGGGTCAGAAGATGTTCATCTCAGTCATCTACCTCCCTGATGAGGCCATTATTCCAACGGGCGGGCCATTTATCTGCGGCGTATATCGGTCCAATCACAAATATTGTAGGAACAAGCGGTCAATACTAGTAAGTCCCCAAGAAATATTTTTTAAGTGTTATGATAATTTGGAACCTCGACAATGTAATCCCTCAAAACAGCAGTATGTGCTTATGTCGGTCACAGAGTTTTCACTGCGTTTGTTCTGCAATAACTGTAAACTTAGAACGCTAATCGATGTGGTAACTGGCGCATCATCTTTCTAAATAGGGTAATAATCTGGGTAGCAAATTAGGTAAATCGAGCAGTAAATGCGCGTTCCCCTGGTATCCATTGCGGATGTGGCTTATGATAATCATGCCGGGTTATCTACTCCGATCAGCTGTAGTATACATATCCTAGCACAATAACACCTACATGCGTAGATGCACTAAAGCAATTCTGGTTATTGAAACTTTGACTGCTCAATGTCACTACTTTAATTGGTTGTATATTGCTTTCGATTAGCTTTCGATAGCGTATGAAGGGTTAGGTAAACACGAACACATGCTTGCATTGATCGCCGTATTGAAACGCATAAAGCAGGAGGGATACAAGATACTTCTAATATCCACGCTGCACCAATACCGCTATAAATCAACACCAAGCGCAATTATTGTTTTAGGTACGAAATCATGGAACTAGATATTCTGCCAACAATGATATTTAAGAGGAAAAGTGCCACGTACCACTTGTTGAGGGAGGCACCTTAAAATAGAGAGCATATTGTGTTACGCTTTGTGACAACTATTGAAGGAGGCAGCCATTGCCGAAATTCATTTCACCCATTTAATAACGACGATGTAGCTAGCCCGTCGGTTCTGTACTGCCTGTGACCTAGTATCGTGTGTACATTTCGTTGAATGCAACATAATATAAACTTAGCAAGATTAAAACTATGATTCTGTTATTCAAAATGCTAAGACCACATGCATTTGAGCGAG
Source organism: Urechis unicinctus (assembly GCA_034190875.2). Lineage (NCBI taxonomy): Eukaryota > Metazoa > Annelida > Polychaeta > Xenopneusta > Urechidae > Urechis > Urechis unicinctus. The sequence goes on along the minus strand of CM067351.1, from coordinate 61,350,768 downwards.
CTGTGCTCAGCGTTTGACACGTTGCCTATATAACCCCATGCAGTCAGATGCTTACCAATACTCTGTTGTATGCCCAGTTGATATATTCTTACACTCGTATCATCGCCATGTAGTACATGTGAATACTAGTAGAAGTATGGCATATTGTTGAAACATGTCATATTGAATCCCGATGACCGAGAGTTCACTCTCCTCGCAACGTTTTATGCTGGGCCAGGATACGATGTGACCTGGGGGAGCGGCTCTCGGCCTGCGACCTCAACTCCATCGCTATTACCAAGTATTATCCATGGTTAACGACACAATTTACTTCATTGAAAACATTCTGGATGTGCTTCACTGAACGCAACGTCCGACTATTGTTGCTGCCAACACATAACGTCCGTAAATCTCACCGGCTATTGAAGCACGAATCTAGATTATCCTACATAAATGTAGATTTGGATTATGAACTCCTCCGGGGAAGGTTTTACTTTGGCAAGAAAACCCAGGATCGACACACACACTTAATATTTATCATTCACCATTTCACCATTGCTCTTATCTGACTGATCTGTGGATCAATATAACCGCTCAGCTCACCGTAAGCTGTTTATCAAGCCATGCACATTAAACATGTTGCAGTTAACGGGCGGAGGAAGGTTCTACAGGTTTCTTATTTCGTAGGCTTGTGTATCATTTGCAGTGAAGCTAATTCCAGCAAACAGCTTGATGTTATGAATGGGCGATGATGGGGATATGGCGGCCATGCATGGTTTCTTTAAAGCATGGTTCTAAAAGAGATTTGATTATTTTTGGCAAATGAATTGATATCAAGACACAGACATATTGAACTTCTACTGGAATCTGGAATCTATTCATGTGAACCTAAACAAGGCGCATTAAGCATATCCAAGCAGGGTGGTCAATGCGTTTCCACATTAAGATGTTGTACTAAATGGGGAATTTTTGGCATGACGATGTACCGCTTGTCATTATGTTGTACGTAGCTGTGCGTGCGCTTGTGTGAACTTGCGCGTGTTTGTGCATGGAATTTTTGCGTCTATATATATATATATATATGTGTTTGTATAGGTGTCGGTGTGTGCGTGTGTCTATGGGTCTGTCAGTGTGAACCTTACACCATGGAAGTATAAGCTCCACGTTTTGTACTGCTTCGTACTATATCAGTTCTTCATATATATCATTCAACTGTTGAGTCGTTCGTATCTACGCCTTCAATACGTTAGACACGACACCGATATCGATTTTATGCATACATAGTTGTTCTAACTGCATGTAGCGCCGCGTCCCCATGTAGCATTTCGCGGGGAGCGCGTAATAGAGTTGTGATAAATAGAGACATTCACACCATCCCGGAGACATTGAATTAAATCAGCCGTTCGACTAGGACTCTCAGAGCGATAGCGTCCTGGTGGCAAATAGACTGACGCTGTGGGCGGGGAGGGGGAGAGTTGAGAGAAATATTACTTCACTCAATCGACAGGCAGGTTGCATGGTATAAGCAACTGAGCCGGATCCTATATGTATTCGTTCCGCTGCATGCTAAAGAACCGACCTCTTATCATTTCCATTAATGGATGCCTGTATTGCTCGGTCGGGGATGGCAACTTACAGGTCACTGGCAAGCATAATGCTCCACCGCCGTTCAAGTCTGTTTAATGCACAGTGGCTTGTTTGCAGGAGGAAGAGTCCCATGGCTGGGTTACCACGCGGACGAACAAACCAAGTTAAAAGATGCGTGGCTACACATTGTTTGTGAAGTTAATGAACTTAGCATAGCCCTGTAAATATCGACTCTGCTTTATAAATATTCATTTAACCCGAATGCTATTAAATCTCCATACGTTGAAGAGCATACTATTCACATAATTAGCTCCACTATGCCGACAGAAAATACGGTGGATTACGAGCTATTGTCACGTGTCTGTGTTGAAAATATCACACAGCTTGTGGTTGGCCGCTGTATGCATGTAGACATCTGAAGTGCAAGCAGAACGCAGTGTACACACACACACACACACACACACACACATATATATATATATATAGATATATAGAGATATAGATATATAGAGATAGAGAGAGAGAGAGAGAGAGAGATATATATATATATATATATATATATATATATATATATATATATATATTATATATATATATATATATATATATATATATATACATATATGTACACACACACATATATGTATATATATATATACATATATGTGTGAAATATATATATATATATACACAGAGTACGATGGATTACGAGCTATTGTCACGTGTCTGCGTTGAATATTGTGGTTGGCCGCTGTATGCATGTACATCTGAAGTGCAAGCAAACATAGTGGATATATATATATATATATATATATATATATATATATATATATATAGAGAATATATATAGATATATATATATATATATATATATATACATATTGTTATATATATATATATAGATGTATATATATATATACACACACGCATATATATGTATATATATATAATATATATATATAGATGTGTATATACGTATATATATGTATATATGTACATATATAAATATATATTTATATATATATATATAAAAGAGAGAGAGATATAGAGAAAGAGAGATAGAGGGATATAGATATTTACATATATTTATATATATATATATGTATATTTATATTTAAATATATATATATATATATATATATATATATATATATATATATATATATATATGTATATATATATATATATATATAATTGTTAACAATATGTCCCCTTATTAGCTTGGTAGTGCAATAAACAACCGTGGTAATAGGAGCAACAAGATTAAGTTCAACATAGGGTCTTACTAAGGGCTCATAACGTAGGGAGTTGCTGCAACTGATTTGGGAATTAGCCACTTGATATGCCTGACTTCGGCTGGGCGCGCTTTCTACTAATGACAATTGCAACAATTCTCAAAGGATTTCATTCATCGAGCGGATTAATCCCAGTTTGTTGTTAAACTTTGGCCTTCCTAGATGATAGAGAAACATTGCTGCACACAAAACAAGCTATAATAGCTCGGCATCACACAGTGAACCGTATTGCATTGGCACTTGCTGGCATATTTAGCGCTGAAATGTATAAACAATAGGATATATATACTGACATATAACAATATTATGCCACGCCGTCAGCGACATGTCAAAGCAACATTAAACAACGATGCCAGTACAAACTGCTATAGCATAGATTATCTCATGAACACGTGGAAGTCAACGCTCCGGTTGATGGACCTGTGACGCCGTATCTTTAGTAATTTAGCGACTATGCTTTTAATCAAAAGCTAATGTTTTTTTTTATCAAGTATATGTGGTTACAAACAGTTCTTATTGCAATTATATTTCTCTATTATTATGTAGCGATGAGACCACATCGTTCGCAATACGAGTTCATTATCGAATAACAGTTTCTTCACGTGACCATAAACACTTCCATTTATCTAACCCTGCAAGTGAAATTAGCTTTGTCACTGTTATATTCTCATAACATTCGCGCCATGTACTTGACCTGTATTGATACATGTTACTAATGATGCTCACTGGCTGCTTCGCAGCTTCAGATTCCGCGCGTTCCGACCAAGTCACCCAAACAAAAACCGGACGAGTAGGGAATTTTGTGCGTGTGAAGCTTCCCCTTTCTGTTGGTCGTATAATGAATGGTTACCGTAAATATTGCATTTATATATGTACACACACACATATATACATACCAAGCATACTTAGTTTTCCCAAGCTCGATGTCCCATCCAATAGACATTTGCAAATATGGAACGGAGACAAATAGACCTATAGCAGGACCCATGCGACCATCTAGACCTTGTTGATGATTGGGTCTAAGGTCAATCTCTAATAGTCGTCTTGGGGATGTGATAGTAATGACTTATAGCAGGCGCTGCCCAGTTAGTACCCTAAAGAAGGATATGGGCGTACCAAAAAACCAAACTAGTTCTTAATTTGGACGGGATGCGAATATTAACACCAAATATGGCTCACCGTAGACGCTACACTCATCCTAAGCTAAACAGAGGAGTTATGGTATGTTCTCTTGAGATATATCTACATATCAACCCCATTACAACTGTTATTACTGTCTCAACACCACATACGAACGTGAACCATACGCCTGGCTCAGTGCGGGGCCTATAGAAGATGACAATTTAAAGAGGACCTTTTCTAGATCTCGTGGTCTGCAATTGTCTAATAACATACAGGCGCGATGTTAGGGGGGTGTGAGGATTAAGCGGAATTTGGCATATAAGCATACAATTGCGCAAGTCGGTTTGACGCCACATACGCCTCGAAACAACACAATCAACTGGGTTTAGTGGATGCTTCTAGATTTCGGTTCATGGATACACCAATGGTTAATTAATGGACCAATACAACACAAGAGCGTTCGATTTAGGTTTTTCAGTCTTGCATGATTGAGGGCCACACTATTGACTTCAAGACAGTATCCCTGGTCTAGTGGCTATCTGCTTGTTATTGCATTCAACCTTAACGATGCCAGAGTGGGGCAATGAGGATATTAGAGCAGGGTGGTCTACATGTATGACAATAGGGTATCGTGTTTTGAGATGAGGAAGGTCATGATAGTGTATCGTTTGGTTATGTATGAAGAGATGCTGATATGTGTATGTATTGTGTATGTACATGTGTGTATGCGTGTATGTGCACAGGTGTGTGTCTGAATGTTTGTGATGCAGATAATAAGCCATCTATTTGTCATCAGCTTAACGTCCCGAAAGCCTCACCATCCCCTGCTCAGTAAAGCCCTTTTACAATGGCAGTTCCTCTACAATTACCTTTCTACTGTTATGGTGCTTTTCTCCTTTATTTGGCGCATGCATACATTGTAGTTCGAGCCACACGTAGCACTACCAGCGAATGTCTGGACGAGTTCTGGACGAGATATACAACCTGGAGGCTGGGATGTGATCGGAGGCACCTATAAATACGGATGGATCGTAAGGGGGATTGTGCTTACGTCCTAGGACGTCAGCTATGGTGTGCAGCTAGCGTAAACTGACCGTTGTTACCCAATTGTTGTGGAGTAGTACATTCGAATCGTTTGATATCAATAGTTGTATTAATGTTTTTTTAATGTGCACTGGGATTGAATTTACAATATTGCATGGTCGTTATTTCTATTCTATATATATCTTAACATCTACATTTTTCAATCTATTCTAAATTCAACTAATAGTATTCTATATTTGTAGGTAATTTTTGCTGGTATTCATAAATACGCTTGAATGGAATTAACTACAGGCACATGTGTATATGATATATGGATAGTTTGTATAGCAACAATCTGGATTAACTTTTTTCTAAATCACATCAGCTCATTTTCTGGACACAGATTTCTTGTTATCACAGCAATATTCGGCTTTTCTATGTATGTGTGTGTGTGTGTTTGCCGTGTGCCTTTTTATATCAGCGTATACCCAAAACAGCTAATGTGGCAGCCATCTTCCCGACGTCTTACTCCCATGCTATCACGTCTGCTTTATAACGCCTCTCACAATATCAACTCACCAACAATTATTCCGATAAGAAACTTTTTGGGGATATTGATCTCATTAGTGTATAGCAACCCTAACCACATGCATCATACAATTCCTCAGAGAGCCAGTTCTGACGATGTAATAAATGGGGACAATTACATTCCGTGGACACTCATTACACCCTGAAACAAGAACATGCAGAGTGATAAGGCGTCCTTGAGGCAAGCAGACTTCAGCTAAGAAGAATGGAGAGAAGCTTAGGTAAAATAGATCTATATCTATCACCAGCCATGTTAAAGCATCCATGGTGAATCACCGTAGTATGCCTGATATTATCCAGCAGATATTAGTAATTACATTCTATTTTCAATTTTGATAGGATGTATACTTCTAGAGAACATATACCCAGATCCTTCGTTTCACTAACATTTGGAAATGATTGATTACCTGTTTGGCACAGTCTACAATTAAATGTAGAGCAGTGCGTAAGCGGTCACATCATCTGTTAATCTGAAGAAGGTTGTTGTCCTGTACCATAACGACTCCTTTTATGATGTTGGTAAATGCAATCATTGGCAACGTTGGCCAGGTTGACAAGGGTGTGTCGGGCACCACTCTTTGTAACGGAGAAAATGCCCGGATCTTCGATGTACTCAAACAAGGCACAACAGTTCTAAAACAATCATTCAGTCGGGGATTGTGCCCCAACTTGGGATCTTTCATCACGCTCAATTCAGATTCGATCCACCATCACATTCATATAATTTTACAGCCTTTGCATTGAATGGAATTGTTGCATGAAACATACTGATTAATCAACAAATAGCAGTGCTTGTATGATTTGGGTTTTTGGGGGCATGTAGCTGCTCAAACCATCGTGCCTGCGCAACGCTGACCGGGATTTGATGCGACTTGTTCATCAACTGTAATTCAGTCAGAGTGATTCATTCTGTTGACAACCATCAACTGCATTACCATTAAAACACTAGCATGATAAGGTGATTTACTGTCCGTCAGCTGAGCTGCCAACTCTAACCAGCAAGTGAAACAAGAGATTTAAGCGTATTGCTGCTCGTTATGTAATTTGGAGATAAATGGTTATGAGATTGCATTGTCATGGCTAATCATGACTGGCTAATTTGATTACACAACTCTTAATGCTCACTGGCTTATAAGCACCAATCTTCCATCAACGCAACTGTATCTGTCCACTCATAATTTTGCCAACTGGTACAGGTCAGTACAGCAGCAGCTTTAAGTGTTTAAGTAGAATATTGTTACGCCACTGACGGGTCTAGGAGAATATTTGAACCCACTTGCAAGTCGGAATCAGTCTCATCACACCAAATGATTTTACCAAGGTTATGTAGGCCACCATCAGCCACGTAGCATCCCCAGTTCTGCAGTAACAACCCACCCATATCTGTGATGCACTTTAATGCAATACATTGCATCAATATACATAATATTGCGCATCTGCCATTTGACCCATATACATAATCATGATTGCTGCCCCCCTGGCTCTTCATATTTTCAATGTTTTATTCGTGGATTATAAGAAAGCATCTTATGCCATGATTCATCTAAACCTGTCCTATTTAGCTAAAGCAATATATTGACATGGATGTCCTGCCAAACGCAGATCACTGTGCCGAGCTCTGATCCCAGGTACCACTGAACGCAATCTAATAAAACTTAAGGGGTTGGCTGGATGCTTATATCAAGACTTACAGTTTTAATCGACAACTGTCGGTGGTGAAAGCAAGCACGATTGTTTTGATTCATGCAAATTAGGCAATGATCGCTTGATTTCATTTGAATCCCTCAAGTCGTAAATCATGCAAGTTCTCCTTCAGATCCGTCATGCTAAAATTGGCACGTTGTAGTCGACCTGCTAAACGCCATTGATGCTAGTGCCGGTATAAAATGTTGCGGCTGCAATTACCTTGACGATCGTTGTAGATTTAATGCAGAGTAATCAGGTTAGTGTAATTGAGAACCGTCCACAACATCAATCACGAGGCCGGGAGCGTGATTCATAAAAGTAACTCACTCGATCCAGCTTAATTTGGAGTGGGTTATGTTTGAGTTGTTTGACGTATTGCGGTATCATTACAAGAAATATTCTCGCTCATAACATGAGTTGCTAATGACGTTGGTTAAATACAACTTAGATGTGTGAATTATGTTTTTGCGAAGATAAAACGTGGGGTAGGGGTGGCACTTTTGCTAATGTGGCGCCGAGCTGCTGAGTTACATGGCTGAAATCATCATCCAGCAATGTCTAGTGGTTAGATGAATAAATAATGACCTCTTTGGTGAGATACTTTTTCACACACACACACCAAGAATCGGCTAACTGCTGCTTTGCATTGTAACAAAATAATGTAAGATTGCTCAGTTGTGGAATGGCATTGGCACAGATAACTGCACAGTGTGGAAAATCGAGGGGAAGACCTGGCGTACGTCATTTGCAGCACCAATTTGTTATTCCCGTGCAAGACACCATTGCACTGATACTATTGCTATAATATGTGAATATTATTACTTCAACCCTGCATATCATTATATACGTTTTATATTCCTATATCTGTTTTCAGTCATGCGGAGGCAATGTCAGCTCGGGATTTCTGAGTCAATAACAATGCTGGATGTCTGTTATATACAACAACAGATATCGTGTGTGCATAGCCATGGTGTTAGTAGAAATTATATCAATAACTCATTTAGTGATAGATGAATCATGATGTCCATATTGTGATTGGGATCCAGTAAGCAATGTGATAAAATCATGTATAGGATTGCTTCAATCTATGTTTTGTGGCAATTTGCACATGACAAGATTGTTCCATATAAATGTTAATCAGGTATGGTTCATGGTTTTGTAATTATCATTCTCTGAGAACTTTCTCAACTATGCAGTTTTACATGGCAGCAATAGAAACCGCATCATAGCAGCAAGGCGCTCTGTTTGGTGTTGAATGTTCAAATTAAACCGAGCAAATAGGATATCAGTTTTCGACAGGATCAATTGGACCATGTAACAGATCGTAATCTCAATGAATGTTCAAGTGCGGCCAGGCCTTGATCAAGCACTAGGGTGCCTTGCACATTGGTTAGTCATTTATATGGTAAAAGTGCAGCCCCGGAAAAACACCGCTAACATAGCTATGTAACTGCAGTTTACGTATTCATCACAAATTTGATTACACACGTGTTAATTGACACTCATTTTTTCTTGATCATTGCGTTTAAAAAACAACACCGTGACTTTCACAATTTTTCTAAGGTCCTTTATCCGGATGTTACGTCACGCTCACTTGCAAATTATAATGTTACAGTTGTGCCACATTCCAGCATTTCGGTATGACGCAAAAAGCATAATGATGACCATCCATCATGAAACACCCCTACGCCCTGTAAGAAAAGCACATACACCGCACCCCCACCCAACCCCCATCCTGTAGAGCACCTCATACAGTGTTAACATTAACCTTGACGTTTATGATTTCGGCATCAGTAGACACATGATCTGGCGAGCCTTCTATTCGATGTAGCTCAATATTCATCCTTGCGAGTCCCATACCTTTAGTGCATTATAACAACGTACCATATGTCAGGATTGATTTGTTTATCCATTAAAACAACCGATTTCGGCATCCATTAAAACACTACCCACATAGGCTTTATAAAATCATCGGCAGGTAACATCACATCCGTCATGTCAAACGCTACGCCCTTTTGCTATGCACCAGCATTTCCAATCAGTGCCCTGATATACTGACGATTGCGCGGCTCATTGTGTACAATTAGCCTAGTGTCGTAACACTGTAATCATGATATGCTGACGATTGCGCGGCTCATTGTGTACAACCGGAATAAGCACAGACTGATTATGAACAGTTCCAAAAGCATTGACAAGCAACCGCGGCGTAACACATGAAGCAATCTAAGTGCAATGCAGTTAACCCTTAATATGGCGGTACAATAAAGGCATCTCAAAAAAGTTCCTGTGATTGTAAATCGGCATAAATACTCAACATGATGATCCCATCAAAACTATTTCTGGTGAATATCATGAAACAGCGGACAATCACTACACAATTAATAATGGACACGAGCTAATAAGCACATAAAAAAAAATGGTCCGCTCCAGAGCCAATGCACATTGTACAATGCCTCGTTAAATCCAACATGCGATTCATTTGATACCGTAAAACAATACTTTGATGGGTCTGCTTCAAAGGGGCGGGCGTTACTTATAAGTTGACCCAAGAATACCATGGCAAATACGTAATTGCCAATTGCCTCTCTATGTCATGACTGATATGATTGCTCCGGTAAAAATACTAGTGTTGAGCAAATGCCATGGCGGAACGAAATAAACAGAACGGTGTTTTGATTGTTAAACCTGGAAGGCCAGGTGGCATGGCGGCGCAAATATTAACAGGTCATTTCTTTAAATTAAAGGGTCAATTTAGTGCAAGTTCAATGCAGATATATTTATTGATGCCGTCAGAACAAAGAATAAGTGAGCGAGTTCAATGTGACTTTCAATATTTGCAAGACCCTTGTGCCAAGTAAAGTTTCGGCTGATAGAGATATGCTTTTAGAAGCATGTTAGACGATAATGACGGAGAAACGCCAAACAATGTTACGGAATTCCATCACTTCGGACACTTATCTAAAGCAGTGCCTGTAAACCTTTGGAATTCTAAAAATGACTCATTGGGTACCTTAACGTTTACAAACTTCTTACAACAACGCGTAATCACGTTGCCTTTTCACTTTCATCAAATAAATCCGATTAGCGAATAGTGCGGGATATGTTAAAGATCTATTTTCTGTTTTGATGAGAAAACAATGACGCGCACAACTGTAGAGCCAATATAGTTGACTAGGCAGATGAATTGTGGCAGCTGACTTTGTTCCATAATTTCGCCTCACCCTCAGACATAGTGACATTAAAATCAAGACAGCTAGTTCATCCTGCCAATATACTGCACTGAGACAACATTATCACCAAGAAGGGTAAATTAATGGCTTTCGCTGACAGTCTATTCTTGCCTTGCTTATAGGTTGGTGTTGTTATGTCGCAGTAGAGAGCTTACAAGTGTCTTGCTGTTGTGACATCCTCGGCTCCCTGTTAAAGAATACAGCATTTGCGCCATTTTCTTACAGAAGATACAGACAAGCAATTTAGTCAAACTGTATCGCAACATGGCAATATATTTAAAACCCTCTGGACTTTCCTAGTACATTGTTAGCTGTTATCGTTGAACTTAAGAACGGAGCGCATCAGTTAGCACCGCATGGATTGCCCTGATATGATAAGTGAATTGAGCATATATCTCATGCGGTATGAGAATAAGCAGAATTAGCTTATCGCATTTTTTAGTCTTGACACAATAGTATATATAGCACATTCAAAGTTAAAATATAAAGAGATATTTCTTGGATGAGGTTTGCCAAAAACGCAGCGTAAGTTTTCAAGCCCCAAGTGCAGAATAATCAATGGCGGATTTTGTTTGAAGGTTTTGCTACTTGGGCAAACCATATCCTATTCTCCAGTTATATCTGCAATTGATGAAAGGATAAGTTCATGAACAATCATTGCCCTCTATGACTGATCAAATGGGTGGATTGCTTTGAATAAATGGTAACAAGGCACGGCTGTTTCGCATTCATATTGTTTTGCTTATCCAGCAGGGATATACGGGATCATATCGCTTAATATAATTACCCATATTACCAACAAACGTGATCCTTTCAACTCTCGGTGAAATACATTTGCTTTAATGCCCTTGACTGCGTATAAATGATATGCTAACTCGAATCAGGACGATTGCTCGAAAACCAATTCGAAATAAACAAGGTTATCTGATGAGGCAAATTAACGTCAAACGATTGAGACAAATAGAATGTTTAGTAAAACTGGACCATGTGCTTGTTTTCTCATAACCGAACATGTGTTCATCATTGCATATGGAAAGTTGGGTTGAGTTGAAGGTGGGATAAACCAATGTCTGATACCAGTTTTAATACCTTGGCCTAGAATTGCTGGTCGGAATGTGTTAGCTTGAATGGTTCGGGCCGAGTAAGCTCATGCATATAGCAATGGGTTTCATTCCCTCTGCTAATTATACCTTTAATGTATAAAAAGTGGATATGTAATGCTGATGCAACATATTTTCACAGATGTGGTATAATATTACTTGGTTACCTGTCATGGGAGAATATATGTGTCCACTAGCATTAACACTATTTAGGCATAAATATCTTTACCAATAGCATTAATATTTGGGGCGAACAAGATTAACCCTCAAATGTTTGGAAGTTCCTAGAATAAGCAGCAGGTGTTAGTGGAAACATATTTGCCATGATATTCTCTGAGCATACACTGCAATATATCAACAGATCCAATGAATGTAGATTTCAATGATTGCTGATCAATTTACCAGGTATCTAGCTACTAGTGGTCATAGGTATGGCGGCTAACGATGACCCAGTGTAATTGTTACCGAGATTGCGGTTTGTGGAGTAACTTTAAATCACCAATATATTAATCAATTGTGCCCAAGAATGCTGACAACCCGACAGATGAAATATCGCTAATATATTCCATGCACAAAAATACAACAGGAACTGTTCTACTGTCTGTGAAATCACTGGCTTTCTCTGTACAAGTAATTGATGTAGGCAGCAGAGTAAACTATAACGAGTCAGTATACATAAATCAATAGGAACAGCAGCAGAAACGTCCCTAGCTGAAGAGTAGCCTCTTGTTTGTACCTTTGGCAACTACAATATAGAGAAGTATGTCAGTTTTCCTGATGCATTGTAAACTACCGGGAAACACTCACGTAATATATTGGTTCCGCTAAACCTGCAATTGAATGATACTACTTCTTGTTCAAACATTTGGCGAGTATTTGCTACAAAGAGGCATCTTGTTCATCTCAATGGGACCAGCAATATGCGTTTATTACGGTAGCATAAGGGCATCATCCCCAACTCTCCCCCAGAATGCTCACATACACAGGCACTCACTTGTCAATAGTTAAATGTTACACAGTAGCCTCAGTCTGCCACATAACACAGCCGCCTCAGTCTGCCACATTACACAGCCGCCTCAGTCTGCCCCATTACACAGCCGCCTCAGTCTGCCACATTACACAGCCACCTCAGCCTGCCACATTACAAACTCTCCATAGTCTACTACTGAATAATTCCGATCGTACCTATAGTCTACACAGGTCCTATCAGAACACGGCAAGTCGATAGCCCATCTCATACAATCCATCGAAGGAAAGGGGTTAGGAAGGGATTTCAGCAGGACTCCAAATAACCTTCAGCCTCGGTTGATGAAATAATTTAGGGAAAGATTTTAATTTCAATTGTTTATGATATGTTTAATTGAGACAGGTTTGCAATTGCCACCATTATCCTTTTTTAACACATAAGGTAATAAACTTACGGTTTAACTAAGTAACGTCGATCGCTTCAAATTGCACGGCCTTACCAGCAGGCCTATGCGATACCATTTGAGTCTTTAGATTAGTTTTGACAGAGTGCACTGCAAACATATCAGAAGTTGTAACATCATGCGACAACAATGTAATTATCTGGTGTTATGTCTAGTAAGAATGTTTTATGCGCGGCTCACAATGAACATATTGAACATTATAACAATGAAATATTTAATTATTGTACATCTGCCGATCGGGTCACTATACCATAAACATATGTGCGAGTTAAGCGTTAGTAGTACCAGGATGGAATGAACATATGAAAGAATCCAATGAGAATGTCATATCTTGGCACGCGTCATGGAAGAGCTGTGGTTCTCCTAGGTTTGTTGTTGTCGCTGATATAAGACGAACAATTAGTTAATGACAAGGAAGAGACGAGGTGGAACGAGGAACGAGGTAAAAGAGAGTTACTCAGAGTGAGATCTATTCGCCCAGTAATATTAATGGTGTTACTAATGATACTGACATTTGTAATATGTTTGTGGACAAGGAAGCGGCGCTTTACAATTCAGTTTCATATAACGCAGGCGAAATGACACATTTGAAAGTAGAATTGAATATTGATAAAAACAAGAACCGTATGTCACATAAATGTTATCATAATCAAATGCTACACCTGCTGATATTGGTCAAGATGCTAGTGACTTAAGGAAAGACGAAAGGGACGGTAATCATGATTGTTTTCTCAGATTTTCTAATCAATGGATCACAGTCGTTGAGAATACAGATTGCAATGATGTTTGCCGCTATTCTGCGCCATGGAGTGTTTCCTGAGGATCTTGTTATCTTCATACCTAATAATAAACTCTTGGTAGCATCATTTGAAAGCTCTTTGATCTTGTACTGCTAAATAGTAACAGGTATGTTTATAATGTTTTCAGATTCTATTATGGTAGTCATTTTATAGGACTTTTCACCTTAAATTGCTTTACGTTGCTTGGCGTTAGGACATTCGTTGGCTCATATAAGCGAGAGGCACCGCTAACCTGAATCTAATATATTGATGATGCAGGCATGTTGAAATGCAATAACCTTGCGAACATACTAGTATATGACACAGTAGGTATCATGCAACCATGCGTTGTGTCTGAATTCACTACTGACTTGAAATATCTGAAACAGTTCTCCAAAACGAGTCAACAGCCACTAAAGATTCAGGAAAACGGGCATGAGTTATGAGTTGGAACTCTATAAGCAGTCTAGCCCGGAGGTTTCTCGTCCATTACCATTGATATAAAGCTGCAGGGCATAGATTTCAGCTGATCCACGCACCAGGACTTGTTTATTTATCAAAAACGAAATGCAGTCAATTCAATGCAGATTGACGCCATGAACACACAAATTTATTGACTCAATCTACAATTAATACTCATCCGTGAAACTAATGAGGTATATAAAACCGATGGCATATTTCACTTGTAGTTCCGGAGCTAATCACTTAAGCTTTGCAGCTGGTAATGGGGCGAAGAAGTGCCATATCAACGTCGTGACACGCTTATCATCAAATTAACTACACGCTATAGACAATGACTTCTATGAGAGTCTTACCTTGCCTCTGTTAGATACTATATGGAGCCTGTAAGAACAGGCGAAATACCTGGTGTTAGTTATATACCCTAGCTTTCCAGATTCCACTTTATTGGTACCTGCCTAGCCCCACCACGCCAATATGCTGTATGTCTCAGAGAATCGGGCAATCATTAAGTCATCAAGAGGATATACACGTTTAATTCAGTTCCCCGAGATCGACACGTTTTTAACAAAAGCAAACAGCCATCTAAAATTCGAGTAGACTAGTTCTGAAATCAGTAAATTCTTATACTTATAAGTCTACGTCATGTGTTTGACTCTTCTTTTTATCATACCAGGTGCACATTTATATCACCTTGTACCACCCATCCCGACACGTCAAAGGGCTTATTGTCTTTGGATACAATAAACAGAATTTTTATCGTCAATTAGAGCAACAAAACATTGTGGTGAATAAGAGCCGTCAGCCTTTCCTATGGAGTCTTTTTAACAATACAGATGAATGACTTTGACTGTATGCACACCTATTTTGCAATACGCTATTACACCGTTACTTGCTCATTATAATCAATAACATAACGTAATTTTTACTTCTTATTCGCACGAACCTCTCATTCAAGTTAATAGATTGCGTGCCGTGACCCGCTTCAATTGAGGCATATAACTCGGCCGAAAGACCCTCCTGTGGCCCATTGAATCCAACAAATCGGTGTTATAAATAATCGCACGGAGATTGGATTAGACACGCAGCACGGAAAGGAACAAGAAATTCTCCTAAAAAGTGTAACTATGACTTTAAAGTAAACATTGGGGGAGAAGGTAGAATGGGTATGCTACGAGTACGTTATATTATCGACTGCACTTCTGGAACGACCAGATAAGTAGGGCTTCTATTTTTTTGTTCAGTTTCCATCGATTCCATGGAGATACACTGTAGGCTAAATCATGGAATAGCGATATAATGGACCAGGAAATGCAAGAGAAGCTGGGTCAGTAGAATTGCAATTTTTCTCTAAAATTTGACAGCCAGACTTTAGATTGACCTGAAGTGGTGCACCAGTTACGATGGTGGCTTATTCATTAAGAAGGTCCATATTGATGATTCAAGTCCCTAACATGACACTTAATGCTTACTATATACGCGTAAACATATGTCAAACTGCCTTCGTATTGACATCACGTGATAGTTGTGTAATGCAGCTTCAGTGTGTCGTAAAACGTCCATGGTAGCTCATGACACTTAACGTGTTGATTATTCTGACATCGATAGCTGTTCTGTGGTCCCCCTACAATGTATACGTGTTTCATGAGACTATATAAGTGCGAGATGCTTCCGAAGGAAGCTGTATATAAATAGCACCGCATAACGGATGTATTACATTGCATAATGCACTTTGCATGTTATGTAGGAATAAAGCTACACTACATTGATGCTGCTGTATAGTGTCAAACAATCTGTTTATATCGTTGATATACCCAGCTCTTAACACTGTAACGCATGAAAGCAGACACAGAATCCTTTTTAGATGTTATGTAAAACGATCGGAGGGTTTGGTAATCCCAGAAGACATCGCTCAGGCATACTACATTTCCATTTTACAACATGTGGATATTTCACAAAGGCTAGTTACTACGGTAGATTGTACTCATAGTGTGTGATCTGAGTTGATCCTGTGAAAGTCACCAAGATGCTATGAATGTGATGCTGAGCCTACATAGAATCCTTAGTGATTTATGAATGGTAGATATATACATATATACATCGATTGTCCCTATCAATGTCTCCGCCGGCTGCTGGTTGTGTATCAGTTTTCTATGCATTAATAGCGGCTACCGGATGTTATTTCCTGCATCATCCCCCAGTCTTAAGATCAACAACTACAGATCACTCCGTAACCATTTACGATTTGTGTTTAACGGCTAAGTCAACTTTCGCTACGATTTGAGTCGTTTATACCTTAATTGTTATGATGCCAATCATATCAATGTCGCCGTCAGTGACTCTAGTTGCATGGACCCGACAAGTTCTACAATCACTATCTGTCTTCTGTAGTGCGCAAGATGTGCGTCAGCCATGACTTCAGTTAGACGAAAGAACATTTAGGCTGAATAGATAACTAAATGAATTCGAAAAAGTATGCATTTTTAATCACACATAATGCTTGACTAACGAAAGCCATATTCCTGAAAGCATTTGTTGCTACCAAAGAGAACAGGACCAGTTAAGTTTTGCTCAGGATCAATGAATTACCAAGTGTATTAGATCTAACAGCATTCATACATACACTGCAATTATTTTCCCTCCAACATACTTAACACGGCAACCATGAATGGGTCAGATTAATTTTCTCAATCAGTTTGACCATCCTGCATCTTCATTTACCTAGGGAGGGTATATTAGTGGGATTAGAAAAACTACCCTATATAACTTCCACGCCGTAAAGCGATTTAACTAGCCAGTTTCGAAGGCTAAATGTATGCTACATAAATCCGCTCATCTGCCACCAAATATTTGGAGTGCTGCTAGTTATTGTGAATAATTGTTTTCCGTCCAAAACTATTTCTTCTTGCGGCATGATTTGCGCGTTGATGCAACATCAGACCATCAGTGTATCAGTAGAGCATATACATTTCACTAGGCATACTGAACAGATATGTTGCTTGTTTTGCCAACTTGCTCAGCCGGGTAACGTCTGTGATCGCAATAATCGATTCGGCCCAATGTAGCTGTTGCATGTTGCTCGTTGATTGGCGTGGTGTTATATAAAGATCAGCACCATCAGTGTGTTAATTGCTATTATTTATTCATAACACTCAGTAAACTAACAACATATCTTGGCAAAGTTTGCAGGTAAGTTCTTTTCCACATTTAATTCATAAAATCCCCAGGTACTCCTACATATCCTTACATACGCAGTTATTGATTCAAGTATTTCCCGGTTGAACGCGGTCGTGAGTTTGTATGATATGCTCGGCTGACGTCCTGTTTAGTGAATAACTTGGGCAACTGACCTTTAGATCTCGCCGATCGATCGACAGATCAACACTCTGGGTACAACACAACAACTAGTAGCCGCTTGGCCGGAAGACAAACGAACCAGTCAGTGAACATAACACGGCGCGCATGAAGTATGGATTTGTAGGAGATCGTTCAACAACAGCAACCAATATCAGGACAGAATTCGGTGGATACGTAGCAAGACTATCTAGTACCTAAACCCTGAGGCGAGTGTGGGGGTTTCTTGGTGAGACTGCTAAAAGCTTAGACGAGGTAAGAATAAGTTCGACCTCTATTAAGTGCAATGGGGGGTATATTACAATGTGGTTCACAGGTAGCGGGATGTATAACACAGTGATGTACGTAGCATTGCCGTTTTGTATTTTCTTACACTTAAGGAAATGCATTCTGAGGCTAACGTTGCTGTCAACGCTCACTGCAATGATGTCTTCGCCATAATCATCATCATCATCATCATCATCATCATCATCATCATCATCATCATCATCATCATCATCATCATCGAATACATAAGCATGCCAGATGTAACAGTTAAAACCAAAAAAACTAAATATACAGAGCTACGACTATGTTTGTTATTCAGCTTGTTTGTTAAATAGTGCATTAACTTTCACGCTGCATGATTTGATATGATTGTAAGAAGCTGATAAGTTTCTAAGCATGATGGCATTTCAGGGAATGTTTGATCTGCAATGTGACCAGGGAATAAGCATGCAACGAATCCCTAGGCATCAGTATTTACGATTCTTATAGCTTGTTAAGAAACGGGATTTACTAATTAGACAATCAATCGGCTTGCGAAACTACCACTCATTCCGTCAAACTTTTAATACAATTTGTCAAGCACAATCTAGTGCCTGTTTAAACATAAAACATCAGAAATAGGCATATGCGATCAACCTACTGATCTCGGCCCAATTCATGGTGACCTAGTCAAATAGATTCCAAGCTCAAGTAAGAATGATTAATGTGGCCATCTGACGCCATTGAGACGCATATAAATTGACTATGGTTATATGTTTGGCCCTATGTTTGCGAAACTCACAGTAATATCTGATTGTTTGTCTTCTGCTCATTTGTGTGATATGCCTTCATTTCAATTCAGTCTCACATAATCATGTCATAAAGGTCACATACATTTGAACAAAGCCACGGAATGTTCGTATTAGGACTGAAGTCAGTTTGCTGATGATCTAAACGATTGTGTTGATTAAGCGTCGGTATTGGTGCACCAAATTTCACCCATCTCGCGCGTATTATCATAATAACGTCCTCATCACCCATGCAGAGGGATTCCTCTCGTGTATAAACATCAACATCGCCCACTTCAACGTCATACTCACGCTCAGTGACATCCATCTTATCTACACTAACGTGCACAACACCTGCATACAAGGTTATCACATATATTAACACTACCATACGTTACTTTGAGCAATGCCAGTGGCACGAATTCAGATACCAGAGATTAGTCCCCTTGGGTTAGGAATACAGAGGCGTTATCAGACGCATAGCCAGATTTGCACCCAGTTGAATCATATATCACATTGGATCACGTTGCCGCAGTATGTGGGAGAGCCCTGTTTCCGGAAGATTGTAGCAAAACACATATGGCAGCAGTCCAACCGTACCCAAAAGTATATATATTTATCACTTTGTCAGTAGACTAAGCTGTTCGGATTCTCTGAAAGTGACAAATTGCATCAGACATTCCCTGAAGCAGTGTTGGAGATTTTGTGCTACATTGGGATCTATCGGTCGTATGGCGAGTGCTGTATCCAATTTTCGAATACCAAAAGAGCAAAACCGTTTTTATTTTTGAAACATCCAAAGCTCGTGATACTTCCGCAGTTTATGTGAACTTCAATATTCACACTGCCGAAAGTGATCTAGAGGAATTGCTCTAACACTCTAATTATTCAAGTGCCATGAAACCATTACCTTATAACGCCTGTATGGTGCTGCGTAACGGAGGATATATATTTTCATATATATATATATATATATATATATATATATATATATATATATATATATATATATATATATATATATATATATATATATATATGTATATATATATATAAATATATTATATATATATATATATATATATATATATATATATATATGATCTATATATATATATATATATATATATATATATATGTATATATATATCTATATATATATATATATATATAGATATATATATATATAGAGATATATATATCTCTATATATATTATATCTATATATATATATATATATATAGATATATATATCTATATAGAGATAATATATATATATATATATATACTCTATATATATATATATATATATATATATATATATATATATATATCTCTCTCTATATATATATATATATCTAGAGAGATAGAGAGAGAGAGAGAGAGAGAGAGAGAGAGAGAGAGAGAGAGAGAGAGAGAGAGAGAGAGGATTAGCTCTAACACCGTAATTAGTTAAGTGCCATGGTACCTTTACCGTATAATGCCTGTTTGGTGCTGCAGAACGGAGTATATATATATATATATATATATATATATATATATATATATATATATATATATATATATAGATATATATATATATATATATATATATATATATATATATATATATATATATATATATATATATATATATATATCTATATATATATAT
Source organism: Urechis unicinctus (assembly GCA_034190875.2). Classification (NCBI taxonomy): domain Eukaryota; kingdom Metazoa; phylum Annelida; class Polychaeta; order Xenopneusta; family Urechidae; genus Urechis; species Urechis unicinctus. Next base: position 61,330,449 of record CM067351.1, on the reverse strand, counting down.
ATATATATATATATATATATATATATATATATATATATATTAAGTATATATTTAAATATATATATATATATACTGACTACTGAGCCACGGGTTTGTTTAAACCTGTGCATTATTTACGGTTGTTTGAATTCTATAGTGATATATAATTGCACTTTTATTTTCATGTAGGGTCATGGCGAGTCTCAGCAATATGAGCGCGGTCAGTAAGTGCTATTTTCGTACTTACTATTTCTAGAAAGCGCTTAATGTCAGTTTCAAAATACTATTCATATTCGCACCCCAGCAAATCTACTCTGTCCGCCCAGATAGCTTTGGATGATTGGGGTTTTCGCATATATGTGCCTTATGGGGTGCGCAACCCCATCCCTGCGAATTTTCAGCAACAGAGTGAGTTCATAGTTTACGTCAGCGCGTGACGTCAGCCAAGGCATATATTTAAGTCCAATCGTGTTCACCCAAAACTGCTGTGGAGTGCTTTCCACTCGCGAAAGTCTATACTTTGGAGAAGCATGTTAAGGAGAATTTTTTTCCTCATATGAATGATGTGTTTCGCGCGGGAAATCAATCGTCACCTGCGCTTCTCACGCAAACTCCTCCCACTTTTCCGCTCTTGTCATGAAATGTTATTAAGTTGAAACACTGAATTGATATGTTGCATCTAACCATACTGAACTGCTTGATAATAATTGCGGTCATATTACAGGGCTATACTTGAAAAGGGCCTCCGTGGTTGCCGTCCTCGTCTTTGTCTGTTTCGTCACCATCATCCTGTATAGATCGGAAATACATCGACAACCTCTCGTCCCAAAGCAAATGCCGCCTTCGCAATCGAACCAGAACAACGTATTTTCGAAGTACAACTCTTTCAAAAATGCTTTGCTAGCAAAGGCTAATGGAAGGGGAGAGATAATTCTGACACCTACAGATATGGGCTATGCTTCCATGGCATTGAATCTTTATGAAACATCTCTGGTCAAACTAAACATTAGCAATTACCTCTTTGTTGGATCCGATGAACAAGTGTGCGGTTACCTCAACAATCATGGAGCTGACTGCTATTCAGACTTTGACGGTAAGAATGGAAGTGAAGCGAGTAGCTTTGGCACTGCTGATTTCAATCGTAAAACACACTTCAAAATCAAACTTATTCTGGATTCTTTGTTGTTGAATCACACGGTTCTTATTGTGGATGCAGACATAGTTTTCTTCAAAAACCCTTTTGAGCACTTTCATTGCATGGAATGTGATATTCAAATTCAAAATAACGGTCGTCGGAGAAACTCCGGCTTTTATCTCAGCCGACCAACCAAACCAAGCATCAACTTACACGAAAAAGCATGGAAACTCTCTCAGCAGCCGAATGCAAAAAACGACCAAATACTGCTGACTCTCACCATGAAAACCATGATAGAACAGAATGCCATAGAAATACATATATTGAGTGATGCACTTTTCCCCGCTGGGCGCATGTATTTTGAGAAAGGAAAGAGAATGTTTTTCGGAGATAACCCTTGTAAAGACTGTGTCATTGTCCATAACAACTGGATTGTAAGTTACGATGCTAAGGAGCTTCGATTCAAGGAAAACGGGCTTTGGGGTGTAGATATAGACGGTTACTATGGGAACCCAGACACACGATATATACTTTATAGTAGTGGAACGGATTTTGCAAACGAGCATACACTTGGACGTGAATTAAACGCACTCAAGAATGCACTGTCCATAGGCTACCTTTTGAACAGGACCGTGATACTGCCATCATTTACCTGTTACGGATGTAGATATTCGGCGTGCAATGCCTCTCACGGCAGGTGCTCTTTCCATACTCATTACCGAGTGACGACCTTCAACGAGCACTTCTATGGCAAATACAGAGAGCACGTATTTCTACAACACAAGAAGGTGCCCGAGTCCATTAAGCAATCGGTGTCTCCTGTTTATACTATAGAACGCAGCCAATTAGAATCATCCAGCCCAGCTTCCCAAAGGACCAGAAGTGCGAAGATCCTTACTCCACACGATGTTGTTAAAGGGGCAAGTGCCAGTGAAATTGTGTCATGGTTTGGGAACTTAAAATATTCTGTACTTCAGTTCAGTTCGTTAGAGGGAATATTTGGCGGTTTTCCCGAATCTGTTCATCAGTTTGATGAAATAAACAAAAAGCTTGGCCACGCATTTTCAAGTGTTGGTTACAGACAATTCTGGTCGTTGAATCAGTCCAAGTTGACCAATGTGGAATAGCAGGCCAATCAAGTATGCGTTTTCCGATTGATTTCTGTTGTTGCTCCACATTTATTATTTCATATTTAGGTGGGAAACATATGCTGATATAAACCAGACCACAATCGGCAGTGCTGTTAGTTTAGAATTCCAGGTGGTTCCTTCCTTGAGTCATTTTGCATTTTCGATGGTTCAATTTTTGTGTGGGTACTTCAACTCTGAGATGAATATGACACAAGTATTGTATTTCTTGGCATGGCTTTTATATTGATAACATATTTAGTCCCAAACGTACTTAATCGTTAACTCGGAATCAAATGGGCTATCATTGAATTGATCATCGATTACAATAGTTTTAACCTTAAGTGAATTGCATGTGCTAGGTTAGTGTAAATGCATATAAATCATATATTGCAGTTCTGTTAACGATATCGCCAAATATTTAGTTGTATATGTTATCCTATGCTTGCTCAAAATGTGGGCGGTTTTACCTTTATTCATAAACTGGGTCCCCCATGATGTGTTTTATATATGTTCGAAACGTGCTTATGCTGCAACGAGTGTGATTAGAGTGCATGTCAAATTTTATTGTAGTCATAGTGTCGCTGTCATTATGTACTTGGATAAATAATGGCTGGCAGATCTCTAAATTATTCAACGAAAACACATCTGGCGGCGTGGCGTAGCGCCACATAACAGTTACGAAGTAATTAAGGTTTTCGTCGGTTTATTTCTGTCAAACAATGGGGAATATGCAACCCCAATATGATTGTGTTTACTATAGGTGATGGCGCTCAATGGAAGATCAATGAAGCCCAAAGAAAATAGACTCTTACTCTGAATCGAAGACTTTGATTCCAATATGGCAAATACAGAGACCTAGAACGAAGAGAAACGGAGCTGTGATCAGATGTCCATTGGTTCAAGAAAGGATAATGGTGTTCACCAAGCAGAACGGCAACTATTACCCTTCCACCCTAATGTGTAGCCAAGCGAGTGGCTACCGCGGAGGCCAATGGAAGTGGGGTCGGTGGGGGGGGGGGGGGGGGGGGGGTTGGGGGGGATAGAGTGAAGGAAGGCTACCGTGGTCAGCCCGGGTCTGACTATGCGACCGGCCATATACAGAAAGATGTATAACAAATTTAAATGAAGGGAAGCTACATAAGGGAGAGAAAGGCCAATATCCATCAATTAGTCCCTGTGACCCTTTTCCGAGTGACAACACCTTTAGACGACGACCGTGGCGCTTATGGCAGGGTAATTGGCCGACTCCTATAACTAGCATGACGCATTTCGACATATTCCAATGCGCAGAAACTTCTACAACCGTGTCTAGATTGCAGCCCACTAATAAAACAGCGAGCAACTGCCAGGTCAATGACAAGGTGAATCATTGACACGCTAATGAGACAGGGAGCACCTGCAACGATATTGAGACAGGGAGCACGTGTCAGGCCAATGAGAGAGGGGAGCACCTGACTAGCTAATGAGTCAAAGAACACGTTCGAGGCTAATGAAATAGGGAGCACCTGCCTGGCTAAGAGACAGGGAGCACCTGACTGGCTAATGAGACAGGGAGCATCTGCCAAGCAAATGAGAAAAGGCAGTCCATATTTGGCTGGCATTGAATACATTTTATGTTCGGTGGCAATCTTTTTGTTAATATATTTTGGACCATTGGTAGTTTTCTACATGAGTGTATAATTTTTACTCAACTGATGCTAGCAGGAGGAATATAAATTGTTAAGTTATTTTTGGGTGAACATTCAATGACATGTATATTTCCAATGTTTCTATGTACAAGCCTGATTGTAATTGCATTAATGTAATTACAGGTTATTGGAATAATCACTAACAATTGTCATTGTAAACTTAGTTCATGGGTATAGCTACGACCTGTCTCATCAATGCACTAAGCCAGCGCAGACGACAGTCACATTGCTTTAAACTCATTTATATATCCACACTCTGGGAAAGTTGTGAGATATCCTAGCATAGCAATAACTCATAAGATATCTTTATTGCTCACGAAAACGACCACAAGTGATAAAAATCAGACCTATTCAGCTTTTAACCTTTTGAATAACCTTACACATCAGCAGCAGCTAGTATTGAATAGTAGCCTGTATCAATTCAGCACATAGAGACATACGCATCAACTCCGTCACACGAGGAGTAGTATACATACTTTGGGTTCTGGTCCACCCCAGTTATCTACACTATCCCCTCTTTGGCAGCTTATACAAGATTTTTGCTCACCCTTACTTAAAAGAAAGGCACCTCGGACCCGACCCCAAAACGGGGCCGAGGCGGTTCTGGCCCACCATCTCTCATCGCTAGTTTGTAGATTAACTAGTATGCCTATAGGCCAAGGTGTCTACAACGTTCGCGGCTATCCGCATCTTTGAATCAATGGGAGAGATGGACATCTTGTTGACGAGGAGCCCTTTGAGCACAGAGACTCCCTGTACTGCTCGTAGCGTAGGTGTTTCGTAACCACAACATTTTTTCCCTTAGCCCTAATAATCTCGCCCTCGTCCGACATTAGGATTGAGTACATGTTTGGATGCAGTCCCACGTACTCATTGATGGGCAGACTGGCACACTCATCTGTCATCTTTTTTACCACATTCTTGTTTACGTTACTGAACAAGGAATTAGAAGGATCATATTTGCTGGTATCAACGAGTTCACTATCTACTTTCATATCTGCTTACATATTTTAAGAGCTCAAAAATGGTGCGGACTGCCCCAACTTGGAACTACTTTTTTCTCACCAGCCCAGCCAGCCACCACAAGGCAAAGCAAGGTACAAGAGAAACGCATAACAATACAAATGATAGGAGACAGGGGTAGACAAGGCAGGACACAAGGCATAGCAAAGTGGTACAAGGCAAGGCATGTAGAACAACACAAGTCAAGGACCACCCCGAAAAAGGCTACTATATTCCTGGAACCCCAAATCGAACCATATCGCCTCTTTCTTTCATTTTTATTCCGCTCCCTGAAAGCTCCATATTGTCTGTAATGGTCTGCCCCTACAACCTACAAAGCCTCTCCCAATGGTTTCTTTGGTCTGCCATATAGCCTACAAAGCCTCTTCTTTTTTTCTCTCCCAGAAAGCTCCATATTGTCTGTAATGGTCTGCCACTACAACCTACAAAGTCTCTCCCAATGGTTTCTGTGGTCTGCCCCAAGCGATCCATTTGCCTTCCCAGTCTTCTACTCCATGTCGAAAGGGTCCCGCCCAACTAGCGTAGGCTAGGGTGCAATGTCCCGACTTGAGGTAGGCTTGCGTGCAAGGTCCCGACTTGGGATAGGCTTGGGGGGGTTCTTTTTTTGGTGGTCTATTTCCTCCTCTACGGATTCCATGTCTGTTGCAATAGTGTCTACCTTTGTTTCTATATCATAGACCTTTTTCTCTATAGTTCGCATTTTATAGTAGAAATCGTATACACTAGGGATGCCATATCGTGGCGGAGTGTGGGCGTTGTTTTCGGTGTGGAATGGTAGTATTTCTTGGGTGGGTCTACTTTCGAAATCATTTGTGGTAGACTTTGGTGTGAGGGCCATTACCCCATTGAGATTGCTACTAGTAGACTCTTGGGAGGCATTGGTTGGCTGGTGGAGGTCATTTGGATTGCTACTCTCGGAGTCCTCTATAGAGCTTTCTGGCCCCTCTGTTGCCTATATTTTTGATAGCCTAGTGGACCCGATGCCATACTTTTATTTGCTGCAGCAAAAGAGATCTTTCCCTTGTCTGCACCTATGTTTTGCACTGCTTCTTCAGGTGGGGGGGGGGGGGGGGGGTGTATTCTGATGGTGGCATACTATTGGTACCAAAGACTATAGCTCCAAATGGTCTTCCAGCCCACGCCCATCCACGCCCACCCAGTCTTCCCAACCCAACCCACCCGGCTTGTAATGCCAAGGAATTGCTTTGTATTGCAAAAGAATACAGCAAATGCCTAGCTATGGACCCACGCTAACCACGCCCATCCACGCCCACCAAGTCTTTCCAACCCAGCACACCCGCTATAGTGCTGTATTAGGCTACAACAATACTACAACAAGGCTACCTCAAGGCTACAACACTACTACAACAATGCTACAACAATACTAGTCAATACTTTGGCAATACAAGGCAATACCATGCTATATCACACTCCCGCGCCCACCTACACCTACCCACAACAGCTGGTGTACAACCATGTCTTTTGTTGCTGCCAGAATCTTACGACACGCTATATTGTCGCCAGCTATTGTTTGCAGTTCTTGCAGTTCTTTTTCTCGGATCCATTGTTGCTTTGCATAGTGCTCTCTCTCCTCTTCTAGGTATGTTCGATTTGCTTTGAGCCAGAGCTCAGCGTTTGTCGCGTCCGGGATATCCATTTATGTTGGTTGCGTGAAGAACACACAGATATCTCCAACTGGAGAGCAATTTGGTTAACTTCTTACAGAACCTGGTTTTTGCGATCCCATCCAGTTGCATTGCACTTCTTTGTTCTTCATTCCCATTCTAGATAGTCGGATTCTAGAAGCATGTCGGATGCTACTCCTGTATACTCGATCATGGGAACATCTTCGATCCCCCCACTGCTCCCGGACCTCCAAGATAAAGCTGTGTTGGTTTCTTGGACGCACACAGGTTGATGGTACCAAATTTGGTGTGGCAACGGAGGGGAGCAAATGCGATCGTTTGATCTGCTATGTGTAGCAATATCTACCAGAAATATGGGACACTTGCAAAAGCCAAAGTCTGCTGCTGCCCAGAGGATTGTTTGCTCCCACTGGAAATCATCGGTAGTATCGACCTTGCTTTGGATACCTACTTTTCGGCGGGTTTTGGTGTGTGCAAACCATGCTACAAATATTTCCCCAAAGACCTATTGGCCAGCACCAGACAGCGATCCAGATTGTAAGCCGGGTTTAATCATTTGGCGGCTAGAGGTTGGACTACGAAAAGAAATTTTAGAGTGTCCTGTACTACGTGTCCATGGTTGGCGGTTGCATCAGTATACCCAAACATTGTGATTTTGATTCGAATACAGCCTTGTTCTTGGACATCTGGGTGTAGAAGTCGGAAACCACCATGTTATAGAACTTGGTGCGGGTCTTGTTGCCGTCTCTGGTCCCGACCTATGTACAAACATGTTTTCCTATGCTACCCGTATTGTCTAGTATGGTGGGCATATCCATATCGCTGGGACCATCCTTTCCCTCCATTCGGAAATCTTTTTCTTGCAGAGAGAAGACCAGCGCCATGCCATCCAGAACCCCAGGGAATTCTAGGATGTAGTCTATTGCATTGAAGCTGCAGGAGACGGGATAACTGGGGAAGTTGCTCCTGTAGCGTTGCTATCAGGATTTCGGATACGTCGACCTTCGCCACATAGTAGCCCTCACGTTTCTTCTATTGGTACAACGCCTTACACAGGTTTTACGCCGCACATTCGGTTGCTTTCTCGATGCCAGAAATGGTTTCTCAGATCCGCCCATCTCACAGTTGCCCACGCAAAATGGTGTTGGCAATGGTGTTATGTGCCTTACCAAAGCTTTCCTCGGTTGCTGTCGAGATACTCTTGGCAATAGACTTTGCAGTTCCATTGTCGCTGGTAGTACACTGGATATATCCTTTTCTTTGCACAAAGTCGGCCCTACACAGGTATCCAAAGACGTAGATATCATCCAGAAATAGGGGTAGGCCAGAGAGAGGTTGCATATCTGTTTGTTCCTAGTGGTTTGCAAGATAGTTGACTTTTGCTATATCCGGGAGGAGGTTGTTTCGAAAGCATTCTCTAGGATGATATGGGAAGCAAGCGATGCATCAAACGGGGACCAATCTGTTGAGAAGTAGCATACACCTTTGGTACCACTTGTTCAAAAGGCCGCAACATTGGGACTACTTTGTCCCGACATATCCCTTTGCAGGCTTTGGGGAGACTTTAGGTGGTTTAGAATGGTAGGCAGCATACTATGTAGGGATAAACCATGATGGGAAGGCGTTTTAGGCTATAGGGCAGACCATGGCAGACCACAGGGAGCTTTCTGTGAACGGAGAAAACAAAAAGATATGGTTCGATTTGGGGTTCTAGGAATATAAGTCGGGGCAGTCCTCTCCTTATAATGTTCTGCATGCCTTGCCTTGTACCACTTTGCCTTGCCTTGTGCCCGTAGGTGAGCGACCTTGCCTTGTATTGTTCTGCGTGCTTTGCCTTGTGCCACTTTGCCTTGCCTTGTGTCCTGCCTTGTCTACCCCTGTCTCCTATCGTTTGTATTGTTCTGCGGTTCTCTTGTACCTTGCATTGCCTTGTGGAGGCTGGCTGGGCTGGCGAACAAAAAGTTGTCCCAAGTCGGGGTAGTCCTTACCTTTGTAGCGCTCTTATAAGCTGCCACAAAGAGAATAGAATGGATTAGCGGTGGTGGACCAAAACCACCAATCTCTATCCTACTTGAGGGCTTAACTGATCGTCCATTACGTCAAACTTGCAAAGCAATATTCTCTTATGGCGCTATACGTTTTAACTAGCCAATCCATTCAACTTGTAACCACGAAGATTTCACAACCTATCCGAGTGCCCCTCATTGGGCTATGTGGAATGCCTGCTGCTTGCAGCACCTCATATGTCATATGACAGACCGCAGTTGACGTGATATGTTCAACAGGCGTCGCTGTTATACAAAGTTGCTCTCCTGTAGAGAAGTTTATGCTCTTCGACGCCCCATCTCGGCTTTTATTTAGTCCATGTTTGAATTGTTCTCATTGGAAACACTTGGTGTTGATTTAAAACTAAATAAAAATAGATATAAAGAATAAAAGTTTGCTGACATATGCTGTCTAACGACTGAGGCAAGATCGATATTTAATCGCACAAATTAGGTAGTTGTAGGTGCTCGTGTGTATGTGCATGCATGCTTGTGTGTATGCATCGAATTAACTACTCAGTTAGACCATATGATTCTTACATTTTAAAAGTTTGTGATTATATGCGTGCATCGTGTCTCTAAGCCGGGTGTTTTTCTTTAAAAGATCAGGGACCTTTTTGCGCCTCATACACGTTTCATTCGCCCACGCATCATAGCTAGGTTGTGCGTCGCGTTCAGGTTGATGTCAGCAAAGAGTTTAATAGAGCGAAGCAGCAATTTGGCTGACAATGCCCTCATTTGTTATTCACTTCTCAGCGCATAAATGAACTTGTGGGCTTTTAAAGACCACAGCGATGTTTCTGTTGCTTTCAGATTTCAGACAGATGAGGGTAGTAGAGCGCGATCGTTTGCTTGGTTGGGAAACAGCAGTCTATTTGATATACGCAAAGCCGTCACGTGAACTTTGTCCAGCTCTCCCGACTAACAAATCACCGAGGTGAACGTCTGTGATATATTAGGCCAGGGAGAGGGTAAACTAGTGCAACAAGGTGAAGGTTACGAGGCGGATAGAACTGAGACCGGAGGCAGACGTGATATTTGGCATGAAAAACGACGACAAAATGCAGCATTAATGGTATTCCTTCCAAACAGGAATACGAATCCTAAACGCTATTCCTGCGACCATGTGAGCCTAATGTCAAATATTGGGTACAAACGCATATTATATTTTACTATATGTTTGAGAATGTTTGTCGAAGTGTCTGTCTGTGTTTCGGTGGGTCAATGTATGTGGTGAAAGTCATGCACCCATCACAAATGTTGAGCGTGGCGGATTCAACAGAGCATACCACTGGGGTTTTCATGCTTGATGACTATATACTTCCGGTGACAATGTTGGTGTTAAATATAGTGCTTGTTAGCCATCGCACGGAAGTCTGACTTCCGGAACCATGTGACTGTGGTTCTGCTGTCGATGATAGAAGGGTGAGGGGTGCATTAGACAGCGCTTTAACAAGCTGAAAAAATAGCAATCGTTTTAAGACGCACGTGCCCCTAACCCAATTCCCTGTCGTCATACGACCTTCCACTTGAGGACCAAGCCAACCAGTTAATTGACATCGTGATAAAGATGGGTGCGTGGGTTGAAACTTGAAAACAACCGAAATAAAATATTTTTCACTCTTCTTAAACGAGCCCCCAGACGCGGCTGGCTTTCATTCCGTTCTCTACCAACCGACATGATGGCAGCGCTTCTTCTACTGGTTGTTGGATGCGTCTTGACAACAAACGTAGTTCTGGGGGAAGATTTCCCAGGTAAGAAGATTTGCAGCCGCATTACTTGTTGTGTACATATAATTGTTTTATAGTACCTCTATACGTTTTGCTCGGCATTTCATGAAGCGTCACGTTCAATTTAATGACAGTATAGTGGGTAGAGAGCGTGATGTGAAGTGAGAACTTAGTTCAATTGGGCCAAGCACAACGTCCACATTTCTCGGCATACAGCCTGTTTACTGCACCAATCGGCCACGTTGCTGTAGTAGGACTCTTCAGCAGATCATCTGGTTGAGTTTTGATGTGGGTGGAGCTAAACAGAGGCTCGCCGATACCTGCAACAATAGAGTGGCTCATGTTGGCAAGTCGAAGCGTCCATCGCACCAGCTGTTAGAAAAAAACAATAGCATCACATTAGGAGTCTTAGGCCGTGTAGTATAGATGTTAGGCGCTAAGCGGGACATGGGGCGCGTGGCATGCAATTCATATTCACCAGTAAAAAGCGACTCAGAACTGATGGTGGCGTAAGATTACTATCCAAGTGACTGCCCCTACAATTGTGATCATTCATCTCGTAATTCTACCATGTAATTTTGGTACATTTGCTTTGTTAAGATGCAGAGTGTATGGTGAGCAAGATAAAGTGCAGTTGGCACGACTGGTGCCATAATATGGTAGCCTGCGATAAGCCTGGTCTGCAACCTCCTAACTGTACGAAGCGTAAGCAACATTCGTTTGTAAGCATAAAACTCACTCCCATTTAGAGTGCGATTTTGAGCTATTGATATCATCTTAGTCGCTCTTGTGTCTCTGTAGTTTGCGACCCTGGAATGTGCGGACAAAATTGTCAGTGGTTCTGCCCGCCAAACTGTCATGGCGGCAGTAAGGCGTGCAATCGGAATCACTGTACTTGTTCTGATGGTTGCCAGGATTGGTACATGGGTCCAATGTGTAACATCTTAATTGGTAAGAAATGACACACCCCTTGTGTTGCATGATATGATAAACGTCAATAATGAATCGACAAACTTAGCTGTTATAACCGTTTCAGAGAAGCCGAATATTACCGAATTGTCAGCTTTCACTGCTGAAAGTATTAGTGGCACGGAAGTGAAGGTAAGTTGGGAAACGCCTGGCGCACTACCACGTGATATGGCCAAACACTATGGTTATATCATTGAGTATAAGGAAGAAAGTGAACCGTACTTTAAAGAGCGTGTATACCTGAAGCATGATGCTCATGCTTATGAACAAAGCACGGTGATAAGAGGTCTCCATCCTGATATGCCTCATGAATTTAGAGGAGGTGTGTTCCGAAGCCACGGTGATCTCTTGGAGGTCACTCCATGGAGGTCACACGTTACGACAGAGAAAACACACTGCTTGCGTAAGGGTTTTGATGTTAGTATACCTAAACCATAGCATTGAATCAAAGCTACAAAACAATTCATAACCTTCGAAATTAACATTTATGTTATTTTGTGATCAATATAGCTCCAGATCCAGTCACAGATGTATCTATCATTGCCACCAGCAGCGACCAACCAAGTGGTTCTATGACAGTTAGATGGAAGGTACGCTACGAGGCTTTGCTATTGTCTGTGATTTACCCTGCAATAATTTATATATCAATATTAGAGCAGAGTGACTTCGTGTAATGTTGACAATATATTCCAGGATAAAAGTGTATGGTTGTATGAATGGTGTCATATTGCAATTGCTGAATTAGAATTAGGACAATTGCAGTGGTTAACGCGCAATTTGACGAGAATGATTGCTGCTTTATTTCAGACAGGATTGTCGGGGTGTGGAGCCATAACTATTGTTGAGGTGCAATACAGGTTGGTGGGTGACATAGAGTGGAGTGCATACAACGTGTCACCTCCAACTACAACCAGCGAGGTCATATTCACGGGACTGGCGTGTGGCCATTACGAATTCGTGATTTATGTCTGGAACGACGACAACCTGTCTTCCCAAACAGGGGTGTATTCTGAAAGAATCGTCGATGCTTGTGAGTTCACTATGTTATATCGAATAGCAGCGGAGCTATGTATCCAATCGCAATTCATTCTAAGCAAGGGTGTTTGGATTGTTTTGCAGGTAGTTCGCTGCGTTCCCTTTTGTATGGCATCTTTTCATTAGCCAAATTAATTGGGTCAATGTTGCTGACCGCTGCTTTGCTCTACAAGTGGACAGATATTATCCGACATAGCCAGGTCACACTGATATAGTTTTCTAGTCAATAACGGAGCCTATTTTGTGCAAAAACATAGATATTTGACATTCTTTATTAATAAAAATCTCCTTCAAAGCAAATAGTCAAATAAGGCTATTTCAGTTCAATGCAGATTCCATATTGGCTATCAAAACAACATTGAATCTAATATATTAATCGAAATAAAAATGGCAATCCTGTATTATTTCAGTGGATTCTCAAGGAGCTGAAGGTACGAACAACTCGTCTCGATATTTGTCATGATACTTCTCCCATATAATATATGTGTTCATAAAGATGAAATGCCACGTGATATTGCTGCTGCGATTTTCATTTGTCTCACTGTAGATATGATAGCTGCACTATGATACCATTGCAATAGTTTGATAATAATATTGATGTCAGGGTAAATAATGAATTGTTAATTTATTATTTTGCAGTTGGTGCCTACCCATTTGATGGTAGTATCCCATATTGTTATGATATTCAATTGTTCTGGCATCAAGGTTATAACTAAGTAACACGTGAAATGTGCAATATTCGTTGTTATCCTTAAGGCATATCAACAAATCGTTGTTGACATAGCTTCAATGACAATTAACGTGTACATCATCAATATGTTGGGTTCTATTTCTCTAAGAAGCATCTATTGTAATTCGACTATACTATTAATATTTCATTTTATGCATTTCTGTGTGATTCCATTAATTTCTTCCTCAATCCATCCTCGCTGCATTCGACTACAAAGGTAAGAATGTCTGACGTGTCATCTTTTGTGAATAATCAATATGGCTATCACAGTTGAACGTTTTTTCCATATGGGCTATCGCAACAATATTGAGCCAAATATACTCATAGAAATAATCATCGAAAACCCGTTTTATTTCAGTTGATGCTCAGCGAGCTAAAGGTATTCGTCTGTATTCGTCATGACACTTCTCCCATATAATATATGTGTTCATATAGATAAAATGCTACACTATATTGCTGCTGTAATGTTCATTTGTCACTCTGTAGATATGATAACTGCACTATGATACAAGTGCAACAGTTTGATTATAGCATTGACATGATGTGCAGTTAAATCACTTCTGCTTTTGAAAATGAACAAAATCATGATCTGACTCAAATAGTTAATGTACCCGCCCTGATAATGTCTGAATCTAGCTCGATATTCAACTCATGTTTTGCATGTCAGCCCATTTCTCATTGGCGAATCCAACGGATCAGTTGCAAAATGTCCATGTTTGTGTGTAAAGAAAATAACTTTGTTATTGGTAGTACTTGCACTTGGATGAAATATATTCTGCACAAATATTTACTGTGCAGCTTGAATCGCTTCATTGTTGAAACGATTGTTTCATTTTTCGATAAAATATATTCCTAAAGCTGTGAGATGGCCAAGTAAATATATCAATGTAGTTTAGTGTATGTAAGTTGATTTATCGCAAATATTGTCACGATCGTTTGCTTCCAGAATAAAATCAACGACATGATTCGCCTCAAGTGAACGAAGAAATCAAGGGGCATTGTGATGCTTCGTTTGTGTAGTTTGTGGTGCGTCTTTGTGGATGGAATTCACGCGTTAACATCAATATAGTTATAATGTGCCAACATTCAATTTAGAAATGCCGCTGTTCTTCCATCGATTTTGTCATACATCAGCTACGTCACAAACGCTGTCCTTGCTCGTGTTCATAAAATAATGTTGGATAATGTTCTATTATCGATGTTTTAAACCACTACTTACATGTCTTAATTGCAGTTGATCTATTTGGTCATTTGATTAATTATCGCATGATTAAAATTGGTGTTTGAATTAAAAGTAGATGTAATGACGATTTAATGACACCTTGCACCATAGTAAACGATGAGCTCAATTGATGGTAAGAGGTGGTGGAATATGAATTGTTATTCTTTGGGTTTAAACACAATCTCATATACTATCATTAATTATGTTTACTAGTGTGATTAAAAGGTGGAACAAATTGATATAATCACATTTTCAGTCGATAATGTAGTTTTAAAATATATTGCATGCATCAACTCATTCACAGTTTAATATGTTTGTCCGATATATTTTGGTTTTAATAAATGGGACTAATTGGAACAATTACAAGCATTGTTCTTGAAAAGCTGACGTGGTCTCAGAAATAAGCTAGGAGAAGCGTGATGACGACGCTGCGGTCGAGTACAATGCAGATGACTATTTGAGGATGACAACAATGCAAATGAGGGTATGACGACGTGGGGTTGATCCCTGGTTGAATCTTATTAACCAACAAAATACAATCAACAATTTAAAGGGAATTCTGATTCAGAGGTAATTGTACACTCAGTACACGCCACGTGATTGTAACGCGATTATTGAATTGATAATGCTATATATGGTGTTATAAAAAAAACCGTTCTAGGATTGCTATGAACGATTTGTTATGAACGGCACAATTCAGTTCGGTTCACAACTGAAATAGCCTTGTATGAGCAATATTATTATGCTTTTATTCACACTGATTTTATAACAAAGACTGAAAATCCCTCTCACATATGCTACACTTTCAAGGTGAACAACCATACCGATATTGAGTTAGCGGCTGCATTGGAGAAACACAATATTTCTCGACGTGCCGACTTCAGTTTGTTACCGGATAGGTGAAAGTTTACAACAGCAGACTCGGATGGAATTGCTATACTTTGATAAAGTGGTGTAGACAAAATAGATATCAGCGCTATTATTAGCATTATCCAGCCAATCATGAAGCTCGCATCGGTGGTTCTATTCTTAGAAATGACCAGCATGGGTGGACGGACTTCGACTTGTATGTACATACAGCGTTCAATTCCATACCCCACTATGGTGAAATAAATGGGATTTTAACCCCCATGTAATCACATTTGTGTCTTTCTTTGTATGTTGGAGTGTTTCGTTCCCCAGACCAGAATTGATTTCAATCCATCCCGCACATCATTATTTATGATATTATCCCAATTTCCATCACTAAGTCAGAAGAATACGATATCCGCATTGTTCAGTATTCTGTTGTTGCCATATCATCGAGAGAATCAATTCATCTTTACACAATGCAATAATAAAATTAACTTTTCAATTTTAGTTTGCTTAACTCTCTTTATCCATAATACATTTTCTAGCATTGATGCAAGACGAAGACAAAAAAAGACTTTCAGCTTGTTTTCCTTTTTTATTTTTGATCATCGATATTTTTTGTAGAATGTTCTGCTTATATTTGGACCCGTCAAGTTTTACATCTGTGGGTGAATAGTATTGGAAAATTGCCCTTGTATGTTCATTATTAAACAGAATGTTTTTTTAGTATGCAATAACATAAATTACTCTTTGGAGTTGACATAAAACACACTTGATGTTTTTTTTTTTGTTCCACAGTAGTCACAATCCTGTTTTATCGCATTAATCGGCCTTGCCTATGGTTAATTGGGTGATCACGATGTTTTTTTTCACTTGAAGCTGCTTCGATATCGAATTATTCCTTTCCTCACAAAACCGCACGCACGTCTCTCATCCCATTTCTTTATCTAGGTAGCTGACAGACCAGTTTTGTATGATTTTATGAAGACAAGGAATGATTTAGGCACTACAATGTTTGCCAAAAGTTTCGTTTTTTCAATCATATTTACCAAACGCTCCGCCATTATTTCTCTTTACACATCTGTGGGACATATCAGGTAAATAACGAGACCTTGCCCTGTCGTGGTGGTTTATAATTAAGCTAGCTAAGACATGGTAATTCTTTTTTACACAGAATGTATTGGTTCCTCTGACGGCTTTGGTCAAGCCTTATCAGTCCCTGTGACATTCGGGGTGCATGTCTAGAGCAGGGTGTGTCCAGTTCATTCTTAATATGACCTAAGCACTTACATTATTTCGCAGAATAACCGTTTCTCCCTCAGAACCCCGATTATGATGTAGCTTGGTACAATAGGCGAATCAATTAACTGAATTGTTGTATTTAGATTATTATCAATATATAACTCTGCGTCTACTGACCGAGGACATATCACATATCTTCATTCTTGTGTATCAAACCTTAGCAACAGGTAATAACGGAAGTGACGTCACACCAAATACCATACGTTTGGAATGATATCATTACATCCATCATAGGGGTTGTTTGAATCTTATCCAGCGAAATATCTCAAAATCAATATGATAAGAATATCATTTAACTAGACCGACTATACAGACAGCCATATCCGTCTGCTACCAGTAAGAACACTAGGTTAAATCTATTATCTCTATCATTGGTGCAATAATCCGGCTGCATGTATGAAATATTCATCAGAGTTGATGTCAATTAATGGTAGATATCACCCTCGTTGGCCCCCATTACGTAACACTGGAAAGGTTTGTGGCATGTTTAAGTACACGGCAGATGCAGAACACCACATGAACGTAAAAACAAACCAACCTATGAACATCATTTACACGCGTCTCAACTAAATGACATGCGTCATTTCGGCCAGCGTAGTGCTGAGATTAAGACCGAAATGCGTTAGAGACAAACAACTCGGTCATATCAAGCCAGCAATCTTTATTGTCAAGCTGTAACTCATCTGCGATGCTAACATAGTATAATTTAGAATGAAAATGACGGGAAGTGTTCCACTGACATCGCCCCAGTGCTTATTTAATAGTTACTTGTCTACATCAAAAATGGCGCGCAAAACTAGGACGTGCTGTTATGAGCACAGCAAAGCGCTACAGACAATCCTCCAAGAAAGAGATACTCATGTGGACAACAGCGCGACAGCAAAATCGAAAAACTCATTCCATGTCAAGTCTGATGAAATACAAACTTAGCTCAAATACAGCTAGCCATCGTTATTTGTAAGAATTAAATCACCTGTTACGTTAATATGGTATGATATGGAAAGAATAAGACGGTAATTGCTTCTGTTTCACCGTCCTGGGGTTTACTGAATTGCATACCTCTGTCACTACACCAAATTTTAAAACCGTTGTGTGGTCAAAATTTCAACGATGGATTTAAATATTAAAAAAGCAATTTTCAGACCGGGTATATAATTAAAGTTTCTGTCGTCATGGCTAAAGGCAATTAGGCCATTCTAAATACAATGCTTGGTTACTGATACATTTGTTGCATAAAGTAAGGACGTTTACAATCTCTCTTTATCATTACATTCCCAATTAGCGATACATTCCACATATACATTTGCAAAATCGCAATGATTCAGATGCTATATATTAACTAAGTTTACCTGGCAAAGTTTTGTCCCAAATTGAAATGCATCATGTCTCAATAACAATTGTTAATTGTTTCCGATTCCCTGCTTTTGTAGCATTCATAAAACTAGCTCAAATGCAGCAAGCGATATAGTCATGTGTTATCGCGTTACCACACTATTCAGCAGCCGCGTCATCTTCTAATTAGGGCGTGGTGGGTGAGGCATCATCTTATGGAAAGCAGCCACACTGGAAGTACGTGTAATCATATAATGCAATATAAACCACTGGTCTGTTTCCAGGAGAATATTATAAGAGTATAATGTTCCCACAGTGAGAGGACCTACTTTGTTGGAGTAGAAGCGCCCTCCAGGCACACAAGAGTTAATTACACGAGTAGCATGGCAACCCGGCTTCAGTAGATATATATTGCATTAGGCAACTTATACCCTATACATTATGAGGTGTGGTGAAGGTAGTACATTTAACTTATCCACTCACTTCATTCTAAATAGGAAGCCGAGTTTGGACGCGACATTTCGTCTTTCAACCAATCAAATATAACTGATAGATTGGCTCTTAAATAGAAAATTATACATTCATGTCTGTCTACTACTAAGTGCATAGACCACTTAAGGTTGACGATGTAAGTAGCACTTATTTGCTGTAAAGCAGCACTTGATATATCACCACAGTTTTCGAGGCCTTAATGATAAAGGTCAGAACATTTCAGATAAATTCACAGTTATTTCTTCATATAGAACAATGGGAATGAGAAATTCATTTTAATCTGGAGCAATGAGACTAACTGCGTGGTGTGTGTTGTGATTACCAATAAGATGACATGGCAAATCTATTCCGTATATGTTGTCTACCTCGGAACACAAAGCAAATCTAGGGGCATTGTTAACACAAGACGAGAAGCGCCATGATCCTTAAGATGCCTTCGATTGTTTATTGCTGTCGGCCCTTTGGTTATTTAGAGCATCCGTATAAACTGTAAAGCAACATTTACCATGTTTACCGGACAAATCATTAACCATGACGTTCCACCACCCCCTTACTCCAGATTAATTCATGCGAGAATAGACAGAAGGAGGTCAGGAGCGAGCGGTACGGACTGGGTGCTTTACCCTAAGACATAATCGTCCTTTCACGGTAGCGCCAGCTTTAGATTGCAGTGCAGTATAATCAGGGAAGCGACCACCACCACTCGATGTGAAATCGCTTGGCGTAGCTAAAAACTCTTTGATGAAACTTCGAGAGGCACTTTCCCAGCTTGACGTAATGCTCTGTCTGGTTCATATGCATTGTAATGAATCAGCTCAGTCAGCTACCAACTGGTAAAATTTCCTACCTAGTTCAATAATTCTAGAAAAGACAGTTAAGTGGCAATAAATAATCATCAGACGTGATACGGTAACAATGAAGGTACTTAATTTAACACCTATGTACAGAGAGCACTGTAGCTATGTAATCACGGCCAGGCAGCTGGTAGTGACTTTTATCCTCCACCTTATGAGCAAAAAATTTGGATTATTTCGCTCTAATAAAAAAACATTACAGTTGCTGCGCGATGTCGCGTGTCACTGAAGGCCGCCAATCCATTGTGGTACGTGATGCCATCTGAGATACAGCGGATCACAAACACGTTCCTCAAATAACCTTGCTGCCCAACCACATCCGGTAAGCTGAATAATTAGCCAAAAACCTGGTGTACATGCTTTGTGAGCAAACCTAGCATATAATTGCTGGTTTGCAGGTCAAATGGTTATCGGAACATATCGGTGCTCATTACAAACATTACATGTTATTTTTGTTAGGAGGAAAGTATTTATTTATTCGATAGGTCTTCGCCCGTCACTTTGTGTAGCAGTTTAATACGAACACTCTAATCAACCAATATGAATATGTCTGCAATCAAAGAGGGCGTCATTGCGTTGTTGACAGGTTTATCCGCAGTGATGAAAAGATTTCCTAAATATTCCATTTTGAACGCAATATTATCACAGCAAACCGTTGACTTCTAATAGAATAATGGTTAGTGGCAATACAGCGGTCACCTGTCACATAATCGCCAGATGGTTAGCCAGAGCAAACCCTACTGTAACCCAAGGCATCCAATGTGACTTGATACAGGCATCACATGTGACTCTATATAGGACAAAATGTGGCAGCATTTCTGCTTTACGTAGCATATTTGCGTCATATGTCGTATACATTTGTAACGAACCTTTGCACGTTCGTATTGTGAGGCTATATCTATAACCTCTTTTACACAACATAGATCCATGCGTCACTTTTCCCAGCTAAACCACCCATGTTTGAAACATGTATTGTTCCGTGGCATGAACAAAACAATCCAAGCATAGGCAAATTGCACAGCTTCTGTATAGCTCATACTGCTTAGACCATGTGCAGGCTTCGATCGGTTTTATAACTAAATGCATATAAAACATAGTATTGAAAAAATGCCTGGCAAGATACTAAGCGGTAAGCATGAATCGCTACAACGTAGGTAGGGTCAGGGGCGAGGTCGTGCCCAGGTAAGCCAAAAAAATAACATTTATGGCCGTGAGGGCTACTGCCGGGAGATCTAGAGCGATGGGAGCGGGTCCGAAGGCATTCAACTTAGTCCTCTACCTCCTTGGTGAGGCTATTATTCCAATGGGACGGGCCATATATCTGCGCGTCTATCGGTCCAATCACATATTTTCTAGAAACATGCAGTCAATACTAGTAAGTCCCCATATTTCTTAAGTGCAATGATAATTTGGCACCTCGCCAATGTAATCCCAGTATGTGCTAATGCCGGCCATAGTGTTCTTACTGCGTTTGTTCCACAATTTCTGTAAATATCGAACTCTATTTGATGTGGCAGCTAACGCACCAAATTTCGCTATAGGGTAATAATATGGGTAGTTAATTTGGTGAATCGAGCAGTAAATGCGCGTTCCCCTGGTATCCATTGCGGATGTGACTCATGATAATCATGCCGGGTTATCTACTCCGATCAGCCGTAGTTTGCTAGCCATTAACACCTAGAAGCGAAGATAGGCCTAAGCAATTCTGGTTATTGAAACTTTGACTGCTCGATGTCACTACTTTTATAGGTAGTACATTGTTTCCAGGACGATTGGCTTTCGATAGCGTATGAAGGGTCAGGTAAACACGAAACCATGCTTGCATTGATCGCCGTAATGGAACGCATGAAGCAGGAGGGATACAAGCTACTTCTAATATCCACGCTGCACCAATACCGCTGTGAATCAACACCAAGCGCACTTATTGTTTTAGGTACGTGATTATGGAACTAGATATTCTGCCAACAATGATATTTAAAAGGAAAAGTGCACATTGGAAAGGTTTCGTAACACGTGTAGGAGGCAGCCATTGCCGAAATTCATTTCACCCATGTAATAGCGACGATGTAACAAGCTCGTGTGTTAATTTCTGCCTGTGACCTAGTATCGTATGTACATTTTATTGAATGCAATATAATATAAACTTAGCAAGACTGAAACATAGCACTGACCATCCCCTTATCTATGATTCAAACTGTAAAGATCACATGCATTTGAGCTGTGCTCAGTGTTTGACACGTTGCCTATATAGCCCCATGCAGTCAGAGCATATGAAATCGAGCGAAGATGCTTACCAATACTAATGTTGTATAGTGTGTGCCCAGTTGAGCTATTCTAACACTCGTATCATCGCCATGCAGTATATGAGAATGCTAGTAGCAGTATGGCATTTTGTTGAAACATGTGGTACAGTCATATTGTACCGCGATGACTGAGAGTTCACTCTCCTCCCAATGTTTTATGCTTGGCCAGGATGCGATGTGACCTAGGGATGCGGCTCTCGGCCTGCGACCTCACCTCCATCGGTATTACCAAGTATTATCCATAGCTTACGACGTAATTATCTTCACTGAAAACATTCTTGATGTGCTTCGCTGAATGCAACATACGACTATTGTTGTTGCCAACACACCACGCCCGTTAATCTCACCCCCTATTGAAGCATTAATCTAGATTAGCCTACATAGATGTAGATGTGGATTATGAACTCCTCCGGGAGAGGTGGATTCAGTCCAAGCTTTACACAGGCAAGAAAACACAGGATCGAC
Organism: Urechis unicinctus; assembly: GCA_034190875.2. Lineage (NCBI taxonomy): Eukaryota > Metazoa > Annelida > Polychaeta > Xenopneusta > Urechidae > Urechis > Urechis unicinctus. Next base: position 61,308,516 of record CM067351.1, on the reverse strand, counting down.
ACGCACACTTAATATTTATCATTCACCATTTCACAATTTTGCTCTTATCTGACTGATCTGTGGATCAATATAACCACTCAGCTCACCGTAAGCTGTTTATCAAGCCATGCACATTAAACATGTTGCAGTTAACGGGCGGATGAAGGTTATACAGGTGGTTCTTATTTCGTTGGCTTGTGTATCATTTGCAATGAAGCTAATTCCAGCAAACAGCTTGATGCTATGATTGGGCGATGATGGGGATAAGGCGTCATGCATGGTTTGTTTAAAGCATGGTTCTAAAAGAGATTTGATTATTTTGGCAAATGAATTGATATCAAGACACAGACATATTGAACTTCTACTGGAATCTGGAATCTATTCATGTGAACCTAAACAAGGCGCCTTAAGCATATCCAAGCAGGGTGGTCAATGCGTTTCCACATTAAGATGTTGTACTAAATGGGGAATTTGGCATGACGATGTACCGCTTGTCATTATGTTGAACGTAGCTGTGCGTGCGCTTGTGTGAACTTGCGCGTGTTTGCGCATGGAATTTCGCGTCTAGATATATATATGTGTTTTTATAGGTGTCGGTGTGTACGTGTGTCTATGGGTCTGTCAGTGTGAACCTTACACCATGGAAGTATAAGCTCCACGTTGCAAACATTTGTTTTGTACTGCTTCGTACTATATCAGTTCTTCATTCATATCATTCAACTGTTAAGTCGTTCGTATCTACGCCTTCAATACGTTAGACACGACACGGATATCGATTTTATGCATACATAGTTGTTCTAACTGCGTGTAGCGCCGCGTCTCCATGTAGCATTTCGCGGGGAGCGCGTAATAGAGTTGAGATAAATGGAGACATTCACACCATCCTGGAGTCATTGAATTAAATCAGCCGTGGGGCTAGGACTCTCAGAGCGATAGCATCCTTGTGGCAAATAGACTGACGCTGTGGGCGGGGAGGAGGAGAGTTGAGAGAAATATTTCTTCACTCAATCGACAGGCAGGTTGCATGGTATAAGCAACTGAGCCGGATACTATATGTATTCGTTCCGCTGCATGCTAAAGAACCGACCTCATATCATTTACATTAATGGATGCCTGTATAGCTCAGTCGGGGATGGCACCATACAGATCACTGGCAAGCATAATGCTCCACCGCCGTTCAAGTCTGTTTAATGCAAAGTGGCTTGTTTGCAGAAGGAAGAGTCCCATGGCTGGGTTACAACGCGGACGAACAAACCAAGTTAAAAGATGTGTGGCTACACATTGTTTGTGAAGTTAATGAACTTAGCATAGCCCTGTAAATATCGACTCTGCTTAATAAATATTTAACCCGAATGCTATAAAATATCCATACGTTGAAGAGCATACTATTCACTTAATCAGCTCCACTATGCCGACAGAAGTGCGAGCAGAACGCAGTATATATATAGATATATATATATATATATACATCTGATATATATATATATATAAGTGATATATAGAGATATAGATATATATATATATATATATATATATATATATATAGAGATATATATATCTAGATATATATAGATATATATATATAAACATATATATAAATATCTATAGATATATATGATTATATATATATAGAGTCTATATATATACATACATATATATGTATATGAAGATATATATATATCTATATATACATATATATATATATATATATATATATATATATATATATATATATATGTCTATATATATATATATATATATATATGTGATATACATATATATATATGCAAACGGAATATCACGAGTGATTTGCTGGCGTACATTTGAGCGCCATGGCCGTTGCATGTGATTATGAATACATAGTAAAGGCATGCATAGATATATTGGATATATATACATATATAGAAATGGGTATATATATCTATATATATATATATATATATATATATATGACTCTCACACATATTACACAAAGATATATATTATAGAAGATATAAGGCATATATAGATATAGAGAGATATATATATATATAGAGATATATAGATATATATTATATATATATATAGATATATAATATATATATATATATATATATAGAGATATATATATAGATAGATATCATATATATATATATATATATATAGAGTATATATATATATATATATATAGATCTCTATATATATATATATATATATATATATATATATATATAATAGAATGTATATATATATCTATATATTTTTGTAACAATATGCCCTTTATTAGCATGGTAGTACAATAACGACCGTGGTAATAGGAGCAACAAGATTCAACATAGGGTCTTACTAAGGGCTCATAACGTAGGAATTGCTGCAACTGATTTTGGAATAAGCCACTTGATATGCCTGACAGCGGCTGGGGCGCGCTTTTACTAATGACAATTGCAACAATTCTCAAAGGGTTTCATTCATCGAGCGGATTAATTCCAGTTTGCTGTTAAACTTTGGCCTGCCTAGATGATAGAGAAACATTGCTGCACACAAAACAAGCTATGATAGCTCGGCATCACACAGTAAACTGCATTGCATTGGCACTTTCTGGCATATTTAGCGCTGAAATGTATAAACAATAGGATATATATACTGACATATAACAATATTATGCCACGCCGTCAGCGACATGTCAAAGCAACATTAAACAACGATGCCACTACAAATTGCTATAGCATAGATTATCTCATGAACACGTGGAAGTCAACGCGCCGGTTGTTTGACCTGTGACGCCGTATCTTTAGCAAATTAGCGACTATACTTTTAATCAAAAACTAATGTTCTTTTTTATCAAGCATATGTGGTTACAAACAGTTCTTATTGTAATTATATTTCTCTATTATTATTGTAGCGATGAGACCACATCGTTCGCAATTCGAGTTCACTATCGTATAGCAGTTTCTTCACGTGACCGTATACACTCCCATTTATCTAACCCTGCAAGTAGATTAGCTTTGTCACTGTTATATTCTCATAACATTCGCGCCATTCACTTGACCTGTATTGATACATGTTACCAATGATGCTCAATGGCTGCTCCACGGCTTCTGATGCCGCCCGTCAACTAAGTCACCCAAACAAAAACCGGACGAGTAGGGGATTGTGAGCGTGTGAAGCTATCGCTTTCTGTTGGTGGTATAATGAATGGTTACCGTAAATATTGCATTTTGCATACCAAGCATACTTAGTTTTCGCAAGTTCGATCTCCCATCCAATAGACATTTGCAAATATGGAACGGAGACAGATAGACCTATAACAGGACCCATGCGACCATCTAGACCTTGTTGATGATTGGGTCTAAGGTCAATCTCTAATAGTCGTCTGGGGGATGTGATCGTAATGACGGATAGGAGGCGCTGCTCAGTTAGTACCCTAAAGGTGGATATGGGCGTACCAACAAACCAAACTAGTTCTTAATTTGGACGGGATGCGAATATTAACACCAAATATGGCTCACCGTAGACGCTACACTCATCCTAAGCTAAACAGAGGAGTTATGGTATGTTCCCTTGAGATATATCTACATATCAACCCCATTACACCTGTTATTGCTGTCTCAACACCACATACGAACGTGAATCATACGCCTGGCTCAGTGCGGGGCGTATAGAAGAAGACAATTTAAAGAGGACTGTCGTAACGTGATCTGTGGTGTTGAGATGCACACGATACGCACTTGTAATAATTAGAAGAATCGAACTCCAGGTGTAGGGTTTATAATAACTTGAACTTTATCCCTGTCTTCAACTTTCGAATTTCAGATGTTACTTAGCCTAAAGCAGAGAGTGATGTGCTGCGCTCAGACCAGGAGAGAACTGATTTTGAAATATAAGTTGCTTCCCTCAACGACTAAGGCACGCCATCCAAATTCTCATGGGCCATGCCGTAGCCAGGTCTGTGAGGGTTGGGGCTATCGGGCGTTGCCTGGGCAGGAAGGTCATGTGGCTCTGGAATATGGGGTATGCATGAGGAGAGGGGGAAACTGGCAGGTGACATGTAGGTCACTCATGGATCTGGGAAACTGGGGTTTATATGTTATCCACATGTATGACAATCGGGTTATCGTGTTTTGAGATGAGTTTTTCATGATAATGTATCGTTTGTTATAATGGCAAGCATGATGATATGTGTATGCATTGTGTATGTACATGTGTGTATGCGTGTATGTGCGCAGGTGTGAGCCTGAATGTTTGTGATGCAGATAATAAGCCATCTATTTGTCACCAGCTTAACGTCCCAGAAGCCTGCACGGTAAAGCCCTTTTACAATATCGGTTCGTCTACAATTACCTTTCTACTGTTATGGTGCTTTTATCTTATATTGAGCGCATGCTTACATGGTGGTTCGAGCCACACGTAGCACTACCAGCGTGGTTGCGAATGTCTGGACGAGTTCTGCACGACATATGCAACCTGGAGGCTGGGATGTGATCGGAGGCACCTATAAATACGGATGGATCATAAGGGGGATTGTGCTGACGTCCTAGGACGTCAGCTATGGTGTGCAGCTAGCGTAGACTTTGGATAGGTCATTCACATTAGAACGGACGTAGTTACCCAATTGATGTGGAGTGGTACATTCGAATCGTTTGCTATCAATAGTAATAATGTTTGTTCAATGTGCACTGGGATTGAATTAACAATATTGCATGGTCGTTTTTTCTATTTTATATATATATCTTAACATCTACATTTTCCGATCTATTCTAAATTCAACTAATAGTATTCCATATTTGTAGGTAATATTTGCTCGTATTCATTAATACACTTGAATGGAATTAACTACAGGCACATGTGTATATGTTATATGGATAGTTTGTATAGCAACAATCTGGATTAACTTTTTTCTAGATCATCAGCTCATTTTCTGGACACAGATTTCTTGTTATTACAGCTATATTCTGCTTTTCTAAGCATGTGTGTGTGTGTTTGCCGTGTGCCTTTTTATATCAACGTTTACCCAAAACAGCTAAAGTGGCAGCCATCTTCCTGACGTCTTACTCCCATGCTATCACCTCTGCTTTATAACGTCTCTCACAATATCAGCTCACCAACAATTGTTCCGAGAAGAAGCCTTATTGGATATTGATCTCATTTGCGTACAGCAACCCTAACCACACGCAGCATACCTTTACTCAGAGAGCCAGTTCTGACGATGTAATAAATGGGGACAATTACATTCCGTGGACACTCATTACACCCTGAAACAACAACATGCAGAGCGATAAGGCGTCCTTGAGGCAAGCAGACTTCAGCTAAGAAGAATGGAGAGAGGCTTAGGGAAAATAGATCTATATCTCTCATCAGCCATGTTTGCAGCATCCATGGTGAATCACAATAGTATGCCTGAAGTCATCCATCAGCATATATTAGTAATTACATTCTATTTTCAATTTTGATAGGATTATACTTCGAGAGAACATATACCCAGATCCTTCGTTTCACTAACATTTGGAAATGATTGATTACCTGTTTGGCGCAGTCTACAATTAAATGTAGAGCAGTGCGCAAGCGGTCACATCATCTGTCAATCTGAGAAAGGTTGCTGTCCTGCACCATAACGACTCCTTTTATGATGTTGGTACACATTGGTCGTTGCACATTGGGAAATACAATAGGATCAACACTAGTGTTATACTACATGACATGTTATCAGCCTTAGCATCCTAGAATTCTGAATCTTGTAGTATTGCATAGAATCTGGTGGTATTGGTAACGAAATCCATTAGCATCATTGACACATATTATATAATAATGGTAAAGGACCTATTGGGCATCATGGAATCAATGCAGACTTAGATCTTTTGTGGGGTCAGAGTGCAAGTGGTAGCCGTGGAAAACTGTTTTAGATTACTCACTAAGTTACAACTACTTCGCAGTATTATGATATATTTGCTTAGCCAAGTTGACAGAGATGTAAACGCTGCTCAAGGACATTATTGACATGGATGATTCGGAGTGTTTGGTTGAATAGTACGACAAGTGTAGATAAATCGGCGGAATTTCTTTCAAGGTTGAACATAATATAACAAAAATTATGCGTCTATGTCTGTCTGCGGCAAAAAGCATAGTCTATCATAGTCCAATTGGCCACATAAACGAGAAGGAATACAAATTGTCGAAAACCAAGTCAAACGTATTGTTTTGTAGCTGTCAGTATCATTCAATATGGCCTCACATCTTGTGAAAGCAGTTGCTGCTTATCGTAAGAAATACAAGGATCAATATATATTTTGTAACAAACTATTCCTTATTGAAAAGACATATTCATTTGTCACAAGAATAATTAATTTCTACTATCAGTGTTATGAATGGTCCACAATATCGGCATTTCCATGGCTGACATGAACTTTTGTTGAATCACCGACAAGATATGTGGTATTACAACTTGCCATGTGAATATATTGAGCTATCCACGAAAATCCACTAGCATTATTCAAAACGAGCTAGCCTGAACAATCATATTCGCAAATAACATAAAATAGTTGCATCAAAGCCCTAAATATAAACCCTGGTGTTGGGGTCATTCATAAATGGTGAACAATTACTTCATATACCTGTTTCATGTATGGTATATAATACTGGAATGTCGATCAACCTAACCCTAGTAGGACTTGATATGTTGGGTTGGGTTATTTTAATTCTTAAATAAAATTTGTTATAAATTCAAAGTGATAACACATACACTCCACAGAGCAGAAGGTATATATCCGTGTCAGCTGGCCATGTTTTCTGTTCGTGATAGCATCATCAACTCGATGCCTAGTACGCTTACTGCAGTGTACATGACGTGGTATCGTTCAGCCATACATAATTATATATAGAGAACACACCAGTAAATCAGGTGAAGCCGATATTGAGTACCTTACGAAACGAGTTCATGTCTCTGGTTTAAGCATTGGGTCAGATCGTAGTGTTTGTTTGGTAGCTGATGGATGTGATTATCAATGCATATAGGGTTGTAAACGCAAGGTCGAAAATGGTGGTGTGTTATGTTTACGGGACGGAGAGTGGCATTCATGGGTGATTGCTAACTGAAGGGAGGTTGAGCTTCATGAGGGATTGCTTACTGGAGGGAATTTGGGATTCATGAGTGTTATGATAGCCCATCAAAACTAACTGATTTTGTCATGAATGTATAAATTCTCCAGGCAAATTTTATATTATGGAATGCCGAAGATGTTAAAGGTACTTGCATTTCACTCTATTGGAAAGATTCCGCTGCAAAGAAAATGTATAATCAAGCATTTGTATTTACTAATAAGCAAACGTCGACGTTGTTTAACATTCGTTATTACAAATCAGTTTTTTCAAACAGTTGGAAGTTTTATTGAGGCGCATTAAAATTGTAATTGTAATTCCAACAGATGTCTGTACAAAAGACTATGTGAAATGTTCGGAGATAGATGTTTCTTAGTGTATACTATCCAGCTACCAGACACAAGTCACAATACCAATGCGACAAAAAGGAAACCTATTTCATAGACATGAACATTTCAATATAGTTGCGCATAGATTGACAAGGGCAAAGTTAATGCACCATCTTGGACGGACAGCAAGTGACGCCTATCGGTGTTAATACACGATATGGTTTCCATGTGAGACAGCAGGTCGCCGTTAGGAAACTGAATATAATGTCAATTCACCAGACCCTGTCATATGTTTTCACGCATTGTGCGTTACAAATCCATTGAGATATTGTGACGCGACAGACTACATGAACCAAGTGCTTTTAATGCTCGTAGTCAATGGCACAAATCTATGGATCAAACCATCTTTTCTGTCCAAGGTAAAAGATAGGTGCATCTATTTCCAGACTGGCGTATTGGCGCTTGTTCAGGTTAAAGTACTTTCAGTTTGGCATTACGCAGGATTCGCGTAGGTCAACATCAATATGACACAAGGGCCATGTCTGAAACGCACCATATAAACCTGCATTGTTGATAAATGTAGCGTCATTATATGGCTCTTGAATAGGCTGCAATTGAAAAATGGCATAGAATATTATATCATCATTTAAGAAAATCATCCTAATAGGTCTATTCCTCCCTTAGACAGTGCTCACGTCGACAGCAATCTATATACGTCTTTCGTGCAATAATGGTATCATCAGGGCTGCCAATGGGCATACAAATTAAGACTAAGTACTGGATCAGTTCTGGGGGAACGTTTGTAGCGTCCTTAGATGTGTGTGTGTGTGTGTGTGTGTGTGTGTGTGTGTGTGTGTGTGTGTGTGTGTGTGTGTGTGTGTGTGTGTGTGAGTGTGTGTGAGTGTATGTGCTCCGCTGATGATCTCATTCATGCATAGTTTCTTTAGCCTATCACTTTCACGAGGAGCATTACAGCTGTAATGAATGGGGGCAATCACACCGTACCAGGCCACACTTAACACAATTAATCTTGAGGATGAGGCTCTCAGAGCCATGGAGTGTCCTTCAGGCAGACAAACTGTGGAGTAAGAGGGAGAGTTGAGAGATAATACATTAACTCAAGGCTCCATGGGAAGTAAATACGAGTGCAAATATATACCTTTTCGCAACGCAATGGTGGGGGTGTAATGTTTTTGTTTTTTGTAATTAGGACAGACCGACAACCAAACAGACAGACCAACAAACAGGTATATTTGTTTGCCAGAGTACAAAAATACGTTGTAAGGTTATGTCACATATATATTTGCTATTACAGCAATTACCTGTCGAGATCATAAGATCCACCTGTCCGACATCGACACTCAAGTAAGAGCAAATACGTAATTTATCATATTCAACTATATTAAAATATTCAATGAAAATACAGAAATGCACAATGAAAACTGGGATATGATATGGTTATGAGATAAGATGTCAGCAGCTATATGTTGAATGCAGTTATCCACTAACCGCTCCCGGATTCCGAGGAGAGTGGTATAAACTCTTATTAAGGGGTTTGAAGTAATACTTGCATTTTATGTAATGTTATGGTAAGATTCGTCTACTCAGTCTTTATGTGAAATGGCAGGAGGCCTTGCCCTGAAAAAAGCCACACCTAACACAACACAGAAGGCTGAACTAGCTTTTTCGTTCGAAATGCAGACAATGTACTTTCGCATTTCATAGACTGTGGTTCCGGAAAGTTCCATCTGGTACATATTAGTTCAACATGCTGTTAACATCGACAGCCAAGCACATTTTGGACAGCCCATCTAGCTGGATCAGAACAAGTGGCCTGTCTATATCAAAGGCATCCAGGCGTATGACTGATTCATTCAATGAAGATCGATAGAGACCGATAGAGCTAATTACTCGATGATGGACATTGATCTCTCTGACTCACTGCTCCCGTACAGCACAGCAGATATACAAGCTCTGTAGCACCACGGAAATGAGGTTCACGTCTCGATATATTGATAATTCGTTTAGAATTGCACAGGACTGCAATAGTCGTCTTGCATCGACGGTACAAAAAACGCGTAACCTGATATACCCCGAATATAATCTACGATGAGGTGTTATAATGTCATGTGGTGTGGTGCGAAGACATTCTAGGGTACTGTGGTAAAGTGCAGCTGGTGTTAACTTAAGAAAATAGGTCTCACATAAAATTGTCACGGTGGATGTACACACATGCTGTAATGGCGGAGCGTGTGACGCACAACCGATATGGTACAAAGCTATGAGGTCGTATCATGGTTTCATTTTGCAGTAGTCCGATAAATTTGCAGCTGACATCAGTACATGGTATTCACCAAGCAACCCATTACATCTGACACGGGGCAGACGTAAATGTATGCCGTATATACGCCAGTCGAAAAGTAGCTACCTAAAAAAAGTACATAATAATAAATAAATCACAACGCAGTAAATGTCAGGATATATGTTATTTGTCTAGGAGGCACTGCTCACTCTGGCGTAAGTACCACATAATTCAACAAGCGTTGTCATTTGCTCGATAAAAATGTCCTCAAACAGAATAAGCCGCAGCGAAAAGGGATTGATATGGACAGTAACATAGGATATTATGGACAGCGAGGTTGTAGATGACAGCAAGTAACTCACAATACTATTGCAACCACGAACAATATTGTTTAACGTTACAGTCACCAGGTATTCTTGTCATGGCGCGTAATTTGGAGATAAATGGTTATGAGATTGCATTGTCATGGCTAATCACGACTGGCTAATTTGATTACACAACTCTTAATGCTCACTGGCTTATAAGCACCAATCTTTCATCAAAGCAATTGTATCTATCCACTCATAATGTTTGCCGACTGGTACATGTCAGTACAGCAGCAGCTTTAAGTGTTTAAGTTGAATATTGTGACGCCACTGACGGGATTAGTAGAATATTGTAACCCACTTGCATGTCGGCATCAGTCTCATCACACCGAACCATTTTATCCAGGTTATAATCACCACCATCATCCACGTAGCATCCCCAGTTCTGCAGTAACAATCCACCCCATATCCCCTGTGATGCTTTTTAATGCAATACATGGCATCAATACACATGATCTTGCGCATATCCATTTGCCCCATTTACATTATCATTATTGCTGCCTCACGGCTCTTCATAGTTTAATGTTTTATTTGTGAATTAAAACAAAGCACCATATGCCATGATTCCTCCAAACCTGCCCTATTTAGCCAAATCATTAAGGTATTAACACAGACATCCTGCAAAACGCAGATCACTGTACCGAGCTCTTATCCCAGGTACCACTGAACAAAATCTTATAAAACTTAAGGGCTGGGCTGGATGCTTATATCAAGACTTAAAGTTTTAATCGACAACTGTCGGTGGTGAAAGCAAGCACGATTGTTTTGTTTCATGGCATATAAGGCAATGTTCGCTTGATTTCATTTGAATCCCTCAAGTGGGGTGGCACTTTTGCTAATGTGGCGGCGAGCTGCGGAGTTACATGGTTGCAATCATCATCCAACAATGTCTAGTGGTTAGGTGAATAACTAATGACCTCTTTGGTGAGATAATTTTTCACACACACACACCAAGAATCGGCTAACTGCTGCTTTGCATTGTAACAAAATAATGTAAGATTGCTCAGTTGAGGAAAAGATAACCGCACAACGTGGAAAATCGAGTGGAAGACCTGACGTATGTCATTGGCAGCACCAATTTGTTATTCTCGTGCAGGACACCATTGCACTGATACTATTGCTATAATATGTGAATATTATTACTTCAACCCTGCATATCATTATATACGTTTTAAATTCCTATCTATGTTTTCAGTCATGCGGAGGCAATGTAAGCTCGGGATTTCTGCGTCAGTAACAATGCTGGATGTCTGTTATATACAACAACAGATATCGTTTGTGCATAGTATTTGTTAGTCACGCAATGGTGTTAGTAGAAATTATATATATAACTCATTAAGTTATAGATGAATCATGATGTCCATATTGTGATGGGGATCCAGTAAGCAATGTGATAAAATCATGCATAGGATTGATTCAATGTATGTTCTGTGGCCATTTGCACATGGCAAGTTTGTTCCATATATATGTTAATCATGTATGGTTCTTGGTTTTGTAATTATCATTCTCTGTGACCTTTCTCAACTATGCAGTTTTACATTGCAGCAATTGAAAACACATCATAGCATATATATATATATATGTTTATATATAAATATATATATATATAAATTTATATATATATACATATATATATTAATATATATATGTGTGTGTGTGTATATCCAAATCCAAATACATTGTGTCGCTTGTTCTAATTGGTAAATAAATTTGTCAAGAAATAACGTATATTTGCACTGCAATAATATTGTGGTATATGGTGACATGATTACTGATTTGTCGCGGTCAGGGTTTTTTTCGCACACCGAAGCGTTGAAAGAGCTCATTCACCGTGAGCAACTTGAAAACTCTCAGGAATATGTACAGGAGTCTCTGGATTACATTTTTACGTAAGTACCAATGCGTTTGATTTAATCGACGACTATAGTGTCGTGAATGAAGCTGATAATCTATCAGACCATCTTCCTGTAAATTTAAGTCCGAAATGTAGAGATGTAGGTTTATCTCGCACAACTAGCAACGATTCTGATATATAAATATATATATATATATATATATATATATATATATATATATATATATATATATATATATATATAAATATATATATATATATATATATATATATATATGTAGAGGGAGTATATATATATAATATATATGTATATATATATATATATATATACAGATTTTTATATATATATATATATATATATATATATACATATATATATATATATACATTTTAATATATATACATATATATATAAATATATATACAACTAGCAATGATTCTGATAAGGTTCAAAAACTGTTCTGGCAGATGTCTTCCAAGGACGACATAAATGATTATAGAATACAGTTGGACAAGTTGTTGCATGAGATTAACTGCCTTCTGGTGCAATGTCTTGTACGATTTTTTATGCGAGTCTCACAATGACCATATCGAACATTATTACAATGAAATAATGAATTCTTGTACATCTGAATTAATAATGAATTTGTCTCATATTGTCTAATCAATGGATAACAGATGTGGAATATACACATTGAAATGTTGCTTGCAGCTATTTTGCGCCATGGAGTGTTTTCTGAGAATCTTGCTACCTTGATACCTAAAATTAAACTCTTGGTAGCAATTTTGGAAAGTTCATTGATCGTGTAATGTTAAATAGTAACAGATATGTCTTTAATGTGCTCAGATTCTACTATGGTAATACCAGTTATGAGATTATGAGACTTTTAATCTTAAATTATTTTACGTTGCTTGGTGCGAGGCCATTCGTCGGCTCATATAAACGAGAGGCACCGCCAAATGTTGCGCGTTTTATGCTTTAGTACAATATGGATGAATGCCTTTAACTGTATGCATACCTATTTTTTAGCAAGACGCTGATACGCAGTTTCTTGCAAATCTTAATCAATAACATAACGCAATTTGGATTTCGTACTCGCACGGACCTCTCATCCAAGTTAATAGATTGAGTGCCGTGACCCGCTTCAATTGAGGCATATAACTCGGCCGAAAGACCCTCCTGTGGCACATTGAATCCAACAAATCGCTGTTATAAATAATCGCACGGAGATTGGATTAGACACGCAGCACGGAAAGAAACAAGAAATTCTCCTAAGAAGTGTTTCTATGATATTAGAGTAAACATTAGGGGAAAAGGTAGAATGGGTATGCAATGAGCACGTTATATAATCGTCTGCATCTCTGGAATGACCAGAAAGGTAAGGCTTCAATTTTATTGTTCAGTTTCTATGGAGATACACTGTAGGGTAAATCATGGAATAGCGATATAACGGACCAGGAAATGCAAGATAAGCTGGGTCAGTAGAATTGCAATTTGTCTGTAGAATTTGACAGCTAGACTTTAGATTGACCTGAAATGCTGCACCAGTTATGATGGTGGCTTATTCATTAAAAAGGTTCATATTGATGATTCAAGTCTCTAACATGACACTTAATGCTTGCTTTATACACGTAGACAAATGTCCAACTGCTTCCTTACTAACATCACACGATAGTTTTGTAACGCATCTTCAGTGTGTCGCAAAACGCCTAAGGTAGCTTATGACACTTAACGTGTTGACGCACCTCGTCAAGTATTCTAACATCGATAGCTGTTTTGTGGTCCCCCTACAATGTATGCGTGTTTCAGCAGACAAAAAAGTACGAGATGCTTCCGAGCGGAAACTGTATATAAATAGCAACGCATAACGGATGTATTACATTGCATAATGCACTTTGCATGTTATGTAGGAATAAAGCTACACTACATTGATGCTGCTGTATAGTGTCAAACAATCTGTTTATATCGTTGATATACCACAGCTCTTAACACCGTAACACATGAAAGCAGACAAAGAATTTTTTTCAGATGTTATGTAAAACGATCGGAGGGTTTGGTAATCCCAGATGACATCGCTCAGGCATGCTACATTTCTATTGTACAACATGTGGATATTTCATAAAGACCAGTTACTCCTGTAGATTGTACTCATAGTGTTTGATCTGAGTTGATCCTGTGAAAGTCACCAAGATGCTATGGATGTGACGCTGAGCCTACATAGAATCCTTAGTGATTTATGAATGGTAGATATATACATCGATTGTCCCTATCAATGTCTCCGCCGGCTGCTGGTTGTGTATCGGTATTCTATGCATTAATAGCGGCTACTGGTTGTCATTTCTTGCATCATCCCCCAGTCTTAAGATCAACAATTACAGATCACTCCTTAACCATTTACAATTTGTGTTTAACAGCTTAGTCAACTTTCGCTACAATTTGAGTCGTTGATACCTTAATTTTTATGATGCCAATCACATCAATGTCGCCGTCAGTGGCTCTAGTTGCATGGACCCGACAAGTTCTACAATCACTATCTGTCTTCTGCAGTCCGTAACATGTGCGTCAGCCATGACTTCAGTTAGACGAAGAACATTTAGGCTGAATAGATCACTTTCGATAATTTGGCCTTAATGAATCTGAAAAAGGCCGCATTTTTAATCACACATAATGCTGGACTTACGAAAGCCAAATTCTTGAAGCATTTGTTGGTACCAAAGAGAACAGGACCAGTTAAGTTTTGCTCAGGATCAATGAATTACCAAGTGTATTAAATCTAACAGCATTCATACATACACTGCAATTATTTTCCCTCCAACATACTGAACCCGGCAACCGTGAATGGGTCAGATCAGTTTTCTCTACCAGTTTGACCATCCTGCATCTTCATTTGCCTAGGGAGGGTATATTTGCATAGTGGGATTAGAAAAACTATCCTATATAACTTCCACGCCGTGAAGCGATTTAACTAGCCAGTTCCGAAGGCTGAATGCATGCTACATAAATCCGCTCATCTGCCACCAAATATTTGGAGTGCTGCTAGTTATTGTGAATAATTGTTTTCCGTCCAAAACTATTTCTTCTTGCGGCATGATTTGCGCGTTGATGCAAGATCAGACCATCAGTGTATGAGTAGAGCATATACATTTCCCTGGGCATACTGAACAGATCTGTTGCTTGTTTTGCCATCTGTGATCGCAATAATCGATTCGACCCAATATAGCTGTTGCATGTTGTTCGTTTATTGGCGTGGTGTTATATAAAGATCAGCACCATCAGTGTGTTAATTGCAATTATTTATTCAATACACTCAGTTAGCTGCCAACATATCTTGCAGTTTGCAGGTAAGTTCTTGTCCACATTTAATTTATAAAATCCCCAGGTACTCCTACATATCCTTACATACGCAGTTATTGATTCAAGTATTTCCCGGTTGAACGCAGTCGTGAGTTTGTAAGATATACTCGGCTGACGGCCTGTTTAGTGAATAACTTGGACAACTGACCTTTAGATCTCGCCGATCGATCGACAGATCAACACTCTGTGTACAACACAACAACTAGTAGCCGCTTGGCTGGTAGACAAGCGAACCAGTCAGTGAACATAACACGGCGCGCATGAAGTATGGTTTTGTAGGAGATCGTTCAACAACAGCAACCAATATCAGGACAGAATTCGGTGGATACGTTGCAAGACTATTTAGTACCTTAACCCTAGCAACTGAGACGAGTGTGAGGGTTTCTTGGTGAGACTGCTAAAAGCTTAAACAAGGTGAGAATAAGTTCTACTTCTATTAAGTGCAAAGGGGGGTATATTTCAATGTGGTTCACAGGTAGCGGGATGTATAACCCAGTGATGTGAGTAGCATTGCCGTTTTGTATTTTCTTACACTTAAGGAAATGAATTCTGAGGCTAAAGTTGATGTCAATGCTCACTGCAATGATGTCATCATCATTATCATCATCATCATCATCATCCAATACATAAGCATGCCAGATGTAACAGTTAAAACCAAAAAAAAAACAATACAGAGCTACCACTATATTTGTAATTTAGCTTGGTTATTAAATAGTGCATTAACTTTCGCGATGCATGATTTGATATTATTGTGAGAAGCTGATATGTTTCTAAGTATGATGGCATTTCAGGGAATGTTTGATCTGCAGTGGGACCAGGGAATAAGCATGCAAAAATGCCTAGGCATCAGCATTTACGATTCTTATAGCTTGTTAAGAAACGGTAACGAATGGGATTTAATAATTAGACAATCAATCGGCTTACGAAACTACCAGTCATTCCGTCAAACTGTTAATACAATTTGTCAAGCACAATCTTGTGCCTGTTTAAACATAAAACATCAGAAATAGGTAGCGTACACACAAACGCACCCGCATATGCAGAACAACCTACTGATCTCGGCCCAATTCATGATGACCTAGTCAAATAGATTCCAAGCTCAAGTAAGAATGATTAATGTGGCCATCTGACGCCATTGGGACACGTATAGATTAACCATGGTTATATGTTTGGCCGCTATGTTTGCGAAACTCACAGTAATATCTGATTGTTTGTCTTCTGTACATTTGTGTGATATGCCTTCCTTTCAATTCAGTCTCACATAATCATGTCATAAAGGTCACATACATTTGAACAGAGCTACGCAATGTTCTAATTAAGACTGAAGTCAGTTTGCTGATGATCTAAACGATTGTGATGATTAAGCGTCGGTATTGGTACACTACGTTTCACCCACCTCGCTCGTATTATCATAATAACGTCCTCATCACCCTTGCAGAGGGATTCCTCTCGTGTATAAACATTAACATCGCCCACTTCAACGTCATCCTCACGCTCAGTGACATCCATCTTATCTCTACTAACGTGCACAACACCCGCATACAAGGTTATCACATATATTAACACTTCCATACGTTACTTTGAGCAATGCCAGTGGCACGAATTCAGATACCAGAGATCAGCTCCCTGGGGTTAGGAATCCAGAGGTGGTTATCAGACGCATAGCGAGATTTACACCCAGTTGAATCATATATCACATTGGATCACGATGCCGCAAGTGGGAGAGCCCTGTTTCCGGAAGATTGTAGCAAAACACATATGGCAGAAGTCAAACCTTACACAATAGTATATATATCAATTACTTTGTTAGTGGACTGAGCTGTTCGGGTTCTCTGAAAGTGATTAATTTCATCAGACATTCCCTGAAGCAGTGTTGGAGAATTTTGTGCTACATTGGGAACTATCGGTCGTATGGCGAGTGCTGTATCCAATTTTTAAATACCCAAAGAGCAAAACCGCCATGCTTTTTAAAACATCCACTAGAGGAATTGTTATAGTAGTATAGGTAATTGTGGTTCCAGTCCACACCTCCAAATAGAGACCCAACCCATCAACGATGAGGAATCCCCCCACTTCAGAGCATAATTAACCCACTTCAACTATTCTTTTCGGGGTCTAAGGTCTGAAGAGCTGCCAATAGCTGGCCAAGGATTAAAGCTGCTACCTTATCAGTAGGCTGTTAGTCGCAGGGCTAGGGGCAGCCATGAGTCACAACGAAATCGCAGGGGAACCACCATTACCTATACTACTAAAGCTGTGACCCTCTCAGCAGGCCATGAGTCACAGGGGAAGGGGCAGTCATGAGTCACAGGGCAAAAAATGTCACAAAATCAAGTCGCGACGAAATCGCAGGGTTAGGGAGCCACGAGTCGCATGGTACAAGGAACCACCACCTAGCAGGCCACTAGTCATAGGTGGGTATTTCGTTGCGACTTGTTTTTGTGTCATTTGAACCTCTTTTTAGACTAATAAAACATCAGAGCAATGACGCCCTACCACATAAGTGCGAAACAGGCTCAAGCTCACTATTCTGAAATCCACGGCAAGGCCCTGCCACCCTATCCACGGACGAAGGTCGCCCTCGCGGCACTCATAAAGAAAAACGCCTTCGACAGGATGTTCAAGGAGATGTACGCAAGAATGACAACCATGGCGGACCGTGACCCTCAGCCGCCGACTCCGTCCCCCGACTCTGGTCTAAAGTGGCGAAAGCACTGGCCCCAAACCCCAGGCCCACCTCCAGGAAACCACTCCCCCGTGTAAGGCCGGTCCCAGTTCCCCGAACAAGCCTCAGACCAGCTTCCACTCCCCGCCTCAAATTCAGGAGAACCAAGCGGGCCATCAGCAACCAACTGCAAGGCTGGGTCATAAACGTTCCCAAGACTCACCCCTACGCCCCAGACCTCCTGACCTTCCAGAAAGGCGTGCAACCCCAGGTTCGTAAAGTTCTGGCAGAGGAGCTGAACCGGCTAGGCGGCTTCAAGAACCAGTTCTCAATCAAGGTAAGCCTCTACAAGACCGATAAAGATGGTGTCACGGAGTATAATGAACCAGTCATACAAAATAAGCAGCAGGTGATTCTAGACCCAGAAGACATAGACCCTACGATGAACCAAGCTGCCCCCCAAATTCAGGAGATGCTGGAGAAGTGCGATAACCAAGGTTCTGGATAGGTGTTCGAAGTTGTAAAAACCATCTGGATCGACATCGCCAAGTATCAACCACTCAAAGGCGGCTCCTACCTCCCCCTACTGACAGCACTGGCAAACAAAGGGGCCATCAT
Organism: Urechis unicinctus; assembly: GCA_034190875.2. NCBI lineage: Eukaryota > Metazoa > Annelida > Polychaeta > Xenopneusta > Urechidae > Urechis > Urechis unicinctus. Next base: position 61,289,977 of record CM067351.1, on the reverse strand, counting down.
GAACGTAGAGAAATGGGACGACTTATGCATTCTATGGTCCATTATAGCCGCTCTGTACCCAGTCGCCAAACACCCACAACGACCATCAAAATACAACATCCAGTGGCTCCTAGATGAGCTAAAGGGCTCAGGTGTGGCGTATCCAACCCCCGTCTCCCACACCGAAAAAATCGAAAAGGCTCTTGACCTAGGCCTGAACATATATGGCTGGGATGGGAAAGCTGTCATGGTCCACCAGATCAGCAAGCACCCCGGCAACTGTATAAACCTCATGCTGATCGAGAAGGACGGAGTATACCATTACACCTGGATTAAAAACCTAGATCGCCTCCTCTACGACCAGACGAAACACGAGTGCCGCAAATTCTTCTGCGAACGCTGCCTCCACGGCTACACCACCTCGGACCTGCTCCAGGCCCACAAGCCAGAGTGTGCAGGGGTCGGCCAAACAGCCGTGCGGAGGAGGGGGAAAACATCCTATCCTTCCAGAACTGGCAAAAGCAACTCTCGGCCCCCTACGTCATCTACGCAGACTTCGAGGCGCTCACAGTAAAGCTCCCAGGTCCAGCTCTCAATTCAGAAAAGAGCAACACCCAGCAGACCCAGGAACACCAGGGCCGCGGGTTCGGCTACATAGTGGTCCGATGCGATGGAAAGACCTCGCCACCAGTCATCTACAGGGAAAAGAACACTGTGGAGAAGTTCCTCAAAGCCCTACAACAAGAGGAGAAAAAGTCTCAGTACGGCCTCGGGGTCAACCTACTCTATACCGACACTGACTCCCTCCTCCTGGAGATCCGCACACCAGACATCTACGCCAACATGAAAAAAGACAGTGACCTATTCGACACCAACAACTACGACCTAGCCCACCCGCTCCACAGCAACGAGAACAAGAAGTTTCTAGGAAAGATGAAGGACGAGTGCGGCGGTGTACCCATCAGGGAGTATAAAGGCCTGCACCCAAAGATGTACTCCATCCTAATGTCGACCCAGGAAGAAATCAAGAAAGCAAAGGGCGTAAAAAAGGTAGTGGTCAAGAAACACCTGCGCCACGCCCAATACCTTGAATCGCTGTTCGACCAGAAGTGGTTCTGCCATGGGATAAACATGCTCCGATGTGACAGTCACAAGATATATGGGCTGCACGTTAATAAGGTGTCTCTATCCCCTTTGATACAAAGCAATGGATAGCTCCGGGTGGCGTACACACCCTAGCCTACGGGCATAGCCACACCCAGGCCTACCACCCAGTGTAGACCGCTGGCAGACGGGGTGTATCGTATTCAACTGTGGGTGTATCCACACCTTCCACCTACGACCGGCCAATGAGGGGTGATGGTGAACTTCCCACATCACTGTTGGACACCTCTCCCTCACCCTCTACTACCTCCGCAATCAGGAGGTCATCCACCATGCCGTCTATAGTGAGACTGATGGTGGCCTGGGGAGAGCGTAAAGGAGTGGTCTTCCTGGCCTGAGGGGGTGTGGGTGCAGCACTGTGGTCTTCCTAGCTCGAGAAGGTTTATCTAGCACAACTTCCTCAGTCATACCAGTCTCAACGTGAGTCGCCATCCGGGCCTTCCTGCTCTCAAGCCTCTTCTTCTTCCTCATGAGATTGTGGTTAACTATTTCGTATCCGCAATCCATACATAATTTTAGGTTATTTTTAATGCCCTTCTGGCACTCTACACAAAGTTGATTTACGATCCCCCGCTTAATCTTAACCCTGTGCATTGCTCAAAAGTCAAACTTACAGGGCCTGTCACGAGGTTCTCTCTTCCCGTGTAATATCCAGGGGTACTTTCCAGTTGCTTCCATTACTACCTATCTGCCTTTTGTTTAATTGGTAATACCGTCTGGTGGTAACTTGGTATGGGGCGGCACAACAAGCAGCTCCTCCTTTACAAGCCACGGAGCGGTCCATCCAACAAATAGTTAAGTACAGGCTCACCAGATTTAGTGACAGAGCGTCCAAGCCGGTAAACATTGAGTGACCATACAGGGTCAGTGGCCCGCCGGCGCTGGTCTTGCTCTGCCTCACCAGGCTGGTACAGGTAGTGTACGCCAACATCAGAGGGAAGCTTTTGCTCTTTAACCCCCAGCGGGCGCCCTGGTACGACTGCAGAGGGCTTTTGTGCAACTCGTTTTGCCTTTATAGCATCCTTAGGTTTTTTCCCAGTCAACCGGGTGACCTCATTATTTATCGCAGAGACTAGAGCCTGCAGCCGAGAAACCCACTCCGTCAATCATGTTCCAGTATCCCTTAACTCTACGGCATACTGGTGACCAAAGATTCGGTCAGCCAGTGTTTGGTTAAAGCATTTCACTATACCCTGGTCTCGATAAATATTCACACGGCCACGCCTGACTGATACTCCATGTTTTCCTAACAGCTGATTCGCTGCACCCATAAACTCCCGACCGGGGTCGACCTGAAGTAGTTTGGGCCACCCCAGCAGTCCTCGCTTGTATATCCTCTCGAGCGCACCTGCAACCTCTTTAGCCTCTTTTGTAGTCATTGGCTCAGCCGCCTTGTAGCGCGAGGCCACATCAACCACTGTTAGGGCATACTTGTAAGTCTGGCGCTTCACAACGTCATGAGGAAGAAATAAGAGATCGGCTTTGTGAACCTCATTAGGGACAGGGACTTTTGCCTGGGAATGTGTTTTGGCACTGGCAGCTAGATTTGCCATATAGCTTGCTTTGTTAGCCACACCCTCGAACTTCCTCAGAAACCCTCGCTTCTGTTGCAAGCTTCTTGATAGCTGTTATGCCTTTCCAGGAGCCCTGAGGTCTATAGTATATCCTCTGCATGCAACGATTCATACAAAGTAAATGACCTACTTGGCAAGTCTGTATGCAACCAGTCCAGTCGCAGCCATACCCAGTATAATGAACGCCACCTCGCGCCCTTATTGACCATCTGAGGGCTCATAGAAGTCTGAAAGCTGAGGCTCAGGGCCCAGGGGGTCAACGGTTTTATTCGTAATCAGGGAGTACTCACGCATAGCCTCGTCCGCATCATTAAAAGTATGCTCGGCATGTCCCTGGCGGCGCAGTTGCTCATTGATGAAGTCTAAATGCTCAGTTCTCTTCTTTGACCATGCTGCCTGAGCAGATTGAAGCTGCTCGATTGCCATATCATGGCGTTTACGTTCCGCGTCCACTTGGCTGCTTCGTTACTTAGAGAATAAATAGTTTCTCCCTGAGAATGCAAGGGCATTAACGAGAGTGCCTCCAACAAGCAGCGCAAGTGTGGCCATTATTTCAGTATATCAACTTGTTTAATTACCATATCCTTTGTGGCCATAGCTAGTGATACATCGGCAACAGCCATAGCCAGGTCGCGTGGGGTGAAATCAAGACGTGGCACCCCACCACCCAGAGCTATCTTAGCAAGCTTGGCATAACCTATTGAAATACCGGAAACAACTGCACCATGGTACAGAGCGTTGACGAGCATTTTTCCATCAGTAATTGGGGTTGTCATCTTATTCCATATAAAACGGATCCTTTAAATGAGCGTTCGAAGGCTTTTGTACCAAAACCTGTTTAGGGTGTGAGGCTACCATCTGGTGCCTGTAGCAATACAATGCGAGTCCAAACATCCTGACAACCAAAGGCGCAGCCCATCTTCCCCACGCCCACCTTTCCGGAGGCTTGCTGGTTGATATTGGCTCGACAGCTTCGTCTCTAGCATCTGTAAGCGCGGCCTTAGCCTCTCGGAGCTCTCTCAGAAGCTTATTTTGATTGGCTTTCCAAGCTGTAGCACCCTTTTGTCCTGCCTCAACCCTCTTAGCGTTTTTTGTAGTGGTCACTGACGTTATCTCCACTGGTGTTGTCTCTCCTTGATTCGTGTTTGTTTCTTCCATGTTTACTTACTTAATTTATTTGTCCAATTGACAGCTCTTAGTTAGTAAGCACCTATTATAGCGGAGTTAAGCACCTGTAATAGCGTTGTTAAGCTCATGCTATAGCGGAGTTAAACACATACTATAGCGCGCAGGTGTCTTCCTCTCCCCCAGCCCCTGTTGTTTCGGTGCTTGTTTTTTCCAAATTGACAGTGCTTTGCTGTTGTTAAAGCCACGGTAAATGGAGCTAAAAACATACCATAGCGATGATATAGCTCACAAGTGGTAGTGCTTAGCGCATGTCCAACAAACGGGTCAGTCTCGAGGTCTGTAATTAGCTCTGGCTGGTGTTCTGGTGGGATTGGTAGAAACATACAAGCAATACCTGAGTACAGCTGTAGCAATGATTGACCTAGAGTGGGCGTCATGCTAGCACCTAGCCGAGCGTCGTATCTCACAAACAGCTTTATTATCTCTTCATCAGACATTGATTAAACCTGGTCAATTGTAAGGCGCTCCAAACCAAGGTACTGACGGGCCTGACCCCCGTTATGACGGCAGCAAGTCTATCTCTCTTAGAAGACACTACACCAGGGATGACACTGGGTTCCGTTACCCCAGACTTTGTCTCCACTAAGCTAGTCGTGTCCTGTTCAAGGAGTTTATCAATAATGATATCAGGATCCATGAATATACGTATACGCCTTTGAGCTTCAAAATACTGCACTGCTACCCAGATGAAGAAACCTAAATTGGTAACTGAGGCAGCAGCTGCTATCAAGGCCAATATCACTTCAATCGACGGCATATGCTGGCATGTCCTGGAGCCGCTCCCCTGGATCAATGACATAGACCTCTGAATCATCCCACACCCATGACCGCGACTGATTGGCCTCGTTGTAATGTACGGTAGGGCAGAGGATTACAATTTGCTCGACGGCACCGAAGAAGGGCCCTTCAAGTAGGTCGAGGATGAATGCGGTTTTGCCACATCCTGTCTGCCCACAAACAATTGGTGAACAGGGACCATCTAGAAATGTAAACTCAGTTTTCGGTTTCATCAAAACCCTGTTAGTAGACTGCGCTGACAAGCCTGCCATCTTTAATGTTAAGCTGTGCATCCATTACAATATACATATAAGCGTTCAATGCACCGGACGGCTGTGATTTTTTCGTGATCTGTATAGTGATACCATCAGACGCATTCTCCACGGCCCTGCCACTACCGTGCAGCTGGTCGTCATCACTCGTCCTTAAGTCGAGCCACAGAGAATACTTACTGGTTAGGTACTCTCCTAGGGACACGTCCGACAATGCCAAATCTTTTACAGCTATTGCTACACTGGGGTCTCGTTTACTCGTTGCTGCAAAGGCCTTCTTCGCTTATTCCCACTGCTGGTTGCCACGCATACCTTGGGCATAGAGTTGGTTGGGGATGCCCTCAATGGTCACCTCAACTTTTGTAATCTTTGGGTTTTGTAACGACTCTGTCACCCTGGCGTATGAGGCGCCCTCTGGGTCTTCAAAGAGCAGTAGGATGCCCTTCATGCTGCGAGCAGGCACGTTCAGGTTGATGTTCCACAGTGTATCTCTTTTATTGTAAACAAGCTTTCTGTGACGAAGCACACAGTCATACAGAATCGAGAGCCGACATGTGAACTGGTTGCGTTTCATGCGGGCCAACTCATACTCCAGCGAGATGCCATCAATTTTATAGCTGGCATCAGTGTTGCCCGTTGCGTGAATTACGCGGCCCAGGTTTTGCACAACGCTGCGGTTAAGATCAGTCGAGGTCAGCGTGATTGTAAAAGCCAGCCGTGCTGTCCCTGGAACAATGACGTCGTCTGCGCCTAGAATGGGGAAGCAAACCAGCAGTTGTTGGTTCGGGTCAATAGTGCTTGGATTGTTTGTAACGACTGCAGACTGTTGCACGCCTTTTACCCCCAGCGGTTCGCGTATCCGACGGTGTGGGTTTAGTTTGCGTCTGTAAGTACTCGTCATGTGGAATTCTTAATTACACATATCTTTAACAAACAATCATGGAGTTTGATAACCCAGCATTTGACGACCCAGTGGAGGAGGATTGGAAGGACCCTGGAAGAGAGGATGAGGATTGGCTTGCTGAAATAGAGGAGGAGACTCCCCCCCCACGGCCACCCTCCCACCTGTTACAGAAGGGGATATTCGGATGGATAAGTCTATACCACAGGGAGGCAGACTCGTTATAGGCACTGTCAATGATTATTACGATTCAATAGCTGAAACAGGTCACATACCAACCCCCTACCGCGATTATATAAAGTTTGAACTTGTTGGAGGACAGTTACGTTTAAAGGACTACCCTGAATTAAGTATTATAAATTCTCGTACCAAAAAACCGCTTTCACTTGGAACAATAACTAGATCTAGAGGGGGGCATAAGGCTTTCCATGATGGTTTGGGGTCCACTGAGTGGTCCTCACAAGCGGTGTGACGAAAGGAAGCAAAAGCCCTCAGAAAATTTAAAAATGAGCAGCCCTGAAGCCATTTCCGGGACGGGGGGTGGTGTGGAAGAAACAAGCTTCATAGAGGACGTTCATTACACCATCCAAGACCTAGGTACACAAACAGACAACGAACTACCACTCAGAGAGCTTGTAGGGCTTGACAAGGCTATGCTGACCCAGAGGGGTGAGCTGGTCAACAACCTAGCTAAGATAACTGAGATAGAAAGGGATATAGACCGGAGGAAAGCGAAAATGGCAAGCTTGGAGGAGGCAGGGAGGGAAGGAGATCCAGCATGGAGATTACAAGCAAATGAGCTTACAGAGCTGCAGGATCTGCGGCGTGTCCTGTTCAGGCTGCCTCTGTAAACCGTGAACGTCTGCGAACCAAAATAAACCGCATCAGGGAAACGATCAACAGACTTCTTAACAAGGACACAACATTAGCTGAGTGTGTACGCACTCTGTTCCGAGAGCAGGGTATAACAATCGCCTCCATACTCACTGCGATTGGATTGGCAGTCTCTACCCTGGTAGTTGCTTTGACGGGCACCAACGCCGACACCAGCTGATAAGCCTGGTTTAAAGGAATGGATTAAAAAACAGCTGAACTCCTTGGCAATTGCTTGAAGGGCCTACCCAGTAAGGCAGCAGCTGCCCTTCCAGGAATCATTGGCTCCATCGTATCATGGATGTTTAAGTCAAAGGTGGCTGGTTGGATGGCAGAACATGTGTGGGCCGCAGCTGTGGTGGTGGGGGGAGTTATCCTCCTGATACTCCGTGACTTACTACGTAGCAAACCAAAGCACAGCTAAGCCTACAGCAATTTCACCTACAATAAGAGCGGTTTTCTCATCCTCGTACGCCCCACGCAGACCATAGGGGCTGGCCCTGGAGAGGGGAGTTCCATATCTGTATCTGTAACTGGCGGAGGGTCAAAGCTTCCTCTATCTGGAACCACCGGAACCAAGTTGACATCAGCATTGCTGCCGATCTGCTGCTCCTCAGTTGCGATATTAATCGGATTGTTGTACCCAGCAACGTTTCCAATGGCGAGGCTCATATCAGACGGAGCCATGTACAGGCCCGTTCCAAACACATAATCAACCTTTGAAGAGGCATTCTGGAGGACGTTCTGATACCGTCGGATGGATGAAGGAATGTCCACTGGGGAGTTGATGGCATCCTCAACGCTGGCGTGAAATTACTTTTGAGCATCAAAGGACGTTCCAACTTCTAATATCTTTGAGCGGGTCTGCGCCTGAGCACTAAGAATGGCCCAGACATAGGTCTGAATGCTGTCGTTAATTTGCGCAACGCCGGTCTGTGTAAAGCCCTCAGACGTGTCCAGTATGAAGGTACTCCAGGCCTCATCTGCTTCAAGTCCCTGTGCTAGATGTAGAACAGCACCAATTTTCTCCTGAAAGGATTGTAGGATACTCGCGTGGGCAAAACATGGCTTTGTATCCTTTTCCGCTTCAAAGGCCATCCGTGTAGGGTCATAACGAACGTTTCGACCAGCAACCTTGACGACACTCCCGTAACCATACGCATCATGTGCATATAAGATACCAAGGCTACTATTAGCTACGGTTGCCTTCTGGCGCCAGTCTGTGTTTGGTTGAACACCGAAGTTAGTGCAGAGTCTCTCATATGCCCTCTTGTCATATGTATTGTTATAGGGGTCATAGGCATGATCCTGAGGTAGAGGCGCTTGCAGTTCTGCTAATAGGCGACGCATTGTGTAATAAAGGTGAAAGGTGTAGAGAGCTTTCAACCAGTCTTTTACTACTTTGTCCGCTGTTACCGGCGGCACCTTATAGTTACTGAATAGATCAGGAAACTTTGCTGTGAATGTACCGCCATTGTGAATGACTTGAATTGTTTGTCGGGTTAGTTTATCTCCTACACCATATGGGGCTGGATACACCCCGCCCGTTTCATATGTAGCTTTTCTATTGAAACTAAAGGCTTGTTTATTCATAGTGCTATGTATCACACTCTGTCTAATGTTCAAACCGGCGACGCTGTGTCCCTGCAAAATGCTATTGACAATAGTGCAGGTGATCTATACGTAGGTCTTAGGTCAATCACGTATACTGTGGGTTGGTATAACATTGAGTCTCCCGCCTGGCCTCTGGAGCTTCAAACGTATACAGGAGAAGTTTGAACTTATAAGTCAGGATACTTAAGGTCCTAGTTTGGAGGTTGATGATTCAACTGGGATTGTTACCCTCTCAGTTCCTCCTTCTGGGTCTTTACGATGTGACGGTGTGTTAAAAATATTAGGTCTTGATGCCGCTCTGGGTAGAGGATGGATTCCTTCAGGTTTTCACAAAGGCGTCCGGCCCGTGAACTTTAGCACCTTTAACCCACTTTATGTTCTCCTCGATCAAGTCAGTACCACGCACAACATGCTTGATAGTGCGCCCACTACGCTTCCTGAAGTTGTGGGTTGTGGGGGCTGCTCTTTCGGTGATATCATAACCACAAACGTTGCTAATCCTGTGTCAAAACGTGTTACTGTCGAATGCTGTGAATGAGTTGAAGGTTCAAATAAGGGATAATAAGGGACGTATATTGAACAATCACGACCTTCCTATTGGTTTGTTCTTCAATTTACAAGATGTCAATAAAAGCGAGTATTTATGGAACTCAACTGAAACCGGATCAGGACGGCGCCGACCTCTCAGAATATGCCACAAAGACCTATGTATCTATTGGTGACTCACAAAAAATGGATAAAAGTGGCGGTACTATGGCTGGAGACCTTGAAATGGGAGATAATAAAATCGTTCAGTTGGGAGACCCAATATCGCCTGAAGATGCTGCTAATAAAAAGCATGTTGATGAAAGACACAGACAGCATCGTAGGGACCTGAGAAAACACATAAACTCCCAGACAAAACCCTTCATTACAAATGGGCAGAAGCAAGTGGTCCCCTTCGCAGAGGATATGAGTGGTTGTTTGGCCATGGGGCTAGGGGTCGAGACACAAGACTCAACCTGTGGATATACCATGACATGTGGTGGTAGGATCATTCGTATGGGGTTGTCTTCGGGTGTTGGTGCTGATACTGGTCCTATAGCAGTCGTTCCTGTTATTAATGGAACGAATCAAGTGGTAAGAATAAGTAATATCTTTAGACCAGCCTTTACAGGTAGAACAAGGCAACGTTATTAACTTTTATACAACACAAAACAGAGGGGCGACTTGGTCTGTAGCTTCACTCCTAACAAACGACTGCACCGTTAAATTGGGAGCTGCCTCCATGTGGTCTAGGGCAATCCTATCGGCTGAATGAGATCAGTCTTAAGAAGCAATATCTTGAGAAAGAAATTGAAAAATATGGTGCTATGTACAAAAAATATAGATGAGCAGTAAACTCAGTGGACACGGTGCGGGTCTGATGTCTACTGTGGTTGCTGCCCCTATTGCTATAGTCTTGGGTGCTACGGGGGCTGTGTGCGGGCTGGTTGCGATCGCAGGAAAGGTCATCAGCAGGCGGCTGTCGGTGAAGGTAAAGCACGACCAGATTCAAATTCTGGCACAGAGAAAACTAAACACGGTTACAGATATTATTTCGGCGGAGCTTGAAGATGGCTTTATCTCAGACGATGAGTTTAAGCTCGTTTCGGCCGAGATCGAAAAATATACTCGAATGAAAAGCGACATTAAGGCTAAGACGTTGGCTAGGGTATCTCCACCCCCCTCACCGCCTAGGTCGACGGGGGTCGCAGAAGGTGATCGTGCCGGTACCGCGGTAAGTGCAGCCGACCGACCATCCATTTAATGAGTGGTGTTTGTTGGGTATAATAGAGGTGGCGATAAAATCGTTCTGCAACAATCATACTGGATTCAAGCAAAATACAGACCAGTGGGATAACATGAGGAAGGGCTGCGTTGTAGGAAGTGACTAATCCGCCATCATAGGGCAAAACTACTTCAGCAGCTATAGTAAGAAGCTGACTGAAAAAACTAGCAACGAGGGTGTTCGCTTTAGCGTGCCCTGCCTCTGGGGTACGACTTTTGATGAGGTTGCAATTGCGGTATTGGAGAAGGTGTACAACATCAAGGTCTACGGAAATAATATCTATATTCAGGGTGGCGCAACGGCCTACTCTCCAGATGGCTTTTGTGTGCTACCTATCCGGCGGCGGTGTGGCTGGGGGGTGGAGGATGGAGTGGATGCTGTCTGTCTGGGGCTGTGCTGCTCGAGATAAAGTGCCCCTACACTCGGAGTCCTGGGAGGATATTTCCGAACATGTATAAGCCTCTGGTTCTATTGGGGCTGCACCATAGTCCGGTGGTGACCATCGGGGTGTTTGTCGATTGCGTTTTCAGGTTGTGCTCTTTTGAGGACCAGGGGAGGGCTGAGGCGTATAACCAGGTGTATCACAAGTATCGGAAGAAGTATAAGGATACGGTGGCTTGGGGGTGGGCGGGGGTTGAGGGGTTGGAAGACGGCGACTATGGCGCTAACGGGAGGTTTAATAATTGCCTGGAGATGGAAAAGAAGCATCACGGTCCTTGGTTGGGGAGACCGAGTGGGACCACGGAGAGGCCGACCGGGGCTTTCTACTGTTGGAAACTCTTTACGATGAGATTGATAACCGCTCGTCCTGATCCCGACTTTATCGAGAAGAACGACGCTAAGGTTACTCAGTTTATACAAGACCTCGACTGCGTAAAAAATGGAACTTACACGGGTACACTTGACTCCGGAATGTTTACGCTTAAGGATAGATAAAGATCTTTGAGGTTGGTAGTATACATGGTAGCAGCTCCCTCTCCCCCTACCCCCATATGGTCGTGGGTCCCTACCACCTGTGACTCATGGCTGCCCCTAACCCTGCGACTCACAGCCTACTGATAAGGTAGCAGATTTAATCCTTGGCCAGCTATTGGCAGCTGTTGGGACCTTAGACCCCGAAAAGAATAGTTGAAGTGGGTAAATGATGCTCTGAAGTGGGGGATTCCTTATCGTTGGTGGGTTGGGTCTCTATTCGGAGGTGTGGACTGGAACCACCATTAACTATACAACTGCTCGAACATCCAAATTATTTAAGTGCCATGGAACCTTTACCGTATAATGCCTGTATGGTGCGGCAAAACGGAGTATATATATATATACATACATATCTATCTAGATATATAGATATAGAGAGATAGAGAGATTATATATATATAGGATATAGATATATATAGAGAGAGAGATATATATATATATAGATATCTATATAGAGAGATATATAGAGAGGAGAGAGAGAGGAGAGATTATATATATAGAGAGAGAGATATATAAAGATCTATTCTCTATATCAAAGATAGAGATATAAAGATATATCTATATCTATATCTCCCTCTCTATATATATATACATTCTCTCTCCCCCGATCTCTCTATATTATCTATCATCTCTATTTCTCTATAGAGATATCAGTAGTATATTATATATATTTCTATATATCTATATAGATATCTAGATATATCTCTCTCTCTAATATCTCCCTCCCTTTTTTATCTGTCTCTCCATATCTATTTACCTCTATATCTCTCTCTTTCTCTCTCTTCTTCGCTCTAGATCTCTCTCTCTGTCCCTCCCTCTGTCTCTCTCTCCCTGAATCTTTTATCTCTCTCGCAGACTATATCTCTATCTCTCTCTATCCGAGAGAGAGAGAGAGAGAGAGAGGAGAGAGAGAGAGAGAGAGAGAGAGAGGAATTGCTCTAAGAGAGAGAGTGGAATCTTTAGCGTATAATGCGTGTATGGCTGCAGAACGGAGTATAGAGAGGAGAGAGAGATAGAGAGATAGAGATCTCTCTAGAGAGAGAGAGAGAGAGAGAGAGAGAGAGAGAGAGAGAGAGAGATCTCTCTCCTATATCTAGAGAGACAGAGAGAGAGAGAGAGAGGAGAGAGAGAGAAGAGAGATATCCATATAGGAGAGAGAGAGATAGAGAGAGAGAGAGAGAGAGAGAGAGATCTCTCGAGAGAGAGAGGAGAGAGAGAGATCTATCTCTATCCCTCTCTAGAGAGAGAGACATATAGATCTCCATCTCTAGATATCTCTCTCTCTCTCAAAGAGAGATAGAGAGAGAGATTTATATCTATCTCTATATATATATCTAGAGTCTCTAGAGAGAGAGAGATATATCTCATCTCTCTCTCTCTTCTAGAGATATGGAGATAGAGTAGATCTCTATCTCTCTCTCTATTCTCCTATATATATCTCTATAAAGATTTATATATATATATAATATCAAATATATAAGATATAGATCTAGAGATTAGATATATATATTCATAATATATAGTAGATATATCCCTATATATATATAGAGAGAGAGAGAGAGAGAGAGAGAGAGAGGAATCTCTTACACCATAATTAGTGAAGTGACATGACACCTTTACCCTCTAGAAGGCCTGGAGGGGTGCTGCTAGAACGAGGGAGATATAGAGAGAGAGAGAGAGAGAGAGAGAGATAGAGAGAGAGAGAGAGAGAGAGAGAGAGAGAGAGAGATATATAGAGAGAGAGAGAGAGAGAGATAGAGAGAGAGAGATAGTATATAGATAGAGATTCTGATAGAGATATAAGAGATAGGGAGAGATTTATAGATATATAGATATATATATTATATATATATATATATATATATGTATATCTATATAGATATATATATATATATTATATATATATATATATATATATATATATATATATATAGTATATATATATATGTATATTTATATATATATATATATATATAGATATATATATATATATATATATATATATATATATATATATATATATATATATATATGCATATATACGCCATTCCTACCATCCACTCCTATCTAAGCAAATAGCTTTTTTAATCTCATTTTCAAATCATTGATCACATCACCAATGAAAAAAATTGCCAGCATAGATCCACTGACTACTGTGCCACGGGCTTGTTCAAACCTGTACATTATTTACGTTGTTTGAATTCTATAGTGACATTTAATTGCACTTTTATTTTCATGTAGGGTCATGGCGAGTCTCAGCAATATGAGCGCGGTCAGTAAGTGCTATTTTCGTACTTATTATTTCTAGAAATTTCAAAATACCTTTCATATTTGCACCCCAGCAAAGCTACTCTGTCCGCCCAGATAGCTTTGGATGATTGGGGTTTTCGCATTAATGTGCCTTTTGGGGTCCTTGTAACGACATGCGCAACCCCCTCACTGCGAATTGTCAGCAACAGAGTGAGCTCATAGTTTACGTCAGCGCGTGACGTCAGCCGAGGCATATATTTAAGTCCAATCGTATTCACCCAAAACTGCTGTGGAGTGCTCGCCACTCGCGAAAGTCTATACTTTGGAGACGCATGTTAAGGAGAATTTTTTCCTCATATGAATGATGTGTTTCGCGCGGGAAATCAATCGTCACCTGCGCTTATCACTCAAACTCCTCCCACTTTGCCGCTCTTGTCATGAAATGTTATTAAGTTGAAACACTGAATTGATATGTTGCATCTAACCATACTGAACTGCTTGATAACAATTGCGGTCATATTACAGGGCTATACTTGAAAAGGGCCTCCGTGGTTGCCGTCCTCGTCTTTGTCTGTTTCGTCACCATCATCCTCTATAGATCGGAAATACATCGACAACCTCTCGTCCCAAAGCAAATGCCGTCTTCGCAATCGAACCAGAACAACGTATTTTCGAAGTACAACTCTTTCAAAAATGCTTTGCTAGAAAAGGCCAATGTAAGGGGAGAGATAATTCTGACACCTACAGATATGGGCTATGCTTCCATGGCATTGAACCTTTATGAAACATCTCTGGTCAAACTAAACATTAGCAATTACCTCTTTGTTGGATCCGATGAACAAGTGTGCGGTTACCTCAACAATCATGGAGCTGACTGCTATTCAGACTTTGACGGTAAGAATGGAAGTGGAGCGAGTAGCTTTGGCACTGCTGATTTCAATCGTAAAACACACTTCAAAATCAAACTTATTCTGGATTCTTTGTTGTTGAATCACACGGTACTTATTGTGGATGCAGACATAGTTTTCTTCAAAAACCCTTTTGAGCATTTTCATTGCATGGAATGTGATATTCAAATTCAAAATAACGGTCGTCGGAGAAACTCCGGCTTTTATCTCAGCCGACCAACCAAACCAAGCATCAACTTACATGAAAAAGCATGGAAACTCTCTCAGCAGCCGAATGCAAAAAACGACCAAATACTGCTGACTCTCACCCTGAAAACCATGATAGAACAGAATGCCATAGAAATTCATATATTGAGTGATGCACTTTTCCCCGCTGGGCGCATGTATTTTGAGAAAGGAAAGAGAATGTTTTTCGGAGATAACCCTTGTAGAGACTGTGTCATTGTCCATAACAACTGGATTGTAAGTTACGATGCTAAAGAGCTTCGATTCAAGGAAAACGGTCTTTGGGGTGTAGATATAGACGGTTACTATGGAAACCCAGACACACGATATATACTTTATAGTAGTGGAACGGATTTTGCAAACGAGCATACACTTGAACGTGAATTAAACGCACTCAAGAATGCACTGTCCATAGGCTACCTTTTGAACAGGACCGTGATACTGCCATCATTTACCTGTTACGGATGTAGATATTCGGCGTGCAATGCCTCTCACGGCAGGTGCTCTTTCCATACTCATTACCGAGTGACGACCTTCAACGAGCACTTCTATGGCAAATACAGAGAGCACGTATTTCTACAACACAAGAAGGTGCCCGAGTCCATTAAGCAATCGGTGTCTCCTGTTTATACTATAGAACGCAGCCAATTAGAATCATCCAGCCCAGCTTCCCAAAGGACCGGAAGTGCGAAGATTCTTACTCCACAAGATGTTGTTAAAGGGGCAAGTGCCAGTGAAATTGTGTCATGGTTTGGGAACTTAAAATATTCTGTACTTCAGTTCAGTTCGTTAGAGGGAATATTTGGCGGTTTTCCCGAATCTGTTCATCAGTTTGATGAAATAAACAAAAAGCTTGGCCACGCATTTTCAAGTGCTGGTTACAGACAATTCTGGTCGTTGAATCAGTCCAAGTTGACCAATGTGGAATAGCAGGCCAATCAAGTATGCGTTTCCGATTGATTTCTGTTGTTGCTCCACATTTATTATTTCATATTTAGGTGGGAAACATATGCTGATATAAACCAGACCACAATCGGCAGTGCTGTTAGTTTAGAATTCCAGGTGGTTCCTTCCTTGAGTCATTTTGCATTTTCGATGGTTCAATTTTTGTGTGGGTACTTCAACTCTGAGATGAATATGACACAAGTATTGTATTTCTTGGCATGGCTTTTATATTGATAACATATTTAGTCCCAAACGTACTTAATCGTTAACTCGGAATCAAATGGGCTATCATTGAATTGATCATCGATTACAATAGTTTTAACCTTAAGTGAATTGCATGTGCTAGGTTAGTGTAAATGCATATAAATCATATATTGCAGTTCTGTTAACGATATCGCCAAATATTTAGTTGTATATGTTATCCTATGCTTGCTCAAAATGTGGGCGGTTTTATCTTTATTCATAAACTGGGTCCCCATGATGTGTTTTATATATGTTCGAAACGTGCTTATGCGGCAACGAGTGTGATTAGAGTGCATGTCAAATTTTATTGTAGTCAAAGTATCGCTGTCATTATGTACTTGGATAAATAATGACTGGCAGATCTCTAAATTATTCAACGAAAACACATCTGGCGGCGGTTGGGGTGAAGGCTACCGTGGACCCGACACCCAAACGGGGCCGAGGCGGTTCTGGCCCACCATCTCTCATTGCTAGTATGTAGATTAACTAGTATGCCTATAGGCCAAGGTGTCTACACCGTTCGCGGCTATCCGCCTCTTTGAATCAATGGGAGAGATGGACATCTTGTTGACGAGGAGCCCTTTGAGAACAGAGACTCCCTGTAGTGCTCGTAGCATAGGTGTTTCGTTACCACAACATTTTTTTCCTTAGCCCTAATAATCTCGCCCTCGTCCGACATTAGGATCGAGTACATGTTTGGGCGCAGTCCAACATACTCATTGATGGGCAGACTGGCACACTCATCTTTCATCTTTTTTACCACATTCTTGTTTACGTTACTGAACAAGGAATGAGAAGGATCATATTTGCTGGTATCAACGAGTTCACTATCTACTTTCATATCTGCTTACATATTTTAAGAGCGCAAAAATGGTGCGGACTGCCCCAACTTGGAACTACTTTTTTCTCACCAGCCCAGCCAGCCACCACATGGCAAAGCAAGGTACAAGAGAAACGCATAACAATACAAATGATAGGAGACAGGAATAGACAAGGCAGGACACAAGGCATGGCAAAGTGGTACAAGGCAAGGTATGTAGAACAACACAAGTCAATGACCACCCCGAAAAAGGCTACTATATTCCTGGAACCCCAAATCGAACCATATCGCCTCTTTCTTTCTTTTTTATTCCGCTCCCAGAAAGCTCCATATTGTCTGTAATGGTCTGCCCCTACAACCTACAAAGCCTCTCCCAATGGTTTCTTTGGTCTGCCATATAGCCTACAAAGCCTCGTCTTTTTTCTCTCTCCCAGAAAGCTCCATATTGTCTGTAATGGTCTGCCCCTACAACCTACAAAGCCTCTCCCAATGGTTTCTGTGGTCTTCCCCAAGCGATCCATTTGCCTTCCCAGTCTTCTACTCCATGTAGAAAGGATCCCGCCCAACTAGCGTAGTCTAGGGTGCAATGTCCCGACTTGAGGTAGGCTTGGGTGCAAGGTCCCAACTTGGGATAGGCTTGGGGGGTTCTTTTTTGGTGGTCTATTTCCTCCTCTACGGATTCCATGTATGTTGCAAAAGTGTCTACCTTTGTTTCTATATCGTCCACCTTTTTCTCTATAGTTCGCATTTTATAGTAGAAATCGTATACACTAGGGATGCCATATCGTGGCGGAGTGTGGGCGTTGTTTTCGGTGTGGAATGGTAGTATTTCTTGGGTGGGACTACTTTCGAAATCATTTGTAGTAGACTTTGGTGTGAGGGCCATTACCCCATTGAGATTGCTACTAGTAGACTCTTGGGAGACATTGGTTGGCTGGTGGAGGCCATTTGGATTGCTACTCTCGGAGTCCTCTATAGAGCTTTCTGGCCCCTCTGTTGCCTATATTTTTGATAGCCTAGTGGACCCATGCCATACTTTTATTTTGCTGCAGCAATAGAGATCTTTCCCTTGTCTGCACCTATGTTTTGCACTGCTTCTTCAGGTGGTGGGGGGGGGGGGTGTATTCTGATAGTGGCATACTATTGGTACCAAAGACTATAGCTCCAAATGGTCTTCCAGCCCACGCCCATCCACGCCCACCCAGTCTTCCCAACCCAACCTACCCGGCTTGTATTGCCAAGGAATTGCTTTGTATTGCAAAAGAATACAGCGAATGCCTGGCTATGGACCCACGCTAACCACGCCCATCTACGTCCACCCAGTCTTTTCAACCCAGCACACCCGGTATAGTGCTGTATTAAGCTACAACAATACTACAACAAGGCTACCTCAAGGCTACAACACTACTACAACAATGCTATAACAATACTAGTCAATACCTTATGACTATACGAGGATGACAACAATGCAGATGAGGGTATGACGACGTGGGGTTCATCCCTGGTCGAATCTTATTAACCAACAAAGTACAATCAACAATTTAAAGGGAATTCTGATTCAGAGGTAATTGTACACTCAGTACACGCCACGTAATTGTAACGTGATTATTGAATTGAATATTGCCAATATATTGTATTATAATAAAACCGTTTTAGGATCGTGATGACAACTGAAATAGCCTTGTATGAGCAATATTATTATGCTTTTATTCACATTGATTATATAACAACGACTGAAAATCCCTCTCACATATCCTACACTTTCAAGGTGAACAACCATACCGATATTGAGTTAGAGGCTGCATTGGAGAAACACAATATTTCTCGACGTGCCGACTTCAGTTTGTTACCGGAAAGGTTAAAGTTTACAAGAGCAGACTCGGATGCAATTGCAATTGTACAAAGTGGTGTAGTTACAATAGATATCAGCGCTATTATTAGCATAATCCAGCCAATCAGGAAGCTCGCAACGGTGGTTCTAATCTTAGAAATGACCAGCATGGGCGGACGGACTTCGACTTGTATGTGCATACAGCGTTCCATACCCCACTATTATGAAATATATGAGATTTTAACCCCCAAGTAATCACAATTTTGTCATTGTTTGTTTGTTGGAGTGTTTCGTTAGATTCCCCAGACCAAAGTTGATTTCACTCCATCGGGCACATCATTATTCATGATATTATCCCAATTTCCATCACTAAGTCAGAAGAATACGATATCCGCATTGTTCAGCATTCTGTTGTTGCTCATCGACAGAATCAATTCATCTTTATACAATGTAATAATAAAATGCACTTTTTAGTTTTAGTTTGCTTAACTCCCATTATCCATAATTCAGTTTCTTGTATTGATGCAAGGTGAACATAAAAAAGAATTTTTTTGTAGAATGTTCTACTTATATTTGCCCCCTTCAAGTTTTACATCTGTGGATGAATGTTATTGGAAAATTGCCCATGTACGTTCATTATCAGACAGAATGTTTTCATTTGAGTTAAGCATAGTACGCAATGACATAAATTACTCTTTGAACTTGACATAAAACACACTCGTTGTTTTTCCCCACAGTAGTCACAATCCTGTGATGTGGCATTTATCGGCCTTGCCCATGGTTAAGTGGGTGATCGCGATTTCTTTCGCTTGAATCTGCTTCGATATCGAATCATTCCTTTTCTCACAAAACACCGCACGTTTCTCATCCCATTTCTTTATCTAGGTAGCTGACAGACCAGGTTTGTACGATTTTATGAAGACAGGTAATGATTTAGGCACTACAATATTTGCTAAAAGTTTCGTTTTTGCCAAACTGTCCACTATTATTTCTCTTTACCCATCTGTGGGACAAATATGGAAAATAACAATTACATTTGTGTTGCTGACAAGGGCACTTATAGGATTTTATTCACTAATGTACTTTTCAGGAAGGTAATTGAGCGACTTCCGTAGTTCGCCTGATGGGTATTGTGTGTGTAATTTTTTTTATTATGTCGGTGTGCATACGACTTATTTCTTCCTAAGGTTTGTCAAAATTGTCCATAACAAAGGTTTAGTTCAATTACGATTGTCAATTGCTTCTAAAGATCAGTCCAAACTTGTTATCATGAATCTTTGTAGTTAGTTTATATTGTTTTGTACATCCGTGGTGCGCTATACCACCATGCTTGTGCAAGTGGGGATTTAGTTATCTGATGAAGTAACACTACACCAGTTGGCTGTCTCTGTTCATGAAGCAATCATCAGCTTAGCATTGCTTTGAGTTCTTTTTGATAAGGTATTCATCCTCATCTAGACGATTACTCTAGCAGGTGTGATGCCTGGTTCCCATGCGTGTCTGCATCAAAAGAATGTGAATGCCTCAATAATGTACTAAAGTTTACGTCAGTGAACAAAAACACGCCTTCCTGGTCACTTTACCCTGGAATCTATATCATGGGTGTCAAAACAACTGGTGGATATTAGCTATTCATCAGTCGAAGAGGTCATGACCTTGGTGGGCTTTACCCTGCAGTTGTCGGATGTAGTACATACACAGAGCAAATGGATGAATTGGTCGAGCCGGAGTAATCGGTTATCTGCAATCAGATGGTCGGCTATGGCGGTGTCTTAGCCTCTTTCCTTGATTGATCTGTCAAGTAATATAGAGTCGGTGCAAGGTAGTGCGTGGCTGCTGGGCATAATTGAGTGAGTAGTGAAATGACGTTAGGAGACATGTCCATTAGTTGTAGAGACCGATGATTGCCAAAGCTTGTGTCTGTTGACAGAGCAGATATTTTACATAATAAATAACAGCGATTTCAATGTGAAATTAAAATGGTTATGATCGAAACAGACTAAGTGGGTCTGATGATTAATCCTTCTTCTTCCCACTGCTACATCCATTCTAAGTTCCTGTAGGAGACACATTACCGATAGAACACGTACATGACAGCTAACATCTATGCCGACAGCCAAACGAAACCAGTACCGTCTCGTAGTATTTATTTCATCCGACGATTTAAATCTTTGCACGTTTTAATAAACAATACATACTGGCTCATTATACGTGTATTGCCATGATGACGATTAAGCCGGATCATGTAGATAACTCTAAGAAGATTGTTTGCACTTTATCAGTCACTCGCGAAATACACAGCTTAATACATCCACTGAGATATTGATGCGAGACAGTCTACATGAACCAAGTGTTCTAGTTTGCTTTTAATATACGTAGTCGATGGCATAATTTAAAAGGACCGAACAAGCTTTTCTGCCTATGGTAAAAGTGCATATATTTCCAGACTAGCGTATTGGCGCTGCTTCAGGTGTAGAAACACATCATTAAAATGGTGGATGTCATCTCTAGCTTGATAACTATACGAGTGCGGGTGTAACGTTTCTCTACTGAGAGGATTTTGATGCATCATAAGTGTGCTTCAGCAAATTTGAATGATATATATAAACTCTCTAGTGCACAAAGCGATAGATAGTCGTCCATCTCGAATTACGTTATGGAGGTTGCTGATGTAATTCCACAGCTAGCAATTAATTCTCCTCTTACCACTGCGCAAAAAGAACAGCCTTTTGGATCGTAATAATTCAGCTACCAACTGGACAAATTGTATAATGCAAATTAACTACCTAGTTCAATAATTCAAGAAAAGAGAGTTAAGTGGCAATAAATAATCATCAGACATGTTACGGTAACAATGAAGGTACTCAATATTTCACCTATTTACTGAGAGCCCTGCAGCTATATAATCACCGCCAGGCAGCTGGGAATGACTTTCAATCCTCCACCACATGAGCCAAAAATTAGGATTATTTTGCTCTGATCAATAACCATAACAGTAGATCTTGACGGGTGCTGCGCGTTGTTGTGTGTCATTAAAGGCCCCCAAGTCATTGTGGTACCTGACAAGTGAACGCCATCTGACATACAGACACAAACACGCTCCTCAAATAACCTTGATGCCTAACCACATCCAGTAAACTGACAACAACCTGGTGTACATGCGTTAAGGGCGAACCTACATAGTGTTGCTGGGTTTTTTTGTTATGAGGAAAGTATTTATCTATTCGATATAGCAGTATTATACGAACACTTCCTTCAACCCAGTCTCCAATAAGAATATGTCTGCAATTGAAAAGGTCGTCATTGAGATGCTCACAGTTTAATTGCTCTTCAGTGGTGAAAAGATGTTCATAAATATTCCCTTTTTAACGCTATATTACCTATCATGACAGCAAGCCAACGACTTCTGATAGAATATTGGTTAGCCAGAGCAGCTCGTACTGCGACCTAATGCATCCAATGTGACTCGATATAGGACAAAATGCGGTAGCATTTCAGCTTTTTACAGCATATTTGCGTTATATGTCGTATACATTTGTAACGAACCTACACACAACATGGAACCGTGCGTCACTTATCCCAGCTGAACAACCCATGTGCTAGCACTCAGGCTTCCATTAATCACAAGAAGATACGGGGTATTGCTTCGTGGCATGAACAATGCAATCAAAGCATAGGCAAATTGCACAGCTACTCTATAGCTCGTAGTGCCAAGACCATCTACAGGCTTTGAAATGTTTGATAACGACATGCATATGAAACATATTATTGAAATAATGCCTGACAAGATACGAAGCGGAAAGCATGAATAGCTACAACGTAACGGATAATAGGTAGGGTCAGGGGCGAGGTCGTGCCCAGATCAGCCGCAAAATAACATTTATGGCCGTGAAAGCTGCTGTCGGCAGATCTAAAGCGATGGGAGCGGGCCAGAAGACGTTCCTCTTAGTCCTCCACCTCCCTGATGAGGCCATTATTCCAATTGGCGGGCCACTTATCTGCTGCGTATATCGATCCAATTACTCCAGGAATAGAGTAAGTCCCCAAGAAATATTTCTAAAGTGTTATGATGATTTGGAACCTCGACAATGTAATCCCTCAAAGCATCAGTATGTGCTTATGCCGGCCACAGTTTTCTCACTGCGTTTGTTCTGCAATTACTGTTAATATAGGACTCTATTTGATATGGTAGCTCTACCGTCCAATGGCACAACCTAGTAAGTCATCTTTTGTTCATTTAGAGAAAACAAAGGAAAACTGTTTCATCAAAGCCTAATCTATTATAAATTCCCACAATGGAAAGATACGCAATAATAAAAAAGCAATAACTAAACAAATATTGAGATATGATTTCTGTTCCGTAGCGACACTAATTTTGGCGGGAAATTGACATACTAGGTTTTGTCATTGGAATATACAATGAGGTAATTTGGGAATATAGAATTCATGAGGAATAGTAGGAATAGATGGTACTGATGAGATACAGTCAGATAATTAGTATATTATCGAGTAGAATTACTTAAATATGATTGACTTATGATGCTGTTGTAAACTTTCAAGTAAGTCACCGTTTTACTCATGTTCCACTAAGTGCTCTTCTTCGGTTTCAAGAAGCTCTTGCCAGAATTTGATCTTAGTAGCCGGTGCAACCCTCATCTGTTTGAGGATGGCATTCTTCTTTTGAACAGGAATTCTACGAGCTAGAGCTTGAGTGTTCCAGAGGATACTGATGTCGAATTTGGGGCGTAGAAAATCTGCCCGTTTGTAATCTCATCAAACCAAAGTTTGTAGTCTATACCCCGACTGCCCTTCGTGAATCGTGCCTCGCAAATCTGCGATAACAGCGATAAAGAACAGGTGTTGTTTTTTTTTACCTGTAAAATCGTTAAAGTCACCGGCATTCATCAACACAGGTACGATATCCTTCCCTGCTTTGAGGAAAATCTCGACGAAGTCGTCGAAGGTGTAAATACTTTACGCTCTCTTCATCTTCCTTCCGATGGCACCATGGACAGAATCTGCTTTCATAAAAGTATGGCCTTTCACGAGGTATTTTATCCTAATGGTTTTAGACCCCCAGTCGCTATGTACGCATTGTACCATAGCTGTGTACAAAGTCCAGTTCTTATTCTGACCCGTACAATTATCGGCCCAGAATATGATTTTCGGCGACGAGTCGAGGAAAATGCATTTCACGAAGGAACTGGCGTGTACATTGTGTCCTTTCCTTCCGGAAATTCCCTCGTGCCATAAAATTGCATAATCCTGTCTGTCATCATTGAGATTCGCAAATGTTTCATTGAACACGACTAGTCTGCTTACGAAATAACTTTCTTTAATGTCAACAGCATAGACAAAATGTTCTGCGGGCGGCGCCTTTTGATATTCGTGTCTGGCTTGTCTGGCTCTATTAAGGTTGGATTTCGCGCTGGAACGCTGTTCACATTCGTCGGACACGTGGTCTTCCACTCCTTCTTTCTCGTGACGTCTGAAGTGTAAACACTGCTCACACTCGTCTTTGGAAAGTTAGCCAAAACCGATATTTCCATTGCTGTATAATTCCTATGATACAGACTCATGCTTTTCACAAAAGACTTTCCAAATAACGGCTATACTTAGGTTCGGCTCCAAGTATCTCCTGTTTGGAGCATGCTCCCTGTTGTAATGACTCATTTGGGACGGTAGGAGTTGATATGTCTTCTAATTATATCCGTGTCAAACTTGTGCTTAGGTTCATGCTTGCCTCGATTATCAGTAGGTGGGCTGAAATCACTTTCAATGTCGTCATCTCTAACTTTTGTTTTCACAAACTCCGTGATTATTCCATCCGTTTTGAAGCCAAGTGTATGCATGAACATAGTCTTACAGACTGTTAATTTCGTTCCATTTGCCATAGGAAGTGTATAGCTCAATGAATGATTATACTTTGCCTCATTGGTTGAAGCAGCTGCTCCTTTTCGTAGTTTTATACCACTAATAATGATATTGGCATCCAACCATCCTCGCCTGAGTGCGAAAGGGAGACCCCAAAAGGTCGACAGAATGTCACCGTTCTCATTCAGTTTATCTGTGTATTCTGTTCTACATTTATTACCACAAGGTGCTACAAGTATGTACTTAGCCCGATTATGAACCGCTCCATCAGCATCCGTTCGTAGACGTTTAGCAGGAGGCTGATTTTCTTGGAGATCCATTGCTTGATACCAAGGGCATCATCAGCAGCAGGATGGACACCGACGGCAGGTTGGGCATTGACAGTACGCTGAACACCAACAGCAGGTTGAACACCGACAGCAGGTAGAGCACTGACGGCAGGTTGGGCATTGACAGTAGGCTGAACACCAACAGCAGGTTGAACACCGACAGCAGGTAGAGCACTGACGGCAGGTTGAACATTGGCAGCAGGATGGACACCGACAGCATGTCGGGCATTGAAAATCGGCTGAACATTGGCAGCAGGTTGAACACCGACAGCAGGTTGAATATTGACAGCAGGTTGAACATTGGCAGCAGTTTTCTTCAATTGTTGGTCATGGTTATCAAGCTCTGGTGCAGGCTGTTCAACAGTAGCAGTTGTCCTCATTGGATACCTCACTTGTTTTTGATGTGGATGTAGATCTCCATTCGGGCGCTTGAATATAGCTACATGAGGTTTGGTTACCAGAGTCTTCTTTCTCACCATGCCTGAAAGAATAGAAAGGAAATAAAAACATCTAGATAATATGCAAATAAAAATCATATGGTATAAGGTGCACAATTTTACCAAAGAATCAGACGATTTTACAGGATTAAAAAAGTATTTGCTTCAAAAGACATATTATCAGGAATCTCACACCCACATTTTTCAGAGTGCCCACTACAATATTATAATGCAAGCTATTATGCATACGATACAATAAAAGAATATTATCAGTTTTTTTCATTCCCCGACAAAAAAAATTGTTCTTGCAATTCTGTCGCAATATGAAGAGCATGCATGCCCAAAAGTCCTAAATCAATTCTTGCGCATTGTGACCATCAAACGATCACTCGAACGACTCTTCAGTGCGGAAAATCATGGTAATTCGTAACCTTTAACGAATGAAATTCGCCTCTTGTTAACCGAATATTTCTCACCTTATCGGTCGTTGTGATGCGTTAGAAGCATTTTACTTCGCTTCCAATGATACAAGCATACGTCCACGACTGAAGTTTGTCATATTACCACCGTAATCATGAACGTATATTCGTTTATTTCTTCAATGCGAGACGAAAAACAAAAAGTCAGTACACGGGGGCGGCCATCTTGATTTATCTGTCAGGATCGAGCATTCTGATTGGCTGTTGTAAATATAAGGTTTTGCCATAGTAATGGCCAGTAACCGACTGACTTGCTAGGTTTTACCATTGACATTCAAGCATGTAGGATCCACTTTTACAGAACCTAGCAACTCTAAAAATTACACGAACTCAATTTTGACCAAAAACTGACTTACCAGGTTTTGACATTGGAGGACAGAGCTGGCACATCATCTTTCCCAATAGGGAAATAA
>CM067351.1:61201596-61259096 GCA_034190875.2 Urechis unicinctus | reverse complement strand
GGGGGGAGAGTTGAGAGAAATATTGCTTGACTCAATCGACAAGCAGGTTGCATGGTCCATGGTATAATCAACTGAGCCGGATCCCATATGTTTTTGTTGCGCTGCATACGAAAGAATCGGCCTCTTATCATCTACATTAATGGATGTCCGGACAGCTCGGTCGGGGATGGCACCTTGTAGTTCACTGGCAAGCACAATGCTCCACCGCCGTTCCAGTCTTTAATGCACAGTGGCTTGTAACCTGGATGCAGAGTCCCATCGCTGGGTTACAACGCGGAAGAACATAGCAAGTTCAAAGATGCGTGGCTAAATATTGCTTGCGTAGTTAATGGACTTAGCATAGCCTGGTTAATATCGACTCTGCTTGATATATATTCATTTTACCCGAATGCTATAAAATCTCCATACGTTTAGCATGCTATTCACATAATCAGTTGCACCATGCCGAAATAAAATACGATGGATTACGAGCTAATGTCACGTGACTGTATTGAATATCATTCAGCTTGTGGTTGTTGATGAATGGCCGCTGTACGCACGTACACATCGTAAGTGCAAGCAGAACGCAGTGTGTGGCGGTCTACAAAGTGCATGTATGTTGACAGGGAAGCTTTGATCATTGGGTGCGCTCATAGCAAAGATGCGGAATATCACTCCGAGTGATTCGGTGGCCGTACAACTTGGCGCAGTGGCTTGGTGGGTTCATATGAATCCATATATAGACCACACATATAGATATATATAGATAAGAGATAGATATATATATATATAGATAGAGAGATAGATATATAGAGATATATAGGGATATAGGAGAGTATATATCTAGATATATATAATATTTATATATATATATATATCTTTATATATATATATGTATATATATATCTATATTTATATAGTTATATAAAATTATACATATATATATTTAGATATATATATTTATATATATACATATATATATATGTACATATAGAGAGATATATATAGATATATATATATATATATATGTATATATATATATATATATATATATATATATATATAGATATATATATATATATATATATATATATATATATATATATAGCATATATATATATGTATGTTTGCTTTCCAAATAAGGCAGCATGCAACGTGTAAGCAAAATGAAGGTAAGGATAGTTAACCCCACAGTCACTCGAGTTCGGACATCATAACTTGACCCAGTTTGTATACCTTTTGTGTCAGTTTTCGGCGGAATGCTGCGAACGGGCGTTGATAAATCATCGAATAATATGATGTAAGCTGCACAAAGATGACAATGAATCGTTCTGTTAGCTACTGGGGGACGAATAATGCTGCAGTTGTGTATAAATAGCGCGCTGGGAGGCTGTTTTCTGAGCAACCCTCGCGTTCTTATAGACGGGTGGTGCCCACCTTCTATTATATATTATAATACTAGTGTAGTGAAATCATGATGTCCGAACGCGAGTGCCTGTGGTTAAACCTACGTTAGCGCAATTCAGTAACTCATTTCCACGTCATATTTTACTGAAAATTACCCACAAGTATATATATGTCTGACCTATATTGTTAGTGTGTAGCATTGATACGCTAAGGCTCCATATAGATGGTGACAACAAGTTCATATAGTATAGAGAGCATTTTCCAAGAAGTGCAAATGTATTTCCGTCAGCGATTCGTCAATGCCATCCCGAAGGGTTATACATGTGTGAAGATCGCGTAGGTAGAGGTTTACATTGAATGCTAAGTGGTGTCCAGTCATCAAATATCTTTTAGATGAGTATAAGGGTTATTGTTACACAAACATTTCAAAGGTTCGCCACCGAATTTGTTCTACCATCTAACGATGTAAGCGATCGTCGGGTGTTTGTCGGCACACTCAGATTACGCTATCCCACTTAGCTGCAATATACAACACAATTGAGCTTCATAAATAAACATATGCATGGCTATATAATGGCGGAAAAAAATACGACTTATCGATATGGCTGTGACCTTGGATTAGCAATGTAAATGACAGGCGTCTCTCCTTGATCAAGCTTTTTGGGAGGTCCAATAGTTCTTTATGTTGTTAACCTTAATACCTACGCAAAAGATTGTGACGATGATTAGCAAATACAAAACAGGCCACAGCACACATTGATTTACAAAACCTAGTACAGTAAGGCACAAAGTATGTACAAGTCAAGGACGAAGTTCCTCCCAGCATGCTGAGCGCCTTCACTCCTGTACGCCCTGTATAACAACGCCTGTAGAAGTATTGAAAGAGAACCTCTAAGATACAAATAACAATAAAAACCTTTAGCATAATGGCAGCTAATCTAATAAGTATAGTGTCAACCCTTCACAGAATGGCCAGGCACCCAATTAGCATTGTAATGACCTCTAGCAAATAGGTTCGGAACCCAATTAGCATCGCGCCAACCTGCGATCCGATGTTAAGGGACCCATTCAGCACAGTCACATAATGAACAGGTATCTACGCACAAACAGCGTGCCTAATTAGCATGATGCCCAACACCATAGATTCAGGCAGGTGTTGGCAGGTGTTGACATGAAACTGGAAATACTGGCGCCGGCTGTAAAATACCAACCCATTCCAGATGCTATCTAGATATCTTGATAAATTCCACCTTTCACTTCAAGGGGGTTGTATAGCTCCTGTTTTACTAACATACTTATCTTAGTGTCTTCGTCCTATATTAGTAGATACTCAATTATTGAACGATACACAGAAAGGGACATTTTTTAACCATTTTGGTGGGTAGGGCATTTCGAGGTTTGCCCATGATGACGTTAGCTTACTATACGATGTCCTCTGATATAAGTATGGATAGCCAACCGGCTTTGCGCACAAGTGGCTATTTTGTTCCAGCATTGACAGATGATTTTGGGCTGATCATGTCACGGGTGGTTATGCCATTACTCGTCCGGCTTTTTTTGTGGTTTACATCGGTATATTGAATGGCTAACATCATTGGTATGTTGAATGGCTAACATCATTGGTATGTTGAATGGCTAACATCATTGGTATATTGAATGGCTAACATCATTGGTACGTTGAATGGCTAACATCATTGGTATGTTGAATGGCTAACATCATTGGTACGTTGAATGGCTAACATCATTGGTATATTGAATGGCTAACATCATTGGTACGTTGAATGGCTAACATCATTGGTATGTTGAATGGCTAACATCATTGATATGTTGAATGGCTAACATCATTGATATGTTGAATGGCTAACATCATTGGTACGTTGAATGGCTAACATCATTGGTATGTTGAATGGCTAACATCATCGGTATGTTGAATGGCTAACATAATTGGTATGTTGAATGGCTAACATCATCGGTATGTTGAATGGCTAACATATTGGTATGTTGAATGGCTAACATCATCGGTATGTTGAATGACTAACATGGGTAGATTGTATAGTTAACATGGGTAGGTTTGTAGGTTAACATTGGTAGGTTGTGTGGATAGCATTGGAAAGTCTTTTTAACGAAATATAGAGAATAATCGGTCAGAACATCACAAAGCGCGACCAGGTGTCATCACCAATAACAGATATAACCGATAATCATGGGTGACGTAATTACGCCGCGTGTTTAAAAAACCCGTTAGAGGTCGCCGCTGATGTTATTCGCAATAGATTTACAAGCACGAAATAACGAGCAGGCTATGTGTCTGAGTGACAACCCTATTCCTAACAGCGTATTGGTTATGGTGGATGTCATGCATATGAACAGCATTATGATTGACATATAATAGGAGCAGGATTGGCGGTCCACTTTAGTACAGACGAGTAGGCGGACAATTCATGGCTGCGTCCAAATGAGGAAATACAGTGTTTTAAACCTAAATGGGCACAAACCCCACATACCCGAGCATTAGTCATGCCTAATGGGGCTTGTCTCGCAGGAACTGAGTGAAGAGAGAAACGTTTACTCGCAGCTGAAGGCTACGCCATGCCGACGTCTTTATACAAAACCAGCATCTCAAACTGGTCTTATAGCAATAATAGGGTTGCGGTCATTTCCCGACCCGGTATGACCTATGATAATTGGATGGCAACACCGTAACCCATTCACGATGGACTATGTCAGTCTAAAACCTGCTTCGAATGCATTGGTATTGGAATATTCAGAAGTTAGATGATCAGAATACTGCACCGATAATGCTGTCCAGCTGCAACATATGAAGGGCCACCATCCCATTTGCATTCCACGTTAGACTTAAAAGGTGCTTATACATATATGTGTGCACACATTGTTGTTTTCACCAGATTTTTATCGCTCAGCCATAAGTTCATGGATTGACAATGTCATCAAAACATGTTTATGAAGTCGAAACTCGTTTCGATCTACTCCATGTCTGTCGTTCATCAATATTCAATAACGAATTACCATGACCACTTAAACCATATAATGGAGGGGTTGGGGATAACTTATTCCGAATAACATACATTAAGACTACGATTGCATAGGTGACGTGTAACCGTATGTTTACATATGAAATAAATTATATATATATATACATATAAATATATATATATATTTATATATATAAATATATATATACACATATATATGCATATACATATATACTTATATAAATATATATTTATATATATATGTATATACATATATATATATATAAACATATATAAAATATATATATATATATAGATTACATATATATATATATATATATATATATATATATATCTATATATATATATATATATATATATATATATATATATATATATATATATATATATATATATATATATATATATACATATATATCATATTGATGCATGCTTTAATTAAATTACGCACACAAACAGCACCATTCTGTTAATAATATGCCCTTTATTAGCATGGTAACAGTCTCTGAAGGGAAAACTAGGGCTTTTGTAGTACAATTACAACCGTGGTAATAAGAGCAACTAGATGAAGTTCAACATAGGGTCTAACTAAGGGCTCATAACGTGCTGCAACTTATTTGGAATTAAGCTACTTGATACGCCTGACATCGGCTGGGGCGCGCTTCTACCGATAAAAATTGCAGCAATTCTCAATGGGTTTCATTTATCGAGCGGAATAATCCCAGTATGTTGTTGAACATCGGCCTGCCTAGATGATAGAGAAACATTGCTGCACACAAAACAAGTTATAACAGCTCGGCATCACACGGTGGAACACTTGCTGGCATATATAGCGCTGAAAAGTATAAACAACAGGATATATATACTGACATATAACAATATTATGCCACGCCGTCAGCGACATGTTAAGGCAACATTAAACAACGATGCCACTACAAACTGCTATAGCATAGATTATCTTAGGATTGCGTAGTTATTTTCTCTAATATTAGGCTGTGATTGTTATTTTGTTGTTGAGGTGGGGGGTGGGGGTTGGGTGGGACTTAGATTTTAGGTCCTACGTTTTGCAAACTTGTAATTTCCACAGTTTACGCCAATATGCTGCTATATCACCTATGCCACGTGGCAGATTATTTTCCCCTAATTTTTATCTGAAACGTTCAACTAGTTCAAATAGTAATCATTTTCGCCAAAAGCAACATCACAATCTACATTTCGTTTTTTCAGAACATTTACCTGCCATGCTTCACCGAAGCCACATATATGTGTCTTATATAATCCGAACTCTTGTCAGCCGATTCCTGCGTCACGTGGTATTATCCCGTAGACATACTATCTACCCGATCTACAATAATGGGTCTGTGAGGTTGTTGACTGTGACTTTGTGGAGTGATGTGATTTGATGGTGTGTCAGGCCAGCCTTATAATTAAATAAATAGTCCGCCAACGAAAACGGCACTTTTTAGAATTGTTCATCTGGGCGCAATCTATTATGATAATGGCTTTGGTCTTAAAAATTCCCGACAAAAACAGTTATATAAAACGCAGGCAAATTATAAAAAAAAATAATCGTTTGCTTATTGATAATAACGGCCGTTAGGCATATGATGCCCTTGACAATTCGAGGCTGGTTATTTCATGTTTAAATAACATTTTAAATTAACAACCCACGTTTGATACTATATCTTTCTTTATGCTCCACACTGCTCATGAGTTCTTACACTTATGTTATTATTAACAGCCACGTTATTTGAGTATTTTCTGTGAATTCAATCTTCTGGGGCGACGCTGCTTGCTAAGTTGCAGTTTTTTCAAAACCCCGGATTCCAAGTTTCATTACTTGATTAGAAAAATGAATATCAAGATTATCAATTATCAATATCCTCCATGGCTTGAGCAACGCATGTCGCAGGATGAAAGAATCAGTTCCAATTTCAATGCCATATGCGGCATGTTTAATATTGTCAACAACTGCCAACGTATCATAAGGTTTCAGTTAATGGCGTAGAATTAATGGTTGCCGTAAATATTGCATACCATACAAACTTATTTTTGGCAAGCTCGATGTCCCCTCCAATAAACATTTGCAAATATGGAACGAAGACAATTAGATGGTATTTACAACAGGCCCCATACGAACATCTAGAGGTGAAGGTACACGGTGGAGTTAATGCATAAATTACTTCAATATAAAGACCAGTATATAACAAGGCAAACATTTTCTGTCACAGGCTATTCAAAGATAGAACTCTTCTTCAGATGGTAAGGTGAACTGCAACAAGCCTTGTCGATGATTGAGTCTAAGGTCAATCTCTAATATTCGCCCGCTGCCTGGTTATTACCCTTAAGGAGGACATGGGCAAATTTTTTAACCAATTATGGCTCACTGTAGACGCTACACTCATCCGAAGCTGAAAGGAGGAGCTATGGTATGTTCTCTTGAGATATATCTGCATATCGCCCCAATTACAACTGTTATTGCTGTTATTGTTATACACCTGGCACAGTTCTGGAAATGACATTTTGATCCCGTTGCTCTGGTATTGTCTAATAACAGAGAGGCGTAATGGGGATTAAACGGAATTTGGTATATAAGAATACAATAGCACAAGTCGGCGTGACGCCACAAACGACTGCTCCTCGAAACAACACCATCCACTGGGTTTAGTGGATGCATCTAGATTTCGGTTCATGGATGCATGAATGGTTACAGCCGCAGTGCATCAATACAACACATTAAGCGCTTCGGTTTAGGGTTTCTCAGTCTTACATGCTTGAGGGACAGCTGTTTGCTTCACGACTGTAGCCTCCCTGGTCTGGTGGTTATCTGCTTGTCATTGCATTCAAGCAACAATCCATACATAACAACCTAAACGAGACCAGAGCGGGGCAATGAGAATCAGAGCAGGGTGGTCAACATATATGACAATCTTGACATTGTGTTTTGAGGTGAGTTTTGCATGATAGTGTATTGTTTGTTACGATGACAAGCATGATGATATGTGTATGTATCGTGTATGTACATGTGTGTATGAGTGTATGTGCGCATGTGTGTGTCTGAATGCTTGTCATGCAGATAATCTGCCATCCATCTGTCTTCAGCTTAACATCCCGGGTGCCTCACTATCCCCTGCTTGGGAAACCCTTTCCTCTACAATTACCTTACTACTGTCATGGCGATTTTCTCCTTTATTGAGCGCATGCCTACACAGTAGTTCGAGCTATACGTAACATTAAAAGTGTCGTCGTGAATGTCTGAAAGAGTTCTTGATGAGATGTACAAGCTGGAGGCTGGGATGTGATCGGGGGCAGCATATATATGCGGATGGATCGTAAGGGGGATTGTGCTAACTTCCTAGGATGTCAACTATGGTGTGCAGCTAGCATAAACTCTTCACATTAGAACTGACCGTGGTTACCCTATTGTTGTGCATTCGAATCGTGCATTCGAATCGCTTGATACCAACAGTTGCATTATTGTTTGCTCAATGTGCACTGGGAATAAATTAACAATATCGTACGGTCGTTATTTCTGTTCTATTTATATCTTAACATGTTTCAATCTATTCTAAATACAACTAAATGCATCCCGTGGACACATATTCCACCTTGGAACAAGTACTTATGAGGGGTGAGGCGTCCTTGAGGCAAACAGACTTTGGCTTAGGAAAAAGGAGAGCAGCTTAGGGAAAATATATCTATATCTATCAACAGCCATTTTGTGGCATCCATGGTGAATCAATACAGTTGTCATGATGCTGTGTGATACGTGAGTACAGACCGCTTACCTTTATGGTAACATGTGTATGTGAAAAACACCTCATCTGCGATCGGTTGGTTATGTACCTACCTCTGTGTGGGTACCCTTATGTACTGTGATTTTTCAAAGTAAAACAAAGAAATTCCCTATCAAAAATGTGGCTCGTGTACAATATGTTCTCAACATTATGCAGATGTTCATTGCATTTGTATCGCCCCTTTTCTTCCCACAGGAAGCTTTATTGATTACATGCTATAAAGCGCCAAAAACTAAGTCAAGTCACTGAAATTCATTGGTTAACAACGGAAGTGCAGATTGCATACGTAAATTTGCAAATCCATCCAACAAACATTGCTATCGGAGAGCTAGGGTTACACGGAGAACAAAATCTGTCGTGACAATCCGCTCTATGTTGCAAGGATGAAATTTGTTTTAAAGCAGAAATGCTTATTTGTCCACACTTTGTAAATGTACATCCCGGGGGCTACACAATAGTCTTTGTGATCGCGTCCAATCACCAAATATCCTCTGTGGACACCTTACCATCGGAAGAAGTGTACGGTCTGTGAAATATTTGCCCGAAACATTAGTATACCAGAGCTCTGAAGGGGTCATCCAGTTATATAGCCAGCACATTGATCCATTGAAACACACGCATTCACTTTGGACTATTCAGGCCACAACCTGCTGCGAATGTATATTATGTGAACCTTTATGCATTAGATACACTGAACATTTCACAGAGTGTGCTTTCCAGCTGCAACGTGAAATAAGCTATTATCGTGTGCTGTACTTTGTTCGCAATCATCGGCATAAATTACAACTCTGCCCTCGATTCTTATATTAATGAATGTAGTGATAATAAAAAAGCTCATCCCCACGGTGATGAAATTTGATAATAGTGTTTCTCAAGCTTTCACAAATCTACTTGATTCACGGATCATCCATCAGGTTGCCAGCTTTGGTCAACCAGATCCAACAAATTCAACCAATCAAACAGTTTTAACGGAAATTATGATGAACGTATGGTTCAATTAATATGGATATTGATTCAGTCGCATTGCACATCACACCAAGACATTGGTTGTGCTTGTTATTTTGCGTTAACGTCATCTTGGGTGGAATTAACAGCAAATGACGCCTACCGGTATTAATACACGCTATGGTTTCCAGGTGAGACAGCAGGTCGCCGTTAGGAAATTGCATATAATGTGAATTCACCAGACCATGTGATACGTTTTCACGCATTGTTCGTAACACATCCATTGAGATATTTTGGAGCGACAGACTACACGAATTAAGTGTTTGAGCTTGCTTTTAATGCACGTAGTTAATAGCACAATTCAAAGGATCATACCAGCTTTACTGCCAGGGTAAAAGATAGGTGCATCTATTTTAAGAGTAGCGTATTGGCGCTTGTTCAGGTTCAAGTCCTTTCAGTTTGGCGTTATGCAAGCACACAAGCGCCATGTCTGAAACACCCTATGTAAACCTGCATTGTTGATTAATGTAGCGCCATTATATGGCTATGAATAGGTTCCAATTGAAAAATGGCTTAGAATATTATATCATCATTTAAGAAAATCATCCGGTCATAAAAGGTCTATTCCCCCTTTAGGGAGTGCTCACGCATCATACCACTGTGCCTGATATATAAGTAAAAAAGATTGTCTGTAGATCACGGCGCAGTCGATGTTTTCAATAGCAGCAAAGACCAGAAACAGCTTAGCTGATCAATATCGTTTATTAATCATTACAACCTACCAGCCGCCCACGCTGAATAGAATTGAGTCAGACAGTGGCAATCAAAACGAATACAATATCCCAGTGCCATGTACTGCTTCATGGGGCTAGACAATCTCCTGATGTCGTCATTAGCTCTATGTCTAATTGCTGTTCGCATCGACACAAATTTTTCAAATCTTGGATGTCATCTCTAGCTTGATAAGAAAGCTTCCTGTCGATGTCACGATATTTTTCTATTGAGAGGATTTACAAGCAACATAAGCATGCATGAGATGGTAATCTAAATGATATGCGTCTCTCTCAGTTCAAGATATGTCTTCAACCTTAAAACCCACGAAAAGGAATGTCAAGATGATTAGCAAATAAGAAACAGGCCATAGCACACAATGATTCACAAACCTAGAACAATAAGGCGAAAAGTATGTACATGTCTATGTACAGTTCCCCCTAAATAGTTCGGAACCCAATAATCATTGCGCAAATCTGTATCCTGATGTACACGAACTCATTCAGCACAATGCACTACAATTGTACATATTATTCGTAATGGTTTATCTATCAATGGTAGTAACTTGAAAGATGACACATCCATTCGATGTCTATATCGTGGAGTCATATTTATTTACCAATACAAAGTCCGTTTTCTCTCCAGGGAAGATTATGATGACGTCAACTATCTCAAGTCCCTTTATACTAACTAACAAAGATATCGCGGGGTCGTCATCCCATCAATATAGACGCTCATTAATTATACGGTACAAGCTTGGCCCGTGATGATTCTAGATTTCTATTCAATGTACATTGACATAAGTATTGATATCCGGTCGAGCCTGGCACACACGAGGCTATTTTGTTCCAGCATCCACAGGGGGTTATGCATTAGTTCCGTCACGTGTGGTAATGACACAACTCGTCCTGCTATTGTGTGGTTAACATGGGTAGGTTGTGTGTTGTGATGCAGATGGTCAGCTCCAGTAAATACATTTATTCATAGAGATGACAACAGACAAGAAAATGATAGCTTAATAAAGCGCGGTCAAGGATACAACAGACATGTTATGGAACAATAACTCTAACCGAGCTAGATTATGCTACAAGATTAAACCATTTTCAATGTTTATTGACGCGTTATTCTCATCCGATCACGATTCTGTATCACTATGTCCACTGGGGAATTGTGGTAAGGAAACACTTTACGATTGACAAATGATTTTGGAACCAACATATAGCACAAGCTATTTCGAGATGTGGCAAAATTCGAAATCAGAACACTGAATGGACTATATTACAGTGTGAAATGACAAATGTCACAGCAGTTGAGGTTTCCTTCCATTGTAAATATGTCATTTAATAGGTAAAAAAAAGCTTAACATAAGCAGCTAACCTACAGTAGGTAAGGTGTCATCTTGCAATATAATCCAGTACGTTTTGTCAGCCATGTGTTATTAGCTTTCCGTTGCCAGGAACGAGGCTGGCTCTGTAGTGAGCAAGCATCAACCTAAAAATGGGCGTAGCATCTTCTGTCTTAATCACATTGTGACAGAGAAACAGGGCCTTTCGATTAACTGGAGAGAATCATAAAGGTCAGAACATAATACAGCTCGAATGTACAACCTGGTATCAGCACCAATAATGGATGTACCTGATGATCAGGGGTAAAATGGGGGAATGTATTAACCAGCGTGTTAAGAATGTCCGTTAGATGCCGCCGCGGACGTTATTTGCAATGGTAACGAGCAAGAGAGAAGACTACATGTCTGAACCACTGGTGACATCCCTAGTACTAACAGTGCATTGGATATGGTGGATATCTTGTGTATGAATAACGTTATGATAGGAGCATGAATGACGGTCCACTTACGTGCCGATAAGTGAGCGGTGAGCACACGGTTGTGTTCTTATAATGGCATACAGTGTAATTAATCATAATGGGCGAAACTCACATACCATTGAAATTGTCATGTCTACCGAGCCGTGTCTCTAAAAAACCGAAACATTTACCTCGCAGCTGAAGGCTCAGCAATGCCGACGCCTCAATACTAAACCAGCATCTCATACTGGCCTTACAAAACGCAGCAATAATAAGGAAGAGGTCATTTGCCGACAGGACTCATCCGGTATTTAATGAGATGATCCAATCATTGCATCGATAATGCTGTCCAGCTGCAACATATGAAGGGCCACCATCTATTTTGCATGCAACCTTAGCCTTAAAAAGTGCTTATACAAACAGATCTACTCCATGTGTGCTGTGCATCAACATTCCAGACGAAATATTGTGACCACTTACACTATCTAAAGGAGGGTTTGGGGATATCCTATTGCCGTATAACTTACATTCAAAATACGATTGCATAGGTGACGTGTTCCCGTATGATTAAATCCTGTGCGGTGCAATAATAGCTGTGATTACGGTGATATGTAGTTATATCCCTTCGGTACTATGCCAGACAGATTACATTGGCTTTAATATCTGCCTTTACACCACCTACGCAGCTCCGGCGGGTGCATTCATGGGCATGTTATTTATTTTTTTTTAACCATGAAATTATAGGCTTGATCACAGCAACTTCACGAGCAACTTGCAACAACGTATCGTTCATAACAGATCAGTCTTAGACATTTGCACCCGAAAGATCAACAGAGAATACACCATAACTCCATCGTCTTGAGATGTTTTGTTTCATTCCACTGATACATGTTATGAAGGTTTGCAGTTACTTGCAGCCATGTATGAAGAATGGGGAGAAGTTTACAGCTTACCCTTTTATCTTATTTCCTAAGCAACAATTTTGCTCATAGGTTTTAACGTGTCTACTATTATAAGCTGCCCAAATTACTTGCGTTGTTCCTGTGTATTGTATTATCTGGGGTATTGTGTATGTTTTTGTAAATGTTATGTAATGGGAACCCCAAACATCGATTATTCATCGATACAGGCTGCAAACCTTGTTTAAACAAATATTCCTATGAAAAGCGAGCTGGCGATTTAATATGCATGCGCAACTTCACTCGTTTCTGGCATAATTGTTCAAACTGCGCCGTTTTCAGTTTCAGGTGTATCGTATCGTCTACTGCAAACCACCATATTTGGTTTAAAAATTTACGTCCCGCCCAAAATAAGAAATGTTTACGAGAGACTAATTTTATTTCTTGGCACCCTCATATAATTCTTTGGGGTAATAACTGAGGCAGCGCCCGTCTATCCTTCATTACAATCACATCCCCTAGGCGACTATTAGAGAGTGACCTTAGACCAAATCATCGACAAGGTTTGTTGTAGTCCACCCTAATATCTGTATATGGCGTACTTTCTTTGAACAGCCAGTGACAGAAAATGCTAGCCTTGTAAATGCTGGTCATTTCATTGAAGTAATTTATGCATTAACTCCACCGTGTACCTTCACCCTTAGATGTTGGTGTGGGGCCTGTTGTGAATACTATCTAATTGTCTCCGTCCCGTATTTGCAAATGTTGATTGGATGGGACATCGAGCCAACGACAAATAAGTATGTATAGTATGTAAATGCAATATTTACGGCAACCATTCTTGATACGACGCACACACAGAGTAAACACTCAACAGCTATGAAGGGCATGGTTTGTCGAGTGTGTCACATGATAGTTATATCACTAACAATCCATCGCTAACTAGTGCAGGACTGACTGACGATGTCTCTGGTCTAAGTGGGGCTATTGACCAAGGTGCACCGCACACAAGGCTATATTAGTCGACAACTGGGTCGGCGTTGGTAGATTCACGCGCACACAATCCTCTACTCGTTCGGCTTTTTGTGTGTGACTTAATTGCGGTGGAGCAGCCCGTCAGCTCCATTGGTAACATTTATCAATACAGGTCACGAATATGGCGCGAATGTTATGGTAATATAAAAGTGACAAATTCAGTTTAACCCACAGGGATATTTCCTTCCTAGTAGTCTCATCACTACAATAATAACCCGGGGAATAACCCCGTCCTGTGCATCTCTTTGCAGTGAGGAAATGAGACTTCCAAAACTAATAATCAGACAATGCTGTGTTGTCAAAGGCCTTTCGCCAGGGAAAATGCTATGGGAACAGAGAAATGAAACTGCATTTGGGACCTTCTCCTATATTGTTAAGCACATATGCTTGGTAAAATATCCATCCAGTTTGGTGAATTTCAATTAACCGACCCTAACTGAAACATTGCGATACGTAGGCACATGATAACCATGTCGCATATGTCATTTTAACTAGGGTCGATTCCATCCTCCTTGGGCCTGCGTTGCTCAAGCTGAGGAGTATAACAATATTTAATTATGATAATATTTATCTTACAAATCATGTAACTTGGATGCAGGGGGTGGGCCTGAGTTTGATAGACTGCAACTCACCGAGCGTCCACACCCCAGAAAATACAATACACAAAAAATACTTACCATTGGGTTTGATAATAACAGACACGTGAGAACTTATGAGCGGAACTATTAAGTAGGATCAAGAAAGAAGAAATAGAAAGAGTAGCAGGGTAACTTGAAATGATTATAAGCAAGTTGTTGTAGCAGCTTCGCAAAAATGGAAATTATACCAAATATGTTAGAGACACGCTGCGAATGAGCCACTTGAATAATTTTCATTGATATTTGTGGTAGCGCCACCGCCACTGCAAAGATCCTGCGTATCGAGTGGCTTATATTTCCATATCAAAGACAGCTTTCTCTACGTTATGAGCTCTCAGTTTGACCCTATATAGAACTCAACCTTGCTGATCTCACTACCACAAGTGATGTACTGATAATGTTATAAGAGTACCAATGGGTTAAGTATGATTCAGCTAGATCGCTGATACATTCTCTGTTAATCAGTTTAAAGGTTGCCATAGCACTACTAGGGTCCCAGTTCTCCTTTTTGAAAAGTGTTACCCTGCGAATAAGCAGCATATTGTGAAAACTCAGTTTATTTTTTATATATATACATGGATGATATATATACAGATATATATATATATATATATATATATATATATATATATAGATATATATATATATATATATATA
Source organism: Urechis unicinctus (assembly GCA_034190875.2). NCBI lineage: Eukaryota > Metazoa > Annelida > Polychaeta > Xenopneusta > Urechidae > Urechis > Urechis unicinctus. The sequence continues at coordinate 61,244,151 of CM067351.1, read as the reverse complement.
TATAAAATATATATATATATGTATTCATGTATATATATATATATAAGCATATATATATATATATATATATATATATATATATATGTATATATATATGTATATATAATATATATATATAAATATATGTGTTTTATACATATATATTTATATATATATGTTTGAATATATATCTATATATATATATATTTATATATACATATAAATTAATATATATATATTCAAACAATTACTATATATATATAATTATATATGTATACATATACATATATAAACATATATATTTACATTATGTATATATAAACGTATATACATATACGTATATATATATATATTCATTTATGTATATAAATGTATATATCTATATATATCCTATATATATATGTATATATATATATATATATATATATAATATATATATATATATATATATATATATATATATAAAAACATATAGATATATATTCAAAACATATATCTGCGTATATTCGCGCAATACTGATATATTTAATTGATTTTGATTCATCAAAGTTTTGAAAATAATGGGTGTTATTGGTTTCATCATTGTAAACCATTAGTAGCGTTTTTCGATATTATTCTATGTTGCAGATAGATGAACTGTGAGATAATTTAGTTTTCGGTTATTAAATGTACAAATCATTAAAAACATTTGATACTTCAAATATACATATTCAACACTTTAGTTGCTCGTCGTGCACAACTTGATCTTAACATTATGCAGATGTTCTTTCCTTCTCCCAGGTTGCTATATTAATAACATGCTATAACGCACACAATTAATATGCCACATTCATTTCAAGGCAATCAAGTCACTCGTATTCATTGGTTAACAACGGAAGTGAAGATTACATAAGTAAATTTGCAGGTCCATCCAACAAACATTGATGTCGTAGTGACAGAATGGCACGGGGAACAATATCTGTCATGACAATCAGCCCTTATTTTATTTCAGCGGAAACGCATGTTCGTCAACACTGCTTAAATATACACCCTTCTAGACATGAGTAAGGACCGCAAATATAATATTATTCAAAACATACTCATGCAATTTCTGGCTCTAGTATTTTTCTTACATCTGATAACACAAGTTCGTCAGATAAATGAACGAGTGAGGTAAAGTGTTTACTTCGAGTTGTGAACTTTGGCCACGAACAGGTCATCGTCAGCTTGTACCAGTCGCCATGAATGACGACACATATAGCACAAATATACATATTGAGCTGTCCTATGAAGTGCCGAGTGAGTGGAGATGTAGGTTAGCTTCTAGTCCATGCAAATAACCAATCAGTGACATGCTATATCCATTACATCTATTAACAAACACAATTGAATCAATTTCTCCCCCGGGGAATAATTTGTTGTCATTCCGTAAACAACACAGTCTGAATCCGTCATATTGAGTCAATGATGAAAATTTAGTCATTGAATCAGGAGTGATGCACGGATCAATATCTTTTATGACAAACTATGCCTTATTGCACGGACATATTTGTCACGAGAAGTAATTGATATTTTCATCAATATCTGCTGCCCGTGTTATTAATAATCTGCACATCGGTCCACAATATCAACATTCCCAAGGCTGATACGAACTCATGTGTAGGCGTGAATGAGGGGGGTGGGGTGGTAATATTGCTGTCCATATTATTGCAAGCGTGTGAGAAAAACGTACGTGGATGTCCACATTAGTACCAGCGTATCAGGACGAGGCGGACGCTTTCTGTGCGTCTGTAGCTTGATAACTTGCAATGCTTTGATGAACATACATTTTGTAAGTGTTCGATTAATAACCAAATCAAATACGCCACAAAATCCCATATTAAAACGAAATTGATCTTATCAATACACATCAACTCCTGTGAAATTACGCAGGTGCCTTTGTCATAATTATACCAAAACTATCGTCTTTTTTTTGGTGTGAGACATGTTTATGTCTTATCTCTGATGACTGATGATAAGCAATCACATTTGGTTGTATATACTTACAGATGCTTTCACTCAATCAAATGGATTATAATTCTCGCCTTGTCGTGTATTGTCGTATTTGTTTCACCAAATCAACAGAATGTTCTCTTTTATTAACGCAGGTGTTATTCAGTAGCGATAATTAGTTCTATATAGTCAATTCCTTAATTGCCAACGACAGATTTATTGAGAAGTATTCATAGCCTAAGTTTAATGAAGAATTTTTAAATGAAATTGAACAATATTTGTTTCGGTTGTTTCCCTTGAAGGGTGATTCTCTTGTCGTTGACGTCAACCTGTAGGCGTGGGCCAACCTCGTCGATGGTGCTTCGTACCACATCAAGCTGCCACCAACAAGAACATATCTTCGGTTGTAACCGTGCAACTCAATGCAACAACTCGATCAATTGCAGTTCACCATTTCTTCACGCATTCCAATCACTCGTTTCATATCATACTCGATTGATCTCTATGTTCCAGTCTGTGCTGATGTTATTTCTGAGAACGGGAGGAAATTTGGCTTACCACAAAGTCCATTAGAGCAGGTAGTGCCAGCTGGACATTGTGAACATGAAGTTCCCTTCTTATACGGGTCCTGTCCAACGACATTCCCGCTAGGAAATCAGAGATAAAATACTCTATTTAAACGAAAAACGGATTCTGGGAAGCTTACCATCGTAAATCACTGAGGCGCTTACGCCGGTGTGTAGTTACACTGGGGTACTTACGCTGGGGTGTAGTTACACACAAAGAAGAGTGAGTTGCGCCACGTGGTAGATCCAACAACGATCGAATTACAGTAAGCTACTGCACATCCGACACGGGTGCTTCTGGCCCAAACCACCTGTCAAACAGTCCATATACATTCTCTGACTTTACAACGACTACCTGCACACCTAGCTCTCATTACTCACCATCACCTTTTACAAGCTGTTCACCTGCGTGTAATGCCCACACTGCTTGCCCGAGGCGCACGTTCGCGTTGCAAAGTTATAATCTGGTTTCTCATCGTACCACCTCTTGATGTCAGTACGTGCTGCGAGGGTTGGCATGGTGTTTCCATTCCCTCTAACGAGTAAATTTTGTCCCATCCTAGTTCCGTCACAGCTGTGTAAGTGCAAGTAGATATTCAATAAATATGAAGGGTTCATTTCTGAGTTCACATAATCATTAGGAAAAATTTCACTACCCTTAGCGATAACTATGGTAACAATACCGATATATATATATATATATATATATATATATATATATATATATATATATATATATATATATATATATATATATATATATATATATATATATATATATATATATATATATATATATATATATATATATATATATATATATATATATCTATATATATATATATATATATATATATATATATATATATATATATATATATATATATATTTCATGGATTATGCTTAGACCGTCTCACGCTGTCGTCAGGCCATGAGCAAACACACATCGGTTAGCCAGCTCCTGAGCGCGTTCGGCAATCCTCTCATCCCAGGACTGTCCACCAAAATGTATGATGTAGTCATGGTGGTAGTGGTAGCGTTGGATTGAAAAGAAAACTGAACAGTATGAGTGACTTTGCAGTGATGCAGCGATGCGTTCTTTATTCAACAGTCTATTCACTTTATTGCCGTCTCTGCTAAAGCCGGTTATTTTGGTTTAACCTACCATACGAGTCATATCCGCAGCGGGCTCCAATCGACGGAATTCGTTGTGCGCGTCTGTACATTGTTGCTTCTCTGAGCTAGACAGTTTGCATGGTGCTCCACAGCGGCGGTCATTACCAGGGTTTACGAGTGTCTCTGAATTCAGCATATCTCAACATCAGTTGAACATTTTCTTTATAGCTATATATTACAGGGTGCACCAAATTGCATGCATATTGTGAGCGTATGATCAGTTTGAATGAAAGGCTGATGATATTTGAACAGATAGGCCGAGAATAGTATCAAACCCAAGCCCAATAATTCAAGCATGATACAAATTACATTCGCATTACAGTAATCATTGGATTAACTCCTACTCACCGAACCACTCGCTGTCTCTGTGTAACAAATGAAACATTCCTTATTCCTTTAGTTTTCCAATATATGAATATCAAATCACATAAATGGTTAGAAGTCTACTCAACGTTGTAGTTTATTATTGCAAACAATTACATCTAACTGTCGACTTACATCGGGCTGCTCATTGCAGAGGCCAGCAGGCAAGCGATGATTGTCAGTTTCATCATGACGTTACAATTCAGCTGGAGAACTTGGTGTCAGGCGTTGACGCTGACCAGCTCTCTACAGTTTATATAGAAGCAGCAGATCTAATCAGTATGATAAAAGCAATGCTAGAGATTCAATGTACAGCCTAACCATGCAAATCACGAATTGATAATCGTGTGTCGACAGCGTGTCTTTCCCATGCCACATCACCTGGAAAAAAATGATCGATTATATAATAGAGATAAGGCGTCTCATAAGTTTCACTATCACCTGTATTCACAACAGATGTGCGTTAGAAAATGTGATATCGCCTAGTGCAATTATCAACATGCGATAACAAACAATGCTTTGAAATAATAATTAATAGCTCCAAGCCAAAATCTTAGAGAGCGCACTTTCGATGCGTTTGCACTTTGCTTTTAATATTGTGACATCATTCACCTTTCTACATGACAAAATGCAGTCAACGGCAGGAGGATCATATGAAAAAAGAATGAATTTCCTTTCCTACCCATAAGATATATGCGACTTCCCTAGTTAAATGTATATGAGTAGACCCAATACAAAAAGAGTTCATGACAATTGATGCCGCTTTCTGTTCCCCCAGCTGGTAATTGTGTTTAACATTACAAACGACGAGGAGACATTGGATACAATGACCCTTATAGGTACCCGCAGGCTGATCGGTTTAGGTACCCGCAGGCAGATTGTTGTAGGTACCCGCAGGCTGATTGCTGTAGGTACCTGAAGGCTGAACGTTGTAGGTACCTGCAGGCTGATTGCTGTAGGTACCCGCACGCTGATCGTTGTAAGTAGCCACAAGCTGAACGTTGTATGTACCCGCAGGCTGATCATTGTAGGTACCCACACGCTGATTGTTGTAGGTAACCGCAGGCTGATTGTTGTTTGTACCTGCAGGCTGATCATTGTAGGTACCCGCAAGCTGATCATTGTAGGTACACGCAGGCTGATTGTTGTAGGTACCCACAGGCTGAGTGCTGTAGGTACATGCAGGTCGGTCGCTGTAGGTGCCCGCACGCTGATCGTTGTAGGTAGCCACAGACTGATCGTTGTAGGTAGCCACAGGCTGATCGTTGTAGGTAGCCACAAGCTGAATGTTGTATGTACCCGCAGGCTGATCATTGTAGGTACCCACACGCTGATTGTTGTAGGTAACCGCAGGCTGATTGTTGTTTGTACCTGCAGGCTGATCATTGTAGGTACCCGCAAGCTGATTATTGTAGGTACCAGCACGCTGATTGTTGTTGGTACCCGCTGCCTGATCATTGTAGGTACACGCAGGCTGATTGTTGTAGGTACCCACAGGCTGAGTGCTGTAGGTACATGCAGGTCGATCGCTGTAGGTGCCCGCACGCTGATCGTTGTAGGTAGCCACAGACTGATCGTTGTAGGTAGCCACAGGCTGATCGTTGTAGGTAGCCACAGGCTGAATGTTGTAGGTACCCGCAGGCTGATCATTGTAGGTACCCACACGCTGATCGTTGTAAGTAGCCACAGACTGATCGTTGTAGGTAGCCACAGGCTGATTGTTGTTTGTACCCACAGGCTGATCATTGTAGGTACCCACACGCTGATTGTTGTAGGTAACCGCAGGCTGATTGTTGTTTGTACCTGCAGGCTGATCATTGTAGGTACCCGCAAGCTGATTATTGTAGGTACCAGCACGCTGATTGTTGTTGGTACCCGCTGGCTGATCATTGTAGGTACACGCAGGCTGATTGTTGTAGGTACCCACAGGCTGAGTGCTGTAGGTACATGCAGGTCGATCGCTGTAGGTGCCCGCACGCTGATCGTTGTAGGTAGCCACAGACTGATCGTTGTAGGCAGCCACAGGCTGATCGTTGTAGGTAGCCACAGGCTGAATGTTGTAGGTACCCGCAGGCTGATCATTGTAGGTACCCACACGCTGATCGTTGTAAGTAGCCACAGACTGATCGTTGTAGGTAGCCACAGGCTGATTGTTGTTTGTACCCACAGGCTGATTGTTGTAGGTAACCGCAGGCTGATTGTTGTTTGTACCCGCAGGCTGATCATTGTCGGTACCCGTAGGCTGATTGTTGTAAGTACCCGTAGGTTGATTGTTGTAGGTACCTGCAGGCTGATCAATGTAGGTACCCGCGGGCTGATCGTTGTAGGTACCATCAAGCTTATCGTTTTAGGTACCCGCAGGCTGATGGTTGTAGGAACCCACAGGCTGATTATTGTAGGTACCCGCAGGTGGATCGTTGTAGTAACATTCACGAAGAAGTCATGACCCTTCAAGCTGGAAAGAGAAACATACTTTCGAAAGTCTTGCGATATCACGAGATGCTACTGCTGCGGTGATCGCGGACCTCTGGTAGTCACTTCCACTGCTAAGGCTTCAGCACAGGCTTCAGTTTTTGTGAAAAGATGGCGACAAATATCTGGCTGTTGTCAGAGCTGTGGCTACATTCAGCACTGTAGCTACAGTCAGAGCTGTGGCTACAGTCAGAGCTGTGGCTACTCTCAGAGCTATGGCTACAGTCAGAGCTGTGGCTTCAGTCAGAGCTGTTGCTACATTCAGAGTTGTGGCTACTGTCAGAGCTGTGGCTTCAGTCAGAGCTGTGGCTTCAGTCAGAGCTGTGGCTACAGTCATAGCTGTGGCTACAGTCAGGGATGTGGCTACAGTCATAAATGTGGCTACAGTCATGGTTAATCGCTTTTGCACAATTACAACAAAGTCTTTGTCGCCTCTGTTTAATGATGATGCAACACATTGACTTTAGCCAATTCAACGATGTATACACGTTTGCGTTCATATGGAGCATATACAATACGTTACATATGGGTCCATATGGCACCAGACCGTACTATGTAACTGATACATTCTGATGTATGTCTGAATTCTGAGACACGGCTTAAGGCGAACATATCACTGGCACAGTCTCTTGTTGACGCATCGAGTATATTTCTACACATGTTATTGTGAGCAAGACGTTGAATAAAGTTACAGTTGTTAACAACAACATCTGAAAGATGCAGCTCTTGCGTGGGCGTTTTATTAATATCCATAAGAGCTGGTGTCATTTGTATTACGCTCAAACAAACCAGCGTCCATTGACGCAATACAGGAATAAATTGTGCATTGCTTAAAATTTTATTGAATACATAAAACCTGATAAGTCTCATTCAGCCGCTCGTAGCTTAATACTCGCGGTACATAACTTCTCTGCATATTATACAAATGCCATTTCCACGTTATAGACGTGCAACCTGAGCTAGTTTACGAAGTACGAACCCAGAGAGTTGAATCCAAAACACTTTTTTATTGGCCACAAATATGGTGTTTTTCTTGGAAACGAGCGAGTTAAAAAAAAAGATATCGTCGGTTACGAAATAAATTTAATGATGTATCGTTATTATCGATTCGAAACGTCGATGGGTTTTTTTCAAAAGCACTTCGCATTCAGTGTTTGTAATATGACAGTTGTGGCGTCAGTTATGACATAGAGTAGCAAAGACAGATGGATGTTTCGTTCATAATTTTATCAGGCTATTTAATTACGTGGCATTGCTAAGGCACGACAGTGAACATTTTTAATATCATCTTTCTTACGCCATTCCATTTTGTGACCATATCAGGGTAAATTTAACATGCTGCGTCCTGTCATGGCCTGATTGATGACGTCGCCAACAAGGCGACGTGACATAGCTATGACGATGTCCGATTACTGTGTAATAAGTACATTTACCATACAGATATACAGCTGAAGTCAACAATGGAGTCACGTTTACGTTTTTAGGCAATAATGACATTATGCAATTGCCAATTGGCAATGATAGCGACATGGCACTGTACAGTAAGCTAGCTTCAGTCTTCACAACTTGGCACGGTACAATACGCTTTCTGTAGTGTTAGCGACATGGGCCTGTACAATAAGCTTGCTTCGGTGTTCACTATATGGCAATATTCATTATGCTCGCTTCAGTGTTGACGACATGGCACTGTACAATACGCTTGCGTCGCCGGCTATTTGATATAGACGTGTTTTATGGACCTTGGTAAACACTTGTTGGCTAATTGGGACGTATATGAAGAAATGTAGTATGAATAACTCATCGTCTGGTCAGGAGGCAGCAAACAAGGATATAGGATCAGCGAGATCTTAGAAAGGAGATGGGTTAACGCCACCAAAACCACCCATCGATCCATTTGAATATCCCTGGGGAAGACTCTGGACTCACTCTCGTTGATATATATCTAAATGTTATCCCTTTGTTGGTGTTAAACCCATGTTTTACTCACATCACATGACCAACAACAAAGTATTTACATTGAGATTTTTCACCACTAATTTATGTCACCTACCCTGTCTTATTCCAGTGTGGCATATTTGATATTGGCTCTTTGACGAAGAATATGGACGGAGAAGAATATACTTTATTATTCGCTGACAGGCTGTTTGTCACTATGCTACAACTGGGATGAGCACGATCGATAACTGCAAAGAGATGCAGCTAGTATCCCTAGGTATGAACAGCACCTACTTTGATTAGGTATATTGTAAGGCTAACACTAAGAACGTAGTATCTAGATCCTATACATGGTTTTGATAATTAGGGTGTTGTGTGCTTATTGGTTGTTTTTGTCCATTAAAAAAAATGTAAGCAATACAAACGAATCGCTAAACTGAATTTATGTTGATTGAGAAATGTGATTGGTATTTCATTATATACGTCAATTCATATTATGCTATAAAGTTAACAACAGGAAATTGGTCAGAGTTTGCTGTTATATAAGTGGCAACTGCCAACCTATTGGCTGTACTGTCGCTAAAATTATGATTAGTATTGTCGCCCAATTTACCAACACATGAAGCTATGACATATGTCAGATGTCATGCACTAAGTTTGCAGTAGATAATGGAGGCACCTATTGGTGGTATTCTCACTAGACAAGTGCAATGCATCGGTGAAATCAGTCTAGCTCCCCAATTCAATTGCTGCTGATGATCATGGTATGAAGTGTGTATTTCATTGAACGCATTATTGTATTCATTTATGCCCAATATTGCGCTTTTAGGCTTGTATCATCCGAATATATTATGAAAGTACATAGCTTCCCCTCTTTGATCATCCTCAGGTAATACTCGATCATTTTTATTATCGATCCATAAGTCCGTAAAATTCCGATTTACGATTGAGGACGTAGTTTTTTGCGTTGTACGTAGACCGAGCGAGAGGACTATTGTCCTCAACATACTGGGAGATAGCTGAATACACACTGCGAACGGGCCTACGAGGGCGAGTCATGATCTGAAAAAATATGCTGGAAGGTTGTGGGGTTCAAATATCTATATATCTGCTGTAATCAGCTCGCTTCATGCTATCAAAAAGCGCCATACCTTTCTTGGTTCTATTGACAACGTTGAATGCCACGTTAAACGAACAACTATTAACAATCACATCTCCCATTTCCCATTTCTCCAAAGCTTACTGATAGAGTCAGTGATGAGTTGATAAGATGTTGCAATATTAACCCTTTTTACTCATCAAGAGTGCGAGTGCGCATGCGTTGGGCGATAAGGCCTTTAAGTGCTAGTAACGTCTTTTTTCGAATCCCTAATCAAAGTTTTAATAGGTGTATATCAGCAGTATTTTCGTCCATAGATGTCATTTTGTGGGGTTTTTTCTCAACATTTCCATCGATTTTTCGGACTGTATCATCAGGTAAATATGCCCTGTACTATGTGCTCATGTGGGCCAATGCTTACAGTAGCAGAGAGTAGATGCTGTCAAGAAGTTCCACAAGTTCTCGAGAAAGTAAAATCTATGGATGTGGCCTGTAATACAGCACACCCAGGATTTGTCTCTGGGTGCCTGTGTCCCTGGACACTAGAAATAGCATATAGTGCTAATTGCCAGCATGAGTGAGAATACTAAAAAATGGTCTAGTTCAGATGATACCTGATGAAAAATATTCATTCACTGAATGAAAAGTTGTAAAGATATCTTTATAATGCAGGTTATTCTGATTCACTGCATATCGCAGTTAGTACAGTGGTGCTGGGGGTATCTCGGCCGACATCGCAGATGCTACTGTCAGCCTCTGCTGTACTGAGAATTAGAGAAATTTTTTCCCGAAGGACGCTATGTTAACAGTCGTTCAATATTTTTGGCAGGGTATTTTATCCATCCTGTGTCATTGCACAGCAATCATCATGATTGAATTTCGTAGGCACATTATACAAGTAATGCTTATTCCATTCAGCTTACAACTACCAAAAATGTCAGGTTCTTATTCACTTGTCTGTGATAATGAAAATGGCAAAATATATACACCAGTCCAACATATATATTTACAAGATTAGTTCTCAGCAAACCACAAACAGGAAGCATATAGCAGTTTTGAGTTGCACCTCAACTTAGCTTACCTTATACCCATTTAATATTCAAATTAAGACTTTAAGCCATACACGTGCTGGGTTATTTGAAAATAAAAATGGTTAATATTGTTGTTTAACATCACCTTCAAAATCAGAGGTCATATCGTGACGGAAACCTCACCAATGATATTTAAGATGATGGGCCGGCAGCTGTGGTCTAGCAGCGTGGGTGTTTGTCTAGTTGTCCAAATGTGGCAAGTTCAAATCCCACTGTGTGGCACGGTGGTGCCATTTGGGTGATAGCATCTTAAATGTCTGTTCGTCATCATACATCACCAGTTTGAAATGACCTATGATGTTGAAAGTGAATTTCAACCCCAATATTTACCATTTATTTTTTATAAGTATGATGATTAGGAATAGTTATGTCCTTGTGCACCTGTTAACAGACGGGTAATTAAATGTTACAAGCTTGACTAAGCTGAAGCCAAAGGTGAGTAATAAACAGAGCTTAGATATTACTCGTAAAAAGAAGCAAATATCAATAGACCAACCACCAATATAATGCTTCTACCACCACCATCAACTCCATCACCACCCCTTCCCTACCCTATCACCACCACCACCATCATTCATCATCACCTTTAGAAACATTACTACATGACTCATCTAAAGAAGAAACCTATTCATATGCTGCCTCTCAGCCTCCTCCTTGTCCGGGTAGTGATCCTGGTTCATTCCCCGGAGTTCTGCAATGGGGTTCTTGAGCAGGGACTAGCTGAGAATTGTTCAAGAAGGCTCTGCATCACTCCCTTTACATATCCTGCATAAACATACACATAATTCCTTCGGGAAAACATGCCTCACATATTCGCAAATTTGACAGTAGGCCAGGGCTGAGGACTGGGTATCGCCCGATGAATTCCTAAGACAAGTTCAAGCTACTGCCAGGCAAGCATACATCTACATATGGCAGCCTGACGAGACAAATCTATATGTTATCTGTGGTACAGCCTTATAAAACTTGAACCGCCCCACACTGATCCCTACCGGCCATGTCAATTTTGTCAATGGGCAAGAGCAAATTCTGACCACTTTCCCAAGCGGACATGTGGTAGCTAGAGTTCCAGTACTGGAAACAGGCTACCAATATGTAAATGACTTAACATAATTGTCTACGAGGAAGGATCATAGCTTAAAACACCTCTTCCATATATTCCACCACAGATGAAACGTCTCGAAAGGCAGCATTCCACCGCTGCGACAATTTTCACATTTTGTTTTCAAAATCAGCACAGAAACATAACTAATGAGTTATAACTCGACTTTCATAGGGGAAATTTAAGGATAAGTATACTCACAGAATCTCAAGAAACCATGAATCAAAAACCGCTGATGAGTGTCTGTAGATAGCAATCAATTAGTGCGACAGCTAGTTTGCAAATAGAAACGTAGCCCTACAAGACGTCTGGGTATATACTCATATTTCCTGTTCGACCGGAGTTTATCGAAACGGCGTCCGTAGCAACATCTTTTGGTGACATATGACGTCACAGCGCCTTCGTTCATCTTCGGCTTGCGGTCGGGAAGTTCCGGAATGGGTTGTTTGTTTTTGCATATTTCTTGTTTACTACGCGTCGGATCGAAAAAAGAACTGCAAATTATTGATCAGAAAATCGCGTTCTATATGATCCCGAAGATTCATATTTTAGCCATTACTTGCACTTTAACACTATTGAATCTGTTTTGAACACATCGCCGTCTGGGCTATTGACATCCGTCAACGCCCGTTGTATGCATACAATGCGGCCTTGACAGCCCGCGGACCAGCGTAGCATTCCACATTTTGCAATGTGAGATATGTAACAAATGAGGACATTTACACCAACCCGACGACGCAATCGATTCAGCCAGATTATGAAGCTGGGCTTTAACAACTAAAGCGTGCTCTCTAGGCAGATCCATTTCGGAAATATAATGCGCGCAACTTGATATAAGTCAGAGAGCAATAGGTAGAAATACTTTAACCACTATATCGCATGTAGTCCCCTGGGCATCTATTCAATGCACAGTGGCTTGTTAGCCGGAGGAAGCAATGCAGGGCTGGGTAACCATGCGGAAGTACCAAGCGACTTCATAGATGCATGGCTGCACATTGGTTGTAAAGTTAATTAGCCTTGGATGGTCTGGTGCATATGGACAATGCTCATGAAAGAGAAAGGGAGAGGGAGAGAGCGAGTGTGTGCGTGTGTGTGTGTGTGTGTGTGTGTGTGTGCGTGTATGTGTGTGTTTGTGTGCGTGCGTGCGTGTGTGTGTGTGTGTGTGTGTGTGTGTGTGTGTGTGTGTGTGTGTGTGTGTGTGTGTGTGTGTGTGTGTGTGTGTGTGTGTGTGTGTGTGTGTGTGTGTGTGTGTGTGTGTGTGTGTGTGTGTGTGTGTGTTTCTTGATTGGCCTGGATCTGTAACTTTTCTTAAGTGACAGCTACCTTCTACCGTTCAAGGCACATTCCTTTACGGAGCCAATTGGCCTGTTGTTAACTTAAACCACAGACACCCATCAACGAACGGGGACAAAGCATCCAGGCGCCTGCTTTAGTGGAATTTGACTCCATATCACTTATGTATAATTAGCTCGTTTTGTGGAAACCTTGGCAACGTTAGTCAGCGTAACTCGTACAAGAAGCCAAACAAAACGATAAGGAGCTTAACAATGCCAACAGCGAGTTTGTTTATTTTGGTGGAAATTTTAAGACTGTGATATGCGATAGCTCTGTCTTTATAATTGGGTTAGCTGTCATAATTTGAAAACCGTATCTGTCGTACAAGATGAAAATGGTAAAAAGTATACTCCGTCGTACAAGGTATTATGCAAATGTATCACCCGTCGTACGTCGTAAGCAGGATAAAAGTGTCGGACAAATCTCAAAATCTGATCAGATGATTTCTGATAACATGCACTAACAACCACGCGCGCTTTCACGTTCGAGCATGTGATTCTCGGCGCGTCACACAGGGACCTTTCATTGCATTTGCATTGTCAACGATCAGTGAGAAATCCCGGGAGAAAATATCGACATGCTGAAACAAAATAGATATTTAACCAGCTGCACAGATAGGAAGAGAAAAACATAACCCGTCGTACAAAACGAAGCCCCCCCAAAACCCGTCGTACAGATTGAAAAACACACCCCGTCGTACTAATACGAGGCCTAAAAAAACCTGTCGTACAAGCCGAGAAGCCGAAAAAACATATCCCGAGCTTTTCTCACGAATTTTGATAGGATGAGAGAAAGGTGCAATGCGATAATACAGCATGGCGCTTGATAGTGAAATATCCCTTATCAGGAAACGATATGCGTAAGTTGGTGCTGCACTCTAACTACCATGTTATTGTCAATCGAGTACTTCAGTAACTCAGCCCGCGGGGTTTTATTTCACAAAACCCAAGCGCGATAAACATGACAATGTGCGACTACTGCCGGTTGTTTTCCGCCTACCATTAAGTGCTGACTTCACGCCTCTCAGAGCATCTATATAAACTCACTCCTCGCTAGCCTCAACAAGAAGACGTCTCTGTTGCAGTGTTTGTCAAGAAACGAAAGCACACTCGACAACCGTGGTCATCTGACGACTTATTGAGATGGTTGACAGGGCCTTATTCCTGCTTGGACTCGTTGTCTGCCTCACATCGGCAACGCCTCTTCATAATGTGACGGTAAGTTACTTTTAATTTAATTACACAACACCAGTCTCACCACTCTCTTATATGTAATAAAGAAATAATGACCCGCGGAAAACGAACATTCATACAGTTTGAAAATGTATCTGTCAAGAAATTTCTTGGCTCTATTTTCTTTGTAGATAATGTATTCAATGTTCTTGCAGTTTTTGTTCGCTTCATCCACATCCAAATTGCGCATTAGAAATTACCCATAGAGAAAAATCGTCATCAAACCTAGAAAGATCCATAAAACAGTAATGTCGGCTTGGTTTAATGCGTTGACATCGTGTTCAGACTAAGTTGTGTGCAATTCCAAAGTCATTAAGAAAAAAATCACCAACGACGGGCAATGTCTTTCAATTTACAATCCAGCAAGTCTATCGCTGCTAACCTCATTAACGAGGATGACCCATTTAATGCTAAGATAATACATTATTTGCGAGGATGTTCATCTATCTGAATGAGAGGGAGATAAGGGGTAACTAGGGCTGTATAAGGATTGAGGCAAAATCGCTTGAATGTCACATTTTGCGCCTGAACACTTATATTCTATAGAATGCTATTCAGATAATTTATATTAATAGATTGATATTTTCATGATAGATTGTACAATCTAATTATGCTAATAGCTTACATCTATGCAAAAATATAAGATCAACTGCCATCCCCCAACGACCTGGTACCTTACATTACTTAACAATGGAAGTTCAAAGGTTACATCATCAATCCAATTGTTTTTATGTACAGAGCACTTTTGACGTAGACATCGAGGAACAAGGTGAGGTCTTCCAGGAGCATATTTCCATTAACGAGGATGAGAATATCGAAAAAATTGAAGTACCGTCCCACATTGGAATAACAGCTACTGTCTTCGTGCACGATTTTAACCTGGTAAGAATGTCGATGCCGTTCCTGAATCCCAACTGATTACAAACACATGTCGCTAAACGAATTCCGCTGAAGCGTGCTCGGTACATTCTGTTTATCACAAGAACGCCTGAGAGAAAAGTAATTACCATATAAGCTTAAAGCGAACAGAAAGCTTGAGGGTATCATGAGATTGTATACCAGGCTTTTGTTACAGAACCTTACACTGAGGGTCATGACTGGACAAGGGTCCTGCTTCCTCACTGATCTGGCCGAGTCGATTGAGATGGGAGAGGCTAGTTCACCTAAGGAACTCAAATCATCGCTTCAGAAACTACAGGTATATATGTATGAAGTATGCATCAAACACGCTCTTCTAAACTATTTGTAAACTAAAGGTCTAACATAGCCCAAAACGATCTGCTTAGGCCAGTGAAAATCAAGCTGGGAAAATGACCGTGCTGGTCAACCAATGGGTCATGGGGAGTCTGGTGGAAGATGTTGTTCTGCGCATGCTCAGTGATGCCATGAAAAGCGAATGCCCCAAAAAGCCCATCCGCTGGCTCCATCGTCTCCACGACACAACCAGAGTCCACGATCATCATAGTCTTGGTAAGATCGATACGCATTCCAAGTTAAGCATATTTATGCCTCGACGTACTCTCGTTGCCAGCATTTGAATTTACTATGACGTGATGACAATCACTCAGCATATAATATGTCATGGAATTGCAATGTACAAGTTGGCTCTAAAACATAACGGACAATGATGACGTCACCCCAGACAGAATGACTAATATGCCTGAGATTTACAACAAAAATACTGAATGAATAATGATGTCAATTATCATTCTTACTTATACGTTATTGTATGATTCAATGTCAACGTAAATACGAGTTAATATCCATTAATATCCGGTTATCCCTATTTCGAATTGTTACATAGCTGATGTGTTATACAGATAGCGCCGAACCCGGCTGGTCCCGACAAAAACGCGATTTATTTGACCCCAAATGCCAGCCACAGAACATGAAATTCCGATGCAAAAAGCAATGGCTGTCATGTCAGTACATATACTACGAACAATGCGACGCTGAGAGGTGGCGCCGTGGGCGTCGAATGTACGCCAAGTGCCTGGACAATACTACTCTGCATATCATTGATACGGTGAGATATATACTTGGTCGCAACTTGTTGGTGTTCCTCGTCGTTTGAACGCCCCTGTCGAGCCCTCTGAGTCAGCAGTTCTAACCCATATGTGCTCTCATAGTTAGCACTACATTCTTCAAATATGTCAAATTCAGAGGAGAACAGGTTCCTCATGGTTTTGAAAACAAACAACACATCCCAGTCAATAACTCATAGCGGATGGGTTTACTTATCTGTTTCATACTGAAATATGATAAAACTCATACTTATCACATTACCTTTTGCTCTAGAAAAAACACACATTTTTCTTGGTGTTTCAGGTGAACTGTTGCAAAGAATGTTGTTCCGTGGAAGCGGAAGCCGACGACTTCTTCCAGTACTGCTGTTCCTTCATTGACTTCGACTGTGCTGGAGAGTAAAGTTGTTCATACAATCGAAGACCGACTGTCGTATCTCACTGATTTAACTTTTTGTTTAGTTCCCGATTTTTGTACCGTCACCTATACACTGGCAAAAATAAAGATCAAATTGAACTATCAATGTCTAGTGAGTCGAACCACTATATCACACTATTGAAATCATTAGAAGCAATTTTCGTATCGTGATCTGTGGTGTGGAGATGCACACGATACGCACTAGTGATAATGAAGACACAAACTCCAGGTGTAGGGTTTATAAGAACTTGAACTTTATTAGCTGACTTCAACTTTCGAATTTTAGATGTAAATTTCAGAGAGAGATGTGTTCAGCTCGGAGGCCAGGAGAGAACTCATCTTAAAATGTTAAGTGCTTCCCTCAACGACTAAGGCACGCCAACACAATTCTCATGGGGCATGCAGTAACCAGGCCTGTGAGGGTTGGGGCCTTCGGACGTTGCCTGGGCAGGATGGCCATGTGGCTCTGGGATATGGGGCATGTATGAGGAGAAGGGGAAGTGGCAGGTGACATGTAGGTCACACGTGGATCTGGGATACTGGGGTTTATAATTAATATCAGCTGTTACTCGATCAACTGATGACTGAGAGGGTACGTTATGATGAGGAGGAGGAATGCGATCAGGAATGAAAGGGACGGTCTAATTACCGGCGTGTTTTGAAGGTACGATAGAAGCGCCACTGACGTCTTTATAGTTCACTGCAGAAACGAAGACAGGAGCTTGCAATAATGCAAACCATTTAATTCGTGGGTGCAGGTGTATGTTTAACGTTATAATAGGCGTACATGAGGAGCAGGACGGCTATTTACATTAGTATGGACGTGTAGGTAAACACACGTGTCCCTCCTCATAACCTCATGAGTACGAATGTGTAAGTGAAGCACATAGCAATACTACGAAATCGGCGAGGTTTTGTATGGGGATACAATGATGGCGGACTCCTCCCCTTTGCTAACATAACTGGGGCGTAGCTGGGCCTATTACGAAGTATAGGCCCACTTGGTATGGGGGGTTTGGGGGACCTCCCCCGAGATTTTTTTTAAACTATAGATCCAATATTGGGCGATTCATTTTTGGAAACGATGTGTAGACCCGGGCCTACCGTGCCTATTGGAGCTACGCCGATGGCTAATGGTGCTTTTAAGCTCAGTCACATCTTCTTAGCATATTGCGCATAATGGGCAAAACACTTGTACAGCGAGTGAAGCTCGGGTCATAACCATCACAACAGGTAAGCATCTCTGCCTGTGCTGACTTCTTCAGTTCATGCCTAAGTAATCCGAATGACAGCATTGTAAGCTCAAAGCATTATGACATGCCATATCATCACCGCCTGGTTCGATGTTGGTATGAATTATCCCATTTTCCTTATTCCTCCTCTGTGACCCCAAAAGTGTACATCATCAAACAGATCTGAGACTAAATGTATATTGCGAGCTCATTCCAGCAATATATGATCATTTGGCGTGGAGGCAGATGGAATCCTTACCAATCTACAATAAACATCCCAAGTCACCAAGACAAACACGCACGTCCGTACTCATGAGGTAGTGAGGAGGGACACGTGTGTTCTACCTACACGACTGTACTAATGTAAACGGCCATTTCTTCCCTCCTGTGCGACTAGTATAATTAAATTATTTACGTTATGACAGGCACCTGGCTTCGTCATATCATCTACAGGATGTCGCCAACGTGTCCCAGACAAATAGCCTCGTTTCTAATTCATTAATGCGTGGCTGTAAACATGTTGTGAATTCAATAGACGTCAGCGACGGTCTCAAACGCGCCTTAAAACACGCTGGAAATTACAACACACATATCATCCCTGATCGCCGGGTGCATCCGTTATTGGTAAAGATATCTGATCGTACATTTGTACTGCACTCGACCAGATGACGGCTATGACAAGGTATGCTTATTAGGCTGATTCTGTGCATGTGTAGGTTGCTTAGAGCCGGATGGGGTGGTTGTACCGGGTGATGAAGCCAAAGAGCTCGAGAACAAATATGAACACGCCACCTGTGAGCAGCGAGGTGCTTTGTCATAGCGACTACATAAATTACATGGAATTTCCTGATTAATTTGATGACGAAGTTGCCTCACACGATAAAAACAACCTAGACACTCAACATTAGCGGTCAGATTCCTCGCCAGGAGACGTGGGATAAACAGTCCCATAGGATTTTGTTGGTTTTATTAAAGCACTAGTTTGAGTGAGCCCTCTTAGCAAAGCAATGAGCTCTTTGATATGATTGATTGGTATGCATAGCACAAGCGACTTGTTGTATACTCACAGCTTTATGTGCTGGGCAGTCAATTTTCTCAAATGTCAGCAAAACTGTGCCCCCTTTACCACTATAGGAACCGATCGCCACTATTTGTATCATGCAGTGTGTTAAGTCAATTGCCCCCAGCAATAAACAGCCAGCGAGGTATTTGTTTGTCATTGTGTATGTTCGAAATAGTCGAGTGCCATAGTTGCAGCTGATTTCTGCACTATAATCATTTTTCGACATTCGCGGCCTTGTTAAGCTGTTTATCTCTAGTTCGATTTCATACCGATGGATCAATCTTGTCAATGGAGTTATTGCTGACTGGTAGAATCAACACAAGCTCAACAAACGATACAGTAGCCGGACGAATATAGCATTACACGGGGCATTAGTGATATAATAAACACAGACCGAGCTCGGCCTGCTATTACCACAATAAATATTGGACAATATTCCTTTCCGTTTGACGTTTAATTAATGAGTCATAAATATTGCACCATGTTTTCATTCCCGGTTTATCAATTCATAGGAAGCTCAGTATCTCTCCTTTGCAAACATAGGCTATATACATTAATGGATATGAAACGACAACGCTTTTATGATATGATGTTATTAGAAATAGGAAATATACGACCGTTTAAAGGTGGTGGTAAACTATTGGGACAGCGGCGTTTATACCCCATTACTTCCAGATGATGACAAGCATTTTGAAATTACGATAGCGCCATAACTTTCAAACAAATCATATCGAAATATTGTTTGGATGATCGATATGCTTCCAAATATAAGTATATATATGCATAATTTGTTGCTCATTAACAACAGGGCATATCCGGTGGGATCTTATCAGTCATCATGTAAACTAGCAAATTCTAATGATTACAGAATCTGACTGTAAAAACTTGCATCTACCTGCCAACCTTTGTCAGAGGTATAAACCGTTTGACCTGACATACACATATGTTAGACTGATGGAGAATTATGCAAGCGTTCACGGAATAACAAAAACTATACATAAATTGTGTTGGCATATTTACCGGTAATATCTTCGACTGACTTAACTGTGTCGCTGACGAGTGTTTAACAATTTGTGGCATGTCTCTTTCATTTGAGATATTGCCCAATAGGCAACGTGTACATAGAACTTATCATATTTAGTAGCCTAACATATGATGGCACGGTGAGCAAGTTTTACATATCTCCGATAGGCTTTTACTGGTTGAAATTGTATCACTGGCTAAAAATCTAGATGATTAATTTTGCAATATTTACTCAGCTGATAGGGAACTTCCAGAGAGAGGATATACAGATAGTGAACGCGCAGAGAGTGGAGGTACAAATAATACAACGCACAGATAGAGGACGTACAGATAGAGGATATACAGATAAGGGACGTTCAAAGAGAAAGCGAACAGGGGGTTCAGATAGTGGCCGTACATATAGAGGACGTTTAGATAGAGGACGTACAGATAGCGGATGTACAGATAGAATACATATAGATAGAGGACAAAAAAAGAAAATATTAATAGATGACAGAGAGGGGAGGTAAGGATAGAAGACATAGTGAGAGAGGACATACAGATAGCGAATGTACAGATAGAGGACATACATATAGAGGACGTACAAATATAGAGTAGGTACAGAGAGAGGACGTACATACAGTGGACGTTCACATATAGAGAATGTTCAGTAAAGTAAATACAGATAGAGGACATACAGATAGAAGACATATTGATAGAGGATATATAGATAGCGGACGTACATGTTGATGACGCACAGATAGAGGACGTTCGGATAGAGAACGTACAGATAGGGGACACGGAGATATAGGACGTACAGATAGAGGACGTGCAGATAGTTGATATACAGAAAGAAGTCGTTCAGATAATGGACGAATATAGAGGACGCACAGAGAGAGGACAAACAGACAGAGGACGATCAAAAAAAGGACATAAAGAAAGAGGACGTTCAGATAGAGGACGAACAGATAGAGAACGTACAGCAGCTCTGTGTTTACATAGCTGCTAAGAGCGCCGGTATACAGATTGTCGATATTTCCCGCAAGCCATCATGATGACGGCATTAACCACAGACTTTCATATCGACGACAATTACCAAAGGATTTCCTGTTGACGAAAGTTACCGCAGGCTTTCATATTGAATATGTTTACTGCAAGCTTTCATAACGACGACATTAACCGCATACTTTCATATCATTTCCAGCTGACTTTTATATCGACTACAAACAGGTTCGTAGAGGGATAAAATGCACCGCATTTTTTCCACAATGCATTGATTAATGAGTTTTTGTGATGATCTAAAGACACTGGTCCAATATCCCTGTTCGTTGCCTTCTGCCCAGACGATGAGTTATTCATAGAAGATATCTTTACATACAACCCAATCAGCTAATAATGGGTTACAAAGGTCCTCAGGACAAGGTTAAAAATCGCTAAGGCGGCCACACAAATAGGATATTTCTAAGACATCAACTGGAATGGAGATATATATAGCATTTAGAGGCTTGCGATGCGTCGCACGCTATGATAATGACATGTGTCAAGCTGCTATTGTAAATGTGTTATTGCACTATTGAATATAACGTATTATCTACGAGCTACACAACCTGCTGGCTTACAAACTGCTGTTCGTAATTTATATGGTGTGCCAGCCCTAGCCTTAGTTTTCTTTATGGCCTGGGAAAAGAATGTATAACTCATTGTGCTTTTACTCTCTATTTGCTCAGGTCTTTGGCCAAGGTTTACGGCCATTTTACGGCCGCCTGCCATGAAGAGGCACCATGCATATCACTCGGTGTAGTAGTATCGCAAGCAGCAACACCATTATTCCTAATGCTTGTTTCAAAGGCCCAGCATGAAATTGTGTTTTCCTCGGTACAATCATTATCAAAGACATATCATACCGCGTCGTATCTGTTGTGGGGGTAAATAGGGTGAGGGAGGTTGAAGGGGGTCGGCCATCATTTAGATGCCGTTAAGCTTGTTTTAACCTCTGGTTATGTCAGGCACCCCATCCCATGTTGGTAATTGACATATATCTCCCTTAGCACTAATGAAACAGTGAGCCTATTTGGCTATGAGCAGGTATCTGAACAACCTTACCAATGATAGTGTTAATGTAGGAGATTCTAGAAACATTACATGGCATATAGCTTATTCCAACACCAAGTGGTAGCGCTATCTTCATTTCACAATGCTTAACATCATCTGTGGAAAGAGGCTTTAAACTGTCGTAATTTTCCTATTTTTATTAACATCATATAATTACAGTGTCGTCGTTTCATTTCCTATAATTTTGATGGCCTACGTTTGCAAAGGAAAGATACAGAGCTTCCTAGGAATTGACATTAAGGGAAATGCAAAAATGGTGCATCATTCATTGCTCATTAAAAAAAATGTCAAACTAAAAGGGATGTTGCCTAGCAATAATGGCGTGCACGGCATGCCGAGCTTGGCCTGAGGTGGCTATAACACACATTGCCCCCCCCCCCCCCCCTCCCACTTCAACCACAGGTCCAAGAATCGAGCATACGATGTATGAAAACAAAAGTGTGGACATTCACACACAGGACAGAGGGTTTCACGTGGGTAACCTCACGTACGGAAAAGTCTTTATTTCGTATTGTGAGCATGTGTTAGATCAACTAGTCAGCAATATCTCCGTTGACAACATGATCCATAAGTATGAAATCGAACTGGAGATAGATAACTTAATTAGGGTACAGTGTGCGTATATTGAAACGATACTCGGTCAAAGGCTAGCTGCAACTGCATTCGACCACTTCGAACATATAAAATCACATACAAATACTTTACTAGCAGCCATTAGTTCAGACGATTCACCAAACAACATACTGCATGATACTAGTTAATTGGAGCAATGTTTTATCGACATTTGAGTCAATAGACTGCTGGACGCAGGCTGCAGTGCTGATTATACAACAAGTCATTTATGCTATGCATACCAATGGGTC
The DNA here is from genome assembly GCA_034190875.2 of Urechis unicinctus. Lineage (NCBI taxonomy): Eukaryota > Metazoa > Annelida > Polychaeta > Xenopneusta > Urechidae > Urechis > Urechis unicinctus. Next base: position 61,221,116 of record CM067351.1, on the reverse strand, counting down.
TCATCTCAAATATTATCGCTACGCAAATTCGATTCACCCCATCTAGCTATGAGCGAAACACATTGTGTTACCATTAAATCAACAAAATCAAATGGGAATGTTGATGTCACATCTCGGGGCTCGGCGTCTGGCTACTTATGTTTAAGTTATGGGTTCCTCCGATTGATCGTGGCGACTGCAGCCCGTATAAATCAGAAAATTTCAGGCAATCGTAAGAGATACCGTGACAAAGAAAAACACATTTTCTCGGCAGGAGGCGCGAGTGAGTCCTCTTAGCATAGCTAACGCTCTTTGGCCTTATCGTGTGAGCCATCATCCGGTACCAACCGTCAATCTGCTTCTTCATGGTGCAAACATGAACAGAATCAGCGGAATAGGCATACATTGTCATCGCCATCTTGCTGTCGAGCAGCACAATCTATGATCAGATGTCTTTAACAATAACGGATGCAGCCTGCGATCAGGGATGAAAGGCGTGATGTAATTATCAGCGTGCTTCCAAGGCGCAATAAAGGCCGTCGCTGACTTCTGTGTAATTCACAATAGATTTACATCCACGCAATAATGAATAAAAAAAAGGCTGTGTGTCTGGGACTAATTGGCGATATCCTGTGGATAATAAGGCTAAGACAGGTGCCTGTCATGACGCAAATAATTTAATTCGTGGGTTACATTTGATGTCAGGCTTGGCGTTTATTAGGCATGCATTCGGAGCAGAAATGACCGTTCACATTAATACAGTAATGTAGAATGTAGGGCTGGCGTTACTGCGGTATGAGTGGGAAAATGTCGTTTCGCAGAGCCTTTCCGCTTCCAAAACACGTCGCACAGCTCGGGGCGTATTTGTCTCGTTTACCGCTTACCCGAGCCATTTGTCTCACAAGATCTACACCTTTATGTCTAAGCTGAGGGCGTAAGCAATGCCGAAGTCTTAGCACCCAATCAGCATCGCAGACCAATCTCACCAATCGCCATATATGCGGTCGATACCATTGTGTAATAATGAATGTTGTTCCATCGATAGGAATAATTACCTTCCAATCATTAATGACGCACCACACAGAGAAGACATGTTAACATGAATATGAAAACACGTCGACCAACGCCCAAATACATCTTGATATATCCATGATTATGTTTATAAAACTTAGGAAATTGCATTTAAAAGCTTGAAGTGAATTAATGTTTTGAGCAAAAACAGGGCCGTTAACTATTGTAAGCCATAATTTGTGAGATTTCCAATATGCAGATAAGTAACAGTCCAACTGCATGTTAACCTATCTAGCCATTGAGACAAGGCGCATAATCCGCATACAGTTCCTTGCGTTAAAATTATTTGCATACATTGGGTTTTTTTCTATTATCACGATGGTGGCATTATCGAATGTGTCCAACAACTGGTCCTAAGATAAATAAAAACAACAACATGGTTAAAGTTGATTCGACTTTCAATTTACTCAATGTAGCCTGAGAATCAGTTTTCATGAAATTGCAATATTTAATGTGGATAGATAGGTCTGAACTATACATCCCCGAAATGATGTTCTTAAGTTGGTTGTAGCTTTAAACCCCTTTAATTGACTACGTCCAGATCAAAGCTACCAGAAGCATGTTGGATAATATTCATTCATTCCCATGGAAAAACTAAATGTTCACAACTACAGGTATTATAAAAATATCAGCAGAAGGCGATCGTCAGCTCGTTATAAGTAGTAGTCGCAATACAAATCTTTAACTTCAAGAACAATATAATATTGCATATTGGAAAAGTTGATATACCAAATGGGTGGTAATTCTCAATGTCGGCGGGGCACAGATTTATGTACCATTATTAATAAAAAGTTGATGATGAGTTCTCGGGATGAATAGATGAACGTACCGTAGTGGCACAAATCATATGCAGTTCAGCTGGTCCTTACAAGAAGGCGAAATTCAGCTCTGGTCACCATAACCTCCTAAACCAACAGTATAAGCTATGCGCTGGGTTTGGCAACATCTGTTTTGTAGAAAAGCATGAAACGATTCATTCAGTAAATGATTTTCGAATATGCCTTCCATAATATTTCCAGTATTTAAAAAATGGCAGCGCATTTTGGTTTATTCGTTTAGAAGCTGGGGGTAAAGTTTATTAAGCATTAAACCCTTCCACAGCGTGTAGAAATTGATCTTGCGAAAAGAGTATTATGTCGTGTTGTTTTATCCTCAATCTTTAATGATTTAACCAGGTCAGTGGGTTATGGTATTCGTTAGTGAATGCAAAAACAACTCAGCAATTGAGAAATCTCCCCTTCTTTTCTCTTGCGACGTAGTATAATGAGTTTTGCCCAGCTGTTGACCTACAGTTTGTTAGTTTATTTTACCGAACGTCACTGTTCAATGCCGTTGGGTTAGTTCTTATTTTAACAACTATGTTGTCCTCCAATTATTGTTTGAATAGTCTAGTCATTCTTTGCCATACTCACACGCTGTCGATCTGTGAATTGAATCAGGTCTTCAGATCGTCCGAGAAAGTACATCAGTCGTAGAAATATACGTTAGTAACCTCACATATGGAAAAGTCTATATTCTCCGGATTATGCATCGTTTTTTGAGAATGCGTAAGATCAACCAGTCAGTAATATCGCCGTTGACAACTTTGAAATCGAACTGGAGATATATAATTGAATAAGGGCACTGTGTGCGTATATTGAAGCGATACTCGGGCAAAGGCTAGCTGCAACTATAGCACTCGACCATTTCTAACATACTAAATGACAAACAAATACTTTACTAGCAGATGTTATTTCTGACAATTCATCAAACATACTGCATGATACTAGTCGTAGCTACCATACCAGTTCACATACCGCTAATGGAAGCAAAGTATTGTTGACATTTGAGTCAATAGACTGCAGGACGCAGGCTGCAGTGCTGATTATACAACAAGTCATTTTATGCTATGCATACCAAACAGTCTCATCTCAAATATTATCGCTACGCCAAAAAGGTTAACTCCAACTAGCTATGAGTGAAAAACATTGTGCTACCATAAAATCAATGTTGATCCAACGATTCAGGGATCGGCGTCTGGCCGATAATCTATAAGAACACATTACCCCAGGAGGATAGCGCACTATCTGTAAATAGCCTGTGACATAAATTAAGTGAATTCTGGCCTGAAGATAAGGTTTTCATGACATAATGCATTAAGTCCGCCCTTCACTTCAAGTCCCATATATGTTAATGCTCAATAAATAAATGATATACAGAAAGCGACATTGTTGAACCATTTTGGAGGGGAGGGCATCTCGAGGTTGGCCCATGATGACTTACGCTTATCAAGTCACGGGGGTAATGCCATAACACATCTGGCTATTATGTGGCTAACGTGTGTAGGTTGTGTGGTGGAATAGATAGTCAGCTCCAGTGACTACATGCATTCATAGAGATGACATAAAACAACAGAAAGATAGCTTAATTAGGTGAGGTCAAGGATACAACATACATATTATGAAACATTAACTGTATCATAACTAGATTCTGCTACAAGATTAAGCCATTTTCAATATGTATTGTCACATAACTCTTAATCGATCATGATTCCGTATCAATATGTCCACTGGTGACTAGTAATAATGAAGCTCTTTACGATTGACAAAAGGCAAATCACATCTACCCAAGCATTTGTCCTGCCTACCGAGCCGTGTCTCGCAGGAACTTGCCTCCGAAAGCGAAACGTTTACCTCCTTCCCAGCTGAAGGCTACGCGATGCCGACGCCTTAATACTAAACAAGGATCTAAAACTGCAGCAATAATAAGGCTGCTGTCATTTGGGTTCTGTCGACAGGACTCATCCGGTATGACTAATACATGATGAGACAGTTGTGGACTACAGAGACGCATATAAGTGATAATTGGATGGCAGCACCGTCATCCATTCACGACGGACTAAATCAGACTCACATCAGCTTCGAACATTTTTATGGGGATATTTGTAAATGCGATGATCAGAATAATTCACCGATAATGATGTCCAGCTGCAACATATGATGGGTCACCATCTCATTTGCAAGCCACCTTAGGCTTAAAAGGTGCTTATACAGATCTGTGGGCACACATTGCTCAGCCATTTGTTCATGGATTAACAATGATATCATGACATCTATATGAAGAAGAAGTTTGTTTCGATCTACTCTATTAGCTGCGCATCAATATTCATTAATGAAATACAGTAACCACTAACATCATCCAATGAAGGGGTTGAGCATGTCTTATTCCAAATGACATACATTCAAGACTACGATTGCATATATATATATATATCTATATATATATATATATATATATATATATATATATATATACATATATACATATATATATATATATATATATATGTATATATACATATATATATGTATAAATATATATTCATATATATATATATTCATATATATATATATATTAATATATATATATATATATGAACGGAAGAACTGGGACCCTCATATTGCAATAACAGCCCTTAAACTGATTGACAGACGGAATACATCAGCGCTCTAACTCTGTTTATCCTAACCCCTTGTTACTCTAGTAGCATTATCAATACATCACTCGTGGTAACAAGAGCAACAACATGAGGTTCTATAAAGGGACTAGCTAAGGGTTCATACAGTAGGAAATGCTGTCACTGATATGGAAATATAAACCACTTGAAATGTCTCAACTCTGCAGGGCGGTGGAGTTACCACTGATTGGAAGGGTCACTGATATGGAAATATAAAGCACTTGAAATGTCTGATCTCTGCAGGGGCGGTGGGGTTACCACTGATGAGAAGGGCCATAATTGTCAATGAATACTTTTCATCAAGTGGATTAATCCCAGCGTGTGTCCAATATATATCCAATGACATGCAGTAGATTACCTTCTCTGAGTGTTTCTCAGAAACGTTCGACTAGTTCCAACAGTAATAAATGTTCGCTCATTGAACCATTACTATGAACATGTCGTTTCTGCAGAGCATCTATCACCCATGCATCAGTTCAGCCGCAGAAATGTCTTACAATAATTCGAACTCATCTCAGGCGATTACTGCGTCACGTGGAATTATCTTTTAGGCGTACCATTTACCAAAACTGCTATGATGGATCTGTAGGGTTGTTGATCTGCTCTGCCTTTGAAGAGTAATGTGATTGGATGGCTCATGATATTATTTCTTTCTTTATCCTACTCATTAGCTCTGCTCATAACTTCTCATGCTTCTCTGATACTGCGTGATATAGACCATAAGATTTATTGGCATTGTCCGTTGGCTTCCTAACTACAGAGTATACCACGTTTGCGTAAGTAGAAAGCTATTGCTATTAAAACAAAACCAGTTCGCATGAACCCTTGGAAGTCAACGTGTCGGTTGGTTGCCTTGTGACGATGTATCTTTAGTAATTCAGCTGTTACTGTAAAATTAATTTTAATTCGCCAACTCTCATGTTTTTTTCACCGAGCACATTGTTTGGTTAAAAGATATAAAAGAAAGTCCAAATAGCATTTTTATTTCTCTCGGGTAATAGCAATTTCCCAGGCGAAAGGCCTTTGACATACGGTATTGGATGATTATTACTTTTGCAAAACTCATCTCCTCATTTAAGTGATATGCATAAGACGGGTTTAATCCCCATGTGGATAGTTCTCACTGCTGCGACAAGACGACATCGTACCCCATACGATTTCACTGTCGAATAAAATTTCTTTTGCCTTGCCACATACACTCCCAATGATCTATCCCTGTTGGTGAAACAGCTTTGTCACTGTTATATTCTCATAACATTCGCGCCATATTCTTGACCTGTATAGATAAATGTTGCCAATGGTGCTGACCGGCTACTCCGCCACTTCAGATGCTGCGCGATCCAACCAAGTCACCCCCACAAAGGCCTGACGAGTAGAGGATTGGTTCAGAGTGGACACTTAATATACCCGAAGTTGAAAACGGGCGCAGTTGCGCATAAGTAGTCACTCGTCCAGGTCGCTATCCATCAGAATATTCGTATAAACAACGTTTGCAGTCTATATCGATGAATTATCGATAATTTGGGGTTCCCATTACATAACATTTTGAATAATACACCATACCCCAGATAATACAATACACAGAAACACCTCGAGTAACTTTGGCAGCTAATAACAGCAGAAGCGTAAAAATTTATGAGCGAAAGTGTTGTGTAGGACTGTTATGCTGACTGATGATATTGATGACCTCACACGTGGTATATCTACCTGTCTTATTGTACGGAAAGTATGGGCCGTTGTGTGTGATACCATAGACATTAACTTAAGCATATCCTATTACATCGAATATGAGATTGGGAGCTTTCCAACCCTCGTCAAGGGACACGACACGCATACTATGTACTGATAGTGGTAACTGAGCTATACTGCAACTATGCCATAATATGCAGGATACAACTATTTAATTGCGGATCTGTAAGTCATCACAGTTGCTATCTCCCTTCATATGTACCTCAGATGGTGGTATGTGTTCTATAACAAACGCATAACCTACCATATGAAAGGATTGATAATAAGGAAGCATATCGTCAAAACCTCCATCGTGCATCGAAAGTGTTAACGACACGCCACTGTTCTGTTAGCTTGCAACATTGTTAACGTCATTACGGTCGCCTGCTGTAGTGTTGACGACATGGAACTCTTCCTTACATTAACAGAGGTGATAACAAGATTAAGCTTTGCTTGGCTACACCCCACAACCTTTGCCATAGACATCTACATAAGAGATAAAACGAAGCTTAGCCCTTGATAATACTGCCCTGAGATAATGAAAACAAATGCATGCTAGGCCTGTGCAACACGAATTACGATAAATGTTTTTGCCTTTGGCGATGTTCCTACTCTGAGCGATGTGCAGGCTGCTTCTGCATGGCAGGTGGCCATTCAATGGCCGTGGGCGATTACCTAGAATATGAGCAAATAGTGGAAGTTAGAACTGAATGAGTATTGACGCAGTCCAACTCAGGGGTATTCTGAGGGAGTTGCGCAACATGTGAATTCTGAACATCAACATTTTGGTCAATAGGCTGTGTATCTCTAAAATAATGGCGTGAATAAACCAACTAATAAACAACTATATGTTCGATAACGTAGTCATTCCACGAGAACAAAAACGGTACATTGAGCAGTGCAATATGACATATCTAGAGTTGTAAGGTTGTATACAGCTTAAATGGGCAATAATCATCGTTTACAGCGCATCGCAAGCAGCCAAATGCAATATATATCTCCTTTCAAATCGATGTCTCAGTAACATGCTGCTTGCGTTGCCTGCTATTTGATGTAGACGGGTTCTATGGACCTTGGTAAGCATTTATTTGCTAATATGAGGAAATGTAGTATGAATAACTCATCGTCTGGCCAGGAGGCTGCAAACAAGGAAACAGGATCAGCGAAATCTGAGATGGCTTAATGCCACCAAAATCGTCAATCAATCCATATCCCCCAGGAAGACTCAGGACTCACCTCTCGTTGATATATTTCTAAATGTTATCCCTTTATTGGTGTTAAACGCATCTTATGTTTTACTCACATCATATGACCTACAACAAAGTATTTACATTGAGATTTTTCTCTAAAAATTTTTGCCGCCTACCCCGTTAATCTCCAGTGTAGCGTATTTGATATTGGCTTTTGACAAAGAACATGGATGGAGAAGAATATACTTTATTACTCGCTTACAGGATGTTTGTCACTATGTCACCATAAGTTTCACAGTAATCTGGAGCCTCGACAATATTATTTCCAGAACAAAATATGCTTATGTCGACCAGATTTATCCGCCAAAGCTAGTGAAATGGGGGTTTATCTTGGGTAGCGAAACGGCGGACTTAGCAAGCAGTGAATGTGCCTTCTCCTGAATGTCATTAGGTATGCTGCCTTTGTTAATAATGCCTTCTTACGTTCAAATCAGCAATGGTACGCATATCCTTGGATAACCACCTACATGCATAGATAGGCTGACGCAAGTTATAATATTGGTCCGGGTGCCCTATAACAGGCAAGAATACGAATACATCAGGTGATAAAGCTATCAATGGGTTGAATGTTATATGAATACCTCACCGTCTGGGCAACAGAGAGCATTAACCGTCCGTCTAGGTTGGTTTATTACTAAATTAAGCTGAGAGCTTTAAGAGACGATGGCTCAACATCAACACACGTACGCATCGAACCCGTTACTTAACAGTGCAAATGATGACCCACGATCAATCTTTAAAACGAATGACATTCAACCTGAAAAACAATCATATTACTCACAGAAAACTGAGAGGCATTTCCTGTCTGGTCTGCTTACATCAGGTGCTAGGCAATAGACCTCAGCGCCATCCCTATTGTAAATTATATGTTAAGCAAATCGCCGACAATATACATATAGTTGCACGTGTACATAGGTTGTTAGAAGAACGTAGTATGTAACAGTCAACAAGATACAGACATGTAGCGCAAGACATATGTGTATGTGTGTCTATGTGTGTGTGTCTGTGTGTGTAAATGTGTGTAAGTGTATGTGCGTGTGTATGTATGCGTGAATGCATGCGTACTTGTGTGTGTGTAAGTGAGAGAGAGAGAGAGAGAGAGAGAGAGAGAGAGAGAGAGAGAGAGAGAGAGAGAGAGAGCAAGAAAGGGGAATACTGCGTGACTCAACGGAGCATAATCAAGATTTGCGTTTGTTACGTAAACGTATATCTGGTATAATTATCAGACTCTGAAACGCAAACCTTTCTGGCTTAACTGCCATTTAATAGGATCCGTGCAAGTATCACATTTGCACGCTTATTACAAAATAACTACACTCATACAGCAGCGCAAATACGTTATTGATGTCTGCGACCCAATATTTGGTCATTATTGACCAGAAATCACCCTTCTTGGCTCAATATAAGAAAAGCATTAATACTACACAAAACTATTTGTCATGGAATTATTTAACCAGAAATGTGATTGGTATTTCAATATATAAGTTAATTCATATTATGCTGCGAAGTTAACAACAGGAAAAAGGTCAAAGACTTTACGGTTATATGAGTGGCAACTGTCAACCTGTTGGCTGTAATGTCGCTTAAATTATGATTCGTATAGTCGTCAAATTTACCAACACATGGAGCTATGACGTATGTCAGATGTCATGCACTAAGTTTGCGTGTATGTTGGCAGTAGATAGCTCGTTATGGAGGCAGCCATTGGCATTTTTCACTTTACTCACAAGACAAGTGCGATGCATGGCTGAAATAAGTCTAGCTCCACTATTTATTGCTGCTTCTTAGCAGAGTATGAAGTGTATTTCATTGTACGCATGATAGTATTCGGTTAATACCCCGGAATGATTGTACTGTACACGCACCTCGATAGCATACCGAACTGTACACAGCAATGACTCCTCCCACATTACGCAATCAACTTTCAATACATGTGGCGGAATGACTTGTTATGTGATTAACATGTGGACGTGCTATAACCGGTGTTAGTCAGCGCCTGAATATTTACAATCATTGTGTAAGTTTATGTCAAATATTGCGCTTTTACGCTTATATCATCCGTATATATTACTACGAAACTGCATAGCTAGCCCTTTTCTTTGACCAAAATACATTTAGATTATCGATACATTAGTCCATAAAATCGTGAATTAAGATTAAGGACTTAGTTGTTTGCATTGACCTTAGACTGAGCGCGAAGACTATTGCCCTCATCATACAGCGAGATAGCTGAATACAGACTGTTGACTGGCCTAAGAGGGCGATTCATGATTTGAAGAAATATCCTGGAAGGTTGTGGGGTTCATATCTGTATGTCAGCGGTAATTAGCTCGCTTCTTGCTATCAAAAAGCGTCATACCTTTCTTGGTTCTGTTGATAACGTTGAATGCCACATTTAATGAGCAACTATTATCAATTACATCTCCCATTTAACCTTCTCCAAAGCTTACTGATAGATTCAGTGATGCGTTGATATGGTGTTGCAATATTCAACCTGTTGTATCATCACGAGTGTTAGTGTCCATGCTTCGGGCGATAAGGCCTAAACAATATTGAATGTGTTATGAACACCTCGCCGCCTGGGCTATTGACATCCGTCAACGCCCGTTTAAACCGGTCGTAATCGACATTACAGACGAGCGATATACCAGACCAGGCAGACAGAGTCGTACTTTGTACGCTCAGTATTGACATAATTCCAACTTTGCTTGACCATAATGTATATCGCTTACTGATGCTTATGATGTGCGTCAGATCCATCTCGGCCAGGGACAAAGACTGACAGTTAGGAAAAGAATGACTTTTAAGTATCGAGAGGAAGATCTTTCCATGGAAAATCAATGCAACAATATGATACGTATCATTGCCGTGCTGCATACGTGCGTACAGACCGCTTATCATTTATTGGAAAACAGGTACATCGTGAGTAATCGTCCAGTTGTAAAGTTACAATGGCGATTCTCACTTTACACCAATTGCTACAAAAACTACATTGGTAGTAGACACAAAAGCTGCAAGTACTGATATCAGCAAGGACAATAATGCGATCTAGCGATTAGGATTTGCTTGGGATTCACACTCTTATCTTCACAACGCAATGGTAAATCCATTATGCTCTGGGACATTTAGGAATGTAATGCGCGCAACTTGATATAAGTAAGAACAGCAATAGGTGGAAATACTTTGGCACTGACCACTATATCGCGTGTAGTCCCCTGGGCATCTATTCAATGCACAGTGGCTTGTTAGCTGGAGGAAGCAATGCAGGGTTGGGTAACTATGTGGAAGTACCAAGCGACTTAATAGATGCATGGCTGCACATTGCGTGTAAAGTTAATGAGCCTTGGATGGTCTGGTGCATATGGACAATGCTCATGAAAGAGAGAAGGAGAGGAAGAGAACGAGTGTGTGTGTGTGTGTGTGTGTGTGTGTTTCTTGATTGGCCTGGATCTGTAACTTTTCAAAAGTGACAGCTACCTTCTACCGTTCAAGGCACATTCCTTTACGGAGCCAATTGGCCTGTTGTTAACTTAAACCACAGACACCCAAGTCAATCCATCAACGAACGGGGACAAAGCATCCAGGCGCCTGCTTTAGTGGAATTTGACTCCATGCCACTTATGTATAAATAGCTCGTTTTGTGGAAACCTCGGCAACGTAAGTCAGCGTAACTTGTGCTAGCGGGGAGGGAATATGTGAGTATTTTAAAAATCGTGCACTTTGTGACAACTTTTTTAAACTTTGCATGGCGTTAGGTATGAATACGACCTTTTCAAAAACCACCGCGCACAAGTTGGTGGAGGCCCCTGGTGGCCGTTATGCACAAAATCCAAGATGGCCGCCACTGGGAACTGAAAAGGCAATATCTCGGCTCATATTAAGAGCAGAACCTACTGTGATACCACTTTTCCATTCAAGTATGAAGATTGAAGACGCACAAGAATAGCCCTGCTTCGATTCATCATGAGTGACGAAGATCCTTTCAAAATTCCATGTAATACAAGACAAGACACAGACTGGGAATTGTGTTGCTTGTGTCAAGAAAAAGCTGGGAGGGACCTGCGACACCCTTATAAGAAAAAATGTTATCATGCTGCATATCAAACCCTTGAAGATGAACTGAAAGCTTTTGTAGACAATGATATCCCTTTATCTCTTAGGGTCAATTTGCAGTGCTAAGATGATGGTTCGGGGATCGCCTCCACAATGCTGAAAAATGAAGCTAAATATCACAACGGGTGTCAAGGACATTTCCGTTCACATAACCTTCAGCGTGCTGTAGAGAAGCGTACAAGAGAAGATTCAGATGGCGAGGACTTCAGTCCCAAAAAAAATCGTTCTAGTTTTAGTGCGTCGCTTGATCGGAAAAACATTCAGTGTGTCTATTGTGAAACGTTTCAAAAAGACAGTGATGAGCCAATCCACAGAGCACTTAGTCAAGACTGCAGCCAGAACCTCTGCAAATGGGCTATAGAGTCTAAGAACTGGATGGTACATGCACGCTTGAACACTGCAAGTGATGCAGAGGCTGGAGATGTGCATTATCACATATTCTGTTATACAAAGCTGAAGAACGAGGCCCGTGCAGCTGTGAACAAATCATCAAATGCAGAGACAAGTTACGCCAGGCAGCAATACGACCCCTTGGTTTTGCTCAACTTGTAGCATTTGTGCAGTTCAATAACTCTGCGTTCAAACTTGCTGACCTGAGGAAACTGTACGATCGACGTTTGGTCCAACTGGAATCTGACTGGATTGGATCATATGTACATCCGTCGAGGTTCAAAGAACATATTTTACAGAAGCTAGGACCTGATTGGTCTGAATACACAGAAGGTCGTGCAGGGTCATGGTTCGATGTTGGTGGATGTTGTGAGAGATGATCGGCAAAAGCTAGCTGCAACTATATCATCCGACCATCCAAAATAACAACTAAATACTCTGATGGCACCAAATTGTTGGGGATATTTCACCAAACAAACTGCAAGATACTAGTCCTACCATTCACCTGTGCTATGCATACCTAATGCCCTAATCAAAGAGTCTAATTACCTGCGTGTGATGAAGGTACTGTAGAGGCTGCCACCGACGTCCTTATTGTTCAGAAACGGAGACAGGTGCCTGCCATAATGCAAACCATTTAATTCGTGGATACAGGTGTATGTTTAACGTTATAAAAAGGTGTGCAGGGGAAGCAGGATGGCTATTTACATTAGTATGTAGGTAAACATATGTGTCCCTCCCCATGATATGGCATGCCATAATGTTTTGAGTTTAACAAATCAGATTGCAAGCCTTGGTCTGTTGTCAGGGATGTCTTTCGGATTCCGTTAGGTATGGACAGCACAGGCAGAAAGGCTTACCTGGTGAGAAGGTAATGCAGGGTCATGGTTCGATGTTGGTGGATATTATCCAATTTTCCTTATTCCTCCTGAGTGACCCAATAGTCTAGGAGCGTGTGTTCTACCTACACGACTGCACTAATGTAAACGACCATTTCTGCCCTCGCATACTACTGCGCGACTAGTATGGCGTTAAACATACAGCTGACACCCAGCTTAAACCACGAATTAAATGATTCACGTTATGACAGGCACCTGTCTTCGTAATATCATCCACAGGAAGTCTCCAATGTATCCCAGACAAATGGCCTCGTTTCTGATTCATTAATGCGTGGCTGTAAACATTTTGTGAATTAAATAGACGTCAGCAACGGTCTTGAACGCTCCTTCATAACACGCTGGTAATTACACCACACCTATTATTCCTGGTCGCCTGGAGCATCCTTTATTGGTAAAGATATCTGATTGTACATTTGTACTGCACTCGACCAGATGACGGCTATGACAAGGTATGCTTATTAGGCTGATTCTGTGCATGTGTAGGTTGCTTAGAGCCAGATGGGGTGGTTGTACCGGGTGATGAAGCCAAAGAGCTCGAGAACATATGTGAACACGCCACCTGTGAGCAGCGAGGTGCTTTGTTTTCTGATTAATTTGGTGGTGAAGTTGCCTCGCACGATAAAAACAACCCAGACACTCAACATTAGCGGTCAGATTCCTCGCCAGGAGACGTGGGATAAACAGTCCCATAGGATTTTGTTGTTTTTATTAAAGCGCTAGTTTGAGTGAGCCCTCTTAGCGAAGCAATGAGCTCTTTGATATGATTGCTTGGTATGCATAGCACAAGCGACTTGTTGTATACTCACAGCTATATGTGCTGGGCAGTCAATTGACTCAAATGTCAGCAAAACTGGGCCCCCTTTATCACCATAGGAACCGATCGCCACTATTGGTATCATGCAGTGTGTTAAGTCAATTGCCCCCAGCAATAAACAGCCAGCGAGGTAATTGTTTGTCATTTTGTATGCTCGAAATAGTCGAACGCCATAGTTGCAGCTGATTTTTGCACTATAATCATTTTTCGACATTCGCGGCCTTGTTAAACTGTTTATCTCTAGTTCATACCGATGGATCAAACTTGTCAATGGAGTTATTGCTGACTGGTAGAATCAACACAAGCTCAACAAACGATGCATTAGCCGGACGAATATAGCATTACACGGGGCCATAGTGATATAACAAACACAGACCGAGCTCGGCCTGCTATTACCGCGATAAATATTGGGCAATATCCCTTTTCGTTTGACGTTTAATTAATGAGTCATAAATATTGCACCATGTTTTCATTCCCCACTTATCAATTCATAGGAAGCTCAGTATCTCTCCTTTGCAAACATAGGTTATAATCATTAATGGAAATGAAACGACAACGCTTTAATGTTATGATGTTATTAGAAATAGGAAATATACGACCGTTTAAAGGTGGTGGTAACCTCTTGGGACAGCGGTGTTTATGCCCCATTACTTACAGATGATGACAAGCATTTTGAAATTACGATAGCGCCATAACTTTCAAACAAATCATATCGAAATAGTGTTTGGATGATCGATATGCTTCCAAATATAGGTATATGCATAATTTGTTCCTCATTAAAGACAGGGCATATCCGGTGGGATCTTATCAGTCATCATGTAAACTAGCAAATTCTAATGATTACAGCATCTGACTGTAAAAGCTTGCATCTACCTGCTGACCTTTGTCAGAGGTATAAACCGTTTGACATACACATATGTTAGACTGATGGAGAATTATGCAAGCGTTCACGGAATAACAAAAAACTATACATAAATTGTGTTGGCATATTTACCGATAATATCTTCCACTGACAACTGTGTCGCTGACGAGTGTTTAACAATTTGTGGCATGTCTCTTTCATTTGAGATATTGCCCAATAGGCAATGTGTACATAGACCTTTTCATATTTAGTAGCCTAACATATGATGGCACGGTGAGCAAGTTCTACATATCTCTGATAGGTTTTTACTGGTTGAAATTGTATCACTGGCTAAAAATCTAGATGATTAATTTTGCAATATTTACTCAGCTGATAGGGAACATCCAGAGAGAGGATATACAGATAGTGGACTCACAGAGAGTGGAGGTACAAATAATACAACGCACAGATAGAGGACGTACAGATAGAGGATGTGCAGATAAGGGACGTTCAAAGAGAAAGCGAACAGGGGGTTCAGATAGTGGCCGTACATATAGAGGACGTTTAGATAGAGGACGTACAGATAGCGGATGTACAGATAGAATACATAGAGATAGAGGACAGAAAGAGGAAATATTAATAGATGACAGAGAGGGGAGGTAAGGATAGAAGACACAGAGAGAGAGGACATACAGGTAGCGAACGAACAGATAGAGGACGTACATATAGTGGACGTACAAATATAGAGTAGGTACAGAGAGAGGATGTACATACAGTGGACGTTCACATATAGAGGATGTTCAGTGAAGTACATACAGATAGAATACATACAGATAGATGACGTATTGATAGAGGATATATAGATAGCGGACGTACATGTAGATGATGCACAGATAGAGGGCGTTCGGATAGAGACCGTACAGATAGGGGACACGGAGATATAGGACGTATAGATAGAGGACGTGCAGATAGTGGATGTACAGATAGAGGTCTTTCAGATAGTGGACAAATATAGAGGATTTCCTGTTGACAAAAGTTACCGCAGGCTTTCATAATGAAGATGTTTACTGCAAGATTTTATATCGACGACATTAACCGGATACTTTTATAGCATTTCCAGTTGACTTTTATATCGACTACAGACAGGTTCGTAGACCGATAAAATGCAGAAACCACAGCATTCTTCCACAATGCATTGATTAATGAGTGATTGCGAAGATCTAAAGCCACTGATCCTATATCCCTGATCGTTGCCTCTGCCCAGACGATGAGTTATTCGTAGTAGATTTCTTTACATACTACCTAATCAGCTAATAATGGGTTACCAAGGTCCTCAGGACAAGGTTAAATCACCATGGCGGCGACACAAACAGTATATTACTAAGACATCAACCGGAATGGACACATATATTGCATTCGCACGGTATCATAATTATTTATTTTAAGCTGCAATAGTATATGTGTTATTGCACTATTAAATATTACGTATAATCTTCGAGCTACACAGCCTGCTGGCTTACAAGTTGCTGTTCGGAATTCATATGGTGTGCCAACCCTAGCCTCAGTCTTTCTTTATGGCCTGGGAAAAGAATGTATAACTCATTCAGCTTTTACTCTCTATTTGCTCAGGTCCTTGATCAAGGTTCAGGGCCATTTCACGGCCGCCTGCCATGAAGAAGCAACTTGCATATCACTCAGTGTAGTACTATCGCCAACAGCAATACCAATAATCCTAATGCGGGTTTCACAGGCCCAGCATGAAACAGTATATGGCCTATAACTCATACCACAACCAAGTGGTAGCGCTATCGCCATTTGACAATGCCTGCCATCATCTTTGCAAAAATGCTCTTAAACGGTCGTATTTTTCCTATTTTTATTAACATCATATCATTTTAGTGTCCTCGTTTCCATTAATGATTATGGCCTGTGTTTGCAAAGGAAATATACTGAGCTTCCTAGGATTGGCACGTAGGGAATGCAAAAATGGTGCAACATTTATGACTCATTAATGAAATGTCAAACCAAAAGGGATGTTGCCTAGTGTTGATGGCGTGCACGGCATGCCGAGCTTGGACTGAGGTGGCTATAACACATTGCCCCCCTCATGCACAGGTGCAAGAATCCTGCTTACGATGTATGACAACACAAGTGTGGACATTCACGCGCAGGACAGAGGGTTTCACGTTGGTAATCTCACGTATGGAAGAGTCTATATTCGTCCGGCTTATGTATCGTTTTATGAGCATGTATTTGATCAACCAATTGGCAATATCTCCGTTGACAACATTGATCCATAAGTATGAAATCGAACTGGAGATTTATCACTTAATTAGGGTACTGTGCGCGTATATTGAAGCGATAATCGGGCAAACGCTAGCTGCAACTATAGCATTTGACCATTTTTTTACATACAATTTGACAAACAAATACTTTACTAGCCGCCTTTATTTCTGACAATTCACAAAACATACTGCATGATACTAGTCATAGCTACCATACCAGTTCATATACAACTAATGGAAGCACAGTTTTATCGACATTTGAGTCAATAGACTACTGGACGCTGTCTGCAGTGCTGATTATACAACATACCAATCGGTCTCATCTCAAATATTATCGCTACGCAAATTAGATTCACTCCAACTAGCTATGAGCGAAACACATTGTGTTACCATTAAATCAACAAAAGCACATGGGAATGTTGATCTAACGTCTCGGGGCTCGGCGTCTGGCTGCTTATGTTTAAGTTATGGGTTCCTCCGACTGGTCGTGGTGACTGCGCCCAGCATAAATCAGGAAATTTCAGGTAATCGTAAGAGATACCGTGACAAAGAAAAACACATTTTCTCGGCAGGGGGCGCGAGTGAGTCTCCTTAGCATGGCTAAAACTCTTTGGCCTTATCGTGGGAGCCATCATCCGGTATCTACAGCCCATCTGCTTGTTTGCGATGCAAACATGAACCGAAACAGCGGAATAGGCCTAAATTGTCAACGCCATCATAATGTCGAGTGCAGCACAATTTACGGTTAAATGTCTTTACCAATAACGGATGCAGCCAGCGATCAGGGATATAAGGCGTGGTCTAATTACCAGCGTGTTTTGAAGGCGCAATAAAGGCCGTCGCTGACTTCTTTGTAATTCACAATAGATTTACAGCCAGGCAATTATGAATAAAAGACAAAGCTATGTCTGGGACTCATTGGCGATATCCTGTGGATAACAAGACGAAAAAAGGTGACTGCCATTACGCAAATCATTTAGCGTTTTATTTGGGCATGCATTGGGAGCAGAAATTGCCGTTCACATAAATACAGTCGTGTAGGTTAAACATACTTGGCATAAGTACAGGCGTATAATGCGCAGCCATCGCGAGGTGGCGCTTCTGTGAGATAAACAAAAGCAATCGAGAATATAGGGCTGACGTTACTGCGATATGAGTGGGAAAATGTCGCTTCGCAGAGCCTTTCCGCTGCAAAAGCACGTCGCACAGCTCGGGTCGTATTTGTCTCGTTTACTGCTTGTAATTTGTCTCACAAGAGCTTAACCTTTATGTCTAAGCTGAGGGCGTAAGCAATGCCGAAGTCTTAGCACCCAATCAGCATTACAGACCGATCTCACCAAACGCTATATATGCGGGCGATAGCTTTGTGTAATAATGATTAAAATTGCATAGATAAGAACAATGACCTTCCAATCAATAATGGTGCAACACACAGAGGAGACCTGTTAACATGAATATGAAAACACGTCGTCCAACGCATAAATACATCTTGATATATTCATGGTAATGTTAATTAAACTTACAGTTAATATCTTAAAGTGAATTAATGTTTTGAGCAGAGACAGCGCCCTCGACAATTGTAAGCCATAATTTGTGAGATATCCAATATGCAGATAAGGAACAGTCCAACTGCATGTTAACCTATCTGGCCGTTGAGGCAAGGCGCATAATCCGCTTACATGCATATACAGTTCCTTGCGGGAAAATTATTTGCATACATTGCCTTTTTTTATATTTAAACGATTAAGGCATTATCGAATGTGCCCAGCAACTGGTCCGTAAATAAATAATGACATCAACATTGTTGAAGTTGATTCGACTTTCAATTTACTCCATGTAATCATCAGTTTTCATGAAAGTATTGGACAACTATAGGTCCTAATTATGCATCACCAAAAGGATGTTCTTAAGTTTCCATGGAAAAATAAATATTCCACTACAGGTAATATGACAATATCAGCAGAAGCGATCCTCACCTTGTTATCAGTGGTAGTTGCAACACAAATCTTTTACTTCAAGAACTATATAATATTGCATAAGGGAAGAGTTTATATACCAAATGAGTGGTAATTCTCAACGTCAGAGGGACACAGATTTATGTACCATTATCAATCGTTCATTCGAATTAAGTTGATGATGAGTTCTCGGGATTAAAAGATAAACATACCTAAGTGGAACACATTATATTCAGTAGAATGCGAAATCCTTCTCTCGTCACCATAACCTACCAAACCACCAGTATTAGCTATGCGCTGGGAACATCTGTTTTGTAGAAAATCATGAAACGATTCATTCAGTAAGTGGTTTTTGAATATGCCTTCCATAATATTTCGCCAACTTTTGCTTCCAGTATTTAAAAAATGGTAGCGCAATTTGTGTGGTTTATTCGTTTAGACACCGGGGGTAAAGTGTATTCAGCATTAAACCCTTCCACAGCGTGTAGAAATTGATCTTGAGAAAAGAATATAATGTCTTGTTGTTCTTATCTCCAATCGTAAATGATTTAACCAGGTCAGCGGGTCATGGTATTTATTAGTGAATGCTTAAACAACTCAGCAATTGAGAAATCTCCACTTCCTTTCTCTTGCGACGTAACGTAATGAGTTTTGCCCAGCTGTTGACCTCAACCTTGTTAGTCTACCGAGCGTCACTGT
>CM067351.1:60968409-61196496 GCA_034190875.2 Urechis unicinctus | reverse complement strand
AGACCTAATCGGTAAGACCTACTCGATACGAAATACTCGGTTAGACCAACTCGGTATGAAATATTCGGTATATTGTGACGTCGTATTAGGATTGTGTTCAGTTTTAACACACACTGCCGCAGAACCGGAGAAAAAGATGAGGAAGGTATACTGGGTCAATGGTTTAATCATGGCGGTCTATGTTGCTCAATGGTTATCATGAAGAATCTTTTAACCTGGGAAAATCTACTAGTTTTTTTAGGCAAATAGCAATCTAGCGCAGAAACATGAATCTCATCAGACACAGCACATGGATGACAGTGACGCATCTAACATCAAAAATACCCAACGCATGCATATATATATATAAATATATATAATATATATATATATTAGATCTAGAGATATATATATATATAGACATATATATATATATATATATTATATACATCTATATACCATATAATATATCTAGTGTGATATATATATATATATATATATATATATATATCTATATATTCTCTATATATATATCTATATCTCTCTCTAATATCTAATATCTATCTATATATATATATATATATATATATATATATATAACTGGTTGATAGCTTAGGCTACGCGTATTGCCTGAAAAAGGAGGGCCCTACTACAAGCCAGTGGATTTGCACCGTCCGCAACAGGAGCCAACGAAGCTACGCGTGCGTATCGCTAAGGCATGGCTCCTTCGTCCGGGGAGTTCGCGACCACATCCATCCCGCCGACCCAGGAATAGAGACCAAGACCACCGTGAGTGCCCATGTCAGAGACAAGGCGTCCTCGCAACCATTCCGAACGGCCATGGCCCTAGTGGATGAAGTTCTCCTGCGTCTGCCCGAAAATGCACATGAACTACCAAATCCTGCCAACCTCAAGAGGATGGCCAACCGCACCCGACAGGCCACACGCCCTAAGGATCCTACGGATTTTTGTGTGCGATTTAAGTTCGTATTCCTATATTAACTTCGTATTTTGTTTTATTTAACCGATTTTTACGAGTGATCGATTACCGCCATTTCGTCCCGAGACGACGGCCCGGCCAAATGCGCTGGCCGCCGAGTCAAAACGTGGGGGCGAACTGACCCGGTAGCGAACTGGCCTTGGTTTGGCCAATATCGACAAAACAGACCATTTTGGGTCATTCGATTATTTCGTTTTTTGGAGCTCAAATTATGTCATATCGCGGATGCAAAACATTATACATCTGCCTTGTACAACTTTCAGTTGATATCTTCATTCATAACTTATTTTAGAAGATTATGAAAATTATAGGCCAAAATGGTTGTACCAAAATAGTCGTGATAGTTTTGTCATGCAAAAAACCAACCATTTTGGAACTTTTCTATAAAACCAACCATTTTGGCCATTTTTTATAACCATCCATTATGGCCATTTTATATATCCAACCATAATGGCGATTAAAATAAACAAATGAGCCGATCAGCCCTTTTTGCCTTCCGATATTCCCAACCATTATTATCCCAACCAACCTACTACTGACAGACCATCGTTTATACAACCTTGGGTTACAAAGCTTAGAAGGTCTATGAAACCATAAACGACTTAAATTAAATTCCTACAAACAAGCTTACACAAAGTATTGCGCGTTTTTAGGGCTTTCGGGAACCGTAAGAAACTTTTTTCGATTTCTCATTGTTTGTACATAATTCGAACTGTACATTCACAATATTCAACGAGCCATGAAGAAAAAAGGGAAGTTAAATTATCGGCGCGATTCCACGAAATGCTGACGCAATGTGTTCCGAACCTTGCCGAGTGGCAGGTAGAGAACGGAGTAAATGTGCATTAAAGTCACCTATTTTAAGGAAGGGAGTTCTTCAACGTACCCGTTATTAATTTGGATACAAGTTTATACTTAGGTACTGCGAGTTTTAACAAGAATTAATGATACTTAACATTCTGAAGATTGTCTTCTCTAATATTGGAGCACGGACTATTCCAAGTCAAAAATGCACGTAGGTCTTATATTTTAACCTATTTATATAATGATTCATGGATAATTAAACTGCCATCATTGAAGTTATTGCTGTAACTATAATACATATCGATTGCTTTGGGCGGATTAATGTTATTTAACCACTCTGAACACTGTAATCTGTCTGTCAACGATGTTGGACAACATCCCTCGTCCCTTGAATCGGGAGAGTCCAAACAGCTGTCACTATTTATCTCCGTGCGACATGGCGACAGTCTTGCCGCACATGGCCAAAGTTGCAAGATCCGCTTAAATTTGGTGCAACAAAAACAACAAGGTGGTAATCTTATAATCATCAATTAAATCAGTATATATAGTAAATGAAGGAAGAAGTATGGTAATTTGAGAAACAAATATAGTCGACTGAAGCTATTGGGTGTCGCCCAAAGGCAAATAAAATATACACATATATTTTCATTTGGAAAAGAGGCCGAATAAAGATTTTGAAGGGACGAGAAAAAGGGGGCCACGAAGGGGGGGAGTCGACGAACGCGGGCAATCGGCACGAGAGAGAGAGAGAGAGAGAGAAATAGAGAGAGAGAGAGAGAGAGAGAGAGAGAGAGAGAGAGAGAGAGAGAGAGAGAGAGAAGAGAGAGAGAGAGAGATGATAGAGAGAGAGAGAGAGAGATAGAGAGAGAGAGAGAGAGAGAGAGAGAGAGAGAGAGAGAGAAGAAGAGAGAGAGAGAGAGATGGAGAGAGAGGAACGCTTGCAATCGAGAGAGAGAGAGAGAGAGAGAGAGAGAGAGAGAGAGAGAGAGAGAGAGAGAGAGAGAGAGAGAGAGAGAGAGAGAGAGAGAGAGAGAGAGAGAGAGAGAGAGAGAGAGAGAGAGAGAGAGATAGAGAGAGAGAGAGAGGAGAGAGAGATAGATATATATAGATATATATAGAGATAGGGTATATATAGATATTTATATATATATTTATCTATAGATATAAGATATGGATATATATATATATAAATATGTATATATAGATAGATATATATATATATATATATATATATATATATATATATATATATAATATATATATATATATATATATATATATATATATATATATATATATATATATATATATATATATATTTATATTGGACATTGTCTCGTATAGTGAATCTATAGGACTCGAGAGACGTATGCTTGTCTTGCTTGTACTGGACGACAAAGCATACATGGGTGCTTTCCAAATAAGGCAGCATGCAACGTGTAGCCAAAATGACAGAAAGAATGGTTAACCCCACAGTCACTCGAGTTCGGATATCATGACTTGACCTAGTTTACATACCTTTTGTTTCAGTTTTCGGCGGAATGCTGCGAACGGTCGTTGAAAAATCATCGAGTAATACGATGTAAGGCATATACGGAGGCCGTAAGCAGCACACAAATGACAATGAATCGTTTTGTTAGCTACTGGGGGATGAGTAATTCTGCAGTTGTGTATAAATAGTGCGCTCGGAGGCGGTTTTCTGAGCAACCCTCACGTTCTTATAGACGGGTGGTGCCCACCTTCTATTATATATTATAATACTAGTGTAGGGAAATCATGATGTCCGAACTCGAGTGCCTGTGGTTAAACCTACGTTAGCGCAATTCAGTGACTCATTTCCATGTCATATTTTACTGAAAATTACCCACAAGTATATATATGTCTGACCTGTATTGTTATTGTGTAGCATTTATACGCTAAGGCTCCATATAGATGGTGACAACAAGTTCATATAGAATAGAGAGCATGTTCCAAGAAGTGCAAATGTATTTCCGTCAGCGATTCGTCAATGCCATCCCGCATGGTTATACCTGTGTGAAGATCGCGTAGGTAGAGGTTTACATTGAATGTTAAGTGGTGTCCAGTCATCAAATACCTTTTAGATGAGTATAAGGGTTATCATTACACAAACATGTCAAAGATTTGCCACCGAATTTGTTCTACCATCTGACGATGTAAGCGATCGTCGGGTGTTTGCCTGCACACTCAGATTACGCTATTCCGCATAGTTGCAATATGCAACACAATTGAGCTACATAAATAAACATATGCATGGCTATATAATGGCGGGAAAATTACGACTTATCGATATGGCTGTGACCTTAGATTAGCAATGTAAATGACAGGCGTCTCTCCTTGATCAAGCTTTATGGGAGGTGCAATAGTTATTAATGTTGTTAACCTTAATACCTACTCAAAAGATTGTGACGATGATAAGCAAATACAAAACAGGCCACAGCACACATTGTTTTACAAAACCTAGTACAATAAGGCAAAAAGTATGTACAAGTCAAGGACGAAGTTCCTCCCAGCATGCTGAGCGCCTTCACTCCTGTACGCCCTGTATAACAACACCTGTAGAAGTATTGAAAGAGAACCTCTCAGATACAAGTTACAATAAAAACCTCTAGCATAATGGCAGCGAATCTAATAGGTATAGTGTCAACCCTTCACAGAATGGCCAGGAACCCAATTAGCATTGTAAAGACGTCTAGCAAATAGGTTCGGAACCCAATTAGCATCGTGCCAACCTGTGATCCGATGTTAAGGGACCCATTCAGCACAGTCACATAATGCAACACGTATCTACGCACAAACAGCGTGTCTAAATAGCGTGATGCTCAACACCATAGATTCAGGCAGGTGTTGGCAGGTGTTGACATGAAACAGGAAATGTTGGCGCCGGCTGTAAAATATCATCGCATTCCAGATGCTATCTAGATATCTAGATAAATTCCACCTTTCACTTCAAGGGGGTTGTATAGCTTCTGTTTTACTAACATACTTATCTTGGTGTCCCATATTTGTAGATACTCAATTATTAAACGAAACACAGAAAGGGCAATTTTTGAACCATTTTGGTGGGTAGGGCATTTCGAGGTTTGCCCATGATGACGTTAGCTTACTATACGATGTCCTCTGATATAAGTATGGATAGCCAACCGGCTTTGTGCACAAGTGGCTATTTAGTTCCAGCATTGACAGATGATTTTGCGCTGATCACGTCACGCGTAGTTATGCCATTACTCATCCGGTTTTTCTGTGGTTTACATCGGTATATTGAATGGCTAACATCATTGGTACGTTGAATGGCTAACATCATTGGTATGTTGAATGGCTAACATCATTGGTATGTTGAATGGCTAACATTATTGGT
Source organism: Urechis unicinctus (assembly GCA_034190875.2). Classification (NCBI taxonomy): domain Eukaryota; kingdom Metazoa; phylum Annelida; class Polychaeta; order Xenopneusta; family Urechidae; genus Urechis; species Urechis unicinctus. The sequence continues at coordinate 61,191,337 of CM067351.1, read as the reverse complement.
ATATTGAATGGCTAACATCATTGGTATATTGAATGGCTAACATCATTGGTACGTTGAATGGCTAACATCATTGTTATGTTGAAAGGCTAACATCATTGGTACGTTGAATGGCTAACATCATTGTTATGTTGAAAGGCTAACATCATTGGTATGTTGAATGGCTAACATCATTGGTATGTTGAATGGCTAACATCATCGGTGTGTTGAATGGCTAACATCATTGGTATGTTGAATGGCTAACATCATCGGTATGTTGAATGGCTAACATCATTGGTATGTTGGCTAAGTCATCGGTATGTTGAATGGCTAAATCATCATTGGTGGTATGTTGAATGGCTAACATCATTGGTATGTTGAATGGCTAACATCATTGGTATGTTGAATGGCTAACATCATTGGTATGTTGAATGGCTAACATCATTGGTATGTTGAATGGCTAACATCATTGGTATGTTGAATGGCTAACATCATTGGTATGTTGAATGGCTAACATCATTGGTATGTTGAATGGCTAACATCATGGTATGTTGAATGGCTAACATCATTGGTATGTTGAATGGCTAACATCATTGGTATGTTGAATGGCTAACATCATCGGTATGTTGAATGGCTAACATCATTGGTATGTTGAATGGCTAACATCATCGGTATGTTGAATGGCTAACATCATTGGTATGTTGAATGGCTAACATCATTGGTATGTTGAATGGTGGTATGTTGAATGGCTAACATCATTGGTATGTTGAATGGCTAACATCATCGGTATGTTGAATGGCTAACATCATTGGTATGTTGAATGGCTAACATCATCATTGAATGGCTAACATCATTGGTATGTTGAATGGTTGAATGGCTAACATCATCGGTATGTGTTGAATGGCTAACATCATGGTATGTTGAATGGCTAACATCATTGGTATGTTGAATGGCTAACATGGGTAGATTGTATAGTTAACATGGGTAGGTTAGTAGGTTAACATTGGTAGGTTGTGTGGATAGCATTGGTAAGTCTTTTTAACGAAATAGAGAGAATAATCGTCGGTCAGAACATCACAAACGCGACCAGGTATCATCACCAATAACAGATATAACCGATGATCATGGGTGACGTAATTACGACGCGTGTTTAAAAAACCCGTTAGAGGCCGCCGCTGATGTTATTCGCAATAGATTTACAAGCACGAAATAACGAGCAGGTAAGGCTATGTGTCTGAGTGACAACCCTATTCCTAACAACGTATTGGTTATGGTGGATGTCATGCATATGAACAGCGTTATGATTGACATATAATAGGAGCAGGATTGGCGGTCCACTTTAGTACAGACGAGTAGGCGGACAATTCATGGCTGCGTCCAAATGAGGAAATACAGTGTTTTAAACCTAAATGGGCAAAAACCACACATACCCGAGCATTTGTCATGCCTACTGGGGCTTGTCTCGCAGGAACTGAGTGCAGAGCAAAACGTTTACCTCGCATCTCAAACTGGTCTTATAGCAATAATAGGGTTGCGGTCATTTGCCGACCCGGTATGACCTATGATAATGTTGGAATATTCAGAAATTAGATGATCCGAATACTGCACCGATAACGCTGTCCAGTTGCAACATATGAAGGGCCACCATCTAATTTGCATTACACGTTAGACTTAAAAGGTGCTTATACACATTGTTGTTTTCACTACATTGTTATCGCTCAGCCATAAGTTCATGGATTGTCAATGTCATCATGACATGCTTATGAAGTCGAAGCTCGTTTCGATCTACTCCATGTCTGCCGTCCATCAATATTCAATAACGAAATACCGTGACCACTTAAACCATATAATGGAGTATGAATTTTCGGGATCATATAGAACGCGATTTTCTGATCAATAATTTACAGTTCTTTTTACGATTCGACGCATAGTAAACAAGAAATAAGCAAAAACAAACAACACATTCCGGAACTTCCCGACCACACGCCGAAGATGAACGAAGGCGCTGTGACGTCATATGTCACCAGAAGATGTTGCCACGGACGCCGTTTCTATTCGCGAACTAGCTGTCGCACTAATTTATCGCTATTTACAGACACTCATCAGCGTTTTTGTATCCATCGTTTCTTGAGAAACTGTAAGTATACTCATCCTTACATTTCCCATATGAAAGTCGATTTAGAATTCATTAATTATGATTCTGTACTGATTTTGAAAACAGAATTTGCACTTGCCCGTTGACAAAATTGACATGGCCGGTAGTGATCAGTGTGGGGCCGCTTAAGTTTTATAAGATTGTTCCACAGATAACATAGATTTGTCTCGTCAAGCTGCCATATGTAAATGTATACTGGCCTGACAGTAGCTTGCACTTGTCCTAAACAATCATCAGCTCAGTGAGTCAGTCCTGGCCTAATGTCAAATTTGCTTCATATAACTTTACCCTTATGTCTTCCAGTTTGTATCATCATGGTGCGAATATGTGAGGCCCAGTACTGCAACAATTCGCAGCAAGGGCCTCAAACGAAGCATGTAATTTCTTTTGGATGACCAAGGACTCCAGTTGGACTGCATCATCACCGTCAGGCACCAGAGTCTCAATAAGTACATCCGTGATGACCAATGAACCAGGAGCACTTGCTGAAATGTATGACTACCCTGACAAGGAGGAGGCTGAGAGGCAGCATATGGAGAGGTTTCTTCTTTAGATGAGTCATGTAGTAAGGTATCTAAAGGTGATGATCAATGATGGTGGTGGTAGTGATGTGGTAGGGGAGGGGTGGTGATGTAGTTGATGGTGGTGGCCTAAGCATTATATCGGTGGTTGATTGATATTTTCTTGTTTACAAGTAATATCTAAGCTCTGTTTATGTTTCAGCTTTGGCTTCAGCTAAGTCAAGCTTGTAACATTTAATTTCACCTGTCTGTTAACAAGTGCACAAGGACATAACTATTTCTTATCATCATACTTACAGAATAAATGGTTAATATTGGGGTTAAAATACACTTTGAACATCAAAGGTCATTTCAAACTGGTGGTGTAAGATGACGAACAGACATTGGAGTTTAAGATATTATCGCCCAAATGGCATCCCCGTACATAGCACACAGTGGGATTTGTACTTGCCACATTTGGGCAACTAGACAAACACCCACCCTGCTAGAACACAGCTGTCGGCTTATCATCTTAAACATCATTGGTGAGGTAACCGCCACAATAGGACCTGTGATGTTGAAAGTGATGTTAAACAACAATATTAACCATTTTTATTTTCAAATCATCAAGCATGTGTATGGCTTTAAGACTTAATTTGAATGTTAAATGGGTCTAAGGTAAGCTAAGCTGTTGTGTAACTCAAAAACTGCTATATGCTTCCTCTTTGTGGCTTGCTGAGAATTAATTTTGTAAATAAATATGTTGGACTGGTGTACATATTTTGTCATTTCTATTATCACAGACAAGTGAATAAGAACGAGACATTGTTGGTATTTGTGAGCAGAATTGTATAAGCATTATTTGTATGATGTGCCCGCGAAATTTAATCATGATGATTGATGCGCAATGACGCAGGATAGATAAAATATCCTGCAAAAATTATTAAACGACTGTTGACATACTGTTATTTGAGTGACAAAACGTCTTTTGTACGAGATACAGGATGCAGTAACAAGATGCCCTCCAGATATGTCATGATTTTGGAATTGATGCTTCCTATCATTTTATGCATGTGGTATAATAAATTACGTTTACCGACCTTAACTGAATTTTGTTGCTGGTTGTCATCAGCGTGTAGTATCATCTATAGGTTCGAATATTTTTGAGAAAAGCTTACTGTAAATAACAGAATAAGAAACATAATGCTTTTTTGTCCCTTCTATATTTCAATGCTGGCAGTTTGAAACCAACATAAACTGATTCACTCTTGGGAAAAATATCTCTTTATATATAATACAACACAAGCTGGCAGTGGCACTCTATGATGGCTGCCTAGATCCCCCAGCACCGCTGTACCAACTGCCGATATGAAGTGAATCGGAATAACCTGCAATAAAAAGAGATCTTTACAACTTTTCATTCAGTACATGAATATTTTTCATCAGTTATAATCTGAACCAGACCATTTTTAAGTATACTCACTCATGCTGAGTAGTAAGTGTATTCTTGTACCTCTGAATATAAGCACTATATGCTATTTCTAGTGTCCAGGGACACAGGAACCCTGAGAACAAATCCTGGGTGTGCTGAAATACAGGACACGCCCATACATTGTACTTTCTCGAGAACTTGTGGACTTTCCTGGCACCATTTACTCTCTGCTACTGTAACCATTGGCCCACATGAGCACCTCGTACAGGGCATAATTACAACGAATAACTAGTTTTTTCAGCAAACAAAAAATTGACATGAAACATGAATGAGAAGATGACTTGAAGCAAGACTTAAGGACAACTGTAAAATAAAGAGAAAAATATCTGCAAATGGTTGGAGATTGTTTGGACTGAAATGTGCCAATACCAAGTGCTGTTACCCAGTCGGCTCAAGTCCTCTTCTTTTTTAGGAGAATTTGCAGGCCTTGTCTTAGCTGGCGGTTCAAATCTGCATGGCTGTATGCCCCCCTTAAGCTCCTAGTTCCTCTTCTTGGTGAGACGAGCACTCACTGCTGTAATCCAGCTCATCGCTTCCAGAGTTGTCTGTATTTGAGGAAGGTGAGGACATTTCGCTCCCTTGATATATAATAAAAGCAAAGTATGATGGCAGTAATGCACTGTACTAGGTGTAAGTAATAAATATAGAACTAAAAAGGACAAGATAAAGTATATATTATTGCGGTTGGTACCCCAGGTAATTCAAAGAACTAGTGTAAAGCCTTTAACTCTTTAAAGGCCTATGGTATATATAGTCATAATCATATATCACTGAACTTGGATTCTGGGCCAGATATCCCTCTCCGCTATTCACTGGAGAGGTATATTCAATTGTAACAGCTTGAGTCTCGGTTCCCAAAATCAGTGCCAATATTTAAAATAGAATTGGTATCTTTCTGTTGTCAAGGAGAATAAGTACTCCATGCCACATGAAATGGTGTGATTCGTTGCGGTATATGATGTACATGATGACGGTATAAATACGATTATGCTCACACCTACCACAGTTCCCATGTAAACAAACGAGGAAATGACTGCGCTATCCGGCTGGACGGTGACATATGACGTCACAAACTCAGTAGCCAATAGCCGTCGTTTTTTGCGCATATGCCAAAGTGGTCCGAAAAATCGATGAAAATATTGGGGAAAAAAACACAAAACGACATCTATGGACGAAAATATTGTCGGAAACGTCCTTCACAGGCTGAATAACACCTATAACAACTTTGATTAGGGATTCGAAAATAGACGTTACTTGCACTTTAAGACTACGATTGCATAGATGACGTGGTATATATCCAGTAGACATACTATCTGCCCGATCTACTATAAAGGGTCTGTGAGGTTGTTGACTGTGACTATGTGGAGTAATGTGATTTGATGGTGTGTCATATTGAGGCATGCCCTTAATTAAATTACGCACACAAACAGCACCATCCTGTCTGATGGGAAAAAATGATAATTGTTAACAATATGCCCTTTATTAGCATGGTAACAATCACTGCTGGGAAAACTAGGGCCCTTGTAGTACAATAACATCCGTGGCAATAAGAGCAACTAGATGAAGTTCAACATAGGGTCTAACTAAGGGCTCATAACGTAGAGAATGCTGCAACTTATTTGGAATTAAGCTACTTGATACGCCTGACTTCGGCTGGGGCGCGCTTCTACTGATGAAAATTGCAACAATTCTCAATGGGTTTCATTTATCGAGCGGAATAATCCCAGTATGTTGTTGAACATCGGCCTGCCTCGATGATAGAGAAACATTGCTGCACACAAAACAAGCTATAATAGCTCGGCATCACACGGTGAAACACATTGCATTGGCACTTGCTGGCATATATAGCGCTGAAAAGTATAAACAATAGGATAGATATACTGACATATAACAATATCATGCCACGCCGTCAGCGACATGTCAAGGCAACATTAAACAACGATGCCACTACAAACTGCTATAGCATAGATTATCTTAGGATTGCGTAGTTATTATCTCTAATATTAGGCTGTGATTGTTATTTTGTTGTTGTTGGTTTTTTGGGGGGTGGGGGACTTAGATTTTAGGTCCTACGTTTTGCAAACTTTTAATTTCCACAGTTTACGCCAAAATGCTGCTATATCATCTATGCCACGTGGCGGATTATTTTCCCCTTATTTTTCTCTGAAACGTTCAACTAGATCAAATAGTAATCATTTTCGCCAATAGCAACATCACAATCTACATTTCGTTTCTCCAGAACATTTACCTGCCATGCATCACCGAAGCCACAGATATGTGTCTTATAATAATCCGAACTCTTCTCAGCCGATTCCTACGTCACGTGGTATTATCCAGTAGACATACTATCTACCCGATCTACTATAATGGGTCTGTGAGGTTGTTGACTGTGACTATGTGGAGTAATGTGATTTGATGGTGTGTCATGCCAGCCTTATAATTGAATAAATAGTCCGCCAAGGAAAACGGCACTTTTTAGAATTGTTCATCTGGGCGCAATCTATTATGATAATGGCCGACAAAAAACAGTTATACAAAACGCAGGCAAATTATTAAAAAAAATCGTTTGCTTATTGATAATAACGGCCGTTAGGCATATGATGCCCTTGGCAATTCGAGGCTGGTTATTTCATGTTTAAATAACATTTTAAATTAACAACCCACGTTTGATACTATATCTTTCTTTATGCTCCACACAGCTCATGAGTTCATACACTTATGTTATTATTAACAGCCACGTTATTTGAGTATTTTCTGTGAATGCAATCTTCTGGGGCGACGCTGCTTGCTAAGTTGCAGTTTTTTCACAACCCCGGATTCCAAGTTTCATTACCTGATCAGAAAAATGAATATCAAGATTATCAATTATCAATATCCTCCATGGCTTGAGCAACGCATGTCGCAGGATGATAGAATTAGTTTCAATTTCAATGCCATATGCGGCATGTTTAATATTGTCAACAACTGCCAACGTATCATAAGGTTTCAGTTAATGGCGTAGAATTAATGGTTGCCGTAAATATTGCATACCATACAAACTTATTTTAGGCAAGCTCGATGTCCCCTCCAATAAACATTTGCAAATATGGAACGAAGACAATTAGATGGTATTTACAACAGGCCCCATACGAACATCTAGAGGTGAAGGTACACGGTGGAGTTAATGCATAAATTACTTCAATATAATGACCAGTATATAACAAGGCAAACATTTTCTGTCACAGGCTATTCAAAGATAGAACTCTTCTTCAGATGGTACGGTAAACTGCAACAAGCCTTGTCGATGATTGAGTCTAAGGTCAATCTCTAATATTCGCCCGGGGATGTGATCGTAATGACTGATAGGAGGCGCTGCCTAGTTATTACCCTTAAGGAGGAAATGGGCAAATATTTTAACCAAATATGGCTCACTGTAGACGCTACACTTATCCGAAGCCGAACGGAGGAGTTATGGTATGTTCTCTTGAGATATATCTACATATCGCCCCAATTACAACTGTTACTGCTGTTATTGTTATACACCTGGAGTTCTTGATGAGATGTACAAGCTGGGGGCTGGGATGTGATCGGGGGCAGCTATATATGCGGATGGATCGTAAGGGGGATTGTGCTAACGTCCTAGGATGTCAGCTATGGTGTTCAGCTATCATAAACTCTTCACATTAGAACTGACCGTGGTTACCCAATTGTTGTGCATTCGAATCGTGCATTCGAATCGTTTGATAGCAACAGTTGCATTAGTGTTTGTTCAATGTGCACTAAATTAACAATATCTTACGGTCGTTATTTCTGTTCTATTTATATCTTAACATGTTTCAATCTATTCTAAAATACAACTAAATGCATCCCGTGGACACACATTCCACCTTGGAACAAGTACTTATGAGGGGTGAGGCGTCTTTGAGGCAAACAGACTTTGGCTTAGAAAAAAGGAGAGCAGCTTAGGGAAAATATCTCTATATCTATCACCAGCCATTTTGCGGCATCCATGGTAAATCAATACAGTTGTCATGATGCTGTGTGATACGTGAGTACAGACCGCTTACCTTTATGGCAATATGTGTATGTAAAAAACACCTCATCTGCGATCGGTTGGTTATGTACCTACCTCTGTGTGGGTACCCTTATGTACGGTGATTTTTCAAAGTAAAACAAAGAAATTCCCTATCAAAAATGTGGCTCGTGTACAATATGTTCTCAACATTATGCAGATGTTCATTGCATTTGTATCGCCCCTTTTCTTCCCACAGGAAGCTTTATTGATTACATGCTATAAAGCGCAAAAAAGTCAAGTCACTCAAACTCATTGGTTAACAACGGACGTGCAGATTGCATACGTAAATTTGCAAATCCATCCAACAAACATTGCTATCGGAGAGCTAGGGTTACACGGAGAACAATATCTGCCGTGACATTCCGCTCTATATTGCAAGGATGAAATTTGTTTTAAAGCAGAAACGCTTATCTGTCCACACTTTGTAAATGTACATCCCGGGGGCTACACAATAGTCTTTGTGATCGCGTCCAATCACCAAATATCCTCGGTGGACACCTTACCATCGGACGAATTGTACGGTCTGTGAAATATTTGCCGAAACATTAGTATACCAGAGCTCTGAAGGGGTCATCCAGTTATATAGCCAGCACATCGATCCATTGAAACCCACGCATTCACTTTGGACTATTCAGGCCACAACCTGCTGCGAATGTATATTATGTGAACCTTTATGCATTAGATACACTGAACATTTCACAGAGTGTGCTTTCCAGCTGCAACGTGAAATGCGCTATTATCGTGTGCTGTACTTTGTTCGCAATCATCGGCATAAATTACAACTCTGCCCTCGATTCTGATATGCATGAAGGTAATGATAATAAAAAAGCTCATCCCCACGGTGATGAAATTTGATAATAGTGTTTCTCCAGCTTTCACAAATCTACTTGATTCACGGATCATCCATCAGGTTGCCAGCTTTGGTCAACCAGATCCAACAAACTCAACCAATCAAACAGTTTTAACGGAAATTATGATGAACGTATGGTTCAATTAATATGGATATTGATTCAGTCGCATTGCACATCACACCAAGACATTGGTTGTGCTTGTTATTTTGCGTTAACGTCATCTTGGGTGGAATTAACAGCAAATGACGCCTACCGGTATTAGTACACGCTATGGTTTCCAGGTGAGACAGCAGGTCGCCGTTAGGAAATTGCATATAATGTGAATTCACCAGACCATGTGATATGTTTTCACGCATTGTTCGTAACACATTGATTGAGATATTTTGAAGCGACAGACTACACGAATTAAGTGTTTGAGCTTGCTTTTAATGCACGTAGTTAATTGCACAATTCAAAGGATCATACCAGCTTTTCTGCCCAGGGTAAAAGATAGGTGCATCTATTTTCAGAGTAGCGTATTGGCTCTTGTTCAGGTTAAAGTCCTTTCAGTTTGGCGTTATGCATGCACACAAGCGCCATGTCTGAAACGCCCTATGTAAACCTGCATTGTTGATTAATGTAGCGCCATTATATGGCTATGAATAGGTTGCAATTGAAAAATGGCTTAGAATATTATATCATCATTTAAGAAAATCATCCGGTCATAAAAGGTCTATTCCCCCTTTAGGGAGTGCTCACGCATCATACCACTGTGCCTGATATATAAGTAAAAAAGATTGTCTGTAGATCACGGCGCAGTCGATGTTTTCAATAGCAGCAAAGACCAGAAACAGCTTAGCTGATCAATATCGTTTATTAATCATTACAACCTACCAGCCGCCCACGCTGAATAGAATTGAGTCAGACAGTGGCAATCAAAACGAATACAATATCCCAGTGCCATGTACTGCTTCATGGGGCTAGACAATCTCCTGATGTCGTCATTAGCTCTATGTCTAATTGCTGTTCGCATCGACACAAATTTTTCAAATCTTGGATGTCATCTCTAGCTTGATAAGAAAGCTTCCTGTCGATGTCACGATATTTTTCTATTGAGAGGATTTACAAGCAACATAAGCATGCATGAGATGGTAATCTAAATGGTATGCGTCTCTCCCAGTTCAAGATATGTCTTCAACCTTAAAACCCACGAAAAGGAATGTCAAGATGATTAGCAAATAAGAAACAGGCCATAGCACACAATGATTCACAAACCTAGAACAATAAGGCGAAAAGTATGTACATGTCTATGTACAGTTCCCCCTAAATAGTTCGGAACCCAATTATCATTGCGCAAATCTGTATCCTGATGTACACGAACTCATTCAGCACAATGCACTACAATTGTACATATTATTCGTAATGGTTTATCTATCAATGGTAGTAACTTGAAAGATGACACATCCATTCGATGTCTATATCGTGCAGTCATATTTATTTACCAATACAAAGTCCGTTTTCTCTCCAGGGAAGATTATGATGACGTCAACTATCTCAAGTCCCTTTATACTAACTAACAAAGATATCGCGGGGTCGTCATCCCATCAATATAGACGCTCATTAATTATACGGTACAAGCTTGGCCCGTGATGATTCTAGATTTCTATTCAATGTACATTGACATAAGTATTGATATCCGGTCGAGCCTGGCACACACGAGGCTATTTTGTTCCAGCATCCACAGGGGATTATGCATTAGTTCCGTCACGTGTGGTAATGACACAACTCGTCCTGCTATTGTGTGGTTAACATGGGTAGGTTGTGTGTTGTGATGCAGATGGTCAGCTCCAGTAAATACATTTATTCATAGAGATGACAACAGACAAGAAAATGATAGCTTAATAAAGCGCGGTCAAGGATACAACAGACATGTTATGGAACAATAACTCTAACCGAGCTAGATTATGCTACAAGATTAAACCATTTTCAATGTTTATTGACGCGTTATTCTCATCCGATCACGATTCTGTATCACTATGTCCACTGGGGAATTGTGGTAAGGAAACACTTTACGATTGACAAATGATTTTGGAACCAACATATAGCACAAGCTATTTCGAGATGTGGCAAAATTCGAAATCAGAACACTGAATGGACTATATTACAGTGTGAAATGACAAATGTCACAGCAGTTGAGGTTTCCTTCCATTGTAAATATGTCATTTAATAGGTAAAAAAAAAAACTTAACATGAGCAGCTAACCTACAGTAGGTAAGGTGTCATCTTGCAATATAATCCAGTACGTTTTGTCAGCCATGTGTTATTAGCTTTCCGTTGCCACGAACGAGGCTGGCTCTGTAGTGAGCAAGCATCAACCTAAAAATGGGCGTAGCATCTTCTGTCTTAATCACATTGTGACAGAGAAACAGGGCCTTTCGATTAACTGGAGAGAATCATAAAGGTCAGAACATAATACAGCTCGAATGTACAACCTGGTATCAGCACCAATAATGGATGTACCTGATGATCAGGGGTAAAATGGGGGAGTGTATTAACCAGCGTGTTAAGAATGTCCGTTAGATGCCGCCGCGGACGTTATTTGCAATGGTAACGAGCAAGAGAGAAGACTACATGTCTGAACCACTGATGACATCCCTAGTATTAACAGTGCATTGGATATGGTGGATATCTTGTGTATGAATAACGTTATGATAGGAGCATGAATGACGGTCCACTTACGTGCCGATAAGTAAGCGGTGAGCACACGGTTGTGTTCTTATAATGGCATACAGTGTAATTAATCATAATGGGCGAAACTCACATACCATTGAAATTGTCATGTCTACCGAGCCGTGTCTCTAAAAAACCGAAACATTTACCTCGCAGCTGAAGGCTCAGCAATGCCGACGCCTCAATACTAAACCAGCATCTCATACTGGCCTTACAAAACGCAGCAATAATAAGGAAGAGGTCATTTGCCGACAGGACTCATCCGGTATTTAATGAGATGATCCAATCATTGCATCGATAATGCTGTCCAGCTGCAACATATGAAGGGTGCCACCATCTATTTTGCATGCAAGACCTTAGATTGTTTAAAAGTGCTTATACAAACAGATCTACTCCATGTGTGCTGTGCATCAACATTCCTAGACGAAATATTGTGACCACTTACACTATCTAAAGGAGGGTTTGGGGATATCCTATTCCGTATAACTTACATTCAAAATACGATTGCATAGGTGACGTGTTCCCGTATGATTAAATCCTGTGCGGTGCAATAATAGCTGTGATTACGGTGATATGTAGTTATATCCCTTCGGTACTATGCCAGATAGATTACATTGGCTTTAAAATCTGCCTTTACACCACTACGCAGCTCCGGCGGGTGCATTGATTGACATGTTATTTATTGGTTTTCAACCATGAAATTATAGGCTTGATCACAGCAACTTCACGAGCAACTTGCAACAACGTATCTTACATAACAGATCAGTCTTAGACATTTACAGCCCGAAAGGTCAACAGAGAATACACCATAACTCCTCCGTCTTGAGATGTTTTGTTTCATTCCACTGATACATGTTATGAAGGTTTGCAGTTACTTGCAGCCATGTATGAAGAATGGGGAGAAGTTTACAGCTTACCCTTTTATCTTATTTCCTAAGCAACAATTTTGCTCATAGGTTTTAACGTTTCTACTATTATAAGCTGCCCAAATTACTTGAGTTGTTCCTGTGTATTGTATTATCTGGGGTATGGTGTATTTTTTTAAATGTTATGTAATGGGAACCCCGAAACATCGATTATTCATCGATACAGGCTGCAAACCTTGTTTAAACAAATATTCTGATGAAAAGCGAGCTGGCGATTTACTACGCATGCGCAACTTCACTCGTTTCTGGTATTATTGTTCAAACTGCGCCGTTTTCAGTTTCAGGTGTATCGTATCGTCTACCGCAAACCACCATATTTGGTTTAAAAATTTAAGTCCGCTCAAAATAAGAAATGTTTACAGGAGACTAATTTTATTTGTTGGCACCCTCATATAATTCTTTGGGGTAATAACTGAGGCAGCGCCCGTCTATCCGTCATTACGATCACATCCCCTAGGCGACCATTAGAGAGTGACCTTAGACCAAATCATCGACAAGGTTTGTTGTAGTCCACCCTAACATCTGTATATGGCGTACTTTCGTTGAATAGCCAGTAACAGAAAATGTTAGCCTTGTAAATGCTGGTCATTTCATTGAAGTAATGTATGCATTAACTCCACCGTGTACCTTCACCCTTAGATGTTGGTGTGGGGCCTGTTGTGAATACCATCTAATTGTCTCCGTCCCGTATTTGCAAATGTTGATTGGATGGGACATCGAGCCAACGACAAATAAGTATGTATGGTATGTAAATGCAATATTTACGGCAACCATTCTTGATACGACCCACACACAGAGTAAACATTCAACAGCTATGAAGGGCATGGTTTGTCGAGTGTGTCACATGGTAGTTATATCACTAACACCCCATCGCTAACTAGTGCAGGACTGACTGACGATGTCTCTGGTCTAAGTGGGGCTATTGACCAAGGTGCACCGCACACAAGGCTATATTAGTCGACAACTGGGTCGGCGTGGGTAGATTCACGCGCACACAATCCTCTACTCGTTCGGCTTTTTGTGTGTGACTTAATTGCGGTGGAGCAGCACGTCAGCTCCATTGGTAACATTTATCAATACAGGTCACGAATATGGCGCAAATGTTATGGTAATATAAAAGTGACAAATTCAGTTTAACCCACAGGGATATTTCCTTCGTAGTAGTCTCATCATTACAATAATAATCAGGGGAATAACCCCGTCCTGTGCATCTCTTTGCAGTGAGGAAATGAGACTTCTAAAACTAATAATCAGACAATGCTGTATTGTCAAAGGCCTTTCGCCCGGGAAATTGCTATGGGAACAGAGAAATGAAACTGCATTTGGGACCTTCTCCTAAATTGTTAAGCACATATGCTTGGTAAAAAATCCATCCAATTTGGTGAGTTTCAATCAACCGATCCTAACTGAAACATTGCGATACGTAGGCACCTGATAACCATGTCGCATATGTCATTTTAACTAGGGTCGATTCCATCCTCATTGGGCCTGCGTTGCTCAAGCTGAGGAGTTTAACAATATTTAATTATGATAATATTTATTTTACAAATCATGTAACTTGGATCCAGGGGGTGGGCCTGAGTTTGATAGACTGCAACTCACCGAGCGTCCACACCCCAGAAAAATACAATACACAAAAAATACTTACCATTGGGTTTGATAATAACAGACACGTGAGAACTTATGAGCGGAACTATTAAGTAGAATCAAGAAAGATGAAATATAAAGAGTAGCAGGGTAACTTGAAATGATTATAAGCAAGTTGTTGTAGCAGCTTCGCAAAAATGGAAAAAAAAAATTGAATTATACCAAATATGTTGGAGACACGCTGCGAATGACACACTTGAATAATTTTCATTGATATTTGTGGTAGCGCCACCGCCACTGCAAAGATCCTGCGTATCGAGTGGCTTATATTTCCATATCAAAGACAGCTTTCTCTACGTTATGAGCTCTCAGTTTGACCCTATATAGAACTTAACCTTGCTGCTCTCACTACCACAAGTGATGTACTGATAATGTTACAAGAGTACCAATGGGTTAAGTATGATTCAGCTAGAGCGCTGATACATTCTCTGTTAATCAGTTTAAAGGTTGCCATAGCACTACTAGGGTCCCAGTTCTCCTTTTTGAAAAGTGTTACCCTGCGAATAAGCAGCATATTGTGAAAACTCAGTTTATTTTTATATATATATATATACATGAATATATATATATATATATATATATATATATATAGATATATATATATATATATATATATATATATATATATATATATATATTATATATATATACATATATATATATTTACATGTATTTATATATATTATATACATATATATATATATATATATATATATATATATAGATGTATATATATATATGTATATAAATATATATATAATATATATGTGTTTATACATATATATTTATATATATATATGTTTGAATATATATATCTATATATATATATACATAAAATTATATATATATATTTAAACATTTATATATATATATATATATAATTATATATGCATACATATATACATATATAAACATATATATTTACATATATGTATATATAAACGTATATATATACGCATATATATATATAGATTTATGTATATAAATGTATATATTAATACATGTCCATATATATATATGTATATATATATATATATATATATATATATTATATATATATATATATATATATATATATATATATATATATATATATATATATATATATATATATATATATATATATATATATCCAAACATATATATATGCGTATATTCGCGCAATACTGATATATTTAATTGATTTTAATTCATCAAAGTTTGGAAAAATAATGGTGTTATTGATTTCATCATTGTAAACCATTAGTAGCGTTTTTCGATATTATTCTATGTTGCAGATAGATGAATTGTGAGATAATTTAGTTTTCGGTTATTAAATGTGCAAATCAGTAAAAAAATTTGATACTTCAAATATACATATTCAACACTTTAGTTGCTCGTCGTGAACAACTTGATCTTAACATTATGCAGATGTTCTTTCCTTCTCCCAGGTTGCTATATCAATAACATGCTAAAACGCACACAATTAATATGCCACATTCATTTCAAGGCAATCAAGTCACTCGTATTCATTGGTTAACAACGGAAGTGAAGATTACATAAGTAAATTTGCAGGTCCATCCAACAAACATTGATGTCGTAGTGACAGGATGGCACGGGGAACAATATCTGTCATGACAATCAGCCCTTATTTTATTTAAGCGGAAACGCATGTTCGTCAACACTGCTTAAATATACACCCTTCTAGACATGAGTAAGGACCGCACAGTAGTATTTGTGATCGTTTCCAATTACCAAATATGCTCGGCGGAGAACACCTTACCCTCTGAAGAAGTGAGCAGTCTGTGTATGTTTGCCTGAAACATATGGACAGCGGAGCTTCGTCGGGGTCGTCTAGTTATATAGCCAGCACATCGATCCATGGAAACCCCCGCATTCACTTTGATCAATTCAGGCGACAACCTACTGCGAATGTATATTATGTGGACCTTTATGCAGAAGATACATTGAACATTTAACAGACTGTGCCTTCCGGCTGCAACGTGTGATGCGCTATTATCGTGTGCCGCTACTCTATTTGCAATCTTCGGCATAAATTACAACTCTGCCCTCGATTCTGAAATGAATTGGAGTAATTGTAATTAAACTGCTCACCCCCACGTAGTGATAATATGGCATTTTATTATGGTACTTCTCAAGCTATCACAAATCTGCTTTGATTTACGGATCATTCATCAGGTTGTCAGGCTTGGTCCACCAGATCCAACACAATCAACCAATCAAACAGTATTAACGAAAATAGTAATACTGGTATGGTTATCCCGTGGGATAAATGAACAACGGAACATCTCTCAGTTTTCTAAACACGGTGTATATTGCATACTTGTTCCAAAGTCCTGAATCGTGATAAGTAATCATCAGACTTGGCCAGTAGATGACATTGTCTCATTGATATCATGTGATGTTATGTCTCGGGAGTCGAGTTGAGGTCAGTGATGTCTTAGACATTCATTCTGCTAGTGAATGTGCATCAAACATTCAATCAGTCGCCTGATTTGGGCAGAACTATTGACGTTGACATTTATGTGCGTTGGGACAACCCCATAAATGAATGAATAGTCCGCCGAGGAAAACGAAATGCGAGAATCTGTAGTCTGTTGGTCCATTAATTTCTGAAAATTACTTGTAAATTACTGGTTCAGAACAGATATTGAATCTATCCGAAAATATAATATTATTCAAAAACTTACTCATGCAATTTCTGGCTCTAGTATTTTTCTTACATCTGATAACACAAGGTCGTCAGATAAATGAACGAGTGAGGTAATGTGTTTACTTCGAGTTGTGAACTTTGGCCACGAACAGGTCATCGTCAGCTTGTACCAGTCGCCATGAATGACGACACATGTAGCACAAATATACATATTGAGCTGTCCTATGAAGTGCCGAGTGAGTGGAAATGTAGGTTAGCTTCTAGTCCATGCAAATAATCCATCAGTAACACGCTATATCCATTACATCTATTAACAAACACAATTGAATCAATTTCTCCCCCGGGGATTATTTGTTGCCATTCCGTGAACAAAACAATCTGAATCCATCATATTGAGTCAATGATGAAAATTTGGTCATTGAATCAGGAGTGATGCACGGATCAATATCTTTTATGACAAACTATTCCTTATTGCACCGACATATTTGTCACGAGAAGTAATTGATTTTTTCATCAATATCTGCTGCCTGTGTTATTAATAATCTGCACATCGGTCCACAATATCAACATTCCCAAGGTTGATACGAACTCATGTGTAGGCGTGAATGAGGGGGGTGGGGTGGAAATATGGCTGTCCATATTATTGTAAGCGTGTGAGAAAAACGTACGTGGATGTCCACATCAGTACCAGCGTATCAGGACGAGGCGGACGCTTTCTGTGCTCCTGTAGCTTGATAACTTGCAATGCTTTGATGAACATACATTTTGTAAGTGTTCGATTAATAACCAAATCAAATACGCCATATTATAACGAAATTGATCTTATCAATACACATCAACTCCTGTGAAATTATGCAGGTGCCTTTGTCATAATTATACCAAAACTGTCGTCGTTTTTTGTGTGAGACATGTTTATGTCTTATCTCTGATGACTGATGATAAGCAATCACATTTGGTTGTATCCACTTACAGATGCTTTCACTCAATCAACTGGATTATAATTCTCGCCTTGTCGTGTATTGTCGTATTTCTTTCACCAAATCAACAGAATGTTGTCTTTTATTAACGCAGGTGTTATTCAGTAGCGATAAATATTTCTATATATTCAATTCCTTAATTGCCAACGACAGATTTATTGAGAAGTATTCATAGCCTAAGTTGAATGAAGAATTTTTAAATGAAATTGAACAATATTTGTTTCGGTTGTTTTCCTTGAAGCGTGATTTTCTTGTCGTTGACGTTAACCTGCAGGCGCAAGCCAGCCTCGTCGATGGTGCTTCGTACCACATCAAGCTGCCACCAGCAAGAACACATCCTCGGTTGTAACCGTGCAACTCAATGCAACAACTCGATCAATTGCAATTCACCATTTCTTCACGCATTCCAATCACTCGTTTCATATCATACTCGATTGATCTCTATGTTCCAGTCGGTGCTGAAGTTATTTCTGAGAACGGGAGGAAATTTGGCTTACCACAAAGTCCATTAGAGCAGGTAGTGCCAGCTGGACATTGTGAACATGAAGTTCCCCTCTTATACGGGTCCTGTCCAACGACATTCCCGCTAGGAAATCAGAGATCAAATACTCTATTTAAACGAAAAACGGATTCTGGGAAGCTTACCATCGTAAATCTCTGGGGGCTTCCACCGGTGTGTAGTTACACTGGGGTACTTACGCTGGGGCGTAGTTACACTGGGGTACTTACGCCGGGGTGTAGTTACACACAAAGAAGAGTGAGTTGCGCCACGTGGTAGATCCAACAACGATCGAATTACAGTAAGCTACTGCACATCCGACACGGGTGCTCCTGGCCCAAACCACCTGTCAAACAGTCCATATACATACTCTGACTTTACAACGACTACCTGCACACCTAGCTCTCATTACTCACCATCACCTGTTATAAGCTGCTCACCTGCGTGTAATGCCCACACTGCTTGCCCGAGGCGCATGTTCGCGTTGCAAAGTTATAATCTGGTTTCTCATCGTACCACCTCTTGATGTCAGTACGTGCTGCGAGGGTTGGCATGGTGTTTCCATTCCCTCTAACGAGTAAATTTTGTCCCATCCTAGTTCCGTCACAGCTGTGTAAGTGCAAGTAGATATTCAATAAATATGAAGGGTCCATTTCTGAGTTCACATAATCATTAGGAAAAATTTCACTACCCTTAGCGATAATTATGGTAACAATACCAATATATATACATACATATATATATATATATATATATATATATATATATATATATATATATATATATATATATATATATATATATATATATATATATATATATATATATATATATATATATATATATATATATATATATATATATATATATATATATATCATGAATTATGCTTAGATCGTCTCGTCTCACGCTGTCGTCAGGCCATGAGCAAACACACATCGGTTAGCCAGCTCCTGAGCGCGTTCGGCAATCCTCTCATCCCAGGACTGTCCACCAAAATGTATGATGTAGTCATGGTGGTAGTGGTAGCGTTGGATTGAAAAGAAAACAGACCAGTATGAGTGACTTTGCAGTGATGCAGTGATGCGTTCCTTATTCAGCAGTCTATTCACTTTATTGCCGTCTCTGCTAAAGCCGGTTATATTGGTTTCACCTACCATACGAGTCATATCCGCAGCGGGCTCCAATCGACGGAATTCGTTGTGCGCGTCTGTACATTGTTGCTTCTCTGAGCTAGACAGTTTGCATGGTGCTCCACAGCGGCGGTCATTACCAGGGTTTACAAGTGTCTCTGAATTCATCATATCTCAACATCAGTTGAACATTTTCTTTATAGCTATATATTACAGGGTGCACCAAATTGCATGCATATTGTGAGCGTATGATCAGTTTGAATGAAAGGCTGATGATATTTGAACAGATAGGCCGAGAATAGTATCAAACCCAGGCCCAATAATTCAAGCATGATACAAATTACATTCGCATTACAGTAATCATTGGATTAACTCCTACTCACCGAACCACTCGCTGTCTCTGTGTAACAAATGAAACATTCCTTATTCCTTTAGTTTTCCAATATATGAATATCAAATCACATAAATGGTTAGAAGTCTACTCAACGTTGTAGTTTATTATTGCAAACAATTACATCTAACTGTCGACTTACATCGGGCTGCTCATTGCAGAGGCCAGCAGGCAAGCGATGATTGTCAGTTTCATCATGACGTTACAATTCAGCTGGAGAACTTGGTGTCAGGCGTTGACGCTGACCAGCTCTCTACAGTTTATATAGAAGCAGCAGATCTAATCAGTATGATAAAAGCAATGCTAGAGATTCAATGTACAGCCTAACCATGCAAATCACGAATTGATAATCGTGTGTCAACAGCGTGTCTTTCCCATGCCACATCACCTGGAAAAAAATGATCGATTATATAATAGAGATAAGGCGTCTCATAAGTTTCACTATCACCTGTATTCACAACAGATGTGCGTTAGAAAATATGATATCGCCTAGTGCAATTATCAACATGCGATAACAAACAATGCTTTGAAATAATAATTAATAGCACCAAGCCAAAATCTTAGAGAGCGCACTTTTGATGCGTTTGCACTTTGCTGTTAATATTGTGACATCATTCACCTTTCTACATGACTTGCGTTAAATGCAAAATGCAGTCAACGGCAGGAGGATCATATGAAAAAAAGAATACAAAAAGAGTTCATGACAATTGATGCCGCTTTCTGTTCCCCCAGCTGGTAATGGTGTTTAACATTACAAACGACGAGGAGACATTGGATACAAAGACCCGCAGGCTGATCGGTGTAGGTACCCGCAGGCAGATTGTTGTAGGTACCCGCAGGCTGATTGCTGTAGGTACCTGAAGGCTGAACGTTGTAGGTACCTGCAGGCTGATTGCTGTAGGTACCCGCACGCTGATCGTTGTAAGTAGCCACAAGCTGATCGTTGTAGGTAGCCACAGGCTGATCGTTGTAGGTAGCCACACGCTGATTGTTGTAGGTAACCGCAGGCTGATTGTTGTTTGTACCTGCAGGCTGATCATTGTAGGTACCCGCAAGCTTATTATTGTAGGTACCCGCACGCTGATTGTTGTTGGTACCCGCTGGCTGATCATTGAAGGTACACGCAGGCTGATTGTTGTAGGTACCCACAGGCTGAGTGCTGTAGGTACCCGCAGGTCGATCGCTGTAGGTGCCCGCACGCTGATCATTGTAAGTAGCCACAAACTGATCGTTGTAGGTAGCCACAGGCTGATCGTTGTAGGTAGCCACAGGCTGAATGTTGTAGGTACCCGCAGGCTGATCATTGTAGGTACCCACACGCTCATCGTTGTAAGTAGCCACAGACTGATCGTTGTAGGTACCCACAGGCTGATTGTTGTTTGTACCCACAGGCTGATTGTTGTAGGTAACCGCAGGCTGATTGTTGTTTGTACCCGCAGGCTGATCATTGTCGGTACCCGTAGGCTGATTGTTGTAGGTACCCGCAGGTTGATTGTTGTAGGTACCTGCAGGCTGATCAATGTAGGTACCCGCGGGCTGGTCGTTGTAGGTACCATCAAGCTTATCGTTTTAGGTACCCGCAGGCTGATGGTTGTAGGTACCCACAGGCTGATTATTGTAGGTACCCGCAGGTGGATCGTTGTAGGAACATTCACGAAGAAGTCATGACCCTTCAAGCTGGAAAGTGAAACATACTTTCGAAAGTCTTGCGATATCACGAGATGCTACTGCTGCGGTGATCGCAGACCTCTGGTAGTCACTTCCACTGATAAGGCTTCAGCACAGGCTTCAGTTTTTGTGAAAAGATGGCGACAAATATCTGGCTGTTGTCAGAGCTGTGGCTACATTCAGCACTGTAGCTACAGTCAGAGCTGTGGCTAGAGTCAGAGCTGTGGCTACTCTCAGAGCTATGGCTACAGTCAGAGCTGTGGCTTCAGTCAGAGCTGCTGCTACATTCAGAGTTGTGGCTACTGTCAGAGCTGTGGCTTCAGTCAGAGCTGTGGCTACAGTCATAGCTGTGGCTACAGTCATAGCTGTGGCTACAGTCAGGGATGTGGCTACAGTCATAGATGTGGCTACAGTCAGAGCTGTTGCTACAATCAGAGCTGTGGCTACAGTCAGAGCTGGGGCTTCAGTCAGAGCTGTGGCTACAGTCATAGCTGTGGCTACAGTCAACCTGGGGCTACAGTCAGAGCTGTGACTACAGTCAGAGCTATGGCTACATTCAGAGCTGTGGCTACAGTCAGAGCTGTGGCTGCTGTCAGAGATGTGGCTATAGTCCAGTCGTTGAATAGTTTACTGGCATTTGCTTTCCACATGAAGCATTGATTCAAGCGCTGTGGACGAGCCTGAGGTCTATAGAGACAAACCAACACGGTCATTGTCAATGACCAATGGAGGGACATTTATCAAAGTCACGGTCACCCTGTGATAGTATAATGTGTTATGCAATAATAACGTGACTCTAGCATCCATTCTGCCGCTGATTGCCTCACTGAGTAGCAGCTGGGCCACCTGGGACATCATTCATGTGCGATAGCCTTACAGAGGGCAGCCGGGCCTCCTTACAAAGTGACGTGGGGAAAGGAGGGATGAAAGCGTGGTACAAGAAGGCAAACCAGCAGGACAGCATTAATTGGGGATTGCATACCCGAGCTTTTTCGTTGAATTGTTTAGCTTTATAGTTGGTGTGAGGAAGTAAAACGAATCTCTGAGATACATGGCCATATTCCACGACCATCGTTATCAGAAACTAGCGATCATTTGGCAACTGTGATTATTAACCACACATATGGGTCTACCCCCGACTCTGTTTACCTGTCGTAGTATAAGTAGTTGTTTGTGCAGCATTATATGTAGTGAACTTGTCAGTCAGCTTAACTCACGCTTATCTAATCACATCTAGCATGAGATTGGCAGCTTGAAATGCCTTGTCAAAGGATTCTACATGCATACAATTGAGTGATAATGGCAACTAAGCTATGTTGTAACTATGGCAGAATATGCAGGATTGGTAAGCGGTTACTACTCAAATGCGGAACTGTATTGACTTTTTCCAAGAAGCAGTACGTGGCCTTTAGTTGCCGAACTGCTTTACCGGGAAACAACAACAACAACAACAACAACTTTTTCCAAGTAATGTATTAGGCCTTATAGTCTATGATGGCTGAATACCTCCCTTATCGTGCATCTCAGATGGAGGGATGTGGTCTTAAACTAACACTCTTTGCTGATTACAGCTTGCGTCACGGGCTTCATTGTATGACGGAACCCCACGTTCTCGGAAAGCGGGATCAAAGATATTCATATGAGACATAAAGCTACTAAGGCCATAATTGCGAGAGATGATACTGTTTAGCGGGAAATGTAATTGCATTTGGCGCTCTCCACCACAGTTTCTACTATATCTACCAAGATATTGAGACAATTAACTAAATGAACCTATTCATGCCATGAATAAAACACGCTTCATGTCATTAGTCGCAAAAGAACATAACCTACCATATAAAAGCGTTGATAGAGAGGAAGCAAATCGTCACAGCCTCTATCTGGCCAAATTCAGCATCGAAAAGTAAACAACATAGCGCAATATATTGCACATCTGACAGGGGATGTTTTAATGATGATTGTGACAAGTCCCATATCTGTATTCTACTAACATATTTACATATTATCAATATTATGAATATGACATCTACCTAGATCACCTTAGCAGTCAGCGATTAACCAGGGCGACTCCTGGTTCTCAACGTGTTGTCCTTTGGGGCCGCAAAGTGCCGTTGTTAATTGAAAACAAACCTACCCTCTCAGTCATTAGTTTGATAGAGTGACGTCCTACAGCTGATATTTTTTATATGCCTCAGGTTCCCAGATCCACGAATGACCTACCTGCCATCTCCTTCACACCCCACACACCCACTCTCCTCATGCATACTTCATATCCTATAGCCATATGCCCATCCTGCTAAGGTAACGCCTGAATGCCCGAGCAACTCCCCAGCCTTCACTGACCAGGCTACTGCATGTCCCGTGAGAATTGGAATAGCGTGCCTTAGTCGTTGAGGGAATCACTTATTCATTTTATAAAATCAGTTCTATCCTGGCCTCCGAGCTTAAGACATCACTCTCCAATATTTAGTCAACATTCCATCTTTTAATTAAATATCAAGTCCACTAATTAAGTTCTTCTAAACCCTACGTCTGGGGTTCGTTTTCCTTCATCAAAGCCTCAAATGCATGTCGTGGATCACCTTTCATGGTTAATCGCTCTTGCACAATTACAACAAAGTCTTTGTCGCCTCATTGACTTTAGCCAATTCAACGATGCATACACGTTTGCGTTCATATGGAGCATATACAATACGTTACATATGGGTCCATATGGCACCAGACCGTACTATGTAACTGATACATTCTGATGTATGTCTGAATTCTGAGACACGGCTTAAGGCGAACATATCACTGGCACAGTCTCTTGTTGACGCATCGAGTATATTTCTACACATGTTATTGTGAGACGTTGAATAAAGTTACAGTTGTTAACAACAACATCTGAAAGATGCAGCTCTTGCGTGGGCGTTTTATTAATATCCATAAGAGCTGGTGTCATTTGTATTACGCTCAAACAAACCAGCGTCCATTGACGCAATACAGGAATAAATTGTGCATTGCTTAAAGTTTTATTGAATACATAAAACCTGATAAGTCTCATTCAGCCGCTCGTAGCTTAACACTCGCGGTACATAACTTCTCTGCATATTATACAAATGCCATTTCCACGTTATAGACGTGAAACCTGAGCTAGTTTATGAAGTACGAACCCAGAGAGTTGAGTCCAAAACACTTTTTTATTGGCCACAAATATGGTGTTTTTTTTGGAAACAAGAGCGAGTTAAAAAAAAAAGATATCGTCGGTTACGAAATAAATTTAATGATGCATCGTTATTATCGATTCGAAATGTCGATGGTTTTTTTTTCAAAAGCACTTCGCATTCAGTGTTTGTAATATGACAGTGGTGGCGTCAGTTATGACATAGAGTAGCAAAGACAGATGGATGTTTCGTTCACAATTTTATCAGGCTATTTAATTCCGTGGCATTGCTAAGGCACGACAGAGAACATTTTTAATATCATCTTTCTTACGCCATTCCATTTTGTGGCCATATCAGGGTAAATTTAACATGCTGCATCCTGTCATGGCCTGATTGATGACGTCGCCAACAAGGCGACGTGACATAGCTATGACGATGTCCGATTACTGTGTAATAAGTACATTTACCATACAGATATACAGCTGAAGTCAACAATGGAGTCACGTTTACGTTTTTAGGCAATAATGACATTATGCAATTGCCAATTGGCAATGATAGCGACATGGCACTGTACAGTAAGCTAGCTTCAGTCTTCACAACTTGGCACGGTACAATACGCTTTCTGTAGTGTTAGCGACATGGGCCTGTACAATAAGCTTGCTTCGGTGTTCACTATATGGCAATATTCATTAAGCTCGCTTCAGTGTTGACGACATGGCACTGTACAATACGCTTGCGTCGCTGGCTATTTGATATAGACGTGTTCTATGGACCTTGGTAAGCACTTATTGGCTAATTGGGACGTATATGAAGAAATGTAGTATGAATAACTCATCGTCTGGTCAGGAGGCAGCAAACAAGGATATAGGATCAGCGAGATCTTAGAAGGGAGATGGCTTAACGCCACCAAAACCACCCATCAATCCATTTTAATATCCCTGGGGAAGACTCAGGACTCACTCTCGTTGATATATATCTATATGTGATCCCTTTGTTGGTGTTAAACCCATCTTATGTTTTACTCACATCACATGACCAACAACAAAGTATTTACACTGAGATTTTTCACCACTAACTTATGTCACCTACCCTGTCTTATTCCAGTGTGGCATATTTGATATTGGCTTTTTGACAAAGAATATGGACGGAGAAGAATATACTTTATTATTCGCTGACAGGCTGTTTGTCACTATGCCACCACTGGGATGAACACGATCGATAACTGCAAAGAGATGCAGCTAGTATCTCTAGGTATGAACAGCACCTACTTTGATTAGGTATATTGTAAGGCTAACACTAAGCACGTAGTATCTAGATCCTATACATTGTTTTGATAATTAGGGTGTTGTGTGCTTATTGGTTGTTTTTGTCCATTAAAAAAATGTAAGCAATACAAACGAATCGCTAAACTGAATTTATGTTGATTAGGCAAACCACAAAACATCATAGCCAGGTCAGTCAATGTAGGGTTAGGTTGTAATGAGAACGGGTCAGAAGACTCGCCCTCGCCGGACAGGTTTGCCGTCGATAAAGAGGGTTGCAGCTAATGCACAATTACATTGGTGTTGTATCTGCACGGTATATCCGTCCCAGGATGCCCAATTCAGAAACAAATTTCATAGTAATCTGGAGTCTCAACAATATTATTTACAGAACATAATGTGCTTATGTCGACCAGATTGGGCAACAGACAGCATTACGCGCCCGTCTAGGTTGGTTTATTACCAAGTTAAGCTGAGAGTGTTAAGAGACGATGGCTCAACATCACCACAGGTACGCATCGAACGCGTGGTGCAAATGATGGCCCTCGATCACTCTTTAAAACAAATGTCATTCAATCTTAACAACAATTATATTACTCACTCCTGTCTGATCTGCTTACATCAGGTGCTAGGCATTAGACCTTAGCGCCATCACTATTGTAAATTATATGTTATGCACGCAAATCGCCGACAATATACATATAGTTGCACATGTAGATATGTTGTTAGAAGAAAGTAGTATGTAACAATCAACAAGGTGCAGGCATATAGCGCAAGACATATGTGTACGTGTGTCCATGTGTGTGGGAGAGAAAGAGAGAGAGAGAGAGAGAGAGAGAGAGAGAGAGAGAGAGAGAGAGAGAGAGAGAGAGAGAGAGAGAGAGAGAGAGAGAGAGAGAGAGAGAGAGAGAGAGAGAGAGAGAGAGAGAGAGAGGAGGGGGCATACTGGAGCAGTATTGGAGCATAATAAAGATTTCCGTATGTTACGTAAACTCATATCTGGTATAAACCTTTCTGGCCTTACTATCACTTAATAGGGTCCGTGCAAGTATCACATTTGCACACCTCTGCGTCCCAATATATGGTCGTTATTGACGAGAAATCACCCTTCTTGGCTTAATATAAGAAAAGCATTGATACTATACATAGCTTTGTCAAGGTATAACTTAACCAGAAATGTGATTGGTATTTCATTATATAAGTCAATTCATATTATGCTGTAAAGTTAACAACAGGAAATAGGTCAGAGAGTTTGCTGTTGTTTTAGTGGCAACTGCCAACCTATTGGCTGTACTGTCGCTAAAATTATGATTCGTATTGTCGTCAAATTTACCAACACATGAAGCTATGACATATGTCAGATGTCATGCACTAAGTTTGCGTGTATGTTTGCAGTAGATAATGGAGGCAGCTATTGGTGGTATTCTCACTAGACAAGTGCGATGCATCGGTGAAATCAGTCTAGCTCCCCAATTCATTGCTGCTGATGATCATGGTATGAAGTGTGTATTTCATTGAACGCATTATTGTATTCATTTATGCCCAATATTGCGCTTTTAGGCTTGTATCATCCGAATATATTACCTCGTCAGAGGGAGACGATGAAAGTGCATAGCTTCCCCTCTTTGATCATCCTCAGGTAATACTCGATCATTTTTATTATCGATCCATTAGTCCGTAAAATTCCGATTTACGATTGAGGACGTAGTTGTTTGCGTTGTACGTAGACCGAGCGAGAGGACTATTGTCCTCTACATACAGGGAGATAGCTGAATACACACTGCGTACGGGCCTACGAGGGCGAGTCATGATCTGAAAAAAAATGCTGGAAGGTTGTGGGGTTCAAATATCTATATATCTGCTGTAATCAGCTCGCTTCATGCTATCAAAAAGCGCCGTACCTTTCTTGGTTCTGTTGACAACGTTGAATGCCACGTTAAACGAACAACTATTAACAATCAAATCCCCCATTTCCCCTTTCTCCAAAGCTTACTGATTGAGTCAGTGATGAGTTGATAAGATGTTGCAATATTAACCCTTTTTACTCATCAAGAGTGCGAGTGCGCATGCGTTGGGCGATAAGGCCTTTAAGTGCTAGTAACGTCTTTTTTCGAATCCTTAATCAATGTTTTAATAGGTGTATATCAGCAATATTTTCGTCCATAGATGTCATTTTGTGGGTTTTTTTCTCAACATTTCCCTTGATTTTTCGGACTGTATCATCAGGTAAATATACCCTGTACTATGTGCTCATGTGGGCCAATGCTTACAGTAGCAGAGAGTAGATGCTGTCAAGAAATTCCACAAGTTCTCGAAAAATTAAAATCTATGGATGTGGCCTGTAATACAGCACACCCAGGATTGTCTCTGGGTGCCTGTGTCCCTGGACACTAGAAATAGTATATAGTGCTAATTGCCAGAAGTACAAGAAGAAACATGCTACTCAGCATGAGTGAGAATACTAAAATATAGTCTAGTTCAGATGATACCTGATGAAAAATATTCATTCACTGAATGAAAAGTTGTAAAGATATCTTTATAATGCAGGTTATTCCGATTCACTGCATATCGGCAGTTAGTACAGTGGTGCTGGGGGTATCTCGGCCGACATCGCAGATGCTACTGTCAGCCTCTGCTGTACTGAGAATTAGAGAAGTTTTTTTCCGAAGGACGCTATGTTAACAGTCGTTCAATATTTTTGGCAGGGTATTTTATCCATCCTGTGTCATTGCACAGCAATCATCATGATTGAATTTCGTAGGCACATTATACAAGTAATGCTTATTCCATTCAGCTTACAACTACCAAAAATGTCAGGTTCTTATTCACTTGTCTGTGATAATGGAAATGGCAAAATATATACACCAGTCCAACATATATATTTACAAGATTAGTTCTCAGCAAACCACAAACAGGAAGCATATAGCAGTTTTGAGTTGCACCTCAACTTAGCTTACCTTATACCCATTTAATATTCAAATTAAGACTTTAAGCCATACACGTGCTGGGTTATTTGAAAATAAAAATGGTTAATATTGTTGTTTAACATCACCTTCAACATCAGAGGTCATATCGTGACGGAAACCTCACCAATGATATTTAAGATGATCGGCCGGCAGCTGTGGTCTAGCAGCGTGGGTGTTTGTCTAGTTGTCCAAATGTGGCAAGTTCAAATCCCACTGTGTGCTATGCACGGTGGTGCCATTTGGGTGATAGCATATTAAACTCCAATGTCTGTTCGTCATCATACATCACCAGTTTGAAATGACCTTTGATGTTGAAAGTGAATTTCAACCCCAATATTTACCATTTATTTTTTATAAATATGATGATTAGGAATAGTTATGTCCTTGTGCACCTGTTAACAGACGGGTAAAATTAAATGTTACAAGCTTGACTAAGCTGAAGCCAAATGTGAATAATAAACAGAGCTTAGATATTTCTCGTAAAAAGAAGCAAATATCAATAGACCAACCACCAATATAATGCTTCTACCACCACCATCAACTCCATCACCACCCCTCCCCTACCCCATCACCACCACCACCATCATTCATCATCACCTTAGAAACATTACTACATGCCTCATCTAAACCTATACATATGCTGCCTCTCAGCCTCCTCCTTGTCCGGGTAGTGCTCCTGGTTCATTCCCCGGAGTTCTGCAATGGGATTCTTGAGCAGGGTAGGACTAGCTGAGAATTGTTCAAGAAGGCTCTGTATCATTCCCTTTACATATCCTGCATAAACATACACATAATTCCTTCGGGAAAACATGCCTCACATATTCGCAAATTTGACAGTAGGCCAGGGCTGAGGACTGGGTATCGCCCGATGAATTCCTAAGACAAGTGCAAGCTACTGACAGGCAAGCATGCATCTACATATGGCAGCCTGACGAGACAAATCTATATGTTATCTAAGGTACAGCCTTATAAAACTTGAACCGCCCCACACTGATCCCTACCGGCCATGTCAATTTTGTCAATGGGCAAGAGCAAATTCTGACCACTTTCCCAAGCGGACTTGTGATAGCTAGAGTTCCAGTACTGGAAACAGGCTACTGATATGTAAATGACTTAACATAATTGTCTACGAGGAAGGATCATAGCTTAAAACACCTCTTCCATATATTCGACCACAGATAAAGCGTCTCGAAAGGCAGCATTCCACCGCTGCGACAATTTTCACATTTTGTTTTCAAAATCAGCACAGAAACATAACTAATGAGTTATAACTCGACTTTCATATGGGAGATGTAAGGATAAGTATACTCACAGAATCTCAAGAAACCATGAATCAAAAACCGCTGATGAGTGTCTGTAAATAGCGATCAATTAGTGCGACAGCTAGTTTGCAAATAGAAACGTAGCCCTACAAGACGTCTGGGTATATACTCATATTTCCTGTTCGACCGGAGTTTATCGAAACGGCGTCCGTGGCAACATCTTTTGGTGACATATGACGTCACAGCGCCTTCGTTCATCTTCGGCTTGCGGTCGGGAAGTTCCGGAATGTGTTGTTTGTTTTTGCAAATTTCTTGTTTACTACGCGTCGGATCGAAAAAAGAACTGCAAATTATTGATCAGAAAATCGCGTTCTATATGATCCCGAAGATTCATATTTTAGCCATTACTTTCACTTTAACACTATTGAATCTGTTTTGAACACATCGCCGTCTTGGCTATTGACATCCGTCAACGCCCGTATGCATACAATGCGGCCTTGACAGCCCGCGGACCAGCGTAGCATTCCACATTTTGCAATGTGAGATATGTAACAAATGAGGACATTTACACCAACCCGACGACGCAATCGATTCAGCCTGGTTATAAAGCTGGGCTTTAACAACTAAAGCGTGCACTCTAGGCAGATCCATTTCGGAAATATAATGCGCGCAACTTGATATAAGTCAGAGAAGCAATAGGTAGAAATACTTTGGTGCTGAGCACTATATCGCATGTAGTCCCCTGGGCATCTATTCAATGCACAGTGGCTTGTTAGCCGGAGGAAGCAATGCAGGGCTGGGTATCCATGCGGAAGTACCAAGCGACTTCATAGATGCATGGCTGCACATTGGTTGTAAAGTTAATGAGCCTTGGATGGTCTGGTGCATATGGACAATGCTCATGAAAGAGAGAGGGAGAGGGAGAGAGCGAGTGTGTGCGTGTGCGTGTGTGTGTGTGTGTGTGTGTGTGTGTGTGTGTGTGTGTGTGTGTGTGTGTGTGTGTGTGTGTGTGTGTGTGTGTGTGTGTGTGTGTGTGTGTGTGTGTGTGTGTGTGTGTGTGTGTGTGTGTGTGTGTGTGTGTGTGTGTGTGTGTGTGTGTGTTTCTTGATTGGCCTGGATCTGTAACTTTTCATATCGGGAACGAGTTTGCCTTCGTTATTGGAAACCTTGGCAACGTTAGTCAGCGTAACTCGTACAAGAAGCCAAACAAAACGATAAGGAGCTTAACAATGCCAACAGCGAGTTTGTTTATTTTGGTGGAAATTTAAGACTGTGATATGCGATAGCTCTGTCAGACCAAGCTGCAGTCATTTCGTAAAGAGGGGTTCCAGTCCAATATCGGGAACGAGTTTGCCTTCGTTATTGATACCACTTAGCTGATTGGTGTGCGTATCAAATGAATTATGACAATAGAGTAAAGGTATTCGCCATCGGCTCAATTTGGTTTCAGAGGAATAGGTTTGATCTGTTCGCTTTCTGCTTCATGAATTCCGCATTATTCGAACGTCATTGGCCACATTATATGTGGAGCGAGGCCTCTCTTTATTATTGGGTTAGCTGTCATAATTTGAAAACCCGTATATGTCGTACAAGATGAAAATGGTAAAAGGTATACTCCGTGGTACAAGGTATTATGCAAATGTATAACCCGTCGTACGTCGTAAGCAGGATAAAAGTGTCGGACAAATCTCAAAATCTGATCAGCTGATTTCTGATAACATGCACTAACAACCACGCGCGCTTGCACGTTCGAGCGTGTGATTCTCGGCGCGTCACACAGGGACCTTTCATTGCATTTGCATTGTCAACGATCAGTGAGAAATCCCGGGAGAAAATATCGACATGAAACAAAATAGATATTTAACCAGCTGTACAGATAGGAATAGAAAAACATAACCCGTCGTACAAAACGAAGCCCTCCCAAAACCCGTCGTACAGATTGAAAAACATACCCCGTCGTACTAATACGAGGCCTAAAAGAACCTGTCGTACAAGCCGAGAAGCCGAAAAAACATATCCCGTCGCGCGGCATATGTATACTACCTCTATACACTTAAGTGCCCCCCCCCCGCCCCAGGGGGTGATATTGAGACACAGTCACAGTTATATGAGATTAAGTTCGAGCTTTTCTCACGAATTTTGATAGGATGAGAGAAAGGTGCAATGCGATAATACAGCATGGCGCTTGATAGTGAAATATCCCTTATCAGGAAACGATATGCGTAAGTTGGTGAAGCACTCTAACTACCGTGTTTTTGTTTCGAGTGCTTATGTAGCTCAGCCTGCGGGGTTTTATTTCACAAAACCCAAGCGCGATAAACATGCCAATGTGCGACTTCTGCCGGTTGTTTTCCGCCTACCATTAAGTGCTGACTTCACGCCTCTCAGAGCATCTATATAAACTCACTCCTCGCTCGCCTCAACAAGAAGACGTCTCTGTTGCAGTGTTTGTCAAGAAACGAAAGCACACTCGACAACCGTGGTCATCTGACGACTTATTGACAGGGCCTTATTCCTGCTAGGACTTATATGTATTAAAGAAATAATGACCCGTGGAAAATGAACATTCATACAGTTTGAAAATGTATCGGTCAAGAAATTTCTTGGCTCTATTTTCTTTGTAGATAATGTATTCAATGTTCTTGCAGTTTTTGTTCGCTTCATCCACATCCAAATTGCGCATTAGAAATTACCCATTGAGAAAAAACGTCATCAAAAACCTAGAAAGATCCATAAAACAGTAATGTCGGCCTGGTTTAATGCGTTGACATCGTGTTCAGACTAAGTTGTGTGCAATCCCAAAGTCATTAAGAAAAAAATCACCCACGACGGGCAATGTCTTTCAATTTACAATCCAGCATGTCTATCGCTGCTAACCTCATTAACGAGGATGACCCATTTAATGCCAAGATAATACATTATTTGCGTGGATGTTCATTTGTCTGAATGAGAGGGAGATAAGGGGTAACTAGGGCTATATAAGGATTGAGGCAAAATCGCTTGAATGTCACATTTTGCGCCTCAACACTTATATTCTATAGAATGCTATTCAGATAATTTATATTGATAGATTGATATTTTCATGATAGATTGTACAATCTAATTATGCTAATAGCTTACATCTATGCAAAAATATAAGATCAATTGCCATCCCCCAACGACCTGGTACCTTACATTACTTAACAATGGAAGTTCAAAGGTTACATCATCCATCCAATCGTTTTTATGTACAGAACACTTTTGACGTAGACATCGAGGAACAAGGTGAGGTCTTCCAGGAGCATATTTCCATTATCGAGGATGAGAATATCGAAAAAAATGAAGTACCGTCCCACATTGGAATAACAGCTACTGTCTTCGTGCACGATTTTAACCTGGTAAGAATGTCGATGCCGTCCCTGAATCCCAACTGATTACAAACACATGTCGCTAAACGAATTCCATTGAAGCGAACAGAAAGCTTGAGGGTATCATGAGATTGTATAAGCTTTTGTTACAGAACCTTACACTGAGAGTCATGGCTGGACAAGGGTCCTGCTTCCTCACTGATCTGGCCGAGTCGATTCAGAAACTACAGGTGTATATGTATGAAGTATGCATCATACACGCTCTTCTAAACTATTTGTGAAGTAAAGGTCTAACATTGCCCAAAACGATCTGCTTAGGCCAGTGAAAATCAAGCTGGGAAAATGACCGTGCTGGTCAACCAATGGGTCATGGGAGGTCTGGTGGAAGCTGTGGTTCTGCGCATGCTCAGTGATGCCATGAAATGCGAATGCCCCAAAAAGCCCATTCGCTGGCTCCATCGTCTCCACGAGTCCATGCTCATCATAATATTTGTAAGATCGATATGCATTCCAAGTAAAGCATTTGTATTTACAATGACGCGATGACAATCACTCAGCATACAATATGTTATGGAATTGTAATGTTCAGTTTGGTTCAAAAGCATAACGGACAATGATGACGTCACCCCAAGCTGAATGACTGATATGCATGAGATTCACAACAACAATACTGAATGAATAATGATGTCAATTATCATTCTTACTTATACGGTATTGTATGATTCAATATCCATGTAAATACGAGTTAAAATCAATTAAGATCCGGTTATCCCTATTTCGATTTGTTACATCGCTGATGTGTTATACAGATAGCGCCGAACCCGGCTGGTCCCGACAAAAACGCGATTCATTTGAGCCCAAATGCCAGCCACAGAACATGAAATTCCGATGCAAAAAGCAATTGCTTTCATGTCAGTACATATACTACGAACAATGCGACGCTGAGGATTACTTACTTACACTAAAATATTTTCTAATTACAACTTTTCGGCTGATGTACTTGGAATGGATGATACGGTGTATTTTTGGCTGACTTCACAATGGAATGATATGTCCTCCAAGGTAGGCGAAAATAACAGAATATTTGCTCCCGGCAGACCATCATATAACAATTGCTTAGTTATTGAACATATCTGCCAGCTGAAATAGTTTTCGGATTTGTAAACTTGTACTTACTACGTTATCCATGGATATGTAATCGAACTTGGGCTAGATAATTCAACAAGCCACCGTCAAGATTTATGTGCGAATGTCATGATCGGCAAAAGCTAGCTGCAACTATAGCATCCGACCATCCAAAATAACAAGTAAATACTCTGCCGGCAGCAAATTGTTAGGGATATTTCACCAAGCAAAATGCATGATACTAGTCGTAGCTACCATTCCAGTTTATATCAAGCTATATGGAGCGCAGTTTGCTATGCTGATTAATCAGCAAGTCACTTGTGCTAAGCATATCTAATGGCCTAATTAAAGAGATTATCGCTACGCAAAAAGGGCTCACTCCGACTAACCATGCGATAAGCATGCAAATGAGTAAATCACGTGCCCATCGTCAGGTGGCACTACCATGACATCAACCTGATTTGTCGAGGTGGCCGCGTCACCGAATCAATTCAATGCGATTTTAACGCTATGGCAAAGCACCACGCTGCTGACGGGTGGCGTTTTCACATATTTTCTTGAGTGGAGGCGCCAATCAGCCTTATCGCAATCTACACCGCCCCGTACCATCACCAAATCTGGCCCTTTGAGATGCAAACATGGACGCAATCAGCCGCATAAGCATGCATTGTCACAACAGTCATGCCGTCGAGTGCAGTACAAATTTACGATCAGATACACATGCCAATAACGGATGCGCCCTGCGATCAGGAATGAAAGGGACGGTCTAATTACCGGCGTGTTTTGAAGGTACGGTAGAAGCCGCCACCGACGTCTTTATAGTTCACTGCAGAAACAAAGACAGGAGCCTGCAATAATGCAAACCATTTAATTCGTGGGTACAGGTAGATGTCAGGTGTATGTTTAACGTTATAATAGGCGTACAGGAGGAGCAGGACGGCTATTTACATTAGTAGGGACGTGTAGGTAAACACACGTGTTCCTCCTCAGTACCTCATGAGTACGGATGTGTAAGTGCCGCACACGGCAATGCTACACAATCGAAGAGATTTTGTATGGGGATACAATGATGGCGGACTCCTCCCCTATGCTAATGGTGCATTTAAGCTCAGTCACATCTTCTTATCATGTTGTGCATAATGGGCAAAACACTTGCACAGTGAGTGAAGCTCGTGGTGTAGCTGTCTCATTTACTGCCTATCTGAGCTATTCGCCGGATTATTTCTGATGCAAACTTGCTGTGATGATATGGCATACTCCTGCGCGACTAGTATAATTAATTTATTTACGTTATGACAGGCACCTGTCTTCGTCATATCATGTACAGGAAGTCGCCAACGTGTCCCAGAAAAATGGCCTCGTTTCTGATTCATTACTGCGTGGCTGTAAACATGTTGTGAACTAAATAGACGTCATCGACGGTCTCAAACGCCCTTCAAAACACACTTGTAATTACAACACACCTTGTATCCCTGATCGCCGGGTGATGTTGCCATGTGCCACGATACGTTTGATAAGCAGTCCCATAGGAGTGTTGGTTTTATAATAGCGCCACCTGACGAAGGGCACGTGTTTTACTCCTATACATACTCACTCCGTATAGGGAGGTGGAGTGAGCCCTCTTAGCCAGGCGATGAGCTCTTTGATATGATTGTTTGGTATACATAGCACAAGCGACTTGTTGTATAATCACAGCTATATGGGCTCGGCAGTCAATTGACTCAAATATCATCAAAACTGTGCCCCTTTACCACTATAGGAACTGGTCGCCACGACTGGTATCATGCAGTGTGTTAAGTCAATTGTCCACAACAATTAACAGCCAGCGAGGTATTTGCTTGTCATTTTGAATGTTAGAAATAGTTTCCCCTATTATCATTTTACGAAATTCGTGCAATACTCTTGATTAGGGCATGTTAAGTTGTTTATATCTAGTTCAATTTCATACCTATGGATCAATCTCGTCAATGGAGATATTACTAACTGGTAGATTCAACACAAGCTCATCAAACGATACATTAGCCGGACGAATATAGCATTACATGGGGCCATGGTGACATAACAAACACAGACCGATCTCGGTCTGCTATTATCACCATAAATATTAGGCAATATCCATTTTCGTTTGACGTTTAATAAATGAGTCATAAATATTGCACCATATTTGTAATCCCTGCACATAACTTCCTAAGAAACTCAGTATCTCTTTGCAAACATAGGCTATAAACTTTAATAGAAATGAAACGACGACACTGAAATGATATGATGTTATTAAAAATAGGAAATATACGACCGTTGGTGGTGGTAAACTCTTTGGACAGCGGCGTTAATACCCCATTACTTACAGATGATGACAAGCATTTTGAAATAATGATAGCGCCACAACTTTCAAACAAATCAGATCGATCAATATGCTTCCAAATATAGACACATGCAGAATTTGTTCCTCATTAACAATAGGGCATGGTGGGATCTGAACAGTCATTATACCAGCTAGCAGACTCTAATGATTACAGAATCTGACTGTTAAGGATTGCATCTACCTGCTGACTTTTGTCAGAGGTATAAACCGTTTGACTTGCCATGCACATATGTAAGACTGATTGAGAATTACGCAAACGTTCACGAAATGTAACAACAAATCTACATAAATTGTGATGGCATATTTACCGATAATATCTTCGATTGACTTAACTGTGTCTCTGATGAGTGTTTAACAATTTGTGGCATGTCTCTTTCATAGGATATATTGCCCAATAGACTACGTGTACATAGAACTTTTCATATTAAGTAGCCTTACATATGATGGCACGATGAGCAAGTTCTACATATCCCCGACAGGCTTTTACTGGTTGAAATTGTATCACTGGCTAAAAATGAAGCAGATTAATTTTGCAATATTTACTCAGCTGATAGGGAACATCCAGAGAGAGGATATACAGATAGTGGACGTACAGAGAGTGGACGTACAAATATAGAGGCCGCACAGATAGAGGACGTACAGATAATGGACGTACAGATAAGGGACGTTCAGAGACAAAGCGAACAGGGCGTTCATATAGAGGAAGTTCAGATAGAGGACGTACAGAAAGCGGACGCAGAGATAGTGGACGTTCAGAAAGAGGACTTTCAGATAGAGAACGTACAGATCGAGGACATATAGATAGAGAACATGCTGATAGAGGACATGCAGATATTAGACATGCAAACATAGAGAACGTACAGATAGAGGACCTAGCGATAGAGGACGTACTGATAGCGGACGTACAGATAGATGACATAGAGTTAGAGGACAGAAAGAGGACGTATTGATAGATGACAGATAGAGGACGTACATATAGTGGACGTGCAAATATAGAGAAAATACAGATAGAGGACATACAGATAGTGGACGTACATATATATAGGGTGCCAGATTGTCGACATTTCCCACAAGCCATCATATCGACAGCATTAACCACATACTTTCATATCGACGACATTTGCCGCAGGCTTTCATATTAATCAGATTTACCGAAGGCTTTCATATCGACGACATTTACCACAAGCTTTCATATCGACGACAATTACCGCAGGCTTTCGTGTTGACGACATTTACTGTAGGCTTTCATATCAACGATATTTACCTCAGGCTTTCATATCGACGACATTTGCCGCAGGCTTTCATATTGGTTAGATTTACCGAAGGCTTTCCTGTTGACGACATTTACCGCAGGGTTTTATATCAACGATAGTTACCGCACGCTTTCATATCGACGACGTTTACTGTAGCCTTTCATATCGACGGCATTTACCAAAGACTTTCCTGTTAACGACAGTTACCGCAGGCTTTCATATCGAAGACGTTTACTGTAGCCTTTCATATCGACGGCAATTACCAAAAAAATTCCTGTTAACGACAGTTACCGCAGGCTTTCATATTGACGACGTTTACTGTAGGCTTTCATATTGGTTAGATTTACCGAAGGCTTTCCTGTTGACAACATTTACCGCAGGGATTTATATCATTGATAGTTACCGCACGCTTTCATATCGACGACGTTTACTGTAGCCTTTCATATCGACGGCATTTACCAAAGACTTTCCTGTTAACGACAGTTACCGCAGGCTTTCATATCGAAGACGTTTACTGTAGGCTTTCATATCCACGTCAATTACCAAAAAATTTCCTGTTAACGACAGTTACCGCAGGCTTTCATATTGACGACGTTTACTGGAAGATTTCACATCGACGACATTAACTGAAGGATTTCAAATCGACGACATTTCCAGCTTGCTTTTATATCTTATACAGCCAGATTCGTAGACGGATAAAATTCAGAAACAACAGCATTCTTCCACAATGCATTTATTAATGAGTGATTGTGAAGATCTAAAGCCACTGATCCTATATCCCGGTTCTTTGCCTTCTGCCCAGATGATGAGTTATTCATAGTAGATTTCTTTACATACAACCTAATCAGCTAATAATGGGTTACCAAGGTCCTCAGGACAAGGTTAAATCACCAAGGCGGCGACACAAACAGGATATTACTAAGACATCAACTGGAATGGAGACATATATTGCATTTGGCTTGCGATTCGTCGCACGCTATGATAATTACTTATTTCATGCTGCAATTGTATATGTGTTATTGCACTATTAAATATAACGTATCATCTTAGTGCTACACAGTCTGATGGCTTACAAGATGCTGTTCGGAATTCATAGGGTGTGCGAATCATAGCCTCAGTCTTTCTTTATGGCCTGGGAAAAGAATGTATAACTCATTCAGCTTTTACTCTCTATTTGCTCAAGTCTTAGGTCAAGGTTCACGGCCATTTCACGGCCGCCTGCCATGAAGAGGCTACTTGCATATCGCTCAGTGTAGAACTATCGCAAAAAGCAATACCATTAATCATAATGCGTGTTTCACAGGCCCAGCATGAAATTGTGTTTTCCTCAGGACAATCATTATCAAAGGCATGGCAAGCCGCGTCGTATCAGCTGTGGTGGTGAATAGGGTATAAGAGGGTGAAGTTGGTCGGCCACCATTAAGGTGTCGTTTAGCTCGTTATAACCTCTGTGAATGTCAGGCACCCTATCCCATGTTATTCATTGACATATATCTCCCCTACCAGTGGGCCTATTTGGCCCTGAACAGCTATCTAAAGAACTTAACCAATGATAGTATTGTTGTAGAAGATTCTAAAAACATTATATGGCCACCATACCACCACCAAGTGGTAGCGCTATTGTCATTTCACAATGCCTGACATCATCTGTGCAAAGATGCTCTTAAACGGTTGTATTTTTCCTATTTTTATTAACATCATATCATTTCAGTGTCGTCGTTTCATTTCCATTAATGTTTATGGCCTATGTTTGCAAAGTAAATATACTGAGCTTCCTAGGAATTGAAATGTAGGTAATGTAAAAATGGTGCAATATTCATGACTCATTAATGAAATGTCAAACAGAAAGGGATGTTGCCTAGTATTGATGGCGTGCACTGCATGCCGGGCTTGGCCTGAGGTGGCTATAACACTTTGCTCCACTCACCCACAGGTGCAAGAATCCAGCCTACGATGTATAAGAAAACAAGTGTGAACATTCACGCGCAGGACAGAGGGTTTCACGTTGGTAACCTCACTTATGTAAAAGTCTATATTCGCCCGGCTTATGTATCGTTTTGTGAGCATGTGTTAGATCAACCAATCAGCAATATCTCCGTTGACAACATTGATCCATAAGTATGAAATCTTACTGGAGATTAATTAATTAGGGTACTGTGCGCGTATATTGAAACGATACTCGGGCAAAGGCTAGCTGCAACTATATCATTCGACAATTCGAACATACAAAATGACAAACAATTACTTTACTAGCAGCCATTAGTTTTCAGACAATTCCCTAAATATACTGCATGATACAAGTCCTAGCTACTATACCCGTACATATACCTCTAATGGGAACACAGGTTTGTATACATTTGAGTCCATAGACTGCTGGATGCAGGCTGCAGTGCTGATTATAGTCATCTGTACCGTACATCCCAATCACTTTTATCTAAAGTATTATCGCTACGCAAAGAAGGGTCACTCAAACTAGCTGTGAGCGAAACACATTGTGTTACCATTAAATCAACAAAAGCATGTGGGAATGTTGATCCAACGTCTCGGGGCTCGGCGTCTGGCTGCTTATGTTTTAGTTCCTCAGATTGGTCGTGGCGACTGCGCCCCGAATAAATCAAAAAATTTCAGGCTATTGTAGCGAACACTGTGACAGAGCAAAATACATTTTCTCGACCGGAGGCGCGAGTGAGGCCTCTTAGCATTGCAAAAGCTCTTTGGCTTTATCGTGGTAGCCATCATCCGCTACCAACAGTCAATTTGCCTCTTTGCGGTGCAAACATGAACAGAATCAGCGGGAAGGCGTACATTGTCATCGCCATCATGCTGTCGAGTGCAGCACAATTTACGATTAGATGTCTTTACCAATAACGGATGCAGCCGGCGATCAGGGATGAAAGGCGTGGTCTAATTACCAGCGTGTTTTGAAGGCGCAATAAAGGCCGTCGCTGACTTCTTTGTAATTCACAATAGGTGTACAGCCACGCAACAATGAATAAAAGACAAGGCTATGTGTCTGGAACACATTGGCGATATCCTGTAGATAATAAGGCAAAGACAGGTGACTTGCCGTTACGCAAATCATTTAATTCGTGAGTAAAAGTCAGGTTTAGCGTTTTATTAAGCATGCATTCGGAGCAGAAATGGCCGTTCACATTCACACAGTCGTGTAGGTTAAACATACTTGGCATATGCACAGGCGTATAATGCGCAGTAACGTTCGGAATTATTCGGCCCGTGACGTCACGTTCGCTGCTCGATGCTCGCTGATCACGAAGGTCAACAAACTTCGCCATGTTTATCACGGCTCGTTGATGGTTCATTAAAAGGTTCCTCACAGTTTTTGTGGCACATACAGTTTAGACTATGCCTTATTGTTGTGCGGCTGGGTGTAGAAACGATGAGAGGTCGTTTAAGAGTTTCTTTCGGTTCCCGAAGGACCGAAACATGCACAAGAATTGGATTGCTAAGGTGAAGAGAAAGGATTGGAAGCAGAGCAAAACAACTGTCTTTTGTTCCGAACACTTTGAGAGAGACGCCTATGAAACAGAATACGAGCTGCTCAGAGGTCTGGGCTTTTCAAAACAAACTAGGTTTTGCCAAGATGCCATGTTTAATTACAGTCAAGTGAAACGTCTAGGTGCCTTTGAGAAAAGACGACGTCTACAGCCTACAGGTAAGATAGCTAGGATCATTAAATTTTTATACACAGTCATGCTTGTGCCTTTGTGTTTAATTGGCAGCTAAACTTTTTCTTATATGAATAACCATACGACTCAAATGGCATGGCCGTGTTAAGGCTATTGCATCACTGGTGAAGTAAGTAAGGCCCCATGGCTTGCTAACAGGTGTGTCAATGTGATCTCAAAATGTTTGCATGATATTGCCTGTTTATTGTTCTGTGATTTGGATACACTGCATACTGTGTTTAATTGGTCCATTTACATGAGGAGTACTACTTATGTGATAGGACCAATTAGACATAGTCTGTATTTAGATGTATATTGATATATTATAGGTGATTTGGGTCCTTTTTTTGGGAAATATCGTTGGTGTACAGCTGGTCGACACTGAAACACATGTTGCCTCTATATGTAGGTGCTACATAGTATCTTGTATTTTATGTCCATTTATTAAGGATCAAAGCCACACAAGAAAATGGAACTTAGTGCTACAAGCAAACACCTTCTTAAAGACATTGGCAGATCACCACCATCTGTGCAGACTTCAATAGTAGAATCTTTTCACAAGGTGGTGATCTTCTTCACCTTCAAGAGTACACTTTCCCTTTGCCACTATGGAAGCAAGGTAATTTAATTGAGCATTGCTGTGACTGTAGTGTGGTATATATTGCAAATACCATGGGTTTGTGCTGGTGCTTATAAAGTTGTGACATGCTGGTGTATTGTGAGCTCATGTCGGCATGCTAGACCACCAGGCTATATCTGCTACTGTTGGTGCTTTACTTCCAGATTACCCCCTGCAGTTTTGCACTTTAATGAAAACTCCAATAGAGCTCAGGCAGTTACTCAACAAGGCTAGTCACAATGGGGAGTGTCATAACCCAATTCCAGACAGGTGGATCCAGTGGTGAAGCCCGCCAAAGTTCCCATCACTTTTGGTTGGTATATATCACAGGATTTGTTGTTCAATATGTGTAAATATGAGTTAGACAATAATGCAATTTTATGATAAATTAATCTCCGCTGTGCCTATAGGGTTACCATTTATCAATGTAGGTATTATACTGGCACAAAAGACCAAGCATTCCATTTAGGCGGGCATATTCTGTGCTGATTCCAATAGCTATACGGTTTGTCTATCGCCTAATGGTCTAGGAACGAATAGCAAAACCAGAGCTTTGTACAGCGTCACACATCTACGTCAGCGATATATACAGTTGCACCCTTCTACAATTATGCCAGTCGCGTTCATATACATACGTACAAGTCGTTCGCAGCACCCTTAATACCGATTTAAACGAGTTTTTGAATGAGGTTACTGCAAACCAGTAAAAATGGTCAAATTCTCCAGACTGACATTTAAAAGGGACCTGTGCCCAATTACGATCTAGGTTTGTTGAAGAACACATTGCCCCAGGAGGATAGCGCACTATCTGTCTGTGACATATATGAAGTAAATGCTGGCCTGAAGGTTTTCATGGCATAATGCATTAACTCCGCCCTTCACTCCAAGTCCCATATCTGTAAAATGCTCAATAAATAAATGATACACAGAAAGAGACATTGTTGAACCATTTTGGAGGGGAGAGCATCTCGAGGTCGGTCCATGATGACGTTAGCTTACTACGCTAATCAAGTACGGGGACGATGCCATAACGCATCTGGCTATTGTGTGGTTAACGTATGTAGATTGCGTGGTGGAATAGATAGTCAGCTCCAGTGACTACATGCATTCATAGAGATGACAATAACAATAGAAAGATAGCAGGCTATGTGGTGAGCAAGCATCAGCCCAACAATGGGCGCCGCATCTTCTGTCTAAATCACATTGTGACAGAAAGCGAAACGCTTACCTCGCAGCTGAAGCACGGTAACAATCTCTGAACGGAAGGACTGGGACCTTATAGTGCAATAACAACCCTTAAACTGATTGACAGAGGGAATAAATCAGCGCTCTAACTCCATTTAACCCAACCCATTGGTACTCTAGTGGCATTATCAATACATCACTCGTGGTAACAAGAGCAACAACATGAGGTTCTATAAAGGGACTAGCTAAGGGTTCATACAGTAGGAAATGCTGTCACTGATATGGAAATATAAACCACTTGAAATGTCTCAACTCTGCAGGGGTGGTGGAGTTACCACTGATTGGAAGGGTCACTGATATGGAAATATAAGCCACTTAAATGTCTGATCTTTGCAGGGGCGGTGGAGTTACCGCTGATGTGAAAAGCCACAATTGGCAATGAATATTTTTCATGAAGTGGAATAATCCCAGCGTGTCTCCAATGACATTCAGTAGATTACCTTCTCTAAGTGTTTCTCAGAAACTTAAAACTAGTTCCAACAGTAACCATGTTCGCTCATAGAACCATCGCTATGAACATGTCGTTTCTGCTGAGCAGAATAATCCGCAGTGTCTCACAATAATCCGAACTCATCCCAGGCGGTAACTACGTCACGTGGAATTATCTTTTAGGCGTACCACTTACCAAAACTGCTATGATGGATCTGTAGGGTTGTTGATCTGCTCTGCCTTTGAAGAGTTATGTGATTGGATGGCTCATGATATTATTTCTTTCTTTATCCAACTCATTAGCTATGCTCATAACTTCACATGCTTCTCTGATACTGCTTGATATAGACCATAAGATTTATTGGCATTGTCAGTTGGGTAGATGCTTTCTAACTACAGAGTTTACCATGTTTGCGAAAGTAAAAAGCTATTGCCATCAAAACACAACCAGTTCGCATGAACTCTTGGAAGTCAACGCGCCGGTTGG
Source organism: Urechis unicinctus (assembly GCA_034190875.2). Classification (NCBI taxonomy): domain Eukaryota; kingdom Metazoa; phylum Annelida; class Polychaeta; order Xenopneusta; family Urechidae; genus Urechis; species Urechis unicinctus. The sequence goes on along the minus strand of CM067351.1, from coordinate 61,146,520 downwards.
TTGCCTTGTGAAGAAGTATCTTTAGTAATTTAGCTGCTACTGTAAAATTAATTATCTTTTAATGTTTTTTTCACCAAGCATATGTGGTTAACAATATAGAAGAAAATCCTAATAGCATTTATATTTCTCTCTGCTAAGAGCAATTTCCCAGGCGAAAAGCCTTTGGCAATACGGCATTGGATGATTTCAATTTCATTTCAATGATATGCATAAGACGGGTTTAATCCCCATGTAGATGCTGCGCGATCCAACCAAGTCACCCACACAAAAGCCGGACGAGTAGAGGATTGTGTCCGTGTGAAGATACCGACACCGACCCATCTGTCGACTAATATAGCCTCGTGCGCGGTGCACCTTGGTGAATAGCCCAACTTTGACTAGAGACTTCGTCAGGCAGTCCTGCACTGGTTGACGATGGGCCTCGGTGATATAAATACCATGTGTCAACCTCGATGACCTACATTACAGCTGAGCGCTATCCCTTTGTATAGGTCGTATAATGAATGGTTACCGTAAATATTGCATTTTACATCCCATGCATAATTATGGTATTCACAACAGGTCCTAAACGACCATCTCGAGGTGAAAGTACACGATGGAGTAAATGCATGAATTACTTTAATATAGTGACCAGCCTGGGGAATGGGATCGTAATGACTGATAGGCAGGCACTGCCCGGTTTATACCCAAAAAGAAGATATGGGCGTACCAACAAATTAAACTTGTCACTCTAAAACATTTCTTATTTTGGACGGGACGTGAATTTAAAACCAAATATAGTTCACAGTAGACACTGCAATATACCCGAAGTTGAAAACGGGCGCAGTTTTAACAATATTACCAGAAACAACTGAAATTGCGCATACGTAGTCACTCGTCAAGGTCGCTATTCATCAGCATATTCGTTTAGACAAGGTTTGCAGTCTGTATCGATGAATTATCGATAATTTGGGGTTCCCATTACATAACATTTTGAATAATACACCATACCCCAGATAATACAATACACAAAAACAACTCGAGTAACATCGGCAGCTAATAACAGCAGAAGCGTAAAAGTTTGTGAGCGAAAGTGTTGTGTAGGACTGTTTTGCTGACTGATGTTATTGATGACCTCACACGTGGTACATCTACCTGTCTTATTGTACGGAAGGTATGAGCCGTTGTGTGTGACACCATAGGCATTAACTTAAGCATATCCTATTACATCGAATATGAGATTGGGAGCTTTCCAACCCTCGTCAAGGGACACGACACGCATACTATGTACTGATAGTGGTAACTGAGCTATGCAGCAACTATGCCATAATATGCAGGACAAACTATTTAATTGCGGATGTAATTCATCACAGTTGCTATCTCCCTTCATATGTGCCTCAGATGGTGGTATGTGTTCTCTAACAAACGCATAACCTACGATATGAAAGGGTTGATAGTAAGAAAGCATATCGTCAAAATCTCCATCGTGCATCGAAAGTGTTAACGACACGCCACTGTTCTGTTAGTTTGCAACATTGTTAACGTCATTACGGTCGCCTGCTGTAGTGTTGACGACATGGTACTCTTCCTTACATTAACAGAGGTGATAACAAGATTAAGCTTTGCTTGGCTACACCCCACCACCTTTGCCATCTACATAAGAGATGAAACGAAGCAGTAAGCTTAGCCCTTGATAATACTGTCCCTGAGATTAGGCCTGTGCAACACGAATTACGATAAATGATTTTGCCTTTGGCGATGTTCCTACTCTGAGCGATGTGCAGGCTGCTTCTGCATGGCAGGTGGCCATTTAATGGCCGTGGGCGATTACCTAGAATATGGGCAAATAGTGGAAGTTAGAACTGAATGAGTATTGACGCAGTCCAACTCAGGGGCATGCTGAGGGAGTTGCGCAACATGGGAATTCTGAACATCAACATTTTGGTCAATAGGCTGTGTATCTCTAAAATAATGGCGTGAAGATGCGAGTTGTAAGGTTGTATAAACCAACTTATAAAAAACTATATCTCCTTTCGATAACGTGGTCATTCCACGAGACGGGTTCTAAAAACGGTACATTGAGCAGTGTAATATGACATGGCCAGGATCTAGAGTTGTAAGGTTGTATACAGCTTAAATGGGCAGGACTCATCATCGTTTACAGCGCATCGCAAGCAGCCAAATTACAATATATTTTCTCTAAAAATTTTTCAAACCCGATGTCTATTAAATCGACAATATTATTTCCAGAACAAAATATGCTTATGTCGACCAGATTGATCCGCCAAAGCTAGTGAAATGGGGGTTTATCCTGGGTAGCGAAACGGTGGACTTAGCAAGCAGTGAATGTTCCTTCTCCTGAATGTCATTAGGTATGCTGCCTTTGTTAATAATGCCTTCTTACGTTCAAATCAGCAATGGTACGCATATCCCTGGATAACCACCTACATGCATAGATATGCTGACGCAAGTTGTAATATTGGTCGGGTGTCCTATGACAGACAAGAATACGAATTCATCAGGTGATAAAACTATCAATGGGTTGAATGTTATATGAATACCTCACCGTCTGGGCAACAGACAGCATTAACCGCCCGTCTAGGTTGGTTTATTACTAAATTAAGCTGAGAGCTTTAAGAGACGATGGCTCAACATCAACACACTTACGCATCGAACCCGTTACTTAACAACGCAAATGATGACCCACGATCAATCTTTAAAACGAATGACATTCAACCTGAAAAACAATCATATTACTCACAGATAACTGAGAGGCATTTCCTGTCTGGTCTGCTTACATCAGGTGCTAGGCAATAGACCTCAGCGCCATCCCTGTTGTAAATTATATGTTACGCAAATCGCCGACAATATACATATAGTTGCACGTGTACATAGGTTGTTAGAAGAACGTTGTATGTAACAGTCAACAAGATACAGACATGTAGCGCAAGACATATGTGTATGTGTGTCTATATGTGTGTGTCTGTGTGTGTAAATGTGTGTAAGTGTATGTGCGTGTGTATGTATGCGTGAATGCATGCGTACTTGTGTGTGTGTGTGAGAGAGAGAGAGAGAGAGAGAGAGAGAGAGAGAGAGAGAGAGAGAGAGAGAGAGAGCAAGAAAGGGGAATACTGCGTGACTCAATGGAGCATAATCAAGATTTGCGTTGTTACGTAAACGTATATCTGGTGTAATTATCAGACTCTGAAACGCAAACCTTTCTGGCTTTACTGCCATTTAATAGGATCCGTGCAAGTATCACATTTGCATGCTCATTACAAAATAACTACACTCATACAGCAGCGCAAATACGTTATTGATGTCTGCGCCCCAATATATGGTCATTATTGACCAGAAATCACCCTTCTTGGCTCAATATAAGAAAAGCATTAATACTACACAATACTATTTGTCATGGTATTATTTAACCAGAAATGTGATTGGTATTTCAATATATAAGTTTATTCATATTATGCTGCGAAGTTACAACAGGAAAAAGGTCAAAGACTTTACGGTTATATGAGTGGCAACTGTCAACCTGTTGGCTGTAATGTCGCTTAAATTATGATTCGTATAGTCGTCAAATTTACCAACACATGGAGCTATGACATGTCAGATGTCATGCACTAAGTTTGCGTGTATGTTGGCAGTAGATAGCTCGTTATGGAGGCAGCCATTGGCATTTTTCACTTTACTCACAAGACAAGTGCGATGCATCGCTGAAATAAGTCTAGCTCCACTATTTATTGCTGCTTCTGAGCAGAGTATGAAGTGTATTTCATTGTACGCATGATAGTATTCGGTTAATACCCCGGAATGATTATACTGTACACGCACCTCGATAGCATACCGAACTGTACACAGCAATGACTCCTCCCACATTACGCAATCAACTTTCAATACATGTGGCGGAATGACTTGTTATGTGATTAACATGTGGACGTGCTATAACCGGTGTTAGTCAGCGCCTGAATATTTTAGTTTTAGTTTATGTCAAATATTGCGCTTTTACGCTTGTATCATCCGTATATATTACCTCGTCAGAGGGAGACTACGAAACCGCATAGCTAGCCCTTTTCTTTGACCAAAATACATTTAGATTATCGATACATTAGTCCATAAAATCGTGAATTACGATTAAGGACTTAGTTGTTTGCATTGACCTTAGACTGAGCGAGAAGACTATTGCCCTCAACATACAGCGAGATAGCTGAATACAGACTGTTGACTGGCCTAAGAGGGCGATTCATGATTTGAAGAAATATCCTGGAAGGTTGTGGGGTTCATATCTGTATGTCAGCGGTAATTAGCTCGCTTCTTGCTATCAAAAAGCGTCATACCTTTCTTGGTTCTGTTGACAACGTTGAATGCCACATTTAATGAGCAACTATTATCAATTACATCTCCCATTTAACCTTCACCAAAGCTTACTGATAGATTCAGTGATGAGTTGATATGGTGTTGCAATATTCAACCTGTTGTATCATCACGAGTGTTAGTGTCCATGCTTCGGGCGATAAGGCCAAAACAATCATATTAATGGTAATTAAGAACACCTCGCCGCCTGGGCTATTGACATCCGTCAACGCCCGTTTAAACCGGTCGTAATCGACATTACAGACGAGCGATATACCAGACCAGGCAGACAGAGTCGTACTTTGTACGCTCAGTATTGACATGATTCCAACTTTGCTTGACCATAATGTATATCGCTTACTGATGCTTATGATGTGCGTCAGATCCATCTCGGCCAGGGACAAAGACTGACAGTTAGGAAAAGAATGACTTTTAAGTATCGAGAGGAAGATCTTTCCATGGAAAATCAATGCAACAATATGATACGTATCATTGCCGTGCTGCATACGTGCGTACAGACCGCTTATCATTTATTGGAAAACAGGTACATCGTGAGTAATCGTCCAGTTGTAAAGTTACAATGGCGATTCTCACTTTACACCAATTGCTACAAAAACTACATTGGTAGTAGACACAAAAGCTGCAAGTACTGATATCAGCAAGGACAATAATGCGATCTAGCGATTAGGATTTGCTTGGGATTCACACTCTTATGTTAACAACGCAATGGTAAATCCATTATGCTCTGGGACATTTAGGAATGTAATGCGCGCAACTTGATATAAGTAAGAACAGCAATAGGTAGAAATACTTTGGCACTGACCACTATATCGCGTGTAGTCCCCTGGGCATCTATTCAATGCACAGTGGCTTGTTAGCCGGAGGAAGCAATGCAGAGTTGGGTAACTATGTGGAAATACCAAGCGACTTTATAGATGCATGGCTGCACATTGCGTGTAAAGTTAATGACCCTTGGATGGTCTGGTGCATTTGGACAATGCTCATGAAAGAGAGAAGGAGAGGAAGAGAACGAGTGTGTGTGTGTGTGTGTGTGTGTGTGTGTGTGTGTGTGTGTGTGTGTGTGTGTGTGTGTGTGTGTGTGTGTGTGTGTGTGTGTGTGTGTGTGTGTGTGTGTGTGTGTGTGTGTGTGTGTGTGTGTGTGTGTGTGTGTGTGTGTGTGTGTGTGTGTGTGTGTGTGTGTGTGTGTGTGTGTGTGTGTGTGTGTGTGTGTGTGTGTGTGTGTGTGTGTGTGTGTGTGTGTGTGTGTGTGTGTGTGTGTGTGTGTGTGTGTGTGTGTGTGTTTCTTGATTGGCCTGGATCTGTAACTTTTCAAAAGTGACAGCTACCTTCTACCTCTCAAGGCACATTCCTTTACGGAGCCAATTGGCCTGTTGTTAACTTAAACCACAGACACCCAAGTCAATCCATCAACGAACGGGGACAAAGCATCCAGGTGCCTGCTTTAGTGGAATTTGACTCCATGCCACTTATGTATAAATAGCTCGTTTTGTGGAAACCTCGGCAACGTAAGTCAGCGTAACTTGTGCAGGAAACCAGACAAAGCGATAAGGAGCTTAACAATGCCAACAGCGAGTTTGTTTATTTGGGTAGAAATTTTAAGACTGTGATATGCGATAGCTCTGCCCGACCAAGCTGCAGTCAATTCGTAAAGAGGGGTTTGATTGCATTCATTATTGATACCAGTTAGCCGATCGGTGTGCGTGAAAATGAAATTATGACAATAGAGTAAATCTATTCGCTATAAGTTTCAGAGGACTAGGTTTTATCTGTTAGCTTTCTTCTTCATTAATTCCGCATTATTCGAACGTCCTTGGCTACATTAAATGAGGAGCGACGTTTCTCCATATAATTGATTTAGCTGTCATAATATGAATGCACTGTAGTCATTTTACACAGGGTCCAATATTATTCAAGGTGTCCGAGTTGTAAGTGAAATTCCGATGCAAAAAGCAATTACTTTCATGTATGTACATATACCACGAGGCATGCGACAGTGAGAGTTGGCTCGGTATGCGTCGAAAATACGCCTGGTGCCTGGGACATAATACTCTGCATATCAAAGATGAGGTGAGATATATACTTGGTTGCAACCCGTTGGTGTTCCTCGTCGTTTGAACGCCCCTGTCGAGCCCTCTGAGTCAGCAGTTCTAACCCATATGTGCTCTCATAGTTAGCACCACATTCTCCAAATATATCAAATTCAGAGGAGAACAGGTTCCTCATGGTTCTGGAAAAAAAACACATCCCAGTCAATAACTCATAGCGGATGGGTTTACTTAGAACAGTCAACATATCTGTTCATGCTGAAATATCATAAAACTCATACTTATCACTTTACCATTTGCTCCAGTAAATACTAAATTTTTCTTTGTGTTTTAGGTGAAATGTTGCAAAGAATGTTGTTCCGTGGAAGCGCAAGCAGACATGTTCTTTCTGTACTGCGACTCGTTCACCGACTTTGACTGTGCTAGTTGAGTAAAGTTGTTTATACCATCGAAGACCGACCGTCGTATCCCACTGATTTAACTTTTTGTTTTTATCCCGATTTTTGTACCGTCACCTATACACCGGCAAAAATAAATACCACATTGAATTATCAATGAATTTTGTCTAGGGAGTTGAACCACTATATCACACTATTGAAATCATTAGAAGCAATGACAAATTATGTTATTATAATAACTATATGCTTGTGTGGGTCAGATCATCTGACGATATATCTCATAAAAGTATTTTAGCAATGTGCATTGCGATTATCGGTCCACAAATGCACCACTTCTACGCAGTTCGCGACGAACAATTCCCCGACATTATCAGTGTCCAACCACGAATTTATTCTATGATATTTGTTTAAAAAATCTTTACCTCAAATCAAATTTGCGTGAGAATTCCACCCCTATTTTGTTGGCTGTAATTAAGCAGCCATCAGAGCCAGATTCCTAACCGCCACCAATCCATACTCATGTGCAAACTAGAGAACGCTTGCCTACAAACCTGGCAACTCTAATCATTGAAGCCTTCTCGTGACACAGATACACGGAAAATTTAAAGAGTGCCCGTTAACATCAATAATCTCGCCCCATTTGAAACTCATCAAGAAATATGGGTATCCTCAACAGTCAAAAGCACCCTGACTGTTAATATGGAACCAGTCCAGTGTAGCTCCTTCTCAGTTAACGAGCTTAATATTATTCCCACTACATATCAATGATTTTAATTGCCGAAAAGCTGTTGAAAATCAATCATTGAAATCAAAATTGGCAAAGAACATATGAAGTGAAGAAGCTTGCCGGCGAAACCGATAACAAACCCTGTCGGCTGTTGTAATGATATGTATTTTGTGAGTCTTGACAGACTGTGTATAATTGGCTTGGGATACTTGATCTGAACAGAAAATACGAATTTGAAAATGAACTACCTCAAACAGAAGTAACTCATAGATACAGCTACAATAGATTGTTTGCAGAAGGGAAAAAGGTGTGTGTGTGTGTGTGTGTGTGTGTGTGTGTGTGTGTGTGTGTGTGTGTGTGTGTGTGTGTGTGTGTGTGTGTGTGTGTGTGTGTGTGTGTGTGTGTGTGTGTGTGTGTGTGTGTGTGTGTGTGTGTGTGTGTGTGTGTGTGTGTGTGTAAAAACTGTGTGACACAATGGGACATAATATAGATTTGAGTTTATTACGTAAATCAACTATAGCTTTTGGCAATCATGACGCACGTTAAATGCCGATAGCTTTTGGCTATCAGGACGCACAAATGCCACGCACAAATGTCACGATTCTAAGAAAGGGTAAACGTGGCAACCAAAATCCGGTCTGATTTACTACTAGTGAATGGACATGCCTATCAACAGCGTGATGACAATGAAGTGTTACTAGGATAGGAATAAACATGAAATCTGTTTCTCATGTTGCATCGTCAAAAGCCTTGGCCAAACATCATGCCAGATGAAGGTGTTCGCTGGATGGCCGTCGTATTTGACCATCAACGCACATGAATCAGCCACTGTGATCCCATCGTTCAAATTATCAAATTTACTCAACATTTCACTTGATGTCAATGGTACCATCTAGAGATCGTTGTTCTTGTTGTTGTTGATTCAAATTTAACGCTGTTTGACTTCTTTTGCCCATGTACATGATGGAATGTTGACGACTCTTTGGAATTGAACGTCACATAGATATGGATAAAGCTTTACGTTCGCCAGGAGCATAGCAGACATGTTTCCCAGTTACAGCTATAATATTTAAATTTAGGGAGACAATGAAACAGTGATCTCAATCAGTTTGCTTTCACCGAGGACCAGTCAGAATAACTGAGCCATTATCATATACAAATATGTAAAATGTACGATAAGGGTAGTTTCAAAACCGAGCCAAGCACTTATGACGGAAGCTATGTGCAAGTCTACCACACAGATCTAGCCGCGTAGGCTCAGTGTAAAGCCATGGGTAAGTGGTTCTGTTATCTGTCAATCAGAATAAGGTTGGTGTGAACGACCTGTGTCCTGGGCCATAGCGTCTCCTTTGATAATCATGTTATACATTGGCTTATATGGTTAGCAACCCAATCAGCAGCATAACAGCATCTTAACAACTGACTCGAGATCCGAATAATGAAAACATAGACATGAGTGGAGTGTTCAAGAGACAGCCAGATTCGATCCATCAGATGAGTGGTTACTTGGAGAAATTCGTATCTGCACTTTACAATTATCAAATCGTTGGGCCTATATGTTCTATTTTTTTGGCTTATGTACTCTACCATGCTGACAAGAATGTGAACATGTTATTGGAATGGATGATAAAGAGTTTTTGACTGACCTCGCAATTGAATGTCCGCCAAGGCAAGAAAAATAACAGAATATTTGTTCCTGGCGGACCATCATATAACTATTGGTTAGTTATTGAACATATCTGCCTGCTTAAATAGTTACGGATTTGTAAACTTTTACTAACTACGTTATCCATGGATATGTATTCGAACATGGGCTAGATAACTTAACAAGCCAGCGTCAAGGTTTCTGTGCATATGTCATGATCGGCAAAAGCTAGCTGCAACTATATCATCCGACCATCCAAAATAACAACTAAATACTCTGATGGCACCAAATTGTTGGGGATATTTCACCAAACAAACTGCAAGATACTAGTCCTACCATTCACCTGTGCTATGCATACCTAATGCCCTAATCAAAGAGTCTAATTACCTGCGTGTGATGAAGGTACTGTAGAGGCTGCCACCGACGTCCTTATTGTTCAGAAACGGAGACAGGTGCCTGCCATAATGCAAACCATTTAATTCGTGGATACAGGTGTATGTTTAACGTTATAAAAAGGTGTGCAGGGGAAGCAGGATGGCTATTTACATTAGTATGTAGGTAAACATACGTGTCCCTCCCCATGATATGGCATGCCATAATGTTTTGAGTTTAACAAATCAGATTGCAAGCCTTGGTCTGTTGTCAGGGATGTCTTTCGGATTCCGTTAGGTATGGACAGCACAGGCAGAAAAGGCTTACCTGGTGAGAAGGTAATGCAGGGTCATGGTTCGATGTTGGTGGATATTATCCAATTTTTCTTATTCCTCCTGAGTGACCCAATAGTCTAGGAGCGTGTGTTCTACCTACACGACTGTACTAATGTAAACGGCCATTTCTGCCCTCGCATACTACTGCGCGACTAGTATGGCGTTAAACATACAGCTGACACCCAGCTTAAACCACGAATTAAATGATTCACGTTATGACAGGCACCTGTCTTCGTAATATCATCCACAGGAAGTCTCCAATGTATCCCAGACAAATGGCCTCGTTTCTGATTCATTAATGCGTGGCTGTAAACATTTTGTGAATTAAATAGACGTCAGCGACGGTCTTGAACGCTCCTTCATAACACGCTGGTAATTACACCACACCTATTATTCCTGGTCGCCTGGAGCATCCTTTATTGGTAAAGATATCTGATTGTACATTTGTACTGCACTCGACCAGATGACGGCTATGACAAGGTATGCTTATTAGGCTGATTCTGTTCATGTGTAGGTTGCTTAGAGCCAGATGGGGTGGTTGTACCGGGTGATGAAGCCAAAGAGCTCGAGAACATATGTGAACACGCCACCTGTGAGCAGCGAGGTGCTTTGTTTTCTGATTAATTTGGTGGTGAAGTTGCCTCGCACGATAAAAACACCCCAGACACTCAACATTAGCGGTCAGATTCCTCGCCAGGAGACGTTTTAAACAGTCCATAGGATTTTGTTGTTTTTATTAAAGCGCTAGTTTGAGTGAGCCCTCTTAGCGAAGCAATGGTCTCTTTGATATGATTGCTTGGTATGCATAGCACAAGCGACTTGTTGTATACTCACAGCTATATGTGCTGGGCAGTCAATTGACTCAAATGTCAGCAAAACTGGGCCCCCTTTATCACCATAGGAACCGATCGCCACTATTGGTATCATGCAGTGTGTTAAGTCAATTGCCCCCAGCAATAAACAGCCAGCGAGGTATTTGTTTGTCATTTTGTATGCTCGAAATAGTCGAACGCCATAGTTGCAGCTGATTTTTGCACTATAATCATTTTTCGACATTCGCGGCCTTGTTAAGCTGTTTATCTCTAGTTCGATTTCAGACCGATGGATCAATCTTGTCAATGGAGTTATTGCTGACTGGTAGAATCAACACAAGCTCAACAAACGATGCATTAGCCGGACGAATATAGCATTACAGGGGGCCATAGTGATATAACAAACACAGACCGAGCTCGGCCTGCTATTACCGCAATAAATATTGGGCAATATCCCTTTTCGTTTGACGTTTAATTAATGAGTCATAAATATTGCACCATGTTTTCATTCCCCACTTATCAATTCATAGGAAGCTCAGTATCTCTCCTTTGCAAACATAGGTTATAATCATTAATGGAAATGAAACGACAATGCTTTAATGTTATGATGTTATTAGAAATTGGAAATATACGACCGTTTAAAGGTGGTGGTAACCTCTTGGGACAGCGGTGTTTATGCCCCATTACTTACAGATGATGACAAGCATTTTGAAATTACGATAGCGCCATAACTTTCAAACAAATCATATCGAAATAGTGTTTGGATGATCGATATGCTTCCAAATATAGGTATATGCATAATTTGTTCCTCATTAAAGACAGGGCATATCCGGTGGGATCTTATCAGTCATCATGTAAACTAGCAAATTCTAATGATTACAGCATCTGACTGTAAAAGCTTGCATCTACCTGCTGACCTTTGTCAGAGGTATAAACCGTTTGACATACACATATGTTAGACTGATGGAGAATTATGCAAGCGTTCACGGAATAACAAAAACTATACATAAATTGTGTTGGCATATTTACCGATAATATCTTCCACTGACAACTGTGTCGCTGACGAGTGTTTAACAATTTGTGGCATGTCTCTTTCATTTGAGATATTGCCCAATAGGCAATGTGTACATAGACCTTTTCATATTTAGTAGCCTAACATATGATGGCACGGTGAGCAAGTTCTACATATCTCTGATAGGTTTTTACTGGTTGAAATTGTATCACTGGCTAAAAATCTAGATGATTAATTTTGCAATATTTACTCAGCTGATAGGGAACATCCAGAGAGAGGATATACAGATAGTGGACTCACAGAGAGTGGAGGTACGAATAATACAACGCACAGATAGAGGACGTACAGATAGAGGATGTGCAGATAAGGGACGTTCAAAGAGAAAGCGAACAGGGGGTTCAGATAGTGGCCGTACATATAGAGGACGTTTAGATAGAGGACGTACAGATAGCGGATGTACAGATAGAATACATAGAGATAGAGGACAGAAAGAGGAAATATTAATAGATGACAGAGAGGGGAGGTAAGGATAGAAGACATAGAGAGAGAGGACATACAGGTAGCGAACGTACAGATAGAGGACGTACATATAGTGGACGTACAAATATAGAGTAGGTACAGAGAGAGGATGTACATACAGTGGACGTTCACATATAGAGGATGTTCAGTGAAGTACATACAGATAGAATACATACAGATAGATGACGTATTGATAGAGGATATATAGATAGCGGACGTACATGTAGATGATGCACAGATAGAGGGCGTTCGGATAGAGACCGTACAGATAGGGGACACGGAGATATAGGACGTATAGATAGAGGACGTGCAGATAGTGGATGTACAGATAGAGGTCTTTCAGATAGTGGACAAATATAGAGGATTTCCTGTTGACAAAAGTTACCGCAGGCTTTCATAATGAAGATGTTTACTGCAAGATTTTATATCGACGACATTAACCGGATACTTTTATAGCATTTCCAGCTGACTTTTATATCGACTACAGACAGGTTCGTAGACCCATAAAATGCAGAAACCACAGCATTCTTCCACAATGCATTGATTAATGAGTGATTGCGAAGATCTAAAGCCACTGATCCTATATCCCTGATCGTTGCCTTCTGCCCAGACGATGAGTTATTCGTAGTAGATTTCTTTACATACTACCTAATCAGCTAATAATGGGTTACCAAGGTCCTCAGGACAAGGTTAAATCACCATGGCGGCGACACAAACAGTATATTACTAAGACATTCAACCGGAATGGACACATATATTGCATTCGCACGCTATCATAATTATTTATTTTAAGCTGCAATAGTATATGTGTTATTGCACTATTAAATATTACGTATAATCTTCGAGCTACACAGCCTGCTGGCTTACAAGTTGCTGTTCGGAATTCATATGGTGTGCCAACCCTAGCCTCAGTCTTTCTTTATGGCCTGGGAAAAGAATGTATAACTCATTCAGCTTTTACTCTCTATTTGCTCAGGTCCTTGATCAAGGTTCACGGCCATTTCACGGCCGCCTGCCATGAAGAAGCAACTTGCATATCACTCAGTGTAGTACTATCGCCAACAGCAATACCAATAATCCTAATGCGGGTTTCACAGGCCCAGCATGAAACAGGTATTATATGGCCTATAACTCATACCACAACCAAGTGGTAGCGCTATCGCCATTTGACAATGCCTGCCATCATCTTTGCAAAAATGCTCTTTAACGGTCGTATTTTTCCTATTTTTATTAACATCATATCATTTTAGTGTCCTCGTTTCCATTAATGATTATGGCCTGTGTTTGCAAAGGAAATATACTGAGCTTCCTAGGATTGGCACGTAGGGAATGCAAAAATGGTGCAACATTTATGACTCATTAATGAAATGTCAAACCAAAAGGGATGTTGCCTAGTGTTGATGGCGTGCACGGCATGCCGAGCTTGGACTGAGGTGGCTATAACACATTGCCCCCCTCATGCACAGGTGCAAGAATCCTGCTTACGATGTATGACAACACAAGTGTGGACATTCACGCGCACAGGGTTTCACGTTGGTAATCTCACGTATGGAAAAGTCTATATTCGTCCGGCTTATGTATCGTTTTATGAGCATGTATTTGATCAACCAATTGGCAATATCTCCGTTGACAACATTGATCCATAAGTATGAAATCGAACTGGAGATTTATCACTTAATTAGGGTACTGTGCGCGTATATTGAAGCGATAATCGGGCAAACGCTAGCTGCAACTATAGCATTTGACCATTTTTCACATACAATTTGACAAACAAATACTTTACTAGCCGCCATTATTTCTGACAATTCACCAAACATACTGCATGATACTAGTCATAGCTACCATACCAGTTCATATACAACTAATGGAAGCACAGTTTTATCGACATTTGAGTCAATAGACTACTGGACGCTGTCTGCAGTGCTGATTATACAACATACCAATTGGTCTCATCTCAAATATTATCGCTACGCAAATTAGATTCACTCCAACTAGCTATGAGCGAAACACATTGTGTTACCATTAAATCAACAAAAGCACATGGGAATGTTGATCTAACGTCTCGGGGCTCGGCATCTGGCTGCTTATGTTTAAGTTATGGGTTCCTCCGATTGGTCGTGGCGACTGCGCCCAGAATAAATCAGGAAATTTCAGGTAATCGTAAGAGATACCGTGACAAAGAAAAACACATTTTCTCGGCAGGGGGCGCGAGTGAGTCTCCTTAGCATGGCTAAAACTCTTTGGCCTTATCGTGGGAGCCATCATCCGGTATCTACAGCCCATCTGCTTGTTTGCGATGCAGCGGAATAGGCGTAAATTGTCATCGCCATCATAATGTCGAGTGCAGCACAATTTACGATTAAATGTCTTTACCAATAACGGATGCAGCCAGCGATCAGGGATAAAAGGCGTGGTCTAATTACCAGCGTGTTTTGAAGGCGCAATAAAGGCCGTCGCTGACTTCTTTGTAATTCACAATAGATTTACAGCCAGGCAATTATAAATAAAAGACAAAGCTATGTCTGGGACTCATTGGCGATATCCTGTGGATAACAAGGCGAAAACAGGTGACTGCCATTACGCCAATCATTTAATTCATTTATGTCAGGTTTAGCGTTTTATTTGGGGATGCATTGGGAGCAGAAATTGCCGTTCACATAAATACTGTCGTGTAGGTTAAACATACTTGGCATAAGTACAGGCGTATAATGCGCAGCCATCGCGAGGTGGCGCTTCTGTGAGATAAACAAAAGCAATCGAGAATATAGGGCTGACGTTACTGCGATATGAGTGGGAAAATGTCGCTTCGCAGAGCCTTTCCGCTGCAAAAGCACGTCGCACAGCTCGGGTCGTATTTGTCTCGTTTACTGCTTGTAATTTGTCTCACAAGAGCTTAACCTTTATGTCTAAGCTGAGGGCGTAAGCAATGCCGAAGTCTTAGCACCCAATCAGCATTACAGACCAATCTCACCAAACGCCATATATGCGGGCGATAGCTTTGTGTAATAATGATTAAAATTGCATAGATAAGAACAATGACCTTCCAATCATTAATGGTGCAACACACATAGAGGAGACCTGTTAACATGAATATGAAAACACGTCGTCCAACGCATAAATACATCTTGATATATTCATGGTAATGTTTATTAAACTTACAGTTAATATCTTAAAGTGAATTAATGTTTTGAGCAGAGACAGCGCCCTCGACAATTGTAAGCCATAATTTGTGAGATATCCAATATGCAGATAAGGAACAGTCCAACTGCATGTTAACCTATCTGGCCGTTGAGGCAAGGCGCATAATCCGCTTACATGCATATACAGTTCCTTGCGGCAAAATTATTTGCATACATTGCCTTTTTTATATTTAAACGATTAAGGCATTATCGAATGTGCCCAGCAACTGGTCCTTAAATAAATAATGACATCAACATTGTTGAAGTTGATTCGACTTTCAATTTACTCCATGTAATCATCAGTTTTCATGAAAGTATTGGACAACTTACAATATTTAATGTAGATAGATAGGTCCTAATTATGCATCACCAAAACGATGTTCTTAAGTTTCCATGGAAAAATAAATATTCCACTACAGGTGATATGACAATATCAGCAGAGGCGATCCTCACCTTGTTATCAGTGGTAGTTGCAACACAAATCTTTTACTTCAAGAACTATATAATATTGCATAAAGGAAGAGTTTATATACCAAATGAGTGGTAATTCTCAACCTCGGACTGACACAGATTTATGTACCATTATCAATCGTTCATTCGAATTAAGTTGATGATGAGTTATCGGGATTAACAGGTAAACATACCTAAGTGGAACACATTATATTCAGTAGAATGCGAAATCCTTCTCTCGTCACCATAACCTACCAAACCACCAGTATTAGCTATGCGCTGGGAACATCTGTTTTGTAGAAAATCATGAAACGATTCATTCAGTAAGTGATTTTTGAATATGCCTTCCATAATATTTCGCCAACTTTTGCTTCCAGTATTTAAAAAATGGTAGCGCAATTTGTGTGGTTTATTCGTTTAGACGCCGGGGATAAAGTGTATTAAGCATTAAACCCTTCCACAGCGTGTAGAAATTGATCTTGAGAAAAGAGTATAATGTCGTCTTGTTCTTATCCTCAATCGTAAATGATTTAACCAGGTCAGCGGGTCATGGTATTTGTTGGTGAATGCTTAAACAACTCAGCAATTGAGAAATCTCCACTTCCTTTCTCTTGCGACGTAACGTAATGAGTTTTGCCCAGCTGTTGACCTCAAGCTTGTTAGTCTACCGAGCGTCACTGTTCAATGCCATTGGGTTGGTTCTTATTTCAACACTTAGGTTGTCCTCCAATTATTAGCCATTCCTTGCCATACTCACACGCTGTCGATCTGCGAATTAAATCAGGTCTTCGGATCGTCCGAGAAAGTATATCAGTCGTAGAAATATACGTGCAATATAACAGATCGCAAAAACATACATAGCCATTGTCATTCTCTTTATATCACAAAAGATTCACGATAAGAGATCGCTCACATTAGCACGACTGCAAGCAAGTCAATGTGACATACGAAATCATAGGTACCTTTCTGATTTGGACTAAAAGGAACAGTTTATCAATACACGACCTCCTGGCTCTACCTTTATGCTGCTGAACGAGGACTCTCCTGGCGATATAAATAAACACAGTAACGCGATTAATAACAAGGAACAGTTCCAAATACGGTCTAACTGAGGCCTCATTACACAGGGAATGCTGTCTCTGATTATCGGAAATTTAAGCCTCTTGGTGGGGCTGAGTTGGGGGGAGCACGGAGCCTCTGCTGACTTGTCACAATTCTCAGTTGTTATTATGCATGGGGCGGATAAGTTACAGCGTGTCATAAACGCATAGCTGTTATACGCTTGTCCATCAGATGACGAAATATTGCTGAATTCAGCGAAAACCTATCACTGTTTGTTTATACACACCCTGAGGCACAACCGCGTTGTCATGGCAGGTATATTTTGTGCTGACTCAAACAGCTATACGTTATGGCTGATGCTATAATTGTCCAGGGACGAGTAGCAAGGCCAGAGTTTTGTACAGCGTCACACCTCTATGTCAGTGTTATGTACAATTTCACCCTTGTACATTAATGCGAAATCGCGTTCATTTCCAAAATTGATACAACCCACCATTTAATGGCCGCAGCAAAGCAGAATAATTAGCGATGGGTATTAGGCCGTCATCGTTATGTTGACGATGTCGTATTTCCGGTAGGACGTGAGAGCTTTGATCCTGCGTTATGCAATCGTCTGTGTTAACGGTCTAATGTTCCATGTTTTCAAAATGTTACTGTATCACCAGTAGTATGCTGTATATATATGTTGGTCTGAGATATTTCAAATAGCTAACTTCCTTGCCGGTCGTATAAAAACATACGTCTCCATAATACAGGGCATCTATCAGCCCTTAACAGCTAACCTTGGGCGATGTGTTAAACAATATTCACATCACAACTCACCGGATAATTGGAAGGCCAGAGCGAATATGTCGTGTCTGCACCATGTAATGCTATCCATTCGACATACCACTTACTAACATTACCATGATGGAAGGTGGAGCAGCCGGACTGCGCAATAGATGACATTTGTCAACAGAGATATCATCAAACAATAGAGAGATAGTTTATAAGCTTACGTGAAGAATGATGCAAGTATGTTATGACACTTATGATGGTTAGACATGCACATGACCAAGTAAACGAATATATTTTCAATTGTGAAGCTGTATTGATGTCTCAACGTGGTAATACAACACACTACCATAGGCCAAGTCTATCAAATATAGCCTTCAAGCCTTGTGGCCTGAATTTAGCAAACACCAAGAAGTGATGGCGCAAAATTCGAGATCACAATGCTAAATCGACCTAACTGCGACACAAGCTGTAAATATGGAACATGGCTGGATGAAATCGAAAATGTAATCGGGTTTCATGCCTTCCATTCATTCGTTATATGACATCTGCTCGGTAAAACGAGAATTGTGAATTGGTGATCAAATCTTTGGTATTTCACATAGGCAGTCAATTTATAAATGGTATGGTGCGCATGCGCCCAATCAGTAGTCATCTCAAGACTAGACAACTGTGACATGGTTCTGTGTTGCATATCCGCTACAGCTCCAGTTTGTCCACAGCAACGCGGTGCGCCTCTTCTCACGATCAACATAACTGCTCGTGAGCCTACATTGGCTTCCTGCTAGAGCGCGCATCGACCACAAGTTCCTCTTCCTGGTCAACATAGCCCTTCAAGTTCTGGCCCATAACTACATATGCCAGCTGCTGTACCAACCCTCTCGCTGCCTGCGTACAGCCAACAAATATCTCCTTGAAGAACCCCGAGAGAACCGGCACATAGTCAGTGACAGAGCCTTCAGGGTTTATGCCCAGCTCTAGTGGAACAAGATGTCCACATTGTTAGAACACTGCGAGTGCCTGCCAAGGTTTATGTCAACGCTAAATACGCACCTCGTCCGTATACTTCCATGAGGCGGTATCCGTCATTTGTTTGGGTAGCTAGCCACATCGGTGAGAATACACCTGCCCTTTTGACAGTGGCCACAACTCTCGGTCTAAATCACAGTAGATTATAGAATTAGTCATTTTAATAAATAGGAAAGCAAATCATATGTCATAACGAAACAGAGCTCTAGACATTAACGTTGACGTTTCGGGCAATGAATCAAAGAGTTACATCATGTTTAAATTGCTGTAATCCCCCTGGGCCGCATAAAAAGGTTATGGCGGATTGAGCCACAAACGATCTGATGAGTGACATATTGCCATCATTTCAGCTAATACTTCCAGCCAATTGCGCGAGATCGAATACACTTCATGACTCGAGTCGCAATTATCATATCAGTCCATAGATAGCTTAACTTGTTATGTATATGAGTAACTTGACTGCTCGACATAATCGGTTGTGTTGATAATAACGCTTGTAGTGCTATGCACTCCATACTCCTACAACTATTACCATGACAACCGCATCAGCGTGAGAATAGTTTTGTCTTCACCACCATGCTATTGTGTGATGTACACACTTGCTATCAGTTACCTATAATAATAACGGATGTACCTGTAGGTCCTGGGTGAGGTGGTGTAATTAACCTGGCATGGTAAAGGTGCCAGATGACGTATCTTATATACATAACTGATTTACAAGCGCGTAATTGAAAAAGCAACGCAGCTATGGGCCTGGGAGTCAACACTTAATTTCCGATGAACAGAAGCATGTTCGGAACATACATGGCGGTCCACATTAGCACAGGCCAGTAGGTGCTCTTAAAGCGCCACTGATGGCCGCATAGCACAAGATGGACGTGGATCGCGGCGGAGGTACAATCGTGGTGCACCCGACTATAGCGTTTTTAGACAATACAGTAATGTCAGAGGGTATAAAAATTTAATGGGAAAAATACATTATACAGTCAGTGTAGCGCAAATACAGCATACACCTGATAGCCATGGGCAAATACGTCGTGGAAATCGCAGATGCGCAGCATTTCTCACGTCTGGTGAACCGCGCCTTACCTGGACCTACCTCTACAAGTGGGAAATGTTGACCTCAGAATGGAAAGCTGTATTGATGCAGACGCCCTAACACGACCTGTAATACCGAACTATCTTACCAAACACGACAAGTCATTAGGTTTCTGTCGATATAACCCACTCGGTAAGACCTACTCGGTAAGACCTACTTGATAAGAAATACTCGGTAAGACCCAATTGGTAAGACCCGCACGGTTAGACCCGCTCGTTAAGACCCACTCAACAAGACCAACTCGGTAAGACCTACTCGGTTAGACCAACTCGGTAAGACCTACTCGGTTAGACCAACTCGGTATGAACTATTCGGTATATTGTGACGTCGTACTAGGATTGTGTTCAGTTTTAAAACACACTGCCGGCAGAACCGGAGAAAAAGATGAGGAAGGTATTCTGGGTCATGGTTTAATCATCGCGTCTATTTGCTCAATGGTTATCCTGAAGAACCTTTTAACCTGGGAAAATCTACTAGTTTTTTAGGCAAATAGCAATCTAGCTGCAGAAACATGAATCTCATCAGACACAGCACATGGATGACAGTGACGCATCTAACATCAAACACCCAAATACCCAACGCATATATATATATATATATATATATATATAGAGATATATATATATATATATATATAGAGATATATATATATATATATATATATATATATAGAGATATATATATATATATATATATATATATATATATATATATATATATATATATATATAGATAGATATATATATATATATAGATATATCTATAATATATATATAGATATCTATATATAGAGATATATATATATATCTCTCTCTATCTATATATATATATCTATCTCTCTCTATATATCTATATATATATATATATATATATATATATATATATATATATATCTATATATAGCTTAGGCTATATATATATATAACTGGTTGATAGCTTAGGCTACGCGTATTGCCTGAAAAAGGAGGGCCAACGATGCTAAGCGGGCGTCTCGCTGAGGCATGGCTCCTTCGTCCGGGGAGTTCGCGACCACATCCATCCCGCCGACCCAGGAATAGAGACCAAGACCACCGTGAGTGCCCATGTCAGAGACAAGGCGTCCTCGCAACCATTCCGAACGGCCATGGCCTTAGTGGATGAAGTTCTCCTGCGTCTGCCCGAAAATGCACATGAACTACCAAATCCTGCCAACCTCAAGAGGATGGCCAACCGCACCCGACAGGCCACACGCCCTAAGGATCCTACGGATCTCATGTTCGAGGTACTTTATGTGTGACAGGTATTTGGCAAGGCGTTCGAAAGGTGTTTGCTAACGTCCAGGTGCGAGGGTGTGCCTTCCATTGGGCCCAGGCGGTATGGAGAAAAGTACAGGATGTTGGCCTTCGTACGGCATACAGTGAGGACCCTGCTGTTTGCAAGATGATACGCCGTCTCCTCTCTCTCTCTCCTTCCTTCCAGCGAAACACATCGAGCCTGAGTTCAAGAAACTGCAAGACCGGACCATCAACGACAGACTGCAGGAGCTCTTCGTCTACGTTTCGAACACCTGGCTCACATCAACTACCTGGGATATCGCCAGTTGGAGTGTGTTTCGACGTTCCATCAGGACCAACAACGACGTCGAAGGATGGCACACCAGAGTGAACTCAAGGGCTGGAGGTTGCCAAATGAACTTCTACATGCTGCTCACCATCCTCCACGAAGAAGCCCGCCTGGTTTCCATTCAAGAGCGACTGGTGTCAGAAGGAAAGCTGCGTCGACATCAACGAAAGAAATTCACATATCTGCCAGGGAAGATAACCAAGCTGTGGGACGACTACGAGGCCAAGAACATCAGCGCATCCCAGCTTCTCCGTGCCTGCGGTAGAGTGTATGCTCCTGTGTAGTATCATGTATGCTTTTAGTTCATATACCACTATTGGTGAAGCCACAATATTGGTGAAGCCACAATATTGGTGAAGTCACAACACTGGTGAAGCCACAATATTGACGAAGTTGTACCATATACATGCATGCAGAAAAAAATAAAATTTCATGGTGGTTTAGCACATGGACCTTAATATTTCAAATGTAACTCATTATGTAGAATAGTGAGGAGGTCATGTGGCTTCATCTACATTACTGACAGTAATGTAGATGAAGCCACATGACCTCCTCACTATTTTTATCTTTAACTATACATTTATCTCAAATCACCAAATGTTATGAAATGATAAGAATAAAGAATATTTGGAAAACGTCGATATATTTCTCTTATATTCGCTCTATCGAATGTCTCGTGGATAGAATATATTCATGAAGAAAGTAATTCTAAACAATATACCAGAAGTTGGGATAATGATATATCAGACAATAACGAGGAACAAGCTGTTAAAGGCAAAGTACCAAAAAGTTCCACGGTCCATATATATAATTTTTTTTCAAACGCCCATAGCCAATTCCTGCGCGATGCCAAAGCCAAACTCTGGCAATGGATAAAAGTGAATGGAGATAATCTACAGTGTAACATCACTTTTAGATAAAAAATTGTTAAAGGTCTTGACTTTTTTGGAACCCACGTCGTGTGCCAAGACTGTGACTGTGTTCCAAAAAGTTTGGTCGATTGTCTAAAAAAGGTTGCATTCGTATAAATATATATATATATATATATATATATATATATATATATATATATATATATATATATATATATATCTATATATATATATATATATATATAGATATATATATATATATATATATATATATCTATATATCTATGGAGATATATATATATATATATATATATATCTCTATATATATATATATATATATATATATATATACTCTATATATATATATATATCTATATATATATATATATATATATATATCTATATATATATTGTCACGCTAGGAAACGCCTTTGCACATTGCCCGCAGTGTATTACACGTGAGTTGGTTCAACCAATCAGCGCTAGTTCATTAAGCTCCAGTGACATTGAACAAGAGAATGATATCATAACAATCCATTATTTAGGGGACTGCATGCATAGAATAATGATGACAATACAGCAATGCAGCCACCATCGTCATATTTGCAGGAAAAAGCAAAATGATTACTGGAATTTTGTGTGGAGCTGTACTGCCATGTATGCGATGGACCCCTCATATATAGTAGCAATCTTTGTTAGCCGCAAAGGTACCAAGGCCACAAGCCTGTTCGTTTTGTAATTGGAAACGTGACTGCATTTAGGGCTCACCACTTCTGCCTCATCTACCGGGATATTGTCAGAAAAAATACAACATGGGTCAGGTGACCCATTGACCCATCCCACTCACACTTATGAATGCATATTCGAACGGCAATTAGTTGCGAGCGAACAACAGCCCATATTTGAAGATACGACTGGTTAACTGGAGAGGAAGCACAGAAAGTCACTACTCTAACAAAATAGAAACCATCATAAACATTAATGCAAGGTATAGTCCGTTAAAATGCACACCAAGTTTCTAGCAGTAAAATTATTTGCAGAACTGAGTTTCCGCCGGGGTGGGGGTGTGTCTGCTCAGAGCTGAAACATACTTTGTCCATTCCAGTTCTCACGGTTGCGGAAGTGTAGATTGTACGTCTAATAATATTTAGCTGCCTCGAAACAGCCTACAAATACGGAGTTGAGCTTTTGTCATATTGTCTTAAGACAAAAAACTGAGACGCACTATAATAGCAAGAGTTGCAACAGCTTTCACGCAAGTTTACTTTTCCTTTCACAGGCAGAACTCACCATTCAACCAGACTAATGTTGAGCGTAAACGATTAAAAAAGTTTTACTCCAAAATATGGTATCATAACACTGGCGGGAACTGTTTCTGAGGATTTGTCACAATCTAACCTTGCGGCATAACATATTTTCTACTCTCCATATTTCAGATTTATATTTACCTATCCGTGATGCTAGAAATCATACCGCTTCCCACATACCGCTTGTTTTAGCTGACATCATAATTCGTATACATCCGCCCAGGTTAGCGTAATTCAAAAAAAATTTTCTCCCAGCTCAACATATTCTGATGATAGCGATGTTATAAAACAATTCTGGTTTGAACAAGTAAACGCAAATTATTGATGCTAAGTTAATCAATACTTCCTCTATTTTGAGTAAACATTGCAATATTAATTCACCTAATATTATCCTTATAATAAAAATTCAATCATCTTAAAACAATTCAAATACCTTCAGGGTTAAGAAATCACCTTAGGAATCCGTGTTAATCTACTAAATATCATTACTTAGTTTAGTATATAAGTGTATATTTATGAGATTAAGGAAATAAGAGAGCTACCAAGCATTTCTAAATCCCTGTCAGGATAAAAGTCGAATCAATCGAATTTATTCGTATAAGTTGACTGTTATAACTGTAGATACCGCGTCTAAAATAAACACAATGATCCGTATAGTTGTGATAAACAACTCCTTGTGGCAAGTTGATATTTCACTAGCAAGAGTACTTAATTTTCGTAAGGCAAGTAATCGGTATGGACCACAAAGCAGACAAAACGATAATGAAATCCGTCCATTAAGACACCATCTACGTCGTTATAGAGCAGATGTGTGTTAAAAAGGCGACTTATCCGTGAAAAGTGAATAACGGTCTGAACAATCAGATTCTGCAATTCGGTACAGCATTATAATTTTCTGAATTGCAACATGATTGTCTGAAATAAGTCCAGTGTTAGTAATTTAGACGTTTTAATGCATATACTGAACTGGGGAAACAGACATTTCTACCTTAATATATAGATTGACTTATATTTCTTGTATATAATTACTGCATAATCTCGGTGTAACGTTCTATTACTATGAACGTTGAACGACAAAGTTTACAATGAAGGGAAATTTGAGCTAGCTAATGAATAACGTACATGGTGTAATATGGTGCATCATGGTGCAATATGGTGCATCATGGTGCGTCATGGTGCAGCTAGATGTTATATTTATGACTCGACAATCGTGAAGGGGATGGCAAACCGATAGTGGCCCGTAATGACTATACATCTCAAGACCCGCCGCACTCCAATACAGACCTCCTTCTTACTCCACGATGTGTAATCACCTCCAGGTGGATATCCAGCAAGGTACAAAGCAAACGAGGCTATATTGCTCTTTGACCGTGAGATGGTTTTACGTTGGTGGTACCTCGTGTACTACATGTGTGGTTAACATGGCTGGCTTCTGCATCATCCAGACAGATATCATTAATACATGGGGAAATATAAATTAATAATATGAGGCCAACATACGGTACGCATTTCATGAAATAATAATCGGGATAGAGGCGGTCTCAGCATTCGCATTTAACCATTCTGAACTGACAGACAATATGTAGTTTTAATCCGATTGATAATCTGTTGGGTCGCCTAAGCTGGCGACTTGTCATCAAATGAGGAGATGAGTTTTATATTATAATAACGTGTTTCATCGGCCATTATCGCCTAATGTTAGCACAAACTAGTACGCGATAGACATAATTCAAAATTGGAATAGTAAATCGACCTTATCAAAACGTAAGCAGTAAATCAGGTGAAATTGCGTAAGGAAAATTATCAATATTTGAGGGCTCCTTCCAATCAATACACTTGTTACAAAATTGTGCACTGGTGATTGAATCTTTAATATTTAACACAAGGAATAAAACTGCACACGAAATGTCATCATGTGAAACTATTTGTCAGCTATTTTGTTGGCTAGCCTGTATATCTCCATTATCACCAGTGTTGTAAACATTAAGTCACGAAACACTTACTGTGCTGACAATGGGCTCAGCTTTTTTTGTCAAATTATCTGCTTGTCAGTGAAACAGAATACCTAGCTGTAACATCTACGCGCGTGTGGGTTGACATGATGTGTCGTGTACCGTGAACGAAGGCGAGTGTGTACTAACGCGAGTGCGTTATAACGGCATATTAGTGCGAGTGTGTTATAACGGCACACTTACGCAAGTGTGTTATAATGGCACATTAGTGTGAGTGTGTTATAACGGCACATTAGCGCGAGTGTGTTATAATGCTAACGCGAGCGTGTTAAAATGGTGCATCCTAGGCTTGGGGACAGTTCACCAAACACTGCATAATACGAGTCGGGTCGTAGGTACCATGCAAATCCATTTATTTCCAAAAGTGACAAGTTTTGCCGAGACTCAAATGATTGTCTGACGCAGTTTGTTTTGCTGTTGATGCGACACATCATTCATGCTATGCAACGACCAGACACCTCTGCCTATTAATAACACACTAGTTCGCTCAAAACCACGCTAACAAATACAGAATCGGCCGCATGAGTGTGGAAATACTTGTGCCATAAACACCATGGAGTTGAGGGAAGTCACCTTTACTAAGGAGGGGTGCACCTGCGGTTCAGATGTGTTGTTGTTAATAAGCTGCCAGTATATCGTAGACACACAACTGAAAGCAGACGCTGAAATGCACCTCTGAAACAAAAGATGATTTCGGATAAGAGGATGAACCCATGTTCTTGTGGTAAGCCATATCATGTCGCTTCGCGGGTTATTGTGGATGTCAGGTGTCTGAACATCGCATCGTGTAGACGTAGGGAAATGTACGTGACCCTTCACATTATAGACGCCTAGAATGTACGTATATGTTCATATATTAGTTAAACACGGCCTCGCTTTATTATAACATTACCAGCAGATGTACTTGTTAACCTTGTGGAACTGTCTCGATAAGGATGAGGTCATCGACCGCGTCTATGTCGATCGTTTAAAACCCTAATCGTCGCTCACTCCAACCAACATACCTATCAGGTGTCATTATTTAGGGTTCTGTCCACATAACTCACCTGGCAAGATGAATGTGTGACGAGACAGATATGACTAGCTGTGGCTACAAACCAGCGATGGAAGATACACAGGCAGGAATGTGCTTTCCACGTGAGACCAATAGAGACAAACCAGCAAGGTCAATGGTCAATGAATTGCTGATAACAAAACCGTGGACACGCACCCTGTGTTAATATGACGTTTTATGCAATATAGGCGTGACTCAAGCATCCATTCTGCCGCTGATAGCCCAATTGGGGGGGGGGGGGGCGGCAGCGGAGCGGACAGCGTGGTACCAGAAGGTAAACATCCGGCGTTGGGGATTGTGAACACAGCTACTCAGGTGCGCTCTGTCGCTCTTGTTGTGTTGTGGGCGTATAAAGCGAATCTCCGACATAAATTGTCAGAATCTACAACGCTTTTTATTGAAACCAAACAATACATTGACAACCGTTGATATTGACGAGTCTACTCAGATTATCATACAACTTATATATTTCATCTTGCTGAAAGGTAGGAGACCATATTCCGGCTAAAGACTTTGTCCAATCCGGATGGAGTCTATTCTTATTAGAAGCTTGTAAGCGAGTGATAGACTAACAGTTTTTTATTATTCATTATATACTGCCACCAGACTGAGAAACTGGTTTAAGTGGATTGAAACTTCAGACGGACAAGTAATGTCATCGACGACCTGTTGCGGTGGTTGATGCATAGGCATCATCATTATGCAAGCCGTGGGATATACGCCTCTGTTAGTTGATGGTGTAACGACTTCAATGCACTCTAATGGTACATAGTTGACCTTCTATCAGTTTTTCTGAAGATGAAAAAACGAGATTCAATGGGAAAATAACCGCGCCGTTTTCAAGTGGATGTTTATTATAATAATGATATCACATATATCTGTGATATAACAGGAGTTCAAGAGCGCCATGCGATAATACCACAAGAGATCAAGCGTGTTTTTCACCAAAACCCAGCTAAGCTTGGCACCTGAGCACCACATACGAATGTGACTCATACATCTGGTAGACGGGAGTGGGGGGATGCAGTGCGCGAGACATCATCAATTAAAGAAGGTTATCCTCCAGACTCAGGTAAACAAAGACATAGTAAATGTGAAAGGTAAGGACTGTAACAAGCGGCACATGTTGTCTCTGCTCTTATGCAGCATTACCAGTAAATCTGAAAGAGGCATCATTGCAGAGAAGCGATTTCGTTTCATCGGATCGGTTCACTTATTTCGAGTCGTTTCTGTCTGAAGTTCATTTAAGCATATTATCGCTCAACTTGCGTATTTGGATTTTACAAATTCATACCACAAGGTCACTTATTCTGTGAAAAATTATACGGTCAGGTTCTATCAGTAACCGCTATGACCTTTGAGTTTTCAAAGAAGTTACAAAAGCAGTACTTAAGGCACATTTTTACTAGCCTGACACTAACAAAAGTTTTAGCGCTGCTCAAAGTTTTTGTACTATCGTGTATAATCGAGTGATAAGGGTTGATTTATGATTGAATGATTAATACGCCAACATAAGCAGGTCGCTGAATTCATTTTATCAGGCACAAAATTAGACAATTGCTTCGCTATCGGAAATTTACAGGCTTGATCAGAAAATCGCCCTGGAAACAATTTTGAAGCCAAATCTATTGAAAACCACCTTATGTGATAAATCGAACGATGCGAGGCCCATTATCAATACGCCGACTGAAAAACTCTATGCAATGGAGGACAATGCCAAGTGGCCTAGATAAGCAGTTTTTGCATCATGCTCCTGGCTGCCGATATGGTAGTCCTAAGATGGCAAGTTAATTTGATGAATAGGCTTCAAGTAGCACGAGGTACTGGCATTGTTATATCATTGTCACCTTTAAGTCCAAGTCATAACAAGCCAAGTGCTAAGATAAATCAGTCACATTTATTAACCAATACACATAAACAATTCTGCTTTTCAGGAAAACAATCTACACATTCCATAGCTCGGTTAACCGACCACATAGATATAAAATAATTGGGCATTCGCAAGCTAATTCAAACATGATACGATAGAATCGCAGCCACACGATGTGTTGAAGAATGAGGTAAACTAATCTCGTGTCTACTTGGCAGTTACAACTTCGTGACTAAAACAGCAAAGCATCCAAAATATTGGAGTGTTGGAGTGCAGTAGGGTATGAACACACCGGGGAATAAATGAATAAATAATCGAAAGAAGAAAAAAATGGAGGAGCGCTGGATACGTTACCTCGTTGGTGGACTGGAAGCCAGATATGAATGTGACTCAATTTCACCTGCTGAGGCGTGGATGACACTGTACAACAAACTTGCTTCAGTGTTCACGACATGGCACAGTACAATAAGCTTGCAATAGTGCTCACGGCACGGCACTGTACAATAAGCTTTCTGCAGTGTTCACGACATGGTACTGGACAATGTGATTGCTTCATTAATCACGACATGGCACTGAGCAATAAACTTGCTGCAGTGTTTGCAACATGGCAATGTACAATAAGTCTGCTGCAGTTTTAAAGAAAGTGCACTGTTCGGTAAGCTTGCTGTAGTGTTGACAACATGGCACTGTTTAATACACTTGCTACAGTGTTAATGACATGGCACCGTTCTGTTGGCTTGCAACATTGTTAACGTCCTGACCCTCGCCCGCTATAGTATTAACGACATGGTACTCTTCCTGATATTCACAGAGGTGACAACAAGATTAGGCTTTGCTTGGCTACACCCCACCACCTTTGCCATAGACATCTACATAAGAGCAAACGAAGCGGTAAGCCTACCCCTAAATAATACTGACCCAGAGGTAATAAAAACAAATTCATGCTAGGCCTGCGCAACACGAATTACGATCAATGTTTTTGCCTTTGGCGATGTTCCTACTGAGCGATGTGCAATTTCTTCTTTTAAATGACCGTGGGCGATGATCTAGAATATGAGCAATTAGTGTAAGTTACAACTGAATGAGTTATACATTTCTTATCCCCCCCGCAGTCCAACTCAAGGGCATGTTGGGGGGTTTGCGCAACATGTGAATTCCAACAGTCAACATTTTTGTCAATAGGCTGTGCATTTCTAAAATGTGAAGATGCGGAATAAACCAACTAATAAAAAAACTATATGTTAGATTATGTGGTCATTCCACAGGAACAAAAACGGTTCATCGAGCAGTGCAATGTGACACATCTAAAATTGTAAGGTTGTCTACCGCTGAAATGGGCAATAATCATCGTCTACAGCGCATCGCAAGTGGCCAACTCAGAGGCATGCAGAAGGGGTTGCGCAACATGTGAATTCCGAACGTCAACATTTTTGTCAATAGGCTGTGCATCTCTAAAATAGTGGTGTGAAGATGCGGAATAAATCAACTAATAAAAAAACTGTTCGATTATGTGGTCATTCCACAGGATTAAAAACGGTACATCGAGCAGTGCAATGTGACATATCTAAAGTTTTAAGGTTGTCTACCCTTAAATGGGCAATAATCATCGTCTACAGCGCATCGCAAGCCGCCAAATGCAATATATATCTCCTTTCAAATCAATGTCTCAGTAACATTCTGCTTGCGTTGCCTGCTATTTGATGTAGACGGGTTCTATGGATCTTGGTAAGCACTTATTTGTGAAATTGAGACGTATATGAGGAATGTAGTATGAAAAAAATCATCGTTTGGCCAGGAGGCAGCAAACAATGATTTAGGATCACGAGATCTTAGAAGGGTAGAAGGCTTAACGCCACCAAAACCACCCATCAATACATCTGAATATCCCTGAGGAAGACTCTGGACTCACCTCTCGTTGAATATATCTAAATGTTATCCCTTTATTGATGTTAAACCCATCTTATGTTTTACTCACATCACATGACCTACAACAAAGTATTTACATTGTGATTTTTCTCCACTAACTTACGCCACCTAACCTGTCTATTTCCAGTGTGGCATTTTTGATATTGGCTTTTTGACAAAGAATATGGACGGGGAAGAATATACTTTATTACTCGCAGACAGGCTGTTTGTCACTATGCTACGATCGTTAACTGTAAAGGGATGCACCTAGTATCCCTAGGTATGAACAGCACCCACTTCGATTAGGTACATTGCCAGGCTAACACTAAATAATAATATCTAGATCCTATACATGGTTTTGATAATTGAGGTTTTGTGTACGTATTGGTTGTTTTTGTCCGTACCAACAATGTAAGCAATAACAACGCATCGCTAAATTGATCTGATGTTGATTAGGCAAGCCACGAAACATCATGGCCAGGTCAGTAAATGTAGAGCTAGAGTGATGAGAACGGGTCAAAAAACTCGCCCTTAGGTTTGCCGTCAATAAAGAGGGTTGAGCTAATGTACAATTACATTGGTGTTGTTTCTGCGCGGTATATACGTCCCAGGATACCCATTCCAGAAACAAGCGACCACTTCTGCTCAGTCCCCATGAAATATTGCCTCGACAATATTACTTCCAGAACAAAATGTGTTTATGTCTACCAGATTTGTCCCACGACGCTAGGGAAAACAATATTTCCGAAGGTAGCAAGGGTACCACCTAGTTCAATAGGGGCGTATCCTGGGTAGCGAAACGGAGGACGTATCAAGCTGTGAATGTGCCTTCTCCTGAATGTCATTAGGTATGCTGCCTTTGTTTATTATGCCTTCTAACGTTCAAATCAGCAATGGTACGCATATCTTTGATAACCACCTAAATGCATAGATATGCTGACGCAAGTTGCAATATTGGTCCGGGTGTCCTAAAACCGGCAAGAATACGAATTCATCAGGCGGTAAAGCTTTAACTGGGTTGAATGTTATATGAATACCTCACCGTCTGGGCAACAGACAGCATAAAGCGCCCGTCTAGGTTGGTTTATTGCTAAGTTAAACTGGAGCTTTAAGAGACAATGGCCCACACGTACGCATCGAACCCGTTACTTAACAGTGCAAATGATGACCCGCGATGACTCTTTAAAACGAATGACATTCAATCTGAACAACAATTATATTACTCAAAGAAAACTGACAGGCATTTCCTTTCGGGTCTGCTTACATCAGGTGCTAGGCATTCGACCTCAGCGCCATCACTGTTGTAAGTTATATGGTATGTACGCAAATCGCCGACAATATACATATAGTTGCACATGTCACATTGAGGAAATAGTGATACGATATTCACGGTCCACGAAAATGATGCGCCTAATCGCTCGTAATCAACATTACAGACGAGCGATATACCAGACCAGGCAGGCAGAGTCGTACTTTGTACGCTCAGTTTTGACATGATTCCAACTTCGCTCGGCCACAATGTAAATCGCTTACTGACGCTTATGATGAGCGTACAGTCTCGAATAAATCTCAGCAAACCTACAGAACACATCTCATTATTAGTGTTTTAGCATCGATAAATGGATGGTTCAGTAATGGTACACACAGAGTGGTGAAAAATAGCGCGGAAACAGATTGGACAAGCGTTATTAGTGATGTTCCTCAACTGCGTGTGCGCATATATGCGGATGTGAGTGTATGTGCATTTGTGTGTGAGCTTG
Organism: Urechis unicinctus; assembly: GCA_034190875.2. Classification (NCBI taxonomy): domain Eukaryota; kingdom Metazoa; phylum Annelida; class Polychaeta; order Xenopneusta; family Urechidae; genus Urechis; species Urechis unicinctus. The sequence goes on along the minus strand of CM067351.1, from coordinate 61,114,324 downwards.
CGAGTTGGTTGCACTCCTAATTTACGAGGACTTTCCCCATTTGCACCCGGGTCCTCCCCTGTGTGTGTGCTCGTTTGCGTGTATATGCATGTGTGTTAGTGTAGGTGACTGCATGTGCTTGTGCGCGTGTGAAGTTGCGACATCAACCTCTTGCAAATCAGATTATCTAATAGTTCTCCATTTGGCCGTTATTGCGCCTTTCTCTATGTGAAGGACTACACATCGCTATTGATTGCATGCATACATAGCGGCGTTGACAGCCCGCGGACCAGCATTCCACATTTTGCAATGTGAGATATGTAACAAATGAGGACATTTACACCAACCCGACGACCCAAATGATTCATTTGACCCTGACGCTGGGCTTTACAACTAAAGAGTGTTTTCGAGGCAGACCCATCTCGGCCAGGAACAAAGGCTGAGAGTTTGGAGAAAAAGTATCGAGGGAAGATTTTTCCATGCATGGATCATTAATGCAACAATATGATACGTATCATTGCTGTGCTGCATACGTGCATACAGACCGCTTATCATATATTGGAAAATAGAAGTTCATCGTGCGTAATCGTCCAGCTGTAAAGTAACAGACTGCACACGTGCGTACCGCTTATCATTTATTGGAAAATAGCAGGTACATCGTGAGTAATCGTCCCGCTGTAACGTCACAATGGCGAGTTTAACTTTACACCAATTACTACAACAATTACATTGGTAATAGACACCTAAGCTACAAGTACTGGTCTCAGAAAGGACAATAATGCGATCTAGCGATCAGTATGTGCTTTTCATTCACTTTCTTATGTAAACAACGCAATGGTAAATCCATTATGCTCTGGGACATATAGGAATATAATGCACGCAACTTGATATAATTAAGAGCAGCAATAGGTAGAAATATTTTGGCGCAGACCGCTATATCCCATGTAGTTCCCTGGGCATCTATTAAATGCACAGTGGCAGCAATCCAGGGCTGGGTAACTATGTGGAAGTACCAAGCGCCTTCATAGTTGAATGGCTGCACATTGGTTGTAAATTTAATGCGCCTTGGATGGTCTGGTGCATATGGACAATGCTCATGAAAGAGAGAGAGAGAGAGAGTGTGTGGGAGAGAGAGAGAATGAGACAGAGAGTGTGTGTGTGAGTGTGTGTGTGCATGTGTGTGAGTGTGTGTATGTGTGCGTGTGAATGTGTGTGTGTGTGTGAATGTGTGTGAGAGTGTGTGTGTATGAGTGTGTGTGTATGTGTGTGTGTGTGTGTGTGTGTGTGTGTGTGTGTGTGTGTGTGTGTGTGTGTGTGTGTGTGTGTGTGTGTGTGTGTGTGTGTGTGTGTGTGTGTGTGTGTGTGTGTGTGTGAAACGAGACTAATGGGTGACACAATGAAACACAATATAGATATAAGTTTATTACGTAAACCTAAATCTCATATAATTTGCGGACTCTTAATGCAAACCTTTCTGGCTTTACCACATCAATAAGCCATTCAAAATCAGGAGGCGCAAGTGCCGGTCAGGACGCACAAATGTCACGATTGTTAAAAGGGGTTAATGTGGCAACTGACATCCTGTCTGATTTTGTACTAGTGAATGGACATACCTATCAACAGCGTAATGACAATGCAGTGTAACTAAGATAAGAATAAACATGAAATCTGTTTATCATGTTGTATCGTCAAAAGCCTTGGCCAAACATTGCTTTCACCGAGAACCAGTCAGAATAACTGCGCCATTATCATATACAAATACGGAAAATGTGCAGTAAGGCACAGGTCCAGCCGCGTAGGCTCAGTGTAAAGCCATGGGTGAGTGGTTCTGTTATCTCTCAAACAGAATAAGGTTGGTGTGAACGACCTGTGTCCTGAACCACAGCGTCTCCTTCGATAATCTTGTTACATATTGGCTTATATGGTTAGCAACCCAATCAGCAACATAAAAGCATCTTAACAACTTACAACAGTCATGCCGTCGAGTGCAGTACGTCTATGGGCTATTTACCATAAGATACACATACCAATAACGGATGCACCCAGCGATCAGGAATGAAAGGGACAGTCTAATTACCGGTCTTCTTTGAAGGTACGGTAGAGGCCGCCAACGACGTCTTTCTGGTTCACTGCACAAACAGAGACAGGTGCCTGTCAAAATGCAAACCATTTAATTCGTGGGTACAGGTGTATGTCAGGTGTATGTTCGACGTTATAATAGACGTGCAGGGGGAGCAGGATGGCTATTTACGTTGTTAGAGACGTGTAGGTAAACACGCGTGTCCCTCCCCATTACCTCAAGCGTACGGATGTGTAAGTGCCGCACACGGCAATACTACGAGACTGACGAGGTTTTGCATGGGAATATAATGATGGCGGATTCGTCCCCTATGCTAATGGTGCATTTCGGATTCTGTAAGGTATGGACAGCACAGCCAGATAGGCTTACATGATTAGAAGGTTATGCAGGGTCATGGTTCGATGTTGGTAGAAATTATCCCATTTTCCTTATTCCTCATGAATGACCCAATAGTCTAGAAGCATCTAACAGATCTGAGACAAACCGTTTATTGCGAGCTCATTCCAGTAATATATAATCATCTGGCATGGAGGCAGATGGAATCCTCAACATCATAAAATACACCCCAAGACAAACACAAACGTCCGTATTCATGAGATAGTGAGGAGGGACACGTGTGTTCTATCTACACGACTGTAAACGGCCATAACTGCCCTCGCATACTCCTGCGACTAGTAAACTTTAAACATTCAGCTGACATCCAGCTTAAACCACGAATTAAATCTTTAATGGATATCATCCACAGGAAGTCGCCAACGTGTCCCAGACAAATAGCTTCGTTTCTGATTTATTAATGCGTGGCTGTAAACATGTTGTGAATTAAATAGACGTCAGTGACGGTCTCAAACGCACCTTCAAAACAAACTGGGAATTACAGCACACCTATCATCCCTGATCGCCAGGTGCATCCGTTATTGGTAAAGATATCTGATCGTTCATTTGTACTGCACTCGACCGCATGATGGTTATGACAAGGTGTGTTGAGGCTGATTCTGTTCATGTTGGGGTTGCTTAGGGCCAGATGGGATATTGGTACCGGGTGAAAAAGCCAAAGAGCTCAACAACATATGTCAACACATGGAATTTTCTGATTAATTTGGTGGCAAAGTCGCCTCGCACGATGAAAACACTCCATACATTCATCATTAGTGGACTCCACGTGCCACAAAAGCATTTTGCAATTACGATGGCGCCACAGCTTTCAAATAAATCAGATCGAAATAGTGTTTGGTTGATCGATATTCTACCAGATATAGGTAAATACAGAATTTGTTCCTCATTTATGGACGACCTAACAGTAGGGCAAATCTGACGGGATCTGATCAATTATTATGCAAGCCAGCAGATTTTAATGATTATAGAATCTGAGGACATACAGATAGAGAACGTTCAGATTAAGGACGTACAGATGGAGGACGTTTAGAAAGAGGGCATAAAGATAGAGGTCGTTCAGTGGAGGAGGTACAAATAGAGGAGTTACAGATAGAGGGCGTTCAGATAGAGGACGTACAGATAGAGGAAGTTTAGGTAGAGGAGGTACAGACGACATTTACCGCAGGCTTTCATATCGACGACATTTCCAGCAAACTTGTATATCGACGCCATTTACCGCAAAATTTAATATCGACGAATTTACAGTTGGCATTTATATCGACTACAGACAGGTTCGTAGACGTTAGCACACCTCTACACCTGCACCTGCATTTGTTGACCTGGATATGATTGCGGGAACTCAATGGTTCGTCTGGAATGTTTTCATAAGGCATTCTGTGATCTACAAGGAGAATAGTACGTGAATAAGCTTAAGGGGCAGAAACCACAGCATTCTTCCACAATGCATTGATAAATGAGTGATTGAGGTAATCTAAAGCCACTGATCCTATATCCCTGTTTATTGCCTTCTGTTCAGACGATGTATTATTCATAGTACATTTATTTGCATACATCCTAATCCGTTAATACTTGGTTACCAAGGACCTAAGGACAAATAATAATCAACAAGACTTAATCAACAAGACGTCAACAAAAACAGTATATTGCTTAGACATGAACTTGAAGGTAGACATATATTGTATTTTTTTTAGGTTTGCGATGCGCCGCACTTTATGACAATTGCTTGTTTAAAGTTGCAATTTTATATGTGTTATTGCACCATTAAATGTAACGTATTGTTTGTTCTCGTGGAGTGACCACATTCCGCAATATTCAATTTGCCTTTTTGCGAGGTTTATATCAAGAGACAATTGTCTTAGAGCTTCACAGTATGCTGGCTTACAAGTTGCTGATTTGAATTCATGTGGTGTGCCAACCCTTGGCTCAGTCTTTCTTTATGGCCTGGGGAAAGAATGCATAACTCATTTAGCTTTTACTCTCTATTTGCTCAGGTCCAAGGTCAAGGTTCACGGCCATTCCATGACCGCCTGCCCTGGAGAGACAACTTGAATATCGATCAGTATAGTAGTATCGCCAACAGCAATACCATCAATCCTATCGCTTGTTTTTAGCACATGACAATCAATATTAAGAGCATAGCATACTGCGTTGTATCTGCTATGTTGGTGTTTATGGTTAGGAATGGAGAAGGGATCGACCATCATTAAGGTGCCGTTAAGTTTGTTATCACCTTTAGGAATGTCAGCCACATCATGCCATGTCATTCATTATCATATATCTCCGCTAGCACTAATGGAACAGTGAGCCTAACACGTTGATTCCAAACGAGCTAAACGTGGATGAATGATATGCTCACCTACAAACGCTCAATTTGGCCATGAACAGGTGGCTGAACAAACTAACCAATGATAGCATTGGTGTAGAAGATCCTTTAAAACATTATATGGGCTATAACTCACACTACCACCAAGTGGAAACGCTATCGTAAGTTCACAATGTCTGACATCATCTGTGCAAAGAGGCTTTTAAACGGTCGTATTTTTCCTATTTTTATTACCATCATATCATTTCAGTGTCGTCGTTTCATTTCCATTAATGTTTATGGCCTATGTTTGCAAAGGACAGATACTGAACTTCCTACGAATTGACATGCAGGTAATGCAAAAATGGTGCAACATTCATGACTCATGAAATATCAAACAAAGAGGGATGTTATTGATGGCGTGCACGGTATACCGATCTTGTTCTGAGGTGGCTATAACACAATGCCCCCCTCACCCACCGGTGCAAGAATCCTGCTTCTGTATGTATGAGAACACAGGTGTAGAGAATTACACTCGCTGGACACAGGGTTTCACATTGGTAACCTCACGTATGTAAAAGTCTATATTCGCCCGGCTAATGTATCGTTTTGTGAGCATGTGTTAGATCAACCCGTCAGCAATATCTCCGTTGACAACATTGATCCATAAGTATGAAATCAAACTGGAGAAATATAGCTGAATTAGGGTACTGTGTGCGTATATTGAAGCGATACTCGGGCAAAGGCTAGCTGCAACTATAGCATTCGACCATTTCGATCATACAAAATGACAAACAAATACTTTACTAGCAGCCATTAGTTCAGACGATTCACCAAACATACTACATGATACTAGTCGTAGCTACCATACCAGTTCATATACAGCTAATAGGAGCACAGTTTTATCGACATTTGAGTCAATAGACTGCTGGACGCAGGCTGCAGTGCTGATTATACAACAAGTCATTTTATGCTATGCATACCAATCGGTCTCATCTCATATATTATCGCTACGCAAATAAGATTTACTCCAACTAACTATGAGCGAAACACATTGTGTTAGCATAAAATCAATGTTGATCCAAAATCTCCGGGCTCGGCGTCTGGACGATACTGTTTAAGATATGGGTTTCGTCCGATTGGTCATGGCGACTGTGCCCCGAATCAATCAGGAGATTTCATGCCATTGTACGAGATACTGTGGCATAGAAAATCACATTTTCTCGACCGGAGGCACGAGTGAGGCCTCTTAGCATAGCTAAAGCTCTTTGGCCTTATCATGGGATCCATCATCCACTACCAACAGTCCATCTGCTTCTTTGCAGCGCAAACATGGACAGAATCAGCCAAATAGGCATACATTTTCATCGCCATCTTGCTCTTGAGCAGCACAATTTACGATTAGATGTCTTTACCAATAACGGATGCAGCCGGCGACCAGGGATGATCTAATTACCAGCGTGTTTTGACGGCGCAATAAAGCCTTCGCTGACTTTTGTGTAATTCACTATAGATTTACAGCCACGTAATAATGAATGAAAAACAAGGTTATGTGTCTGGGACTCATTGGCGATATCCTGTGGATAATAAGGCGAAGAAGATAAACAAAAGCACATGATAAAACAGGGCTGCCGTTACTGCGATATGAGTGGGAAAATGACGTTTCGCAGAGCCTTTCAGCTGCAAAAATACATCGCACAGCTCGGGGCGTATTTGTGTCGCTTACCCGAGCCATTTTTCTCACCTTTAAACCTTTATGTCTAAGCTGAGGGCTTAAGCAATGCCGAAGTCTTAGCACCCAATCAGCCTCGCAGGCCAATCTAACCAAACGCCATATATGCGGGCGATAGCCTTGTATAATAATGATTGTAACTGCATAGATAGGAATATGATCTTCCATTCATTAATGATGCAATACATAGAGGAGACCTGTTAAAATGAATATGGATACACGTTGACCAACGCCCAAATACATCTTGATATATTGTAAGCCATAATTTTTGAGATATCCAATATACAGATAAGGAACAGTCCAACTGCATGTTAACCTATCTGGCCGTTGAGGCAAGGCGTATAATTCGTTTACATGCACATACAGCTCCTTGCGGTAAAATTATTGGCATATTTTGGTTTTTTTTTCTATTATACGATTGCGGCATTATCGACTGGTCCTAAGATAAATAATGAGACTAATATGGTTGGAGGTGATTCGACTTTCAGTTTACTCCATGTAGCCTGAGCATCAGTTTTCATAAAATTATGGGACAACTTATATTATTTAATGTAAGGGGTGTGGATAGATAAGTCTTAATTATACATCCCCAAAACGATTATCTCAAATTGGTTGTAGCTTTAAACCCCTTTCAATGACTAAATCCAGATCAAAGCTACCAGAAGCATGTTTTATAATGTTCAGTCATTTCCATGGAAAATTAAATGTTCACAACTACAGGTAATATGACAAAATCAGCAGAAGGCGTTCATCAGATTGATATCAGTGGTAGATGCAAAACAAATCTTTAACTTCAAGAACAATATAATATTGCATATAGGAAAAGTTGATATACCAAGTGGGTGGTAATTCGCAATGTCCGAGGGCCACAGATTAATATACCATTATTAATCAGTCATTCAAATTAAGTTGATGATGACTCCGGACAGCGGACTCACTCACATCCCTGAAAGAGACGCACGGAGTGCAGTCATTTGCCTAGGGTTCGGGCTATATATTACAACGTGTAACGAAACTTGATTTGGAAAACCTCGATATAACTTGAAGGACTTTGATCCAATACAAATTACTCTGTGGCGAATTATCGATCTACTTTTATTGTACTTCATCCAAGACGGGGAATACCATTGCCCCGCCGGACTCGAATCACGAACTTTGTGCAGATAAACCCTCAACAAGAGGAAGACTTCAATTTTACAACTGGTCTTCATCTGTTCTCGGGATCAACAGATGAACGTACCTTAGTTGCGCAAATTATTTTCAGTTCAGCTGTTCCTTACTAGAATGCGAAATCCTGCCCTGGTCACCATAACCTCCCAAACCACCAGTATCAGCTATGCGCTGGGTTTGGCAACACCTGTTTTGTAGAAAAGCATGAAATGATTTTTGAATATGCCTTGCATAATATATCCAGTATTTAAAAAATGGTAGCGCAATTTGTGTGGTTTATTCGTTTAGAAGCCGGGGGTTAAGTTTATTAAGCATTAAACCCTTCCACAGCGTGTAGAAACAGATCTTGAGAAAAGAGTCTTATGTCGTGTTGTTCTTATCCTCAATCGTAAATGATTTAACCAGGTCAGTGGGTCATTCGTTAGTGAATGCAAAAGCAATTCAGCGATTGAGAATTCTCCACTTCCTTTCTTTTGCGACGTAGCGTATTGAGTTTTGGCCAGCTGTTGACCTCAAGCTTGTTTGTCTACTGAGAGTCACTGTACAATGCCATTGGGTTAGTTCTTATTTTAACAACTATGTTGTCCTCCAATTATTGTGTGATTAGCCTAGCCATTCTTTGCCATACTCACACGCTGTCGATCTTCGAATTGAATCAGGTCTTCAGATCGTCCGAGAAAGTGTATCAGTCGTAGAAATATACGTGCAGATCGAAAAAACATACATAGCCATTGTCATTCTCTTTATATTACAAAAGATTCAAGATAAGATAGCGCTCACACTAGCACGACTGCAAGCAAGTCAATGTGACATACGAAATCATAGGTACCTTTCTGATTTGGAATAAAAGGAACAGTTTATCAATACATGACCTCGTGGCTCTACCTCTATGCTGCTGAAAAAGGATTCTCCCGGCGATATAAATAAACACGGTAGCGCGATTAATAGCAAGGAACAGTTCCAAATACGGTCTAACTGAGACCTCATAAAACAGGGAATGCTGTCTCTGATTTGGAAATGCATGCCTCTTGGTTGGGTTGTTTGGACGGAGCGCGCGGCCACTGCGGCCAGGGCTCACAATTCTCAGTTGTTATTATGCATCGGGCGGATAAGCTACAGCGTGTCACAGAGGCATAGCTGTTAGAAGCTTGTCCATCAGATGAAGAAACAATGCTTAATTCAGCGAAAACCTATCAACAGCTACACGGTATGGCGGATGCTATAATTGTCTAGGAACGAGTAGCAAAACCAGAGCGTTGTACAGCGTCACACCAGTACGTCAGTGATATGTACAATTGCACCCTTGTACAATAATGCGGAATCGCAGTGCCAAAGTTAATACAACCCACCATTTAATGGCCGCAGCAAAGCACAATAATTAGTGATAGGTGTAAGGCCGTCATCGTTATGTTGACGATGTCGTATTTGCGGTAGGACGTGAGAGCTTTGGTCCTGCGTTATGCAATCGTCAGAGTTAAAGAGACTGTTCAGCCCCATATAAGGCAATCAGGGATCATTTCGTTATTACATTACTACGATTAACGCAGACGTAAGAAATGACATCTTCTAATTTGTGCCGCAAAATTTACATGATGGAAATTATGTTGATAAGTTTTTAACATTATTATTTGACTGGAAATATTCATGATCTACTGATTCAAGTTGTGGGCATCATTGTGCACACATTAGACCGACAAGCAGGAAGGGTAATGTCCGACAACAAAAATGGCAACAGCCGAAGTAAGGATCTTTTTTCTGAGACCACAGCGCCGCGTAGCGACTGAAAGTCTGAAAATTTAAAACTTTTGGTTTCCAAGGTGCGGTTGCCAAGCAGCTTGCTAGGCAACCTCGTTCCAAATATGGGGCTGAACAGTCTCTTTAACAGTCTTATGTCCCAGGTTTTCCACATGCTACTGTAGTAAGCTGTATATGTCTGTTGGTCTGAGATATTTCAAACAACTAGCTTTCTTGTCGGTCGTATCAACACACGTGTCGATTATGCAAGGCATCTGTTGGCCCTAAACAGCTAACCTTGGTAGATGTGTTAAGCAATATTCACTTCACAACTCAACGGATAATTGGAAGGCCAGAGCGAATGTGTCGTGTCTGCAATATGTAATGCTATCCATTCGACATACCACTTACTAACATTACCATGATGGAAGGTGGAGCAGCCGGACTGCGCAATAGACGGCATTTGTCAGCATAAATATCATCAAACAATAGAGTGATAGTTAATAAGCTCATGTGAAGTATGCTGCAAGTATCTTATCACAATTTTGATGGTTAGATATGCACATGATCAAGCATACGATTATATTTTCAATTGTGAAGCTGTATTGATGTCTCAACGTGGTAATCCAACTCATTACCATAGGCCAAGTCTATCAAATATAGCCTACAAGCGTATTCGCACTGGCCTTGTGACCTGAGCTCAGCTAACACATAGAAGTGATGGCGCACACTTCGAGATCACAATGGTAAATCGACCTAACTGCGACACAAGCTGTAAATATGGAACATGGCTGGATGAAATCGAAAATGTAAGCGGGTTTCATGCCTTCCAATCATTCGCTATATGACATCTGCTTGGTAAAACGAGAATTGTGAATTTGTGATCAAATCTTTGGTATTTCACATACGAAGCCAATCTATAAATGGTATTGTGCGCCCAATCATTAGGCATCTCAAGACTAGACTACTGTGACATGCTTCTGTGTAGCATATCCGCTTCAGCTCAAGTGCGTCCACTACAACGCGGCGCACCTCTTCTCACGATCCCGATACATATAAACATCACTGCTCGTGAGCCTACACGGGCTTCCTGCTAGAGCGCACATTGACCACAAGTTCCTCCTCCTGATCAACAAAGCCATTTATGTTCTGGCCCATAACTACATATGCCAGCTGCTGTACCAGCCCTCTCGCTGACTGCGTACAGCCAACAAATATGTCCTTGTAGAACCCCGAGTGAACCGGCACATAGTCGGCGACAGGGCCTTCCGGGTTTATGCCCGGCGCCAGTGGAACAAGATGTCCACATTGTTAGAACACTGCGAGTGCCTGACAAGGTTTAAGTCAACGCTAAATACGTACCTCTTTCGTATACTTCCACTAGGGGTATCCGTCATTTGTTTGGGGATCTAGCCAATAACTTAAAATGCTGTATACACCAGTGAGAACACACCTGTCCTTTTGACAATGGCCACAACTCTCGGTCTAAATCACAGTAGATTATAGAATAAGTCACTTTGATTAATAGGAAAGCATAGGTCATAACAAAACAGAGCTGTAGACATTAACGTTGACGTGCCGGGCAATGAATCAAACAGCTACATCATGTTTGAATTGCTGTAATCCCCCTGGGCAGCATAAAAAGGTTCTGGCGGACTGAACCACAAACGATCTGACGAATGATAGATCGCCAGTATTTCAGCTAATACTTACAGCCAATTGCGCGAGGCCGAATACACTTCATGACTAGAGTCGCAATTATCATATCAGTCCATAGATAGCTTAATTTGGTTGGCAGTAACTTGACTGCTCGACATAATTGGCTATGTTGATGATAACGCCTGTAGTGCTATGCTAACAAATCGGCTTACTGCATACTCCTACACATATTACCATGACAACCGCATCAGCGTGAAAATAGCTTGGTCATTACCGCCATGCTATTGTGTGATGTACAAACTTGCTATCAGTTACCTATAATAATAACGGTTGTACCTGTAGGTCCTGGGTGAGGTGGTGTAATTAACCTGGCATGGTAAAGGTGCCAGATGACGTATCTTATATACATAACTGATTTACAAGCGCGTAATTGAAAAAGCAACGCAGCTATGCGCCTGGGAGTCAACACTTAATTTCCGATGACCAGAAGCATGTTCGGAACATACATGGCGGTCCACATTAGTACAGGCCAGTAGGTGCTCTTAAAGCGCCACTGATGGCCGCATAGCACAAGATGGACGTGGATCGCGGCGGAGGTACAATCGTGGTGCACCCGACTATAGCTTTTTTAGACAATACAGTAATGTCATATCACAGAGGGTATAACGATTAAATTGGAAAAAACATATTACACAGTCAGTGTAGCGCACTTACAGCATACACCCGATAGCCAAATACGTCTGGTGAACCGCGCCTCAATGGACTTCCCTCTGCAAGAGGGAAATGTTGACCTCCGAATTGAAAACTGTAGGAATGCAGACGCCCTAACACGACTTGCATTACCGGCCACTCTTACCAAACACGACAAGTCATTATGTTTCTGTCGACATAACCCACTCGGTAAGACTTACTCTGTAAGACTTACTCGGTAAGACCGACTCGGTAAGACCGACTCGGTTAGACCTACTCGTTAAGACCTACTTGGTAGGACCTACACGGATAGACCAACTCGGTAAGATCTACTCGGTTAGACCTAATATATAAAGCTCACTCGGTATGACCTATTCGGTATATTGTGACGCCACATTAGGTTTGTGTTCAGTTTAAACACACACTGCCAGCAGAAGCGGAGAAATACTCAGAGAAAAAGATTAGGAAGGTACTCTAGGTCATGGTTTGATCATCGCAGCCCTTTGCATAATGGCTATCCTGAAGAACATTTTAACCCGAGAAAATCTACTAGTTTTTGATGCAAATAATCATCTAGCTGCAAAAAACATGAATTTCATCAGACACCGCACGTGGATGACAGTGACACATCTAACATCAAGTACACAACGCGCATATATATATATATATATATAGATATATATATATATATATATATATATATATATATATATATATATATATATATAGATATATAGATAGAGAGAGAGATATAGATATATAGAATATAGATAAGAGATATCGAATATACATATATATATATATATCATATATATATATATAAATATATATATATATATGAAGTATATATATATATATAATATATAGATATATATATATATATATATATATATATATATATATATATGCATATATATATATATATATATATATATATATATATATATATCTTTATATATAGTCATATATATATATATATATATATATATATATATATATCTATATATATATATATATATATATATATATATATATCTATATCTATATATATATATCTAATCTCTATATCTCTCTATATATATATTATATATTATATAGAGTATATATATCTATATCAATATATATATATCTATGTATGATATATATATATTATATATATATACATATCTATATATATATCATCTATATATATATATAAATAAATGTATATATATATAAATATATACAGATATATATATATATAAATAGATGTATATATATATATATATATATATATCTCATAAATAAATACATGCCACACATATATTTATATATATATAATATATATAAATATATATATATATAAATATATATATATATATATATAAATATATATATATATATATATATACATCCCTTACATACATATATATATATATATAGATATATATATATATAGATATATATCATATATATATATAGAGATAGAGAGATATATAGAATATATATATATATATATATATATAAAGACATATAGAGATACATATCTACAGATTATATATTATAGGATATATATATATATATATAGAGAGATATCATATATATAGAGATATATATATATATACTATATATATTATATATATATATATAGACATATATATATACATATATATATATATATATATATATATTATATATATATATATATATAGATATATATATCTCATCTATAGATATATAGAGGACAGAGATCTCTATATATATATATGAGATATATAGAGAGAGAGAGACAGATATATCCTATATATATAATATATAGATAGAGATCTATCTATCTACATATAGAGCCTATAGAGAGAGATATATCTAGGAGATATATATATATCTAGATCTATCACCTAGATTCCTGTATATAGAGAGATAGAGAGATAGAGAAACTATACAATAGAGAGAGAGAGATAGAGAGATAGAGAGAGAGATATATATAGAGAGATATATAGGATCTATATCTATATATATATATATATACTATATATACATATAGAGATACATATCTATATATATATATATATATACATAGAGGGAGAGAGATATATATATCTATAGAGATCTATATCTATTTATCTCTATATATATATATAGAGAAGATTTAGAGAGATATATTTATAGATATATCTAGATATAGAGAGATCTCTATAGATAGAGATCTATCATCCTCTCTCTATCCTAGAGATCTCTATCTCTCCTATATATAAGAGATATCTAGAATCTATGAGATCTCTTTCCCTCCCCTGCCCCTTTATATCAAATCTCCATCATATATCTTATATATATATATATAGAAATATAGAGACTATAAGAGATATATATAGAGTATATATATCCCTATATATATAGATATATATATTCTAGAGATATATTATATATATATATATATATATAGTATATCTATATATATATATATATACTATATATATATAATACATATCCTATATATATATACATATATACATATTTATATATACATATATATATATATATATATATATATATATATATATACATATAGTATATATATATATATATATAGGTATATATATATATATATATATATATATATATATATATATATATACTATATATATATATATATACATATATATATATATATATATATATATATATATATATCTCTATATATATCTATCTCTATCCTCTCTATCTCTATATATATATGTCTCTATAGAGATATCCTATAGATATCTTATATATACTGTATATCTATCTATATATAAGAGAGATCTATCCCTCTCTGTGATAGAGATATAAAGATCTCTCTCTCTCTCTCTCCCTAGATATCTCCTCCCTCCCTATAGATCTATCTCTCAGATCTCTATATATGTATCTCTAATATATATGATATATATATATATAAGATATATATAATAAGATTTCTCCCTCTATATATTCTATATCTCTCTCTCTATCCTCTCTATATCTATATATCTCTATACTCTATCTCCTCTCTCTCCCTCTCTCTATCTATATATCTCTATACATCTATATATCTACATATATATATATATAGATATCATTATATATATATCTCTATATATATATATATATATATATCTAGATCTCTATTTTTTATATATGAGATATATATATATATATTATATCTCTATATAGAGAGAGATATATTCTATATAGATAGAGAGGAGAGAGAGATCTCTATCTAGGGAGAGAGAGAGATCTCTATATCTCTCTCTCTCTCTCTCTCTCTCTCTATATAGAGAGAGAGATCTCCCTAGGGATCTCTTTCTCTCTATCTCTCTCTCTCTAGAGAGAGAGAGAGAGATCTCTCTCTCTCTCTAGAGATATAGAGATAGAGATATAGATCCCTCCCTTACTCTTTCCCTCAGACCTATCTCTAATAGAGACATCTCTAGATCTCTCTATCTCTCTATATATAGATCTATATATCTATCTCTATATATATATCTCTATATATATATCTATATATATCTATATATATATATATATATATATATATATATAACGCCTTGGCACCTTGCGTGTGTTAGATGTGAGTTGGTTCAACCAATCAGCGCTTTTTCATTAATTTCCGGTGACATTGAACATGATAATGATATCTCAATAATCCATGTTGAAGGGGACTGCATGCTAGAGTAATAATGACAACACAGTCATGCACCGACCATGGCCATATTTGCAGGAAAAAGTAAAAGGATTACTGGTGTTTTGTGTGGAGCTGTATTGCCATGTTAGCGATGGACCCCTCATATATAGTAGCAATCTTTGTTAGCCGCAGAGGTACCAAGACCTCATTGTAATTGGAAACGTAACTGCATTTAGGGCTCACCACTACTGCCTCATCTACCGGGATATTATCAGAAAAACTAAAACACGGGTCAGTTGACCCAATGACCAAACCTACTCACTGCTATGAATGCATATTCTAGTTGCGAGCGGACAACGGCTCATATTTGACGATACGGAGACGCGCTATAATAGCAAGAGTTGCATCAGCTTTCACGCAAGTTTACTGTTCCTTTCACAGGCTCTGTCCCGATGCCAAGCTTTGGAGTGCCGACATCTGCATAATAGGACTTAACTAGCATCTCACTTATAATCTTCTGCGAATCAAGCAACTTAACAGCAGAATGCATAGATCACAAACGACTGATAAAGCTCAGGGGCATTGTTAACGCTTAAATGTACTTATTCGTACAGCAGCAGGCAGAACTCACCATTCAATCAGACTTATGTTGAGCGTAAACGATTTAAAACAGTTTTGTTCCAACATATGGTATCATATCACTGGCGGGAGCTGTTTCTGAGGATTTGTCACAATCTAACCTTGTGGCATAACATATTTTCTATTCTCCACATTCGGGATTTATATTTACATATCCGTGATGCTAGAAATCATACCGCTTCCCAAGTACACGTAATTGACGTGGATAGAAATGTGTTTTATCTGGCCTCATAATTCATATAGCGGAAGATTTGTTTTTCCCCAGCTCAACATATTCTGACAATAGCGATATTATAAAACAATTCTGGTTTGAACAAGTAAACGCAAATTATTGATCCTAATCTATACTTCCTCTATTTTAGTAAACATTGCAATATTAATCCACCTAATATTATCCTAGTAATAAAAATTCAACCATCTTAAAACAATTCTTATTTTTATGAGATTAAGGAAATAAGAGAGCTACAAAGCATTTATAAATCCCAGTCAGCGATTAAAGTCGAATCAATCGGATTTATTCGTATTAGTTGTCTCTGTTATAACTATAGATAACGCGTCTAAAACGCACACAAGGATCCGTATAGTTGTGATAAACAACTCCTTATGGCAAGTTGATAGTTCACTAGCAAGAGTACTTAGTTTTCGTAAGTGTCCTCAATCTGGATAATTAATCGGTACGGACCGCAAAGCAGACATAACGATCAAAATTTCGTCAGTTAAGACACCATCTACGGTCGTTATAAAGCAGAGCTGTGTGAAAAAGGCGACGTATCCGTGAAAAGTGAATAACGGTCTGAACAATCAGCCTTATAATCCTCTGAATTGCAACATGAATGTCTGCAATAAGTCTAGTGTTAGGTCTTTAGTAAACTTAGGAACAAAAGCTTACCAACGCAGTTCATATGATATATGACGTCAGAACATCGATCCTATAGAGGGACCTAGTTGTTTTGAACGTGGTGGAATTAGAGTGATTAAGACGTTTGTATTGCATATGCTGAACTGGGGAAACAGACATTTCCACCTCACGACAAAGTTTACAATGAAAGGGAAATGTGAGCTAGCTAATGAATAACGTACATGGTGTAATATGGTGCATCATGGTGTAATATGGTGCATCATGGTGCAATATGGTGCATCATGGTGCAGCTAGATGCTATATTTATGACTCGACAATCGTGACGGGGGTTGCATACCGAGAGTGGCCCATAATGACTATAAATCTCAAGACCCGCTGCACCCCAATGCAGACCTCCTTCTTACTCCACGATGTGTAATCACCTCCAGGTGGATATCCAGCAAGGTACAACGCAAACGAGGCTATATAGGTTTAAGGCCTTGAGATGGGTTTTTGTTGGTGGTACCTCGCGTACTACATGTGTGGTTAACATGGCTGGCTTCTGCATCATCCAGACAGATATCATTATTCCATAGGGAAATATAACTTAATAATATGAGGCCAACATACTGTACGCATATCATGAAATAATAATCGGGATAGAGGCGGCCTCAGCATTCGCATTCGACCGATTCTGAACTGACACGACAAAATGTAGTTTTAATGCGATTTATCATCTGTTGGGTCGCCTATGCTGGCGACTTGTCATCAAATGAGGAGTTTTATATTATAATAACGTGTTTCTTCGGCCATTATCCCCTAATGTGAGCACAAACTGGTACGTGATAGGCATAATTCAAAATTGGAATAGTAAATCGACCTTAATAAAACGTAATAAATAAATTAGGGGAAATTGCTTAATGTGTACTGGTAAATGAATCATCAATATTGAAAATAAGCAACAAAACTGCTGATGAAATGTTGTCACTTGAGACTATAAACCGTCCGGTTTACTTCCACGAGTTCATGCGTTGTCAGCCCGCATATCTCCATTAAGACCAATGATGTAAACTTTCTGGTCACGAAACACTTACCGCGCTGACAATGGGCTCAGCTCTCGTTATCAAAAACCTCTGCTTGTCAGCGAAACGGGAATACCTAGCTGTAACATCTACACTCGTGTGGGTTGAAATGGTGTGCCGTGAATCATATAGCTACATCATATTTACTTGCTAGTATTTTACTGTGATGTATAACAGAAGTGTCCAATACCCAAACACTCATGGTGCCATATATTTCTCATATTGCCCCAAATGCTTGGCATGCTGCCAATTGTTGGCGAAGGCAAGTTGAGGGTTTAATGGCGAGAGTGTGTTATAACGGCACACTCACGCGAGTGTGTTATAACGGCACACTCACGCGAGTGTGTTATAACGGCACACTCACGCGAGTGTGTTATAACGGCATACTAACGCGAGTGTGTTATAACGGCATACTAACGCGAGTGTTATATAATGGAACATTTGTGCGAGTGTGTTATAACGGCACATTCATGAGAGTGTGTTATAACGACACATAAGCGCGAGTGTGTTATAACGGGACAGTTCGCCAAACATATTGCATAATATGTATGTATGGTACCTAAGGGTCGTAGGTACCATACAAATCCATTTATTTCCAAAAGTGACAAGTTTTGCCGACATTCGAGTCAATTGATTGCCTGACGCAGTTTGCTGCGCTGTTTATACAACGCTTCATTCGTGTAATGCTACCACCTGACACCTCTGCCCGTCAATAACACACTATTTCGCTCAAAACCACGATAACAAGTACAGAATCGGCCGCATGAGCGTGAAAACATCAGTGGTTCGGATGTGCTGTTGTTAATAAACTGCCAGAACATCGCATATTTACAGACACACAACTTAAATCAGACGCCGATATGCATCTGATAAACAAAAGATGATTTCTGAAGATGAACCCATGTTCTTGTGATAAGCCATACCATGTACATTCGCGGGTTATTGTCGATGTCATCTGTCTGAATATCGCCATGACAGGCATGTAGATATAGGGAAACATACGTAACCGCCTAAATTATAGACGTATAGAAGGAATGTGCGTGACTGTTCATATGTTTGCTTGCGTGAAGAAGGTGGGGGCTGATGCAGAGTGATCCTGCAATGCCACGTACTGCCGCGTTATGCATTTATGATGTTGCGGTGGTTGATGCATAGGCATCAACATCATACAAGTCGTGGGATATACGCCTCTGTTAGTTGATCGTGTAACGACTTCAATACACTCTAATGGTACAAAGTTGACCTTCTGCCAGTTTTTCTGAATATAAAAAAACGAGATTCAATGGGAAAATAACCGAACGGATGTTTATTATAATACTGATATCACATACTTCTATGATATAACCTTCCCGCCTAAATGCACTGCCGTCTACCGTCTCTAGTAGTTCTCTTTCTGGGGCAAGCGGAATGTCAATAAGGAAAGGAGAGTAACAAGCGGCACCTGGGGTCTCTGCTCTTATGCAGCATCACCTGTTAAGCTGAAAAATGCATCATTGGGGAGAAGCGATTTCGTTTCATCGGATCGGTTCACTTATTTTTCAGTCTGAAGTTCATTCAGGCATATTATCACTCAACCACGTGATCTTGCGTATTTTGATCTTGCTACGTACAAATTCATACCACAAGGTGACTTATTCGGTGAGAAATGATACGGTTATGTTCCATCAGTAACAAGTCCAGCACTATGACCGTTGAGTTTTCAAAGAAGTTCCAAAAGCAGTACTTTAGGCACACACGGAATTTCACCAGTTGTCTCATTTTAACTAAGCCGACACTAACAAAAGTTTAAACGCTGCTCAAAGTTTTTATACTATCGTGTATAATCGAGTGATAAGGGTTGATTCATGATTGAATGATTAATACACCAACATATCAAGACCAGCCACAAAATTGGACAATTGCCAAGCTATCGGAAATTTCCAGCGCTTGATCAGGAATTCGACCTGGAAACAATTCTTTTGAAAACCACCTAATGTGATTAATCGAACAATGCGAGATCCATTATTAATACGCCGACTGAATAACTTTATACAATGGAGGAGAATGGCAAGTGACCTAGATATGCAGTTTTTGCTTCATGCTCCTGGCGGTCGATATGGTAGACCTTAGCAGGCAAGGATATGTGATGAATAGGTTTCATGTAGCACGATGTTCTGGCATTGTTATATTATTGTCACGGTAAAGTCCAAATCATAACAAGCCAAGTGATAAGATAAATCAGTCACATTTATTAACCAATACACATAAACAATTCTGCTTTTCATGAAAACAATCTATACACTCCATAGCTCGGTTAACCGACTCCAGCCTTCAGTAAACATTTCAATCTTAATCCATTAAACACTGAGCCAGCCAAAAATAGGATTTCAATGTACTAATACAAAAATATCCCAACAAACTGGGAAAGCAAAGCTTGTTCACCTTAGAGGTCTTGCTTGTCCTACACAAATATAAACCTTTTTCAGCATTAGCAACCTGTAACCCACCATAAAAGTGAAGTCACATAAATAATATGGTCTGCCTAAGGCATACAAAATATTCGAACATTATAATATTAAGACAGTGAGTAACATTTGGGTGTCACCACTGAAAAATAAAATATCAACAAAACAAGCACGTTGCAGGCAAAACAGTAAAAAATAACAAATAGAATTTCCTCTACAATATACCACAAGTAAATAATTCTTTGTTTGCATGGCATGTTATGGCCCCCAAGATAAGGTCATTCGCTTTGTATAAGTAAATCATCATTTAAATATTTGCCAATGTGCCACAGTTGAATTTAACTGATAAATCACAAATGAACATGGAGCTGGCATATGATTGGAACAACAGAAACATGAATTAGCAGTTTGCCTGAATAGATAAGTTTGTCTGGTAAACTTGGCTCCATATTTATACTCTATTCAATTCACACAGTTTAAAGCTAAATCATTTGCATGAATGCTAAAGTAATTTTATCTCAACTTTGCTCGATTATATTGGGTCTTTCTGCCTCAGAATCTGATTATATACCATGGTTTTTTGTGCTTCCTGCTTTTAGACTACACAGGCATTTTGATGCTTAGAGAGCTATCCTACAGACCTATATCCTAGCCAACATTTAGCTTATCATGCTACAAAAAGGTCAAGAAGAACAGAGGAAGCTAGACAAATTACAAGTTGGATGGCATACAATCAATCAGCTGATGGACGTTACAAAACAGCAGCTATGTACACTGTAATAATGCACTATGCAGCATGAAATGTAGAATAAAGATGTCTGAGATTTCTAACAATGATTATGTCATATTATATTACAGTAACAATATGTTTTTTGAAGCTGTGCTGCTCCTTGATTATGTCAGGTGAGATAATTACTCACCTCTAAATAAACTCTACATTTCTCACATTTCTCAAGTGTCCACTTTAAACAGCATTTGACATGCTAGGGAAACAATCTATCTTACAAACTGGTCATGGGTGAGGAAATGTAAAAAATCGATTTCACAACCCCTAGAAACTAGCTCACACTTTTGATGGTCTTTAGTTACTGCTGCTACTCTTTCCAAACCAAAATGAACAACCAGGTTCTCTCAATGTAGTCGATTAACATCACCATCACTACAACTATTACTGATCCCATACAAAATCAGGTGAGCCTGTATTGCAGAAACAATGATCAAGGCAGTAGTAGCAGATTGTGTTGATCACCGGGAATCAGTTGGTGACAGGAAGCTGGTCCAGGTTGGCACGAGGCGGGCTGGTGGACAACGGACTGCCAGTGTTGGATCCCCCGGACATGGAACGGTTTCGTAGGGGCTTATCATACTCCTCCATTGACAGGGACCTCAGACGGGGAGGTCGTGTCACGTGGTGCATAGGAACGGACGACACTATGACAGTCATAAACAGAGCACTGTTGATGAGCAAGTCTCATATTTGCAGCATATTCAAAGGGTGATTCCCAACAGACAATAGCTGTATACAACGTACATTATTCGAGAATATAGAACACCACGACAGTACAGTTACATGGGCGTTGGAATTAATGGGGCACTTACCTAGCCCAAGGCCTTGCATAAAGTATTGAAGACTCTCAGCAACCTTCTGGGGCTGGTACACATCAATAATGTGACTGTCACATACACAGCATGGTTCATGGAAATCACCACGAGAGGAGATAGAGAACGGTCCTATGAGTGAGCTGCGAGAATCAGCATTGCAGAGACGGTTAACACGTGAATACTCACTCTTCCTTCTAGTACATTAGCTACACCAGCCAACTCCACAAACTCCACTTTGCTCTTGTCTTCACAGGTCTTTACAATCGCCTGGTGCAGCAAGTGTGTTGTGTTGTTGAAGACAGACTTCTGACCAGTGATGAGGAGAACAGGGCATCTGGCGTCAACAAATCACACCAAGGTCACAGCCAACAAAGTCACGAATGAATTGATAAATAACACCATGATTTTATTCAATTGTTGCAAATATTCATGTACAAGAATGTGTAATGGAGTTATACCAATGTGAATTGACCAGAGCAAACAGCTGTGCAATATAACAAAGCTATTATTCTTAAGTGAAGTATAAATTTATGTTATTGTATTGTCCCCACAAAAAGCAAAAGGCTTAAAGTGGAGGAGTCCGGATGTAGTTAACATTGTGGCGCTTTATATGCGGTGGTGAAACGCCTTACCAACCAACGCGCAAGCGCTGCACAATGAAGGTAACTTCATAGGCGAATACAGCTATCACACGAGGGCCCAATCAAACTTACACTATAAGTGATTTTATGAGGAAAAGGATGAAAAATGCAGGTGCATTACTACAAAGTCAACTAAGTACACCAAAAACATGAAAATGAACAACAGACGTACAAGCCTTCCAAAATAGGATGCAATCATTTTTTTCAAAGTAGAAATAAATTATCTTAATGTATTGGAAAGATAATTCAGAAATTCTCGCTGGCTAAATTGCTGGTGAATTCTTCTTTATCCATGCATTAATAACTCAATTGAACATTTTAATTTAATAAGAATGAAGCATATTCATGGATTAATTGATTAATTATAACTCTTGCAACAACTGTCATTGACACCAGTAAACTCATCAACTAGTAAAGTTATTAAGCATAACAAACCTACATTTCACCAATTGTAAGTGAGATGAATGAGAAGTAGTAAAATGCAGAAATAAGAAATCCAGGTTAAACTGGCTAGTATTGTTCCACCATGCAAAGCTACAGTATGCATTTAAACTGGCTAAAAAGCATGTAGCAGATTTGAGATCCTCGTCTTTGCTTGTCGCAAACTTCAGACTGATTTTCCAGGTTTTCTCAAATTGCTTTGGGAATGGCAAATGAAGTATCGTTCATACCAATGTTGTTTGATCCCGCCATTGATAAAATGTATCTTTTGATCTTAATTGCGATAACTTTGATACATAAGATGGAAACTGCATTAGGGCACAACCAACATAATAACAACCAGGTGCAACGTGACGACAACACTGAGTGGCAATACTGTATGCGGTTGTTTGCCTACAACTACAGACTGGTCAACTGGTCATCAATCTTTTCCAATATTAAATATATTGCATCAAACAACATCTAACAAATTCTTGATTTATCTCTATATTTAACCGGTTAAATATCTACCATACATTGAAATAATACCAAATGATACAAGAGATGTAAAATAATTGGGTATTCGCAATCTAATTCCAACGTGATACGATAGCATCGCAGCCACATGATGTGTTGAAGAATGAGGTAAACTAATCTGGTGTCTACTTGACAATTATAACTTCGTGACTAAAACATCAAAGCATACGAAGTATTGGAGTGTTGGAGTTCATTAGGGTATGAACACACCGGGGAATAACTGCATAAATAATTGAAAGAAAAAAATGGCGGAGCGCTGGATACGTTACCTCGTTGGTGGACTGGAAGCCATTGGGTAAGATAATGGAAGCAAAATGAGTGAAAATCATAGGAAACCTGACAATACACATGCGATTGTACAGCATGGATTCATTAACCTCTTAACTAAATAGATATACAGCTGAAGACATTTAACCACACACAATTATTGCAGATATGCTAGTAGAACTACTTCATTATGTCCAACTTCTGTACAACAGAGACAATTCACATAGTACCACAATGATGGCAGGGGTGATATGTACTCATAGGCTGGTAACATGCAATTCTGCCAAACAATCGTCCAGAAATAAACGCCATAAGCACATCAATATCACGACCCGAGGAGCACAAGAGACAACAGTCGTCAGGATCGCAACCTTGTTAAGAAATATGTGGCAGCTGCATGATTTATAAGGCTTGTTGTGGGTTTTGCAGCCTGGGTCACACCTAAAGCTCATACTGTATGCTGTGGTATTGTAAAAATGGTCATTTGCTAGATTAGCAGCAAGTCGGCCGATAACTGGGTTAAGATCATATCCACTCAGGCTACATTAGCAATGCACGTGCAATGGAACCTAGCACTGCGCCAAACTGCATCCTCATTCAATAGACAAAGCTACAGGGATGCAATGCCAGAGAGCAACGATCTCTGTAGTGTTCCGAGACACTGAATACATTGATTTTTTTTCTCTAGTTTGATTTGACTATTTAGATGGTTACATTGATCAAGGTACGTAATCGTGGAGACATGAGAAGGAAAAGAGACGATGGCTGTTGCTCGCCTTGTTCCGTTACACAGCATTTATGGGCAGAATGACATCCACTTTGAAGACAATATGACTGTGTTTTTACCTATTGTAGGTTTCCAAGGAGACTATAATAAAGACCAATTAATCTTTAACCACCTTAAATGGGTACCAAAAGAGGATATCCGGTGTGCTCATTGTGTATTCCTTGCTCAGGACTGTTTGTACGCGTACTGGAGACAGTGGAGACAGAATGAAGGCAAGCAGTACTTACAAACCCAAATCGATGTAGGACCAGGTACGCCTCAGCTGTGGGGTTCATTCCAATGTGCTCCAGCTTCCAGTTAATCACCTGGTCGACACAGAGAGACATGCAACCACAGACCCAATGACCCCATGCTCGTCAGCGTCCAGCTCCAGCGAGAATAGAAGCATGCTGAGAGATAAGCGTATATATAGAAGCTAGTGCTGCGATCAGGGTGCAAGGCCACACCAGAGAATTAAGAAATTATTTGACTAGACTGTCATAAGTTATCAAGTTTCTTCTGGTTACAAACTAATGAAATTAATCATTCAATTTGCGGTGCTGAAGTATATCCCGATTTGTTACACTGGATGCTACAAAAGATAGCTCATATGATGGATCTCCATAGCAATAAGCAGGGTTGCAAGAGGAGCTGGATTATGTGTGAGGGTCAGCCTACCTTGTCCTTGAGGGATTCCAGGAAGCCGGCTGTGGTGCCGGTACAGTGGATGAGAACCACACCCAACACACGGTCAATATGCGCCATCTGGCGACAACACAGTCATCATATCCATAATAAGTCATAAAATTAAGGCAATCATGTACGCATAGTTAACATCAGAAGTCCCTCAGATTTATACACATCATTTCAGGTCCATTTTTTTTTTATTACCATGCCGTTTGGCATTGTATGTCCATTTACTGCAAGCGATGTGTTGACACTGAGAGGGAAAGGAATGACAACTCACAGCAAAACGTGCCAGGATGTTGGTTCCGGCTCCCTCTCCAAAACAAACCACTTCCTTCATTCTGTAGCCCACACACAACACAACTATATCCCATCACAAACGAGACGTCTACCGAGGGTAGTGTTGGTAGGTAGAGCTGATTAGACATACATTGACAGAGAAGGGTGACTTACTTGAGTTGGTCAAGGACGTGAATGATATCCTCAGCGATTTGTTGCATTGTGGAGTACACATAGCTAGAACAGATAAATAACAAGTGCTAGTGTAATATACACGACCTACACAGAGGGCCGATATTGGGAGTAGATATTGATTTAATGACACGATTTTCCTTTCACAAATTGCTCATTCGAAAATGTTTGCATGCTGCTGATATCGACCGCATATTGCAGAAATAGCTCAGTCATTACCATAAACATCTACATCTACCAACACCTTGCGGTGCATGCCGGTCGTGCAATCATCGATAAAGCGTGGCACATTATTGAGCGTGGCACATTCGTCAATACGGTTTGTATCGATGGCGAGTACTGGACCAATTCTAATTTCCCACAAATAAGGGTTCATCTCGAATGAAAGACAGTAGATCACAACGGCATAATGTTCAAAGGACCATTACCAAAGAATGGCGAGCTGGCGGGAGATGGATGGATGCGAGCTGGTGGGAGATGAATGGATGGAGGGCGATGAATGGATGCGAGCTGACAGGCGATGAATGGATGCGAGCTGACAGGCGATGAATGGATGCGAGCTGGCGGGAGATGAATGGATGCGAGCTGGCGGGAGATGAATGGATGCTAGTCGGTGGGAGATGAATGGATGCAAGCTGACAGGCGATGAATGGATGCGAGCTGGCGGGAGGTGAATAGATGCGAGCTGGCGGGAGATGAATGAATGCGAGCTGGCGGGAGATGAATGGATGCTAGTCGGCGGGAGATGAATGGTTTTGAGCTGACAGGAGATGCGTTGCTGTGTGCTACACGGCGAGGCAGTTTACATCAGAGACTTAATTAAGCAGTCAAAACATCCAGCGAGCAGACCGTCTTCGTTGAGGTGTGTGACCAGCATAACGCGCTCACGTAAGAAACTCATAAAGAGCTATCATCGACATGAAACCACCATTAACTGCTCTGCGTTCACGTCTCATTCAATCTCATAAGGCGAGCATTAATGGATTGCTGCTGATGCTCAATGCTTCCACGGCCTGCCGACGGTACCTCAGTCTAGATTAACCCAGTTAGAAGCGTGACAGGGGGCTGGATCCGGGTCGACGACACGATGATAAAACAACCAGATGTCGTAGCACAGCAACATCGAGGTATGTTTTCCTACTTAACCCTGATCACCAAGTAATGTCTTGTTGTATCCCACAGCCTCCAGACGCATGCAGCGGAAATAACAGCGAGCAACCGCCTTGTCGATCACAACCTAGAGAGGACGCCGTCTTAAGTGGTCCGTTTACTGCAAAATTAACGTGGTAGCTAAGGCTACCAATGCAACGAGAACTTGCGTTTAAACCTTCAAAACCAGACTTATGGTGAGGTTTATCTACTGTAGTAAGGTCGTTGAAACCAGTAGTACGTGAAATGCTGTGACAGTACGTCTTCCAGGGAATATGGAACCCGCGCATCAGTAAAGGTGTGTGTGTGTGGGGGGGGGGGGGGGAGGACATTACTGTAATCTGGGGAAGCAATTGCAAATATATCCACTAACCGCTAAGAGGCACCCTGAAACAAGGAGAATTATTTACTGCATCACTTAGGTCTGTAACACCAAACGCAACAGACAGCCCTATGCTGCACGGTAATTACCGTCTATGTTGGTCGTGGGGCTGTTGGTCGTGGGGCTGTTGGTCTCGGTGCTAGTCGACAGGTGTGAATTCTACAACTCAAAAACATCGATTTTCTGTAGCAAAATATCATTCGCCTTAGGCTAATTTTACTTATTTTTTTTGTTTCTCCGTCTAGTTTCATTGATCCCATTGCGTGGGCCATTCATCAGTTTAAGAAGCACTGGTCTACATAACCAGGTCAATAGACAGCAGCAACAGATGGCGAAGGCAGGAGCGAAACGACGCTAGAGGGCGACCACAACAGCTGTGATCAGTCCAACCTGTAGTTGTTGTCGTTAATGAGAAAGTAACAATCTGTTAAAAAACATCTACCAATTTTCAATATTACAATCTCTGTCAGACGGATAAAATAAGGGAGGCTACAACACGACAAGACCGCCTTCTGGTATGACAATGGCCGCGTAGTACACGGGGTCAAGACATCGGCAATAGGGAAGAGAGTCTGGTCACGTGACTGCATTGTTCAAGCAAGAGAGTTTATAGGCGTACAGGCATGCTTCTAGAAGCACTCTTGTATGCATTGGATCACTGGATCCATTTGAAAACGTAGGCGTAAATGGTATCAACACACAAGGCAACTCATTTATATTGTGCTATTAACCACGGGCTTGGATGCATTAGGGTCGATTACATGGGACGAAATACCATCCTCCACACTGCGGTGAAATACGCACATGCTACGAATCCCTCTTTTACTGGTTATAACTGGATCAGCTCGTGAGAGAAGCAATGATAACGTCGAGTTGATACGTTTAACATAGGAAGTAGTGGTTTCCAATTATCCACTTAGAAGGTAAACATCCGGCGTTGGGGATTGTGAACACGAGCTACTCAGGCGCGCTCTGTAGCTCTTGTTGTGTTGTGGGTATATATAGCAAATCTCCGACATAATTTGTCAGAATCTACGACGCTTTTTTTATTAAAACCAAACAATAAATTGGCGACCGTTGATATTGACGAGTCTACTCAGATTATCATAAAACTTATATCATTCACCATGCGGAAAGGTAGGAGACCATATTCTTGTTAAAGACATTGTCCAATCCGGATGGAGACTATTCTTATTAGAAGTTGGAAAGCCTGTGATAGACTAACAGTTTTTTATTATCTTAAGACGGACAAGTAATGTCATCGACGACCTGTTGCGGTGGTTGATGCATAGGCATCAACATCATACAAGTCGTGGGATATACCCTCTGTTAGTTGATCATGGAACGACTTCAATGCACTCTAATGGTACATAGTTGACCTTCTGTCAGTTTTTCTGAAGATAAAAAAAACGAGATTCAATGGGAAAATAACCGAGCCGATGTTTATTATAATACTGATATCACATACTTCTATGATATAACCTTCCCGCCTAAATGCACTGCCGTCTACCGTCTCTAGTAGTTCTCTGGTTCTGGGGCTAGCGGAATGTCAATAAGGAAATGAGAGTAACAAGTGGCACCTGGGGTCTCTGCTCTTATGCAGCATCACCTGTTAAGCTGAAAAAGGCATCATTGGGGAGAAGCGATTTCGTTTCATCGGATCGGTTCACTTAATGAAGTTCATTCAGGCATATTATCACTCAACCACGTGATCTTGCGTATTTTGATCTTGCTACGTACAAATTCATACCACAAGGTGACTTATTCTGTGAGAAATGATACGGTTATGTTCCATCAGTAACAAGTCCACCGCTATGACCGTTGAGTTTTCAAAGAAGTTCCAAAAGCAGTACTTTAGGCACACACGGAATTTCACCAGTTGTCTCATTTTAACTAACCCGACACTAACAAAAGTTTGAACGCTGCTCAAAGCTTTTGTACTATCGTGTATAATCGAGTGATAAGGGTTGATTCATGATTGAATGATTAATACACATATCAAGACCAGGCAAAAATTGGACAATTGCCAAGCTATCGGAAATTTCCAGCGCTTGATCAGGAATTCGACCTGGAAACAATTCTTTTGAAAAACACCTCTTGTGATAAATCGAGCAATGCGAGGTCCATTATTAATACGCCGACTGAATAACTATATACAATGGAGGAGAATGGCAAGTGACCTAGATATGCAGTTTTTGCTTCATGCTCCTGGCGGTCGATATGGTAGACCTTAGCAGGCAAGGATATGTGATGAATAGGTTTCATGTAGCACGATGTTCTGGCATTGTTATATTATTGTCACGGTAAAGTCCAAATCATAACAAGCCAAGTGATAAGATAAATCAGTCACATTTATTAACCAATACACATAAACAATTCTGCTTTTCATGAAAACAATCTATACACTCCATAGCTCGGTTAACCGACTCCAGCCTTCAGTAAACATTTCAATCTTAATCCATTAAACACTGAGCCAGCCAAAAATAGGATTTCAATGTACTAATACAAAAATATCCCAACAAACTGGGACAGCAAAGCTTGTTCACCTTAGAGGTCTTGCTTGGCCTACACAAATATAAACCTTTTTCAGCATTAGCAACCTGTAACGCACCATAAAAGTGAAGTCACATAAATAATATGGTCTGCCTAAGGCATACAAAATATTCGAACATTATAATATTAAGGCAGTGAGTAACATTTGGGTGTCACCACTGAAAAATAAAATATTAACAAAACAAGCACGTTGCAGGCAAAACAGTAAAAAATAACAAATAGAATTTCCTCTACAATATACCACAATGTAAATAATTCTTTGTTTGCATGGCATGTTATGGCCCCCAAGATAAGGTCATTCGCTTTGTATAAGTAAATCATCATTTAAATATTTGCCAACGTGCCACAGTTGAATTTAACTGATAAATCACAAATGAACGTGGAGCTGGCATATGATTGTAACAACAGAAACATGAATTAGCAGTTTGCCTGAATAGATAAGTTTGTCTGGTAAACTTGGCTCCATATTTATACTCTATTCAATTCACACAGTTTAAAGCTAAATCATTTGCATGAATGCTAAAGTAATTTTATCTCAAATTTGCTCGATTATATTGGGTCTTTCTGCCTCAGAATATGATTATATACCATCGTTTTTTGTGCTTCCTGCTTTAAGACTACACAGGCATTTTGATGCTTAGAGAGCTATCCTACAGACCTATATCCTAGCCAACACTTAGCTTATCCTGCTAGAAAAGGTCAAGAAGAACAGAGGAAGCTAGACAAATTACAAGTTGGATGGCATACAATCAATCAGCTGATGGACATTACAAAACAGCAGCTATGTACACTGTAATAATGCACCATGCAGCATGAAATGTAGAATAAAGATGTCTGAGATTTCTAACAATGATTATGTCATATTATATTACAGTAACAATATGTTTTTTGAAGCTGTGCTGCTCCTTCATAATGTCAGGTGAGATAATTATTCACCTCTAAATAAACTCTACCTTTCTCACATGTCAAGTGTCCACTTTAAACAGCATTTGACATGCTAGGGAAACAATCTATCTTACAAACTGGTCATGGGTGAGGAAATGTAAAAAAATCTATTTCACAACCTCTAGAAACTAGCTCACACTTTTGATGGTCTTTAGTTACTGCTGCTACTCTTTCCAAACCAAAATGAACAACCAGGTTCTCTCAATGTAGTCCATTAACATCACCATCACTACAACTATTACTGATCCCATACAAAACCAGGTGAGCCTGTATTGCAGAAACAATGATCAAGGCAGTTGTAGCAGATTGTGTTGATCACCGGGACTCAGTTGGTGACAGGAAGCTGGTCCAGGTTGGCACGAGGAGGGCTGGTGGACAACGGACTGCCAGTGTTGGATCCCCCGGACATGGAGCGGTTTCGTAGGGGCTTATCATACTCCTCCATTGACAGGGACCTCAGACGGGGAGGTCGTGTCACGTGGTGCATAGGAACGGACGACACTATGACAGTCAGAAACACAGCACTGTTGATGAGCAAGTCTCATATTTGCAGCATATTCAAAGGGTGATTCCCAACAGACAATAGCTGTATACAACGTACATTGTTCGAGAACATAGAACACCACGACCGTACAGTTACATGGGCGTTGGGATTAATGGGGCACTAACCTAGCCCAAGGCCTTGCATAAAGTATTGAAGACTCTCAGCAACCTTCTGGGGCTGGTACACATCAATAATGTGACTGTCACATGCACAGCATGGTTCATGGAAATCACCAGGAGAGGAGAAAGAGAACGGTCCTATGAGTGAGCTGCGAGGCACATCATTACAGTGACGGTTAACATGTGAATACTCACTCTTCCTTCTAGTACATTAGCTACACCAGCCACCTCCACAAACTCCACTTTGCTCTTGTCTTCACAGGTCTTCACAATCGCCTGGTGCAGCAAGTGTGTTGTGTTGTTGAAGACAGACTTCTGACCAGTGATGAGGAGAACAGGGCATCTGGCGTCAACAAATCACACCAAGGTCACAGCCAACAAAGTCACGAATGAATTGATAAATAACACCATGATTTTATTCAATTGTTGAAAATATTCATGTAAAAGAATGTGAAATGGAGTTATACCAATGTGAATTGACCAGAGCAAACAGCTGTGCAATATAACAAAGCTATTATTTTACGCATTGTGACTTTGGAAAACACCTTACTTAAGTCTCCTTATGTTATCTGCAATGTTGCTTCTCCTGCAAAAACAATACTTGATGCTGAGACGATGGGAGTTATCTAAGTTCAATTCCGAAGCTACATGACTCATCGTTCCAACACCACAATGGTCAAATTCGTAAACGTTGTAGGTATCTTTGTCTTCTTAGAACATTCAATACACTGATTAACGGATGAACTTCGCCAAAATTAATCTAACTAGACCTTGTCACAAGGTTACTTACTTCAGAAAAGCCTCAACAAATTTCTTGAGGTTCTTAGCATTGGTGCGGGTGCGAAGGTTACTTTGGTAATTTTCAATGGCAACTTTCAGTTGCTCGGTGTCTTCTGCCTTGCCAAACTGCCGCAAAGAGCGAAGACGTATAGAGTAGAAATAACTCGCTTAAGGTGGTGGAGTACATAAGTATTGTTAAGTGAAGTATAAATTTATGTTATTGTATTGTCCCCACTAAAAGCAAAAGGCTGTAAGTGGAGGAGTCCGGATGTAGTTAACATTGTGGCGTTTTATATGCGGTGGTAAAATGCGTTAAACCAACGCGCAAGCGCTGCACAATGAAGGTAACTTCATAGGCGAATACAGCAATCACACGAGGGCCCAATCAAACTTACACTAAAAGTGATTTTATGAGGAAAAGGATGAAAAATTCAGGTGCATTACTAAAAAGTCAACTAAGTACACCAACAACATGAAACTGAACAACAGACGTACCAGCCTTCCAAAATAGGATGCAATCATTTTTTTCAAAGTAGAAATAAATTATCTTAATGTATTGGAAAGATAATTCAGAAATTCTCGCTGGCTAAATTGCTGGTGAATTTTTCTTTATCCATGCATTAATAACTCAATTGAACATTTTAATTTAATAAGAATGAAGCATATTCATGGATTAATTGATTAATTATAACTCTTGCAACAACTCTCATTGACACCAGTAAACTCATCAACTAGTAAAGTTATTAAGCATAACAAACCTACATTTCACCAATTGTAAGTGAGATGAATGAGAAGTAGTAAAATGCAGAAATAAGAAATCCAGGTTAAACTGGCTAGTATTTTTCCACCATGCAAAGCTACAGTATGCATTTAAACTGGCTAAAAAGCATGTAGCAGATTTGAGATCCTCGTCTTTGCTTGTCGCAAACTTCAGACTGATTTTCCAGGTTTTCTCAAAAGGAAAATTGCTTTGGGAAAGGCAAATGAAGTATCGTTCATACCAATGTTGTTTGATCCCGCCATTGATAAAATGTATCTTTTGATCTTAATTGCGATAACTTTGATACATAAGATGGAAACTGCATTAGGGCACAACCAACATAATAACAACCAGGTGCAACGTGACGACAACACTGAGTGGCAATACTGTATGCGGTTGTTTGGCTACAACTACAGACCGGTCAACTGGTCATCAATCTTTTCCAATATTAAATATATTGCATCAAACAATATCTAACAAATTCTTGATTTATCTCTATATTTAACCAGTTAAATATCTACCATACATTGAAATAATACCAAATGATACAAGAGATGTAAAATAATTGGGTATTCGCAATCTAATTCCAACGTGATACGATAGCATCGCAGGTAGCCACATGATGTGTTGAAGAATGAGGTAAACTAATCTGGTGTCTACTTAACAATTACAACTTCGTGACTAAAACATCAAAGCATACGAAGTATTGGAGTGTTGGAGTTCATTAGGGTATGAACACACCGGGGAATAACTGCATAAATAATTGAAAGAAAAAAATGGCGGAGCGCTGGATACGTTACCTCGTTGGTGGACTGGAAGCCATTGGGTAAGATAATGGAAGCAAAATGAGTGAAAATCATAGGAAAACCTGACAATACACATGCGATTGTACAGCATGGATTCATTAACCTCTTAACTAAATAGATATACAGCTGAAGACATTTAACCACACACAATTATTGCAGATATGCTAGTAGAACTACTTCATTATGTCCAACTTCTGTACAACAGAGACAATTCACATAGTACCACAATGATGACAGGGGTGATATGTACTCATAGGCTGGTAACATGCAATTCTGCCAAACAATCGTCCAGAAATAAACGCCATAAGCACATCAATATCACGACCCGAGGAGCACAAGAGACAACAGTCGTCAGGATCGCAACCTTGTCAAGAAATATGTGGCAGCTGCATGATTTATAAGGCTTGTTGTGGGTTGTGCAGCCTGGGTCACACCTAAAGCTCATACTGTATGCTGTGGTATTGTAAAAATGGTCATTTGCTAAATTAGCAGCAAGTCGGCCGATAACTGGGTTAAGATCATATCCACTCAGGCTACATTAGCAATGCACGTGCAATGGAACCTAGCACTGCGCCAAACTGCATCCTCATTCAATAGAACAAAGCTACAGGGATGCAATGCCAGAGAGCAACGATCTCTGTAGTGTTCCGAGACACTGAATACATTGATTTTTTTTCTCTAGTTTGATTTGACTATTTAGTTGGTTACATTGATCAAGGTAAGTAATCGTGGAGACATGAGAAGGAAAAGAGACGATGGCTGTTGCTCGCCTTGTTTCGTTACACAGCATTTATGGGCAGAATGACATCCACTTTGAAGACAATATGACTGTGTTTTTACCTATTGTAGGTTTCCAATGAGACTATAATAAAGACCAATTAATCTTTAACCACATTAAATGGGTACCAAAACAGGATATCCGGTGTGCTCATTGTGTATTCCTTGCTCAGGACTGTTTGTACGCGTACTGGAGACAGTGGAGACAGAATGAAGGCAAGCAGTACTTACAAACCCAAATCGATGTAGGACCAGGTACGCCTCAGCTGTGGGGTTCATTCCAATGTGCTCCAGCTTCCAGTTAATCACCTGGTCGACACAGAGA
The DNA here is from genome assembly GCA_034190875.2 of Urechis unicinctus. Classification (NCBI taxonomy): domain Eukaryota; kingdom Metazoa; phylum Annelida; class Polychaeta; order Xenopneusta; family Urechidae; genus Urechis; species Urechis unicinctus. The sequence continues at coordinate 61,079,432 of CM067351.1, read as the reverse complement.
GACATGCAACCACAGACCAATGACCCCATGCTCGTCAGCGTCCAGCTCCAGCGAAAATAGAAGCATGCTGAGAGATAAGCGTATACATAGAAGCTAGTGCTGCAATCAGGGTGCAAGGCCACACCAGAGAATTAAGAAATTATTTGACTAGACTGTCATAAGTTATCAAGTTTCTTCTGGTTACAAACTAATGAAATTAATCATTCAATTTGCGGTGCTGAAGTATATCCCGATTTGTTACACTGGATGCTACAAAAGATAGCTCATATGATGGATCTCCATAGCAATAAGCAGGGTTGCAAGAGGAGCTGGATTATGTGTGAGGGTCATCCTACCTTGTCCTTGAGAGATTCCAGGAAGCCGGCTGTGGTGCCGGTACAGTGGATGAGAACCACACCCAACACACGGTCAATATGCGCCATCTGGCGACCACACAGTCATCATATCCATAATAAGTCATAAAATGAAGGCAATCATGTACGCATAGTTAACATCAGAAGTCCCTCAGATTTATACACATCATTTCAGGTCCATTGACAGTTTTTTTATTACCATGCCGTTTGGCATTGTATGTCCATTTACTGCAAGCGATGTGTTGACACTGAGAGGGAAAGGAATGACAACTCACAGCAAAACGTGCCAGGATGTTGGCTCCGGCTCCCTCTCCAAAACAAACCACTTCCTTCATTCTGTAGCCCACACACAACACAATTATATCCCATCACAAACGAGACGTCTACGGAGGGTAGTGTTGGTAGGGAGAGCTGATTAGACATACATTGACAGAGAAGGGTGACTTACTTGAGTTGGTCAAGGACGTGAATGATATCCTCAGCGATTTGTTGCATTGTGGGGTACACATAGCTAGAACAGATAAATAACAAGTGCTTTTGTAATATACACGACCTACACAGAGGGCCGATATTGGGAGTAGATATTGATTTAATGACACGATTTTCCTTTCACAAATTGCTCATTCGAAAATGTTTGCATGCTGCTGATATCGACGGCATATTGCACAAATAACTCAGTGATTACCATAAACATCTACATCTACCAACACCTAGCGGTGCATGCCGGTCGTGCAATCATCGATAAAGCGTGGCACATTATTGAGCGTGGCACATTCGTCAATACGGTTTGTATCGATGGCGAGTACTGGACCAATTCTAATTTCCCACAAATAAGGGTTCATCTCGAATGAAAGGACCATTACCAAAGAATGGCGAGCTGGCGGGAGATGGATGGATGCGAGCTGGTGGGAGATGAATGGATGCTAGTCGGTGGGAGATGAATGGATGCGAGCTGACAGCAGATGAATGGATGCGAGCTGGCGGGAGATGAATGGATGCGAGCTGGTGGGAGATGAATGGATGCGAGCAGGCGGGAGATGAATGGATGCGAGCTGGCGGGAGATGAATGGATGCGAGCTGGCGGGAGATGAATGGATGCGAGCTGACAGGCGATGAATGGATGCGAGCTGACAGGCGATGAATGGATGCGAGCTGACAGGCGATGAATGGATGGCGGGCGAGCTGGCGGGAGATGAATGGATGCGATGCTGATGGCGGAGATGATGGATGGATGCGAGCTGGGAGATGAATGGATGCGAGCAGATGAATGGATGAATGGATGAGCTGAGGAGAGGAGATGCGTTGCTGTGCTACAAGGCAAGGCAGTTAATAGCATTTACTTAACTAAGCAGTCAAAACATCAGGTGCGCAGACCGTCCTCGTTGAGGTGTGTGCCCAGCACAACGCGCTCACGTAAGAAACTCATAAAGAGCTATCATCGACATGAAGCCACCATTAACCGCTCTGCGTTCACCGCCCCATTCAATCTCATAAGGCGAGCATTAATGGATTGCTGCTGACGCTCAATGCTTCCACGGCCTGCCGACAGTACCTCAGTCTAGATTAACCCAGTTGGAAGCGTGACAGGGGGCTGGATCCGGGTCAACGACACGATGATAAAACAACCAGATGTCGTAACATAGCAACATCGAGGTATGTTTTCCTACTTAACCCTAATCACCGAGTAATGTCTTGTTGTATCCCACAGCCTTGCAGACGCATGCAGCGGAAATAACGGCGAGCACCCGCCTTATCGACCCCCTAACCTAGAAAAGACGCCGTCTGAAGTGGTCCGTTTACTGCAAAATTTACGTGGTAAATAACGCTACCATGCAACGATAACTTGTGTTTAAACCTACAAAACCAGACTTATGGTGAGGTTTATCTACTGTAGTAAGGTCGTTGAAACCAGTAGTAAGTGAAATGCTGTGACAGGGAATATGGAACCCGCGCATCAGTAAAGGTAGGGTGGGTGGGGGGGGGGGGGGGTGTAGATCCAACGCTGTGAACATTACTGTAAACTGGGGAAGCAATTGCAAATATGACCACCAACCGCTAAGAGGTCCCATGAAACAAGGAGAATTATTTACTGTTTCAAGAAACAGTACCAAGTCTGTAACACTAAACGCAACAGACAGCCCTATGCTGCACGGTATTAACCGTCTATGTTGGTCGTGGGGCTGTTAAAAAACATCGACCAATTTTCAATATTACAATCTCTGTCAGACGGATAAGATAAGCGAGGCTACAATACGACAAGACCGCCTTCTGGTATGATAACGGCTGCGTACTACGCGGGGTCAAGGTCGTGGTTGCATCGCGTACCCATCAGCGACATGGCTTTATATAAACTTCTGGGAAAATGAGGCGCATTTAGAACCAAGGACATCGGCAATAGGAACTAGACTCGTCACGTGACTGAATTGTTCAAGCAAGAGAGTTCATAGTAAGAGGACGACAGACACACGCAAAGGAAACGCAGCGGAAACATCAAGTTCATCAATGACATGTAGGCGTACAGGCGCGCTCCTAGAAGCACTCTTACATGCATTGGAAATTATGGAAGTCATATCACTGGATCCATTTGAAAACGTTGGCGCAAATGGTATCAACACACAAGGCGACCAATTTATATTTTATTAACCGCGGGCTTGGATGCATTAGGGTCGATTACATGGGATGAAATACTATCCTCCACACTGCGGTAAAATACGCAAAAAAAATTTGCTACAAAACCCTCTTTTATAATTGGATCAGCTCTTGAGAGAAGCGATGATAAGGTCGAGCTGATACTTTTAACATGGGAAGTAGTGGTTTCCAATTACCAACTGAGCCCGCAGGAGAAAAATCCCCTCGAGTAAAACTTCTTAACCGCGATTTCCCTGTGGCCGAGATTTCCATAGTATATCCGATGTCGCAATGTGTCTGCAAATATAAAACGGCAACTGGGAAACACAATACATCAGAGCTGGGTACCAGGTGCCTAGTGGTGCTGATGATGCTATGAAAAGAGGGAATAATAAGGCATGAATTAGTCATCACACAGCCTTCCCAGGTGAGACACCGTGAGCACGGATTAAGTCATCCAGCCACGCCTCGGTGGATCAGTAGGAGTCATTAATGGCCTCAGTCGAACATCACTCCTCAAAGGGACACATTGTACTTGATGACAAAATACTAGAAATGACAGCAAGTGAATAATTACGAGCCAATGATATAACACATGGCAATGCTGGAAGCACTTTGCTATGCCTGACACGGTGATAAGGTTGAGCACGTGACAAGATAGACCCAGTGATAAGGCTGGGCACGCGATGAGACTGACCCAGTGATAAGGCTGGGAATGTGATGAGACTAACCAGTGATGAGGCTGGGAAAGTGATGAGACTGACCCAATGATAAGGCTGGGCATGTGACGAGACTGACCCAGTGATAAGGCTGGGAATGTGATGAGACTGACCCAGTAATAAGGCTGGGATGTGATGAGACTAACCCAATGATAGGGCTGGGAAAGTGATGAGACTGACCCAATGATAAGGCTGGGCATGTGATGAGACTGACCCAGTAATAAGGCTGGGATGTGATGAGACTAACCCATGATAAGGCTGGGATGTGATGAGACTGACCCAGTGATAGGGCTGGGAATGTGATGAGACTGACCCAATGATAAGCCTGGGCATGTGACGAGAATGATGCGGTGATAAGGCTTGAAATGTGAAGAGACTGACCCAGTGATGATAGGGCTGAGATGTGATGAGACTGACCCAGTGATAAGGCTGGGAATGCGATGAGACTAACCCAGTAATAAGGCTGGGATGTGATGAGACTGACCCAGTAATAAGGCTGGGATGTGATGAGACTGACCCAGTGATAAGGCTGGGAATGTGATGAGACTGACCCAGTGATAAGGCTGGGAATGCGATGAGACTAACCCAGTAATAAGGCTGGGATGTGATGAGACTGACCCAGTAATAAGGCTGGGATGTGATGAGACTGACCCAGTGATAGGGCTGGGAATGTGATGAGACTGACCCAGTGATAAGGCTGGGAATGTGATGAGACTGACCCAGTAATAAGGCTGGGATGTGATGAGACTGACCCAGTGATAAGGCTGGGAATGTGATGAGACTGACCCAGTGATAAGGCTGGGAATGTGATGAGACTAACCCAGTAATAAGGCTGGGATGTGATGAGAGACTGACCCAGTAATAAGGCTGGGATGTGATGAGACTGACCCAGTGATAGGGCTGGGAATGTGAGAGAGACTGACCCATGATAAGGCTGGGGATGTGATGAGACTGACCCAGTGATAAGGCTGGAAATGTGAGAGACTGAACCAGTGATAAGGCTGGGATGTGATGAGACTGACCCAGTGATAAGGCTGGGCATGGGACGAAACTGACCCAGTGATAAGGCTGGGCATGTGATGAGAACCGGATGCAGTGTAATGAGGTTATGCCAGCGCTGTGCGAGGATGTAGGCCATTAAGGCCGCGTTTTCCAGGCTTGCACTTAACACAGCAAGTAAAACCTCCAATGATCACACTAAGTAGCTGTGGTAACTCCCCCCGGTTAGGAAGCACCAGCGGTGATTTTATAATGTATGACCGAAGACACATTCTACAATGCTCATCGGGGTGTTGTTTTACTATCGTGATGGAAGGTGATTTGGATGCCCCGGCGATGAGGAACATCAACTGACAGCTTCATCAACTCTCTGCGGACCCACATTTATCAGCCTGGGAGTTGGCCAGTTGGACGGCTCTCCTCCGTTTGTAATTGAACTCAGGGTAGGTCACATGGGGCTAGATATCGAACCAGCAAATGATAAACACCCACGATCTACGCAGTAAACCACGCGGTGAATCAGACCACTAGCAATAACGTCTGCATCTCGTATATAGGTACCACTCAGCCCAGAGGTGACAGGAAACATAGATAAATAGCTCACCAAGCCATTGGTCAAGGAGACTGCACTCCGATCAGCCGGTATCATGACAGGCCGGCCGCTAATCTGCAACTTCTCTGGCAATATTAAGATGTGAAAGGATTGATGGTTTGTCATGCCGCCGGCGTTAATTACACACTCCTTACCCCACCCGGTTCTAGAATGGTCTCTAAATATCTTTATTGCGACTCACACTTTCTCAATGTCAGCTTCTTCTGAATGAATCAATCTTACCGAGTCATAAGTGTCTAAGATTGGAGATGTTTAACTGCATATTGGGCCACACGCCAGGTTGTTAACCGCATCTTCTTGCTGTTTTCGCTTTATATGGCAATCTATTTCGCAAAATCACACTAGATATAGCAACGCGTGATCCAACCAGCTCACCCTTATTGTTATACGTCAACACCAAGTACCAGCAATGAGCTTCATAAATTGCGTTTTCTTATGAATCTCTTAGTGCTTGTTACAGATCAAGTGGAGAGAAAAGACATCGCCCGAACGCCAATATTGACTGGCTGCTGTAGGTAGGAAATCGTGACACACGTAAAGTATTGCACATCACACACTTGACGAAAATAAATGGTGTGCGTGTATGTGAAACTGAATCATTGCGAGAGTGTGTGTGTGTGTGTGGGGGGGGGGGGTTGCCTCACCGCGTTACACGGCTCAGGACGACACAAGAGAGTTAGTCAGCGTGTAGGCCCCATGGGTCATGGTCACATTGCGGTAACGTCTGATTACACTCCCTATGGCAGACATGTTTAACGTTACACTAACATAATATGCTACGCTATCATAACATCTCTGCAACATGTGACGGAACCGAGAGATTTGACCCGGTTTGAACCTACGACCGGGCGATAACAAGCAGCGCGCGTCAAACATAAACAAACATAAACAAACATGAATGGTCAACATGAATGGAGCTTATCGGGGAAACTCGGAGGAAAACACTTAGCGATGGAGCTTCAGGAAATACAAATGGCTGTTAAGTATTGGTTTGCCGGTTGAAGTTGCCTATTATTCGGTATTTCGAACACTTAAGGCATAGATAATAATGTACTTAGAAATGAAGCTGTGTTAACTGCCCACAAAGACGGCATTTTGATGTCTTTGATCATTCGCTTTTTAAACTGCAATTATTTAGGTTATATTACCAAGGCCCTGCAGTCACAAGTATTAAATTTTGGCATATCTTATTTTTTTCACCAGCTGTCCAAGTTTTCTTGGTTGTGTGCCTTTTTAGCAGTGTTATTTTAGGTTATATTACGAATTGATTTGGCTATAACTGGTCAATTTCGTTTCAATATTTTTTTCCATAAAGCCGTTGGTGGATTAGCAACAACGCTTTTTTCCACGAACAACTTCTCCAAACACTCTCGTTGCTTATCTATTATTTCCTATGCCGGCTTGTAACTAACTTTATGTTGCTTTTTTTTTTAAAGTCGATGTTCGATAACAAATTTGTTTTCACATCTGACTGCCGCCATTTTTTAGAAACGCTTGACGGCCGTAAAACGTCTGCGAACTATTTTTTTTCCGATAAATGCCTCATTTTGGAACTATAGAATAGATTTCCACAACAAAATGTATATCATTCTTACAATTGAATACAACAGAAAATATTTTTGTAACATTTAAGAGTTGATAATTCGTATCAATATTTCCTCGCGTAATGGCCCGAATTTGCGCCAAAGCGATTTACGTGGGGCAGAGGCGAATCCTAGTATGCGCAGAAGCCGATGCGTAAGGAGATCGGTCTGGATCTACATACTGCGTCGACCCCCAACTAGTACCTGTTGTGGCTAGACATCTAGCTATGTCAGTCTGTTGACTGAAGTGACGAGATTACTAGTGACGAGAGTCGAACCCATTTCCATCGCAAAGAGACGGGGTATTTATCCCTACGTTAAAGATAATGTAATGGACCTGAATGACTTGATCTCTGAATCGACAACGAAACAATACTTAAGTATTTATCAGCACTTCTTCTAAGCCCAAACAACCTGAATGCAACGTTTCATTTTGTTATGCATCCGGGTCCTGGCGTACATAACAGTGATCACGAATGGTGATCGACACCAAGTCTGGATCGTCCAAATATGCAACGCGACCAAATTCGTGTAAGGAGTGGCCAGGTTCTGCCACCTTGACCATACGTTCAAGTAGCCAACTGAGATTAGAAATTAACCAAGTCTTTGTGGCTGCGTGGACGAAAAAAAGCGTATTCACCGAGACATGTATCCACTTCCACTGCGCGGTATTGAAGTGGCTCTCAGCTGCCGACTGCTCTGCCGATTGCCTGTCGCCATTGTTTTGGCCGATTGAGCCAGAAGACACCATATGGTCTGTGCTTTTACAGGTATCCAAAAAAAGTGATAATATGCTATGATATCGGAACGGCTGAGTGTTGACGTCTCACTTCCGGTGATAGCGTCACGGCGTTCCGCGAGCTTAATAAACTGAGCAGCATACATCTCCACCATGCGGAAACCAGGGAGCCGTGAAGAACGCTACCGGAAGTTAACAGAAACTGGAGTCGTTGATCGCGAACGCGGTTTTCCGTGTAATACAGGCTAATGTCGGTTGATTCATTCTTAATTAGCTGACATAAGGCCGAAGCCAATACGACGCGAGGCCAGTTATGTCTGTGATACATATTAGCAATACTGAGTAGCAAGCTCCACGCCGTTTGCCGTTTGCTATCACTAAAACGAGATTTACAAGCTGCAATGGACGAAATCAGCTCAGCCCCCATTATCACATTTATCAATACTACGGGGGAATTTGAACTTTATTGATTCATTTCGCAAGCGGACCAGAAAGATGCAGCAAGGTTTGGCCTGCTGCGGAATGCCTCAGACTTCAGCAGTCGATGAAGTCAGTGCGCCTATGCGGGGTACAATAAGCTCACTGGAACAGATCAACATCTTATCATGGCCCGTCATCAGGTTCAACCTAAGTAAGGTTCAATCTTGGTGAAGATTATACCTTCTTACAAAAATTGTATCCCTGTGGGACCACAGGGATTTGTATTGGCCTGCCGGTCGCTATCTTCTATGTATACATAAACCCAAGGGGAACGATGATTTCGCCACCGGCTCACCAAAAATCTCGCCTAAACCATCTTTAGTCCCGTTTACGAGCATGGCGCGCCCCATAGCCGTTGAGAACATGTTCTTCTATCTAACAAAACCAACCACCCCGGCATTTGCCACCTAAAAGTGTACTTTTTTCGAGTTTAAACGCTATTTTAGCCGTTTAGTCTATTTACTGTACCCGGAAGTTCATTCATCGTCTGCCCGTCGTCCGGGGAAAAGAAATCGCGAGCTCTGATTGGACAATCTAATTAAGTGCTCGAATCAGAGCTTGCGATTTATTTTCCCCGGACGACGGGCAGGCTAATGCAAATCCCTGTGTGTGGGACATCTCGTCTTGCCAAGACTTCTAATGTTCCCCACTATTTGTCCACTTCATGTAGTGTTACGCAACATTGCCATGTATTATTTACCATGTATACTATTATATTACTTTACATTATCATATTTATCCTGTCACGTTATGTTTGTTATTGTTTGGGGGTCAACAAGAAAGGGGAGAATGTAATGTGATTCGCTAAACCCATCACGCGCATGTCGAACGCGCATGTCGAACGCGAGGGAGCGGGAAGAGTAGCCGAGTGTACATTCCTGCATAAACGACCGATACTGTGATTTTAAATGCCACGGTCATACACCAGGAGTGAACTGAGTGGGACATACCAAGGAGGAGTGGCATTTAACGGATGTCATGTGTGCATTCATACTATAGCATAACGTCTTCGGCCGAGAAAACCCGCTGCTTATAATAGAGATCGCCATGATCAAAAATCATCTTGGGCCACAAGCAATAGCAGGAATAGTCAGGCAAAAATTATCAGCGAATTCATCCGGGGTTAGAAGAAGCACGTCATTCTCTTTCTAAGCGGGGTCCACGCTCCCATCGGCCAGTAGAGCGCACATGTATCATACTGGGTGTACTCACTCTGCGGGGAGATCGGGTACATCTTGGCCCTGTCCCGGGACGTTCACGTGTACCCAGACGGAGCGATCCCTGATGGGTTTCATCTGCGGCTGCTCCACGAAGTCTTTGTACATGAGATCTACACAAGCAAACAATATGATGTCAGCATATGGCGTGTTGCTAAACGTGGTTTCACATGGCACTGTGGGCGGGGTGGGGGGAGTGTGTCGACTTTAGGGCATGGACTTAATAAATGTTGAGTTACAATTTTTACGCGCTACCGAGCATCGGATAACATTAGTCCTCATTCACATGCGTCTGAGCATTAGATAACATTAGTCGTCATTATCACGCTACCGAGCATTAGATAACATTAGTCCTCTTCATCACGCTACCGAGCATTAGATAACATTAGTCCTCATTCACACGCTACCGAGCATCTGATAAAAATAGTCCTCATCCACACGCTACCATGCATTAGATAACACTAGTCCTCATTATCACGATATACCGAGCATCTGATAACATTAGTCCTCTTTATCACGCAACCGAGCATTAGATCACATTAGTCCTCATTCACACGCTACCGAGCATTAGATAACATTAGTCCTCATTCACACGCTACCGAGCATGAGATAACATTAGTCCTCATTCACACGCTACCGAGCATTAGATAACATTAGTCCTCTCATTCACACGCTACCGAGCATTAGATAACATTAGTCCTCATTCACACGCTACCGAGCACGATAACATTAGTCCTCATTCTCACGCTACCGAGCATTAGATCACATTAGTCCTCATTCACACGCTACCGAGCATTAGATCACATTAGTCCTCATTCACACGCTACCGAGCATGAGATAACATTAGTCCTCATTCACACGCTACCGAGCATTAGATAACATTAGTCCTCATTCTCACGCTACCGAGCATTAGATCACATTAGTCCTCATTCTCACGCATTAGTACACGCTACCGAGCATAGATCACATTAGTCCTCATTATCACGCTACCGAGCACCGAGATAACATTAGTCCTCATTCTCACGCGAGCATTAGATAACATTAGTCGTACCGAGCATTAGATCACATTAGTCCTCATTCTCACGCTACCGAGCATTAGATCACATTAGTCCTCATTTCACACGCTTCACATTAGTCCTCTCACACGCTACCGAGCATTAGCATTAGTCCTCATTCATCATACCGAGCATTAGATAACATTAGTCCTCATTCTCACGCACCGAGCATTAGATAACATTAGTCCTCATTCTCACGCTACCGAGCATAGATCACATTAGTCCTCATTCATCCTCATTCTCACGCTACCGAGCTCACGAGCATTAGATAACATTAGTCCTCATTCTCACGCTACCGAGCATTAGATAACATTAGTCCTCATTCTCACGCTACCGAGCATTAGATAACATTAGTCTCATTCTCACGCTACCGAGCATTAGATAACATTAGTCCTCATTCTCACGCTACCGAGCATTAGATAACATTAGTCCTCTCATCACGCTACCGAGCATTAGATAACATTACGCTACCGACGCATTAGATAACATTAGTCCTCATTATCACGCTACCGAGCATTAGATAACATTAGTCCTCATTCACACGCTACCGAGCATTAGATAACATTACACGCTTAGTATCACGCTACCGAGCATGAGATAACATTAGTCCTCATTCACACGCTACCGAGCATTAGATAACATTAGTCCTCATTCACACGCTACCGAGCATTAGATAACATTAGTCCTCATTCTCACGCTACCGAGCATTAGATAACATTAGTCCTCATTCTCACGCTACCGAGCATGAGATAACATTAGTCCTCATTCACACGCTACCGAGCATTAGATAACATTAGTCCTCATTCTCACGCTACCGAGCATTAGATCACATTAGTCCTCATTCACACGCTACCGAGCATTAGATCACATTAGTCCTCATTCACACGCTACCGAGCATTAGATAACATTAGTCCTCATTCACACGCTACCGAGCATGAGATAACATTAGTCCTCATTCACACGCTACCGAGCATGAGATAACATTAGTCCTCATTTCACGCTACCGAGCATTAGATAACATTAGTCCTCATTCTCACGCTACCGAGCATTAGATAACATTAGTCCTCATTCACACGCTACCGAGCATTCACAGATAACATTAGTCATTAGTCATTCTCACGCTACCGAGCATTATTAGTAACATTAGTCCTCATTCACACGCTACCGAGCATTAGATCACACATTAGTCCTCATTCACACGCTACCGAGCATTAGATCAACACGCTTATTAGTCACATCATTCTCACGCTACCGAGCATTAGATCACATTAGTCCTCATTCACACGCTACCGAGAGCATGATAACATTAGTCCTCATTCACACGCTACCGAGCGAGCATTAGATAACATTAGTCCTCATTCTCACGCTACCGAGCATTAGATAACATTAGTCCTCATTCACACGCTACCGAGCATTAGATAACATTAGTCCTCATTCTCACGCTACCGAGCATTAGATAACATTAGTCCTCATTCTCACGCTACCGAGCATTAGATAACATTAGTCCTCATTCACACGCGAGCATCGGAGAACGTTGGCATTGGAACTCACGATCACATCCCAGATCATGGACGGTGAGGACAGGCACTTCTGAGAAAGATCTGGATCCCTAGAACACAAGATCAAAGAGATACATATGATAAACATATAGTAAGGTGCATGACGGCGAAGTGCTGGTCTAGTTGGTGAAGTGTTAACAATCGCCTCTCCAGGGTTGTTTTATAATTGACGCATGCGTTGTATCAAGCGAAAGCAACCATTAATGCGATAGCCGAGAGACTCCAGTTTATCAGAGTTGCTCAAAAGCACAATTATTGAATGATTACATTCTAAATTATTAAGTAAAGACAGACGGTTAGGTTATCTGAAATGATGTTATGGTGACAGTGATGGACAACAAAACATGCCACAGTAGACAACACAAGCCACGTTAGGTGTTGCAGTACCGCTTATCACCGCGGTAACACTATTTGTTAGCATTCAATATGGAAGCCAGATATACGCTGGTAAATCGCAGTCCACTGAACTCGGTCGACACACAAACGATTGGAAACAGAGACGGCGGTTGGCATAATTTCTCTGGTTAAGGGGACACCTCGTAAGAGAACCAGCTTTGGAATGATCTTGTACCATACGACAACGTATCGTGTGTTAACGGCACATCGAGTCCTGCTCCCCAGATACACACCAGCAATGGAAGCACACACCCAGGGCACGATGCAACTCATCCGACCTGCGTAAAGACCCAGTTGGATTTATTCATCTCGTGCTAGGTGGGGTAACTAGTGGAATAACTACGCGGGGGGTAATTTGTGTGCAGATGAGCGGGCGTTAGCCCCGGTCGGACGGCGATATACTTTAAACTCAGACGTCCTGTAGGGCTAGGAGCGGGCGTGTGATCAATAAACTCCGTATATCTCATGTTGTTAACGTTCTCTTAATAAGGCCATACATCTGATAGACCTCGTTGGCGGGCTATTCAGGGATCAGATTCTCAGCTGAGTGGCTCCACAACAGAGATAACGCGCCAGGCGAATAGTGTAAAATGCATTTTCGAGCACGGCTGGCATTTCAAATGAGCAGCCGCATCTTCCCGAGAAGAGAGAACCCTGGATGTGTAGCGAGGGTGGATGGATTGACTAGGGGTTCCTAGGCCCCACCACCACGGCTCCTTGCGCATGCATGTACCTTAACTGACACCAGCAGCATGCAATACGCATGCGCGCACACAAAGGAAGACACGCGCTCGGTTCCCGATGCCATGCTTCCGAGCGCCAAGCCGCTTCCGAGCGCCGAGCCGATTGTGGTTCGGCGCTCGGAAGCTTTGCATCGGGAACCGATCGCCTGTGCATGAAAACATTAAAACGGCTAAACACTCATTCCATAAGGCGGCGACAACAGCAGAAGGAATCTCCAGAGCGTGGCTAAACTCCCGACAACGAGATGCCCACAATCCAGCTGGGATGCTTTTAACCAACGCATGTACGTAACAAGTTCAACGGCAACATAACATGAGTAATGTCCACTTCATACACCGCCCTACGTCATTCATCAGCCAGAATTAAACAGGGCGCACAACACATAACGCACATACGAACGATGAGCTTAAACAAAACGTAGTGTGGCGGAGGGTAGTGGTCAATCATTGAAACTCAACCGGAAGTTGTCATTGGTCTGACAGTGAGGGGTTACAACAATGGCGACTCGTCACGGCAGACGACTTGGGTTACGATCTAAACAAGCTGCCACGGACGGCAAAACGTGAAGCTTATCTAGGCTTATGCCACCTTTCTCAGGGCGTCTTGGGCAGACAGGTGCTTTCTCCGAGACGGATACTGAAACAATGTGCGTTATGCGTGCAATGATCATAGGAAGAGATAGCTTGTGTGATGTAGAAGTGCAACAGATTGAATAAAAAGGGTTAACGTATCTAGGCAGCAGGAGTATATAAGGCTAAATGCACACAATAAGGCTGTTATTTGCTGATCATGCCAGGCACCGGCTGGTATCATTGATGCGTCTGGAAGTTTTCCTATGCTTACAATAGACAACACATGAGTGGAATTGAACATAAACGGTGCACATATGTCACATTAAACGCCAAGTTTGCAGTTTATTATGAGCAACAAATGTCATATTACGACTTAAGTCGATGCCAGATCAGTCAAGCTAGGCTTTTAAATAAAGATGCTGTCTATCTGCTGATCTGAATCCTCTCGCTGGTCAGTATATCCCGGAACCTGGTGGGGCAGCTTATAGAAACACATCATGCAGTTAATACCCAAGTCAAATTCCATTTATTAGTGTCTTTAACGGATAACTCGGGTCATCAGGAAGTAATGAGGTCTGGCAAGTCTCCATACTTAGGTATACAATAACAATGCATATTCATGATCTTGCATGAGAGGTGTGTAATGACGTTCAGTAAATGGGGGGTGGGGTGATAAACTAGGTTTATAACCCAATATAACGGTTTATGCTCGGTCGTAAACGTCACGTTATGTCAAGCCACGACATTCAGTTCTCGGCGCGTAACACTCGATCTCGTCGAGCGATTGTTTTAAACGCAGACACTCATCTCGAATCGACCCCCACTCGGACGCCCCATTCAGCCGAATATTGAATACGGGGCTGTCATGGCGGAGAAAACGTGACGTCTTACAAATAAGTCAGAGGATGAAGTACTGACGACGGGAGAGACGTAATCAACATGAAAAGTCATTAACTAGACGAGAAAAGTTAAGCAAGAACCAGATCTACAATGATACATCTATGTCCACATAGAGGCGACACTCGGGAGCTTGTCTTGGCCAATAGAGTGCTGAATGGCGTTCGCTAGCTCACGGAGTCTGATATCTAGATGAAGAGAAGACTAGTCGAACGATTGCCACTTATAAATCAGGATCGTGTGCATCGCCGCGTCCGACCTTCACCTTCAACGGATCAACAACAGTCTTTTATCAGCGGCTCCAGGCAACCTGCCATCACAGTAGCCTGCAGTTACCCGACCCATTCAACAGTAAACGGTGACTTCAGACACCATGGCGCTAGCTTCGCGCGCGTCACGCGCGCATGCTGAGGTGACCTTCGTGAAGGGAAGGAGGACGATGTATTTAGGGTTGTACTTGCTGAGAGAGCCGACCAGAGAAAGATCAATAGCACATATCACACCGACCACTTCACCTCGCCTGCACTAGGACCCATTCACCGCCCCCGCCTCCCGACTGCTGCCAGACAAAAATACGCACCAAATGCTACGTCGAGGGTAGTATTGTTTCGCAATGGCTGGAGCTTACAGTTCTGATGTCTGCTGCCGCATAGAGATCCAGTCAAGGCCTGCTTTATATACACACATTGGATCCCAGGACAACAGCACCAGTGATGTTATGGCAATAAGGCTTCATAATTATGAGGGAGTTGCCTTCAGGTAAACTGGGCTTCATGATATGATACACACTACAGACGATAGGAATAAGTCGCACGAATTGAGTGGAGGTCCTTGACGGCGTCAGGTGACACAGAGAGCCACAACCGCGCTAGGTGCCATATTGGACAGTGGACATTCATTACCTTAACCCGTATCTCCAAATTAGTCAGCAGCCGCAGCTCTGCAGATGCTTCAAGGCAAATATGGCCAAGTCGCTTCCAAGGCCTGACCAACACAAACGGCTACAATGGAAAGGGTACCGGCTTATTTGAACCGGCCTCTGGTTGCCCACTGCGCTCAGCATTAGCCTCACGTACTTTGTATAGAGAGGTACCGAGCTATTTGCAGAAGGGAGGCGACAACTGGGAACTGTTTGTCCAAGCAATATGTAGGTTCATTGTCCAGGAACAGGTTGTCATATACACGACATGTCGCTGCCTTCAGACACATTCACACGTGGCACATAAAAACACGAGGTTGACCTGGTACCGTGCCAAGAACAACACTATATAGGGCGACGACGTCCTCCTCTAGTCCCAGGGTCACCCAAATATGCGCAGCATTTTCAAGAACGCATGCGCATTTCGCTACAAGTGTATAAGATGCGAATGTTTTGCAGCCTTCCTCGGGCATGCGTCAGCCCCATGAACCGTCACCTATAATCCGTCAGCTCCATAGGGTTCACATTATGTCACCCATCAGCCGTCAGCTCAATGGGGTTCACGTGACGTCACCCATTAGCTGTCAGCTCCTTAGAGTTAACGTGACGTTACATGCAATTCACGGTTTCTGTAACGCCATAACGCGCTGTCTGCAAGTTTATACTCGACGTTCTTTCTCGGACAAGCATGATCCGAAAATAGGCTCTATGAAGCGCAGTTCGCCTGATTCATTTATGTCTGGGGTTCACATACGAAAGGCGCCCATGCAGTCGGCATTAACTATGGCTGTTGGTGTAGAACGCAGGAAGTATGTGGTTTCATGGCACACCATTACGATGGTGTTATATGGTGTCAATAGCAGGTAAGAACACCTCGGTCATTCCGAATGCCCTGGTATCCGCTGGTATCTGGTATCATGCAACACACCACACGACACTACAGACAAGTCAATGTTAGGCCATGGTCAAGATGGGCAACGTTCTATAAATTGTAAAACGATTCGTTTTAGCATCGTGTATGGAGGCAATATTCCAGCTGACAGAAAACGCTACAGCATGTCATAATTTCATATTTTTAGAGAAGCAGAAAACTGTACATCCACAGCGCTACAATCGCTTGAGCTGGTACGGAGATAGCAGCGGGCTCTGAAGGGATACCGCCATTACAGGGGCATCCATCAATCCAGGGAGGTGGAGATAGAAAGATATCTGCGAGTGGAGATGGAGAGGGTCCGCGAGTGGAATTGGAGAGGGATCCGCGAGTGGAGATGGATCCGCGAGTCCGCGAGTGGAAATGGATCCGCGAGTGGAGAGGGATCCGCGAGTGGAATTGGAGAGGGATGCGCGAGTGGAATTGGAGAGGGATCCGCGAGTGGAATTGGACGGATCCGCGAGTGGAATTGGAGAGGGATCCGCGAATGGAGGTGGAGAGGGATGCGCGAGTGGAATTGGAGTGGGACCCGCGGGAGATGGAGATGGATGCGCGAGTGGAATTGGAGAGGGATCTGCGAGTGGAGGTGGAGAGGGATCCGCGAGTGGAAATGGAGAGGGATGCGCGAGTGGAGGTGGAGAGGGATCCGGAGGTGGGGAGTATTTGAGGTGGGATTTTAAATCAGCATGCAGGAACGGGAAGTTGAGTTCCCCCAGGTTGCGACCAAGTAAATAAAGCCTGTGTAGCGAAGGAGCAGTACGCAGTGATAGAGGCACCAAGGGGTTACCAATCCCAGGTCTAGTCAAGTGACGACAGCACCGTAACGTTAGTCGCCACAATGACCGCAGTCGCTTAATAGATCATGTCGATTTTACTCGAGCGTATAGCATATATATAGTATACAGCGCCGACAACTCCTGGACACAGTTATTACACTCGAGTGTTTGAGCGATATGGGAACTGCCTGACAGATGCCATGTTAGGTCGCGTTATTGTACGGGAGATGGCCTAATTCGCCGTGTCGTGGGGCATCACAAATCACGGTTTCACTGACCAAGCGCAGGAACAAGGTGTAAAATAGAGGGACGGCCTAACTTTCGATTCAATCGATGTGGAAGATGCACACTGGAAAAGGACACCGCCATCTCTGATCAATAAATCCATGAGCAGCAGCAGTAGCAGCAGCAGCAGCAGCAGCATCAGCGGGGATGTGGGTTTCCCAATCATTGAAGTGGGAGGTGATATATTGAGGGTGCCGGCAATGTGTCAGTAAAGATCGTCCCAAGGCCAGAGGTTTGGAGGGTGAGAAGTAAGAAGGACGCCCGCAGTGGTCAGTAGGGATACCGCAATAGAGCCTGTAACTAGCGTCCGCACAGAAAAATGAAACGCAGCTGTACAACTGACATAATAGTCACACTGGACCTCACTTACGCAAACGTCACGTCAGGGTAGAAATCCTGAAACCAGGCGGGAACCCGAGACCGCTGGGGAACCTGAGACCAGACAGGAACCTGAGACCGCTGGGAATCCCGAAACTAGACAGGAACCCGAGACCGCTGGGGAACCTGAGGCGGCTTGGAATTCGAGACCGACGGGGAACCTGAGACCAGACAGGAACCCGAGACCACTGGGAATCCCAACACCAGAGAGGAACCCGAGACCGCTGGGGAACCTGAGACCAGACAGGAACCCGAGACCGTGGGGAACCGGAGACCGCTGGGGAACACGAGACCAGACGGGAACACGAGACCAGACGGGGACACAAGACCAGACGGGAACCCAAGATCGCTTTGGAACTCGAGTCCAGACCAGAACCCGAAACAGCGGTGAACCAAAGACTACTGGGGAGCCCGAGTCCAGAAAGGAATCCGATACCACACAGGAACAAGGGTTCATACTTATATCCGAGTAAACTGGATCCACGATGAACATCATGCCTTTAAATCGACGATCCTGGTTATAAAGTTCACAATAACGAAAGTAGTCTATCCGCACAAACATGCATAGATTTAACCTTTCAGTGGTGGTTATTTGAGATGACGTCATGGTAATTTCCATTGTCTTCCATGGTTATACGCGAGGCACGTACAGTTGACATCATCAAGAATGCCAACAAATCAGCGAATGTATTCATATACCACAAAACCTCGTTACACCACAGCACCCGCAAATACAGATAATAGACCCCGTATCATGCCCTGCCTATATCGTTTGGTCGACTATACTCTCTTGTAGGAGGGTTGCATACACAGGTGAGGTGAGCCCTTGATGAAGGTCGTCTGCCACAAACCACGTGCAGGTCAGCGTTAAATAACCTCATACATACTGATAGAGCGCATGAGGAAAACGTTACAAACAGCCATGGTAGGGTAGGAACTTTGCTGAGAACATCGTATGTGTCATAGGATGGTCCAGGTACAGAAATTCTTTATGACCATGTCATGTATCTGGTACCTTAGTGTGGATGACTTCAGCGTAATAAGCACGATTTATACACATACTACCGAGCTACCACTGTAACTAGGGGTCCCAGCTGTAATTAGGGGTCCCCGCTTTAAACAGCCCACTTCCCGTCCCCATGACTCACCATCACGCCTCGTACACATTCACAGAGCCCAACCCCGACACCGTACACCAATAAAACAGATTTGTATAAAACCTAGCAACAACAAGTCATCCGTGGGAATTACTGCATGATAGCGAATCATAACTAGCACGACAGCTGCTGGAGCACGGTAACCATAGTCACCAATGCAAACGTGGGTGTCGACAAGTGCAGGTCTATATTAGCTGGTGGCTCAATGATTGTACAAAAAGCCTCTGACGTCATCTGCGACTTCCTAAACACATAGTAACACGCTGCTGACAAGCTAATAAGTAAGATCGCAGATCAAAATGATGAACGAGGAAAGAGGCAAATGATTAAGGCACATAAGATACATGTGTACTCATCACATGATTAGAACATGTCAACATTGAAGCGGCAGTGATTAATGTGTTTGTAGATGAGCAGTAGAACCACAACCGTTACCCCATCAAGGACCACCTTACCTGAACATAAACATTAATGCTGCCGATGTGTGGACAGTGGATCTCGTGTCTTTCCATTGGAGGCGTAGGCGACAATGGCCTCACATTGTTAAGCTCCTCCTGAAACCATAAAAACATCATTACACACATATCCGTTGGTTGTGAATAAAACCAAGTCTGCCACAAGGCTGATGAGTTTTAAGTGGATGCATGACAGCCAGGAGAGGTCAAGGTCAGATAATAGAGATGAGCATCGGCCAGATCTATTTTTATGTTTGACCTCTGCAGTGCTATAGAGATGAGCATGACATTTGTTCCACTCGTATGATGCTGTTCTGTTTTTCCCGTCAGAGATAATCATTCAGTATTTGTGGCCACATGATTGACAGCATATAACTCTGCCTCACATAGCAATACCCAAATCAGATCAATGAAGACCCATGAACCCCAGTTTGACATTTGTCCTCAATGACCTTGATAATGAAATCTGTTGAAATCTGTCTTTTGCCGCACAGGATTCTGCATTTGTGAAATTTATCAAAATAGCAGCATGAATTTATTCCCTACCAGTTGTTTTCCTATCTAACTCGCCACACATGACCAGTCTTGTTTAAACAAAACGAGTGCATTATCAGATTATTCCATGATAAGATCGATACCAACAGTTTTGTTTTCTTCCAACAACAAGCTTATTGTGCTTAGAAATATACTGCAACATAAATAATTTCATGTACCATGAACACAGCCACGCTCGCCCTGGGTTCATTCTAAGGTATTTTTGTTTTGTTGGTACAAATATCAGATATAGGAGCAAACCTCGTTCTGCACCATACATAGACAATATGGCGCTATAGACATAAACAAAACAGTGGTAGTTTTTACAAGACCATATGTTTGAAGGCGGAGAGATATTACCGATTTATGGGCTTTCAAAGGCGATCATATATAACTCCATCGCTAGCGCTCAGATCGTCTTCGTAACTCACCGCGGCAACTGCAGCAGCTGCTACCAAGATGGCCGGTTTTACAAGAGAGCGCTGCTTCATCACGCCAGTAAAACGTACAAAATGCAAAATTCGCAGAAGAAGAGCAACTAAAGAAACCAAGCATTCAATAAGATATATTTGAATAATCAAACCTGAGCATTTTCTTGGTCTGACATGTCTGATAATCCTCTTAATGGCTGCAGCAAATGCGAACAAACACAAAAGTATTCCTGGGTCCGACGCGTGAAATCAACAACTGGCACCTCAGCTCATAACGAAAACAAGGCTGCGAATCGCTACGGAAGGTTCCGACACTTGGCGGATATTCATGAGGGTCTGCGCCTCGTTGGTCCTACATTTTGGTTGGTCGCTCGGTTAATGTCAAAGCTCGCTGGGTATTGTTACCGGAAACCAACCAAATCTAATAATAAACAGGGTATCACCAGAAAGGCTACAAACAAAGTTAATACGTTGTACTGTCGCATATTTCGCTTTTATACAAATAAATTTCGATCGAATACCAATAATCATTTAAAATATATATATATTAAATACTCAATATTAATCTTAATAAGGTAACCAACAATAAAGTGATAAATTTGTTAAAATGAATTAATATATAATACGAATATGCAGAATTGACTCTGTTGTAACCAATAAACAAAGTTGCCGAATGAGGAGTTGGATTATGATTATTCCTTGAACTTTTTCGAAGTATGAATGTCGTAACGTACATTGTTCCTCCTTTATTATATCATAGATACGAGGAGGTGGTATCAATGAGTTTCGTGTCTTTTAACTGTTCAAAAACTGTCGATATTTATATGTAACTCGTTGAAATGCGGCCTGATACTTCTCTACGAACTGAATAATAATTATTATGATTCTATCAGTCTATGTGGAGTACATATTACCTCTTTCGAACTAAGTTCGGGAGTGCTTCACTCCCTCTTAAACAAAGTGATAAAACCTGACGTTGGGCTAAGTACAATAGATTAGAGTTTAAAATTGACATGCCGAATTCATTTGTAGACCGGTCGGTGGACAATGAGTTAAATGTACCGTATTATACGTAACTCCTTGAATCCTCGATCAATCATTAATGCCATCGTGTACCCAGCCTCAGACTCAGTATCGATTAAAATCAGCCTATGAGACTAACGTCAGGTTTTATCACCTTGTTGGTCTAACAGAACGACTACCTATTTTGTTGTCGATTCAGACACATCCTGACAGAACACACCACTTTTTTCACGAAATATGCATGTTCGGTTGAGTTTCAGGCGATCAGTGTTGAAAGTGATGATTAAGTTTTGATCAAGATAATGTTTCATAATCCTATCGCCAACCGAAAAATATATTTGCAATAATTTTATATTACCTTCCGAAATACAAGCGTGGAGGACGCCCTCCCCCAGAGAGCCCCAGAAACTTCCGATTTAAATATGGCTGTGAGAACATAGAAAAAAACTATAGCTGATTGTTCCTGTCGCCTTTCCCCCAAGTTTTCGTTGTTTTCTTCATGATTCGGTGTGGTATTTGATTTTGTGGGACAGTGATTGTTTGTGGCCTTTTCTATATGTTAGACAAGGTCATTTTAGCTTTTATCTTTGTGCCACGTATAGTCCCTTCGAACCTGTGTCTGGCTAGCTGCCTCGCCTATGTTCCAATTGGTAAAAGCTTCGGCTGGTCAGTTGCCGCCATGTTGCCAAGTCGGGCCCAGATATTACGGCTTGGTGTGATTTTAGGCCAATATACTAATTCACAGGAGTTTTAAGTTGTTGAAACTCGCCTTAAGTTCAGAAAAATGTTTGGCAAGTTGATTTTATTATATAAAACTAGATAAAACACGGGAACACAGATCATTCCATTGAATTCCCAAACTGAATTGTGGTAAGATGCCAGAACTAAGAGGGAGTGCATGCAGCAGCATCTCCCGTACTTGGTTTGAAAGAGCTAATTAAAATCAATATCCAGGATGAACAATTTAAAATAAATCCCATTTTCAGTTTTTAAGGAGGGTAAAAGGTGAGGTGACCAGTGACTTCGGCCCTCGTGATTGTGGGCTGGTGAATTCAGCCTTCTGTTAAGTAACTTAACATTTACATTTCATACTGATTGTGATTAAATACACAATGACAACTATGATGATTTTCAAATAAAGTGAACGTTATCAACCATCAAATTTGATGGGTTTTTTTGTTCTGTGGCAACTAACGTGATGGGAGAATTCTGGCTACTGTTGGTGTTCTAGGCAAAGTGATTGGTAATATCAGCCTATTCAGTGATATGAGCCGTTAGTCACTTCAGGTGGGAGATCTAGGCTGCCCGTGAATCTCGACCTTGCTGGTAAATTCACCAACCGCTGATGTGAATTTATGTTATTGATTGTGTAGTCCAATCTTAAACCAACGGCATCACATATGTTGACATTTAGCCCAACAGTCGATCAAGTACTACTCCACTTGGTTTAAAAGAGCTATTGACGTTTGGTACCTATGACTGTGACTGGTGTGGGCTACCAACTATAAACTGCGCGGAAGGCTGCTACTCTAGCCTGATGCAGCTGGGTGGATTGATCCCTGGCTCCCTGGCCATCCAACTTTCTGTCCATTCGTTGATTTACTGAAAACTAAAAGGCGGATCTGGTTGCAAGAATTCCTTTTGATCCCACTCATAGTCCAATCTACAAGGTGAAATAAAACAAGATTTGTACCCACTGCCAAACACATCTACTAAGCTGGAATTTGTTTCACCACAGATGAAAGAAGTTTGAAGTTCCCATGTGACTGTTTGGCACATACAAATATGTCCATCTTATCCCATCCGAAAGTCAATGACAACATTGTAATTTTTTTTTCTGCAACTGGTATAGAAATGTCCAATGAAATACTAAAGATCTGTTCTCTTACTGTGCTGATTTTGCAAATGTAAAAATATGGTTACACAGATGGAGATGAATCACAAAGAACTTCTGAAATGTTGTACACAAGTGCTTGATACCTATCATCCTGATAAAATAGCACTGGAGGAACATGTCAACCAATACATGAAAAATCAGAGGGTATGTACAAAAGCTAGGTTCTGTGTCATAATTGATACCTTTGTAGTATTTCTAAGGATCAAAAGTAATGAAATATGTTTAAATAAATGATACAAATAATATCATGTGTTGATGATGTTTCAGGACATTTGATCTTGATCTTGGTTATGATGTTTATTTGATGTAGGTATTGGAGGAAGCCAATCAGACGTTTGTTGTGGAGGTCTTCTCGGGCTGTGTGCGGTACAAGAACGTGCTGAATGTAGTCATGCAAGGCTTCTATAACCGGGATGGCAAGACAGTACTACGCTCAGAGGAGAACATCTACATGGGTGGGTAACGACATTCATCAATGTGTCTCTTGTCATATGCAACATGTCTACCCATTCATATCTGATATGTTGTATCTGCCTTCCCCTCTGTAACAATATCTGACCAGGCTTGGCTATGAACCGGTAATGTAGATGTCTGTCACAATTGTCTTTTGTGATGTATATGCATGAATAAGTCATGTCTCACAACATTGTCACCTGCCAGCCAATTACTGTTCATTACAAACCATTATTTATCATAACAAACAATCATTGCTCTTAACAAACAACTACTGTTAGTGACAGACAATCACTGCTGATGATAAGCAATCACTGTTCATGATCGCATACATAATATAGACACTGGCTGTATTCTTCAATATCAATCCTATATATACTGCATATACTTCCATATATATGATATATATATATATATATATATATATATATATATATATATATATATATATATATATATATATATATATATATATATATATATATATATATATATATATATATATATATACCATTGGACATTGATGTTGGCATGGTTTTTTTAATTCTCATGTGTTGCTTTGGAAGCATCTAATAACTATAACTAACTATTGGTGTAACATTTTTTGTGGATTGGTGTAAAGTCAAGAATTATAATACCTACGTGCATTAGTACATAAAATTAGTATCATTAATTGCGTGCTCTTTTTGACCTGTCAGCTCTAGCCTATTTAGCACTCTTCCGCTTGGATGAGTTGGGAATGGGCCATTATCGCCGCTTTGTAAGAACACAGGACATCAACAAAATGTACAAAGTGAGTTACAATAAAGTATACAGAATTTTCCACACACAGAGACAATATCGGGCCATTGCTTCTCATCTTACCACACCTGGTTGTCTCTTTTTCTACAGTTCCTAAACTTTTTCTTTGATGAGAAACATTTACTGACCTGGATGAAGGATGAGTGGAAGAAACTGTATGACAACTCGTTTGTACAGACAACACTTCTCTCTCCACTACTCAGGTACATGTCAACTCTTTGGTTGTTTGACAATCTTTCCAGTAATCCAGTCCTTTGAATAGTTTTCACATTTGCTATATGGCAGAGTTTACATCGATTGACATTTGTCTGATTGATGTTCAGGTGGTATCCAGAGCTGAGGGAGATGCTGACTCAGATTAAACAGCAAATCGATAACAAGTTGAAACAGAAACGGACAAGTGTACCCACTACAGGTGGCAATATAATTTTTGGGTAGATGTTAGCAAGTGATGATGTCTTTTCCAACCTTAAGAGTGATGTGATCAAATTTGTAATTGAATGTTACTCATTTTGACCTTTTGTGTTCTTTTTCCCAGAACCTAAGCCTTTCAACATCACGAAGCCTCGACCTCGGAGTGTTCCCATGCCCATGCCTGTTAGTGAACAAATATCACATCAGTCATATTTCCCTATAAAATGACAGTTTTACTCGTGGTAATGGAACATTTAATCTGCATATTGTATATTTTGTCATCACCTACTAGATTCCTAAGCTTCAACCACACAGTGCTGTCCCAGCCACAACTTATGTAGCTCCCGAAGAGTTTGATGTGATGCAGAAGATCCGAGAAGCCAATCGCCGTCGAGCTGAAGTAATCATAACGTCTTCTTGCTCTATCAATGCATCATGATAACTTAATTCCTAATTTAGATGTGTTTTTGATATACCGTTTAATCTTGTGTATATAAAGCAAAATTTGAGCCAAAATTACAACAGAATCTTTGTATTGTACAGAGCTTTTGTTGAGTGTTCATTAATGTTTGCATCTTAAAATGATGACAGATGTTTATGTTTGTGTAGGAAAGACTCATGGAATCATCCAAGCTGCAGTTTGCATGTGCAAATCCAGAAAAATCTGAGAAAACACTCCATAAAATAAAGACTATTATGATTGAAGAAGAGAGCAAATTGGATTTTGAGCGCCATAAATCCAACCCGATTCCTGCTGCAATACACGTAGGTTGATTCTTCTCTTGATTCATGAGAGATGAATCCATACAAGCTATACACTCCTAGTGCGACTGTTGAAGAAATAATGGATTTTGTATTTATTCCATAAATTATTTTGAATCCTCAGTGGCAAGTGAAGACTAGCTTATTATTGTGGTTGTGCAGGAGGAGAATGTCCCCATCAAACTCAACACAGCAGCTATTCTTCGTGAGGGCAAGCTTTACCAGAAACGGGAAGAGGATGAGATCAAAAAGTCAGCTTCTTATGATCTTACTGATTTTATACAGCACAGTGATGCAGTTCGCTTCGAAGTCCATCAACAACATAGTTCTTCCCCCAATCAATTAACATGATTTAACTGATGTTAATAATATTGGAAATCATCCAGTAAAAAACTGTTGTAATGAATCATGTAGATTAGAGAAGCTGGAGGCTGGTGCCCGGGATCCTAGCGACTTCCTGGAGTGGCAGTCAAAGATGCGTAAGCAGGATCTAGATCAGAAGCTGGCAGACATTGAGAGGCGCCGCCTGGAGGGCAAAATGAGTCACGAGGAGGCCATTCTAGCAAGACAGAACCTGATTGATGATAACAGAGCCAAAGTCAAAGAAATGAAAGCTGAAGTAAGTTATTCAATCTGTTGACAAAGTGATCTCAATGGTAGATGGCTGTATTTGTATTTGCCAATCTATATATTATTCTTGTAGAACTATTCTTAATCTTGTACGTTGAATTTGTTTTGCTTGAGATGTATTTTTGGAGTGTTTGTGTGTTGCGTAGGCATCTCGCTTGATGCAGCAGTACCTGGAGAAACGTATGGAGGAGGAGGCGGAGATGAGGTTAGTCCACACCTGGGGGCTGAGGTTTGGGGGTAGGTGGGCGTTGGGTACACACTTTCTCCTCACCTTCCTTCATTATGATGCTCACCATATTTATCATAAATCTCAGCTAACATAAATCCTGGCTATGATGGGAATGGACGCCTGAGCTGACATGATTTTGTGCCGAACTTTGTAGTATTATGTTGTCATTTGCTCTTGATAAAGGGAAGTTTCTGTTATGCATCCCATGATGTGTCTATCTGTTACTCATTATTCCAGTCGCTAACCCATTATGTCAATCATTGTTTAGAGGCATTTTAATTTGAAGCCATTTTCTGTAATCAGAGGTACATTGAGTAACTTTCACAGGTTGTAACACTATATTGAGTGTGTCAATGTTCTGTACAGACAGCTGGTGGAGAAGGTGATGGACACTCATGAAAATGCCAAGGAGGCTAAAAAAAAACTGCAAGAATACAAATCTCAGATAGGTACTGTCTGCATTTGACACAGTCAGTCAGCTATTCAACATTGAATTGTGTCATAGCTCTCAGGTACATCATGGTGTAGAGCTGAATGTGTTTAATTGGATTTGTAACAACACGGCTTCCTTTCCTCATGCAGTGCAAGAAGTCACTGAGGAGAGTAAGGAACTGATGAGACAAGCCTTGGAGGAGGTAGGTTCTGACATCTCCCCTCATTATGATGCATGCTTGATCGATGCCCCCCTGTGCTAGCATCATAAACACTATGCGTGCTGTGCAGGCTGAGGTTGAGATGCGCGAGAAGATGGAGCTTATCAGGCAGATTCGAGCGATGGAGGCAACCCCAGTGATACGCTTCAAGCTGGTCAACCTGGCTGAGTCGGCTGGTCACGGGCTGTTATGTGAGATGTCTATCGCCGAGGTGACACGCTGTTCTACTGTGCAAAATTATGTTTGTCGAGATCATGGATACAGCTGCCTTAATTTATGGCATTACATTGGATATTTTCTCACCAGGGTTTTGGTGATATATCTATGTCTTGTGTGAATGCAACAGCGATTTTTCTCAGTAAATACATTATGATGCATAGTACATCATGACAGATTCTTTCCTGGTCTTTATCAATCTTCCCTACTCACCATGTGGTGTGTGTGTGTGTGTGTGTGCATAGCTGAACGAGAGGATGTGGCTGCTGAAGGCCTCAGAGAAGGAAGAGGAGGAAACCAGGAGAGATGACATCCTTAACTGCAAACAGGTACACCTGCCTACCACATATAATTACCAGTACACCTTAGCTGGCAAACAGGTACACCTGCTTAATTCACATATAATTACCAGTACACCTTAGCTGGCAAACAGGTACACCTGCTTAATTTACATATAATTACCAGTACACCTTAGCTGGCAAACAGGTACACCTGCTTAATCCACATATAATTACCATTACACCTTAGCTGGCAAACAGGTACACCTGCTTAATTCACATATAATTACCAGTACACCTTAGCTGGCAAACAGGTACACCTGCTTAATTTACATATAATTACCAGCACACCTTAGCTGGCAAACAGGTACACCTGCTTAATTCACATATAATTACCACTAAATGTCAATGTAGCTGAGCAAACAGGTACAGGTGCTTAATGTACATAAGATTGTACAGAACCTAATTGATACACACATTCTTATCAATAACACTAACCAAAAGGTCTTCCTCTTATAGCCTGACCACATTAGCTGACCAACTGTTACACTTTGTTAATATATATCATTATCATATAACAGTTGTCAAACTATATATATATCATTAGGACTTAGGACTTATGATCATAAGCCCTGACAAAATAGGTGTAAATCATTACTTCACATTTGTCATCGGCACTTACTTGACAAACATTGATACACACTG
Organism: Urechis unicinctus; assembly: GCA_034190875.2. Lineage (NCBI taxonomy): Eukaryota > Metazoa > Annelida > Polychaeta > Xenopneusta > Urechidae > Urechis > Urechis unicinctus. The sequence goes on along the minus strand of CM067351.1, from coordinate 61,050,951 downwards.
ACAAGTAAATCTAGTTTATTGTAACATATGGGTTTCATTACTTCATCACACTTTGCATAATGACAGACTGTATGACCATTCCTGACAGCACGTTACACCATGTTGTATGGTTGCAGGAGAAAGACAGGATGTTGATGGACACGTTAGAGACCATCTCACGTCACCGAGTGGAGCAAAATATAGCGACCGCCATCAGGTGAAATCCACATTGTCTAAGTCGCTATTAAACAGTGCTCTGCTTCACTCAATGAACCCAGTGCTATAACGAGGCTACATGTCCCGCTCCAGGTTAGAGGAGCGTGAGAAGACGAGGAACCAGAAGCCCCCTGTTACAGACCCCAAGCTGTTAGAGCTACAGAAGGCCCTGGACGAGAAGAAAGCGGCCAGAATCAGGCAGCAAGAAACCTCCAAGATTGTACCAACAAAGAAATCTGCTCAGCGGATGAAGGAACTGAATGCATCAAAGGTAATGGTGGTAGAAGACGATACTTTCAGATGCCTAGTTATTGAACCTATTTTTTTCCGTTGTGATATGAGTCAATTTGTTATTGGCGATTTCTTCTCAGTGAATGATTACCCTTCATGAAAACACCAGTTACAACTGATCTATTCACTTATATATCATTCTTTATCTGTGTTTGCCATTTGCTGTTGTTTATTCATTATATTTTATATTCTGATTCCCATGTATTTTTCAATCCAATCTGAGTCATTGTGTTATTGCATTTTTTTCCGTTGTGATATGAGTCAATTTGTTATTGGCGATTTCTTCTCAGTGAATGATTACCCTTCATGAAAACACCAGTTACAACTGATCTATTCACTTATATATCATTCTTTATGTGTTTGCTATTTTGCTGTTGTTTATTCACTATATTTGATCTTATATTCTGCTTCCCATGTATTTTTCATCAATCTACTATGACGCCCTCTGTTGCCTTGGGTTACCTGCTCTTGTCATTCTTCCTCATTCTTTTATCATTCATTATGTATTCTTGCACATGTGGTGTTTACTGCCAGTCAGTCTGACCCAGTTAGCTGTTTAACTGATCTGTTACTCTTCCAGCACACACTCTCTGGGTCCAGAGAGAAAAAGGTGATGGAGTGAACTGGGGTATTGTTTAGTTTAGTAGAGAATGGTACAAAGCTAGTCCGCTGCTACCTCTGTCAAATTCAGAGCTTCGTAGAGCATCCTGAAGCAAGCACTTACAATTGTGATAAAGCTTGATTAATATGCTTTGATGAACAGTTTCACATGAAATGGTATGTAAGGGCCCGTTTCATGTATTCTGTTGAAATCAGCTGTGTTGTGAGCGCTGATTTCTGTGAATATGTTATAATGCTCAACTGATATGGTATTGGGTGAATTGATAGTACATTCATTGCAAGAGAATCAACAATGACTTCACCCTGTTACTTCCTGATATACCTCGTGCTATGATTAACATACCTGAAACAAATTTTTAATCATTAACTCAATTGCAATTGATGGTTACCGTACAAGGGACATTGTTGGACAATCTTTTGGTCAATTTATTCCAGTTGAAGTGTTTTAAGCCTTTGATTGTCCTATGGAATTATCAAATGATTCATTGTACTGAAATGGTTAATATCATCTACTGTTCCATAGTAGGAAGGAAGTCAGACGGCTGTGAACTTATTTGATTCATCTCTCTTATGGAAACATTGATAACATTTTTCAGTTTCGATTTCTCAACTGGTTATAAAGTTGGCTTCAGACAAGATTCCTTCAATAATCTTATATTTGTCATTAGAAGAATATGGTTATAAAAGGTGCTTATATGACATTTTTAATATGATGCTTTTTAATTTTCAGAAACTGTTGGAAGAAGCTCGCTGGCGTGAATTGGAGCAGCGCAAAGAGAAAACGGCAAAGCTTGCCTCCTCTGGCCGACTAAGTTCTACAACACAGGGTCGAACTGCAATTCCCTCCATGTAGTGTGACCATTAGTGTTCCTAAGACTGTTTGGGATTATTTCTGTTTAGCGGATCAGCAGATATGTGGAGGACACTTTTGTTTAGGGAATGGACACCATAGAAATGGTTCCAGTGTGTCATTGTTGTGCAGTTCTCACTTACACTAGCCGTCTTCTTCTGGCAGAGGTTGTATTGTGCTGATGCTTTTCCGTCCAAAAGACCAAACTTCAGTGTACATCTGTGATAAAGATTGTCTCACAAATTAACTTCCCTGTATATACAGCAGAATATGCAAGTTTGTACATTTAGCATGATGTTAATGTAAGTTCTGGCAGAAGGTGATGGATGCAAATAAATATTATTCAAGATTAACCAGTTGACTTTGTGTCGACTTCAGAGGATTTATTCAAAGTATGCATACATTGGCTAATTGGCATATATTGACACATGAATAGGATAAAACTTTATGAAATGTGAATGCAGTTTTCCAAAAGGTCATTGTAATTCAATAAACTTAATTTTAACTTAACCTCAAGAAGACGTACAAAGCATAATGCAACCAGATCTCATAATTCTGTTTAGCAATCCACCTAAGCAAAGAAACTTCACCTCACAGTGTTCAAGCTGTTTACTATAGATATTAAGTGTCCGTGCTGTATATGGTCACATCAGACCGTCAACAACCATCGGGATCGAGGTGACGCCTGCACACCACCCAGATAGGTAGCCTCACTCAGCGCTCATACGCTTAGGAAGAGAGCAATTTACCAGCGCGCGAAGCGGAGAAAATTGTGTTGGGCCCAAACCAAGGAAGCAATACAACTTTGGGGGTAATAGAAAACAAATTTCTGTTTACCAAAACAACCGGAAAACCTTGTCTTTGTCTGTATTTGTGGTCATCTGTCAGATGGCAGGGAATGTGTGCGTTGTATTGCCCGCCGCAGGAACGGGGCAGAGGTTTGAAGATGATATACCGAAACAGTTTCACATCATCGGCAACCGCCCGCTCATCTGCTTCACGGTGGAGGCGTTCCATAAGTCCGTCGGCGATTTAATAACAAAACCAATATACACATATACAGATATAGGCGTATGCTCATTTTTTTAAATCATTCTGTCAGTTTCTGGCTTCAAAATTCATACAATACTGCGTCTCTAGCTGTGTTGTGGGTAGCCGCGCACGACGGTAATATAAATGTCTGCAGTAGTTGCCGTAGCATTGTATCATCATTCCATCATAACGTTTGGGGAACTGCCTGGACCAACTATCGGGGGCGCTATGTTTCCACCTGCTGACGGAGGAACAACAGTAGTTATGGCATTTAGCGGGCTTACGACTATGATTCGATAAATACACAACAAATGTTAATTACACATCTGAACAGGTTTACATATCCAGTGTGCTGCATTTGTCAGAAGGGGGTTTCTTTTGCCTTGTACTCATGCTGTTAATTACTAGTATACTGTACACTTCATTACCCTGTAACAGGAGGCTGCTGTAGTGCCACTGTACACTTCATTACCCTGTAACAGGAGGCTGCTGTAGCCCCACCATACACTTCAATACCCTATAACAGGAGGCTGTTGTAGTGCCACCATACACTTCATTACCCTGTAACAGGGGGCTGCTGTAGCCCCACCATACACTTCATTACCCTGTAACAGGAGGCTGTTGTAGTGCCACCATACACTTCATTACCCTGTAGCAGGAGGTTGCTGTAGCCCCACCATGCACTTCATTAGCCTGTAACAGGAGGATGTTGTAGTGCCACCATGCACTTCATTACCCTGTAACAGGAGGCTGCTGTAGCCCCACCATACACTTCATTACCCTGTAACAGGAGGCTGTTGTAGTGCCACCATACACTTCATTACCCTGTAACAGGAGGTTGCTGTAGCCCCACCATGCACTTCATTAGCCTGTAACAGGAGGATGTTGTAGTGCCACCATACACTTCATTACCCTGTAACAGGGGGCTGCTGTAGCCCCACCATACGCTTCATCACCCTGTAACAGGAGGCTGCTGAAGCCCCATCATACACTTCATTAGCCTGTAACAGGAGGCTGTTGTAGTGCCACCATACACTTCATTACCCTGTAACAGGAGGCTGCTGTAGCCCCACCATACACTTCATCACCCTGTAACAGGAGGCTGCTTTAGCCCCACCATACACTTCATTATCCTGTAACAGGAGGCTGTTGTAGCCCCACCATACACTTCATTACCCTGTAACAGGAGGCTTCTGTAGCCCCACTATACACTTCATTACCCTGTAACAGGAGGCTGCTGCAGCCCCACCCTACACTTCATTACCCTTATCCATCTCAGTTTGGCTGCCCCCAACCTCAGGCTCAATGGTACAGTCAAAGAGCTTTTAGCTGTGCTAACAGGGCTCACTCACACTAGCTTTGCTCTGAGTATGTTAATGAATGAAACAAGTGCCCATCATCAGGTAGCACTACCATAAAATGCACAAAACCACATGGGACATATTGATCTAACATTAAGGGGATCTGCACCTTGCAGCTTATGTTGAAGATTTAGAGTCTTGGAATGGTGGAGGTGACCATTTACTGAATTGGTTAGAAAATTTCATGTCATTTTAAACTCTGGTGGCTTGTTAAAAAAAATGAAGTGCTGTCTTCACCCCAAGTCCCTCTATTGTGGCAACGCAATCTATGCTTGCCTTCCCAGCCCAGTCTTAAAGGACCAAGAACTGATAGTGGTAGGCAACACAAGACATGGAATGGGGATAAAGGCTGTTTTTTCTTATAATACACAAAGATGCGTGGAATTTATTCACTCAGATCACTGTGACTCTAAAGACTCAGGTCATAGCTTTTGTTAATTGCACTGAAGTTGTAAGCAAGGAATTAGTTTGCTTGGGCCTGCTGATATGTATGGTAGTGGTTGGCTCATGAAATACAGTAATAATACTATAACTGTCATGTTTGAATTTCTGCAGGATTTCCTGGGTTTCCAAGATAGTGATTGCCATATCACTGGATTATAAGACCTACATGGAAGAGTTGATACAGAAATATGACTACCATAAAATAGTGCTGGTCAATGGCAAGGCCACCAGACATCGGTCAATCCATGAGGGAGTCCAAGAGGCCAAACGAGGTAGCTCCTAGCAGGGGAACAACCTGTCTTCATTTGCATTGAGTAGATATCTCCCACACACCCTCCCCCCATTCCATGTTGATACAGGTGTTTCACCTGATTATAACTACTCGACAGGTAACTTTGTTGTTCTGATTGTGCTGTCCTGCAGTGTGTCCAACTGCTGCCGTGCTCGTCATACATGATGCGGTGAGACCACTCGTAGACGAAGACCTCCTCAAAGCACTCACAGATTCTGCCAAGCAACATGGGGTCCGTATTTACACATGATAAAGAATGACAATGATTTAACCTTTTAGCACAATAATCACTACAGTTTATTTATCTCAAATAAAATCAGGCAATGTTGCCTTTTCTGATAATGTCTACTTTGTCGTGGGACTGATTATAATTTGATGAATACCCTTGTCCTGTGCTGCACTCCAGTCAATATGGAAGTGTATTACTCATTTAGCTACTGTGTTAGTGAGAAGCTGTGTTTTATTAGGCCGCTGGCTGCACACGCCCTCTGGTGTCCACGGTGGTTGCCATGGATGACGACGGCTTCCTTGATCACTCTCTGGACAGAGCCAAGTACCGGTCAAGTGAGATGCCCCAGGCCTTCCAAGCTGACCTCATCCAGCGTGCCTACCAGAAGGTTCTAGCCATGATCTCCCCTACCATGTCCCATGTAACCTCCTTATATGTGAGTAGGTCCACCTTCCTGTTGTGCCCGCTGTAATGCCACATTTGATTGCAGTGCAGTGAGTGGGACTTGGATCATGGCACAGAGTGTTTGCATTTGGTTCAGAAGTATTGTGGAGTCTCTCCCAGGCTTGTTGCAGGTTCTGATATGATGTGGAAGGTATGGTACATTATAACCATTTACCTGTGATAGCTAATCAACGTTGTAAGGTGTCATACTGCAGGCTGATGACTGTGTGACAGGTGACATATAAACGGGACATCGTCACAGCAGAACATGTCATCAAAGGTAAGTCACTCATCTTTTGAACTACACAGTTGCACATAAACCGAATTACAATTCCAGATTGGAGTTATGGAGGCTGTTGTTATTTCTGCCAAATACCACAGTTCTGTGTCGCTGGTAAAATTGTTGTTACATGATCTAACTAGGTGATGATGTGTTTGTAGGCACCAGGCGTGTAGTTTCCATTCATCAGAATGTGCAGTGTAAAGCCATACCAAGCCTGTGTGTGGCAAGGATTCAGTCTGCTCTGGAAGGTCAAGGCTGGGCTGTCAGTACCAGAGATACACTCAGTGTTAGTGATCATGAGGTCAATGCTTGGAGGTTGGATGTTCACTTTATTACATTAAATATATAAATCTTCCTTGAGTGATGGCAGGTGGCTGGTGAGTAAGACAGGTGGTTGCTTGTGTGATGGCAGGTGGCTTGTGAGTAAGACAGGTGGTTGTTCGTGTGATGGCAGGTGGCTGGTGAGTAAGACAGGTGGTTGTTTGTGTGGTGGCTGGTGAGTAAGATAGGTGGTTGCTTGTTTGCTGGCAGGTGGCTGGTGAGTAACACAAGTGGTTGCTTGTGTGATGGCAGGTGGCTTGTGAGTAAGACAGGTGGTTGTTTGTGTGATTGCAGGTGGCTGGTTAGTAAGACAGGTGGTTGTTTGTGTGATGGCAGGTGGCTGGTGAGTAAGACAGGTGGTTGTTTGTGTGTTGGCAGGTGGCTGGTTAGTAAGATAGGTGGTTGTTTGTGTGAAGGCAGGTGGCTGGTGAGTAAGACAGGTGGTTGTTTGTGTGATGGCAGGTGGCTGGTGACGATACTAACCCACACACATCAGCTGTAGTGAACATCCTGTCTGACATGCCCTCCTCTGCCATGGAGCCACTCCCCCTTCACCTCATCCCAACACTGCACCACAACCTCGGGGTGATGCTGTTCATCCTTGGTATTCATTCCAGTGGGTGTGGGCAATCTGAAGACTTCAGATCGTGGATCAAGTTACAGTCACAATCTGATGCTTGCAGTGGGGTTCCTGTGTATGGAATACTCTATCAACATGTAATGCTCTTCTGTTATGTCATAGTAGCATATATCACTAGCCCATGACTGGAAAAATCAGGAGCTCTACTGTGTCAAGTTATATTACTGGCCCATGACGGACGATATCACTAAGTCTATTGTGTCAGGCCCATGACTGGATCAGTAGCTCTGTTGTGCAGATTTGCCCCATTGATCGTACTGTACCTATCACTTACCTGATAAGTTGTTGATGTAGGTTGTCTGTTGTGGTTTACAGGAGGCCGTTGAGGGAGACCTTGCCAGTCTGGTCGCATCATTACTCCGGCATCGTGACCCAGCTTACAATGGCCAGATGTTTAACATCAGTTGATATAATAAGCAGGGATACAATCACTTTACATCTGTACATGTCAAAATGTTAATATATATATATGTATATTTATATATGTTTTCGTCTGTGACTTGGATTTACATGGTAGAAGTGTAATAATTCTATTTCCAAATCCTTTGCAGCTGGTAACAAAAATAGAAATGGCTATACAGTGTATGCAAACAATGTTGTCATGTTGGTGTGGACTAAGCATGTGCAGCTGTAATTCAGGCTGGCATTGCCTCACCATGTCTGAAGTGCATCACTCATTGGTGAACTCTTGTCTTTATTTACATACTTTTTTCAACAATGTATATATTTATTTGTATTCATGGCAGAAGGATCGATTGTTTGTTTTCTATATGTTATTATTGTCCCAGTTTATCTTTTCTATTTACCCATTCTGTCATTTGTTGTCAGAATGAATGGGAAAGTAAGCACCAAGCCGATGACTTTTATGTATCCAACTATTACCTCTCTATTTAACACTGGTTTTTTGCCCAGTTTATGTTTATACACATGTAAACATGATATTCGTACCAGTCATCATGTCAGGTCAGATGCTCATACACAAGGGACTGTTTTGATAGTTGTCTGCTGTTATAACTTCTTATTGTGTTAAAGGCAGCATTTTTGATGTTTTCATTCTATTCCAATAAAATCACACCTTACAACTTTATGAATGTTTCTTCATAGTTAAATGGTCTATATATTACCCCCAACACACATATGTATGTATGTATATATATATATATATATATATATATATATATATATATATATATATATATATATATATATATATATATATATATAATGTCAGCTGACAACTTAATGAATCTATATATATATATATATATATATATATATATATATATATATATATATATATATATATATATATATATATATATATATATGCATGTGTATGTAGAAGACTTGCTTATATAAGGTAAAGACTTAATGGCTGTATCTTACTTATTGTTGTTCTATATGGTATGGCCAGTTATAAACAGTAAGCGATGTGTTTGTCAGAGTGGGCTGTTGGTTGATGTTATCCAACAGTGGCACTTCCTGTTACTTGAATTACTTTTTCAATCAATATTTTCCTGATTATGCTCTGCTCTGTTCCCTTCAAGATGGAGCTAAGTTGTCTGTTCAGATTGTTACACTTTACCTCATAATAATGAGCTTAAACAATTATTAAACAATATTTATTACACAAATTCTTCATTGACCGTATTTGTACAGAAAATTTCCCTTTGCTACATTCATATTGAATACATGTAGCTAGCTATCCTGTCTGATTACTGCTTTTTTTATAAGTAAATTAGCTGTCAAATAACTGTTCTCCGATTATCTTCCATGGAGGTACTCTATTTGGAGTTCAAATCGGTCAGCGGTCAAAAACGGTCAGGAATAGCCAGGTAGAAGAGATAAATTGCTTCAGACTGCAATATACCAAACCAAATATAATAGCAATCACTGATACAATTGGTTTCGGTAAAGGGCAACGGTTGATGGCCATATGATAAACGCTGCGGCTCTGTTGTATATGGTTATGCTTCAATGATACTTCTGATAAGATCCGAAAGATTAGATCCGAGTGATAAGATTACAGAAGCAGTATGAGTTACTGGCGCGCCATATATGTAAATACATACACACTAAAATTAGATTTGGTCGCGCCGTTGAGTAACATTACTAATGTATTACACAATGGCGTGGTCGCGAACAGCATTATCGGTGTTGTAATGTCTAGTCACGGGTGCCCGCTTCGGCCTGCAAGGCCTGAATATAATAAAGCGAACCACTGTTGGAACACCCCTTTTAGTGGGAGTCAGTTGACTTACGGGTAGGTACGTTATGACGGTGCTCTCGACCCTCGTCAACGCGGCCCCGGCAGACCGGGTGACTCGGACAAGTGGCCTTATTCTCGGACTAGTTTTGGGAATATGGACCGTTAAAAAACTGACGATCGCCTTCATTGAAGCGGTGCACGCCAGAAACCTAGCGAAGAAACGGCAAGCATTCAGGGATAAATGCTCAGCTTCTCTGAAGAAGACTAGAGATTCTGTGGTCAATTCCAAGGTAATTTCATGTGGTATGAGATGAAAACGTCAATATCTTGGGCTGTGTATAACAATAATGTATATCATAATACCCGTACACGGTAATATGCTACTATTGATTTCAGACACATAGTACTAATAGGCCCATAGTACTAATATCATTCACATAAAATGTACATTTTTAAAACCATCAGTCCACAATCATGCAAGGAATGGTACACATGGCTAAGCTGCAAGCTTCTTCTCGCTGGTTGTTAATTACCCATGACATATATGACAATTGTTTTGATTTTCCACGTACCGCGCTTGACATCAACGTGTTTCAGGTTAGCCCAGAGCGACGCCGGTACATCCGCGACCTCTCACGTCATGCTTTACTGGAGGAGCTACGACTTGGGAAAGTGACCCCGACTGAAGCACTGGTCGCTTACCAAGAGAGGGTAACTTACCATTAACTCATCGTTCAGGCGCTTAGGCTGGACCGTTATGAACCCGCCATCGGACTCATATGCAATAGTACAATATATAAGTCTTCCACGTTAAACTACAATGGTATAGAGTTATGTATTTGATGTTGAATCATTGATGAACTCCTATGAAAAAATGACGTGTAATGATATGGCCAGATGATGTTGGTTGCTCGTGTTCATTTCCAGGCGCTTGAAGTAAACGCAGACACCAACTGCCTCGTCCTTGCATTCCATGAAGCAGAGGTAAGTCCTTCTCACTCACAGCCCACGAAGAACGGTTATACACACTGCTAGCCGGCTGTTACTTATTTCTAAAACCTTTAATTGATAGTTACCGTATAATGATGATATGCTAGGCTTCAAAGGATTCGCTCATAAAATGGAAAATAAGTAAAAATACCCATACTGCTTTGCTCTCTTTATCTCAGGAGGAGGCGAGATCGCTGGAGGGACTAACGGAGCCTAAAGGTCTACTTCACGGACTACCCATCAGTCTTAAGGACGACATTGCCGTCAAGGTTCGCATTGTCACCTGCCCCAGTGAAATAATGTCATCTTGACTGTTTTTTAGCTGTTACAAATCAGCCTCAGTGCGTAATGGATCCTAGTTTTCTTCCAGGGATACACGTCTGCTATAGGCGCTGCAAACCTTCTGGACTACACGATGGCAGAGGACGACTGCGTCGTTGTCAAGGTTAGTCCACGTGTCTGTCTGTCTATCTGTCTGTCTGTGTGTATGTTTCCCAGCATTAGTTAAATAAAACTTCTGTTTACATACTGATGAAGCGTGGGTTTTTTTATTGACCAATTGATGTTTTTAACTTGTCAAAGTGTTTATTATGTTATGTATTATTATTTCGTTAACCTTAGTGTTTTTATGTGTGGCTATGAATTGAAGCTTTTGAAGAAACAAGGCGCTGTTCCGTTTGTGAAAGGGAATACCCCACAATTTGCATTCAGGTATACTGGAATTATCTTATACAATATTCCATGTGTAAAACACTCCACCATTAGAGAATCAATCAGATTTCCACACTTTCAAATAAATAATTGTTCAGTTACGAGTCGTCCAACCCAATTACTGGCACCACAACCCATCCTCTGGACCGACGGCGCACCCCTGGCGGATCATCCGGTGGGGACGCCGCACTGACGCTTGGAGGGGGCACTCTAATTTCTATGGGTAGTGACATCGGGGGAAGTCTGCGCTGTCCTGCTGCCTATTGCGGACTCGCTACACTCAAACCGACGTCTAAGAGAGTCAGGTGCGGTTTACTAGTGAGCCAGCTTTCGCGGCTCATATAATTCTTTTGGTTCTTATGCGCCGCCATCTCATGTCTGGCATAACTTCTGGGTTCTATGGATTTGTGTTTTTTTCATGTCCCTCCTCAGCCAAAAAGGGATATTGTCAAATGACCAGGCGGGGCAGCAGCTTGGTGAGTGCCTTATGATAATCTGCTCAATATTTCAGGTCACTATCAAGGCTTTCTTGTAAAGTGGCAGGAAATTTGAAAAGCTCTTGTTTAATGTAACGTAGGTATATCTCATCTGTCTGTCTGTATGTATGTCTCTCTCTCCCCCCCCCCTCTCTCTCTCTCTCTCTCTCGTATATATGTATATACAATATATATATATATATATATATATATATATATATATATATATATATATATATATATATATATATATATATATATATATATGTGTGTGTGTGTGTGTGTGTGTGTGTGTGTGTGTGTGTGTGTGTGTGTGTGTGTGTGTGTGTATATGTGTGTACAGAGAGAACGAGACAGGGGGTGGGGGATGGGGAGATAACGTGTTCCTATTGTGTCAAGTTTGGACGGGAATCGGGCCAATGGCGCGTGACGTCGACAGCGTGGCTCTCATCATGAAGTCGCTGCTCGTCCCGGATATGTACAAAATGGACCCATCCATCCCGATCATGCCATTCCAGGACGAGGCTAGTTGACGTGTCTGATAACTAATATTAGGTTCTGTTCGTTTAAGCACGGAGTAATAGTTAAAGGCTCACTCCTTAGTTAAAGAGACTGTTCAGCCCATATAAGGCAATCAGGGATCATTTCGTTATAACATTATTACGTTTAACTAAGACGTAAGTAACGCCATCTTCTAATTAGTGCCGCAAAGTTTACATGATGGAAAATTATGTTGATAAGTTTTTAACATTATTATTTCTATTAAGACGATCACCTACAGGACCCCGTAACCCCCCGTGTTCCAGGTGTACCATAGTACGCGGCCACTGAGGGTAGGCGTGTACACGTATGATGGCCTCTTCCCGGCTGTACCCGCCAGTATCCGGGTTGTAGAGGAAGCCAAGGCGGCGCTGGAAGCCCGCGGCCACGCGGTGAGTTGATCAGGATGGTCCTAGGGGTCATAAGGGGTCATTAGAGCATACGTGACAGCGTAAGTGGTAAGCCACACCTGCACTCACACCGAGCCACGGAGCGGGGTGCTCCAGTCCAAACAAGTCACAGAACTGGATGGTCCGCGCTGAGTGTCACCTGGTTATTTTAGACACTAGGCTGGAACAAATATTGAATCGTTTAAGGCTAATTTATATATACAACACCCCAGATGCTCACTAATCATTTAAAAGAGTGGAAAGTGGGTTTTTTATACATTAGAAGAGTAGCAGCTTCATGGGCGTCATAGGCGTGAAACCAGCAATATAAGCGAGAATTTAACTATTTATCGACTCATAATCTCGGCGAGTTTGTTTCAGGTTGTCGAATGGAATCCACCGGATGTTTCTAAGAGTTTTGAGCTCTATGCCAAAGCCATCAATGCCGACGAAGGGAGAGGCGTTGCAGATATTCTGTATGTATCTTCACCAAGCGAACTGTTGTCTAATCTCACCACGTGATCGCTGAGCTAACCTGTGATCATAATGTTTCAGCATAAAGACATGATATCATAGCGTTGTATGAGGTTCTCCTGTGATCATAGCGTTACACCAATTCGGGACCACGTACGTCCGTTGTCCCTGGGCTTGCATGACCTCTCTCGCTACACTTGCGTGCTAGTTTTGTGACCTGCTGTATTTCTGGTGCTGACAGATTCGGTGAGACGATCGATCCCTGCCTCCAATCTTTCGTCAAATTGCGTGTTTCAAAGGGTTGGAAGGCAAATCTTCAGATCTTTTTCTCCAAGCTGTGGGTAAGTCGCTGTATGTGTATGTGTTCATTTGCTTTAAATTCGCGCTGGCGTAAAATGAAATATGTGTTTAATTTCTGTTTAAGGACAAGAAATACGGTCTAATGCGGAGTAACTTTCGAATATTAGAGTAAGTTAAATCTTTACATCCATTTACTATTTTTAGATCCTGTGTGATGATTTTGAAATTGATTGAAACACACATCCGTTATCAAGCGACGATACTATGTTTGCAGTCACATTTCTGACTGGTGGCGCTTGACGGCGGAAATTGAGGTGAGAAGATGGAAATCAAAGACATATCGTCCCCTATTTCATCTCACATTTTGTCACCAAAGTCACTGTGCTGATATCAACAGAAAAGATGTCACCATACTGTTCTCTGTGCCATATTAGTGTGTGAGTGTTATTCTGTCACGGCGTTACAGGCCTACAGAGCTAACTTCGCGGAATCCTTCACGGAAGCCGGGCTGGATGCCGTCATTTCACCGCCAGTGGCATTCCCATCCCCAGTCATTGACAAGCTATCATTCCTTCAGACTATATGTTAGTACCAATCCCCAGATCATATATACTCCTAACTAAATCATATTGTCTTTTCCGGCCCGCTTACGGATCTCAAATCTAACCAGTCATTGACCGTTCGTGGTGCGTTTGGTGGATTTTGAGGAGAGGTCGTTTGATGACGTGTTCCAGTTGCATGCAATTATCTTCTCCTTTACAACACCCTGGACGTTCCCACCGGGGTTGTCCCTGTCAGTCACGTGACTCAGGAAGATATTGACAAGATGGCAGATTATCCTCCGGATTCGGCGAATCATTTTGTCTACGCCAAAATTCAACAGGTGGCCACCATGTATTATTCGTATCATTTATTGCTTACCATTCTCGTATCTGATCAGTTGTACATGCTTTTGTTTTGGGTCTGAAGTCATAACGCGTCGTGTCATAGTGTATCATGTGTGTGTCTCTCAGGACATGTCTACAGCTCGCGGTCTCCCGCTTGGGGTGCAGTGTGCTACACTGAGATGGCGAGAAGAACTCTGTCTGAGAACCATGAAAGAGATTGAACTTGGTCTTATCAAGAATACGGAGCCATTAAACCGGGCTATTCAATGATTCATTTTGCTAATGTAACAATCTCGTGGATGGTTGCTCCGCCAGTAAAGTTTTCTATCTCTTCCGCCAATCCTGGTTGTCTGTTTGTCATAAAATGTCACAACGAGGCTCGTTAACGCTCCGGGCTGATGTCACATTTCCAGCGTAGATAACTTGCTCTTGTTTGATAACTTGCTCTTAATTGAGTCGATGACGTCAAAGAACCTAAAATACAGCAGCTTTGGCTATATATCCCACCAGTCCACGCCAGTACTCCAGCGTCGAACTGCGCGTGGCATATACCACAGATAGATCGGTCGTGAGATCATTAATTATGTCCAAGGAGGAGCAGTTGTGTTATGATTATCACTGGGTCGGATGCGGAGGTAATGAAATATGGTTCTACGTGCAATATGTAAGATTCGAGTGCCTCTGATTTTTGTGACGTCACTGGTTTATTCCCACTCAATCCGTTATACCTATACACAATGAGATGATGAAAGATCACATGGAGGAGGATGTTGGCCAAAGTACTCTTAAACGGCAGACCCGAACAAGCACACTCTGACACACTTGTTTTAGCTAGGAGCACCATCTTCGTTATACAACCTTTTAATTTAATTAACTGACAAATAAACTTTAACTTCAGGTTTGGCTTTATCCAACGTCGTGTCAAGTAACATGGCAAAATCCGATGTACAATTTAAAGGGAATGTGACGGTATCCCCTTCGGGCTTTCTAGACAAGTCAGCCGGCTTCCACTGTAAAAAAATAAGTTAGAAAAAGCGATCAAGTAACGCGAAGCGACGAAATAAGCTGATATAATAGCTGTACAGCGTGAACGTGCCCCAGGACGTCACATAGTCCGCTCTGTAACGAGATCCTCGACCGTAAGTTTTCCCCCACAAAATATCACCAGTAACACTGGCTTCTGGTGGCGTCGGCTCGCTGTGGACGACGGTTAACTCAGTTATCAAGTTGGCAGGTCTGCTCGTTTGGTTTTTGTTACCTCTTGCTTGGTATCAAAGTTATTGGTTGCCTATCAACCTGAATATAAAGATTCATCTCAGCGACATGCATAACTCGCCTGGGACTGATCATTACTTTATATCAACAACAACTGCAATATATAACAATCGTACTGCCAGAATATCTAGCTGTCTTTTTGCCCCGCACAGCGCTATTTTCTATTTAATGAAATCGCAAAACAGGAGTCATTTTAGTTACCAAAGCTGCATTCAGAGAAAGAATGACGGGGCTTCGGATGATTTTGCATGCGGGTTATTAATGAATGACGAGGTATTCGCTGTTCCTCCAGTGCCCTTTATACCTCTCCTCGTGTGATAACGATCATTTACGAACTCTTAGATCGAGACGTGACTGCAAGCTGAACTACAATGGCTGCGTGGACGCTTGTGTTCGCTCTTGTAACTACCAGCAGTTTGGTGGGAATCGCCGAACCAAATCAAGGTTAGCGTCCGTCAGTGAACGCAAATTCATTTACCAGACTTATTTTGAAGAACTTACACTCTTCAGTACAGTAGTCTTTAACCGCGTTCTGTAGACTAAATACAACCCGGAAATCATTTTTGGTTTCATTTTCAGGCGTGAACTCTTGGCCGGTTTTCTCTGGCAGGAATGTGTCCGCGATTTCCAGCAACTGCTTGGAATGCATTTGTCATGTGATTATATTTTTCCATTCATTTAATCGTCCGAAAGATATCAGTAGCTTAACGAGTTTACCTACATGCATGCTTTTTGGTCAATATATTTTCCCAGCGTCACCAGACAAATCATATCTCACACATGTCGCTTCAAACAGTTTTGGATGGTCAAATATTTTTAAAAGCCCCAAGTCGATCCTAGCGGTTAAGGCTTCAAATGCTTCGCCTTTTAAACCAAACGTTGGTGCTTCGATTTCGAATTGTGTCAATTTGGCTGGTTAGATCATAGCCCTACTGGACGTCTAAGTTATAATAAAATGGTACATCCGCGCAAGGCTAGTTAGATTAAAGAGTTAATAGTTATGCTTAGTTGGCTCACCCCTGACATAATAGGTAAACACGCATATAGTTCGTCATAACGTCGATCCTAAAACTACATTTGGGTGCGTGGTCGCTTCGACCTATTAGATATATGTAATACTTGAAACTAAACATCAGTGCGATGTGTTTTTGTTGATTTAATGCTATCGCCACATGACGGCGGGCGTTCTAGAAACGCTCACCACATAGGTCAAGAGTTCTTAGCGCAGCTAAAAGCTGATTGGTTAGATTGGGGAACGTGAATCCCACCTGAGAGGAAATCTTCCTTAACTGATGGCTCAGAGGTATCGTGTGGGCGTACCGTCTCCGAAGGTGGAGTTTACAGTCTGAGTGACGGATTAACTCAATGTGAGCAATATCATCAATAGGGCCGTGTCCAAGCATCGCAATCATCTCCCCCATCGCCGTCATGATAACACTTCGTGCTAACAGTGACGTAAAACTGATCATTAAACGTACGCCAAATCAGCTGGGGGAGGGGCGGAAAGTGTTGGAGTGAGTGAGTATACGGCTTAACGGTACACCTACTAATGCGTTATATAGCGCATAGAAAGGTTCATAGATCAGTTTGACCTGATAAAGCAGCCGTCTCTAGGATAAATGTGAAAAAGACGGAAATAACACAGATGACGATGACAAATGCAAACGATTATCCTAGAGTATGTCACCACCAGCCTCTCGACTATAGCGAAATCCGGGCCATAGTGGTGTGTTGCAGATATGGCCCTCGCAAAGACCTCCCCACTCAACCATCAGAATCCCATTGTCCACCAACACGAGTCGCAACCCACGGCCAACAGGTTTCCTCCTATTAATCGCCTCTTACGACAAGCAATAGGATACAGTGGGACTATTCTACACCCAAACCCGCAGGGGGTCGGGAAGTGTATGCCTTAGTTCGGATATATTATGATGGCATTGCTTAATTAAATTTGCATTTTCGGCGACTTGATGCAATCCTTATTTTGCTTCCTAACTGCGAATGTGATAATAACCGTTTCTTGGTATTGGGAACACCAAATTACCTAAGATTTATTGATACCGGCGTCTTCGAACTTCATTTACTTAAATGTCAAACGAGGGGCGAACAGTAACTGCGCATCTGCCATATCGACATAGTCTGGTATTCCCGCTTGAATTCCGTCCTTTTCCAGCATCAGAATTCTCATAATGCCTACCTCATGCCGTATTTTGGTCATTCTCCCCGACCTAACGAAAATACCCAACAAGATTTTACAAGCACCGTTTCAGTAGCCGAGGTCACTGATTGATCTCGAGGAACAGTCTTACCAAAAGTTATAGGGAATCTATCAGAATTATAATCACAGCAGGATTTCGACATAACACTTAAGTTTTGTATTATTTTATGTCCTTTATCCATCAAAGTACAGGTTGAAGGTTGTAAAAGTCAAGTAGGCAAGTGCCAAATGGACCGCGGTTCATTAAGCTGCGGACCATTCCAGATCAAAGAACTCTATTGGATCGACTGTTTTCGCCCCGGAACAGGTAGGGCCCAATTAACACCTGTACCAAGGTTACAGGTGAAGTCTATCATGCTTATAAGCTTAATGACCATAAATCCGCATCTTCGTATTGAATCTGTTGAAGACGGTTTTTATTGGCTCGGTGTGAGGCAATAAATAGTCACAATATGTGAGCTACAGGTGAACATCATCTTATCTTTCTTTTTCATTTGTAAACGCTTGAGTGTAGGAGAAACCTGAATATCATTTTACCGTACCACATGTATTTTTTAATTTGATTTTGGAATATGAACACACGTCGGTCATTAGTGTCGTCAGTAGGGAGGGGTTGATGACTTTAGCTGTGAGGTTTGTGTGTGACGATTGCAGGATACCAGCCTTGTGCCAAGCAGATGGCCTGCTCACAGAAGTGTGTACGAGCTTACATGGAGCGATACGGCACTTCCTGCACCAGGGGACGCCCGCCTACTTGCGAGGACTACGCTAAGATCCACAATGGAGGTCCTAAGGGGTGCACCAAACCTCTTGAGAGTTATTGGAAGAGGGTCAAAGCTTGCTGTGATACCTCGTTTGGCGGGAAGTGCTGAAACGCCATATTCAGCTCAATAACAGCTTCATCAGCTTTGTCAGAATTATGATTTAGCGCTTCGCTCATTCTACGCTTTTATATGATATATTCATTGATAGCTATTTTATCCTAGGTACTCATTCTGGCAGTACATGGCCATGGTTTTTTTTTTATTTTATAAATAAAGCGTTCAAGGTCGGTATTCCTCTTTCTCCGTGTGTGTGTATATATATATATATATATATATATATATATATATATATATATATATATATATATATATATATATATATATATATATATATATATATATATATATATATATATATATATATATATATATATATATATATATATATATATCGTCTAATTGGAGTAGCATATTCTTAATATACAGCAGCGCATGCGCGATAAGTCTGGATCGTAGCATCAAGGGTGCGGGTGTTATTGGCAGTCGACGTGTCGACACAGTCACTGACACAGAAGCTGAGTCAAACTCCAGTCCTTCTTACGATGCATTTAATGTCGATCACCCTGCATGTCAATTATTAATGTACCAAATAATTGATTAGCAAAATGACAACGACTTTTCCTACCCAAGTCGATTTGCTGAAATTTGAATAACTTCGTTACACGCATTTTTACCAACAGGTTGGTACTGAAATACATATGAATGATATTGTGAGATGTTGAATGGAAATGAATGATCAGTGAAGGCGATTAGGTTCATTTCAGCATTTACCTTGAGTATCAGACTACCATTTTAGCAAGGGTTACACAAAGTCGGAAGTTTGCGTCATACACCCACAATTTCAGTCGCTCTAATTGCTACAACTTGAACACAAACAGTGTGCTTTGTTCAAACGGAAGCACTAGTAATTTAGGTTAATAGTGGTAAGAGAATGATGTCACGTGAACCAGGTGAAGGTCAGGGAGAGGTCATTTACCTTAGGCAAAACCGACGCCATGGACACGACATGCGCTGTGACAATATGAAGCAGGGGTCGCATGTTCACAACATTCTGCCTTAGTAGTCAGCTTCTCACATCGGTGTGTATTTTATGTTCGCAATCAATTATATATGTTGGAATGGATTTCTATAATTTAAATCAATGCTAGTATTTACTGATACTGTCCATTCAATTGGTTACGTAACATTTACGCCACCGTCAATCCATGCTGCTTGACACGTACATGTGTTCACCTATGCAGTGTTACCTTCCTAATATAATACTTATATGTCACTTCTTTATAATGTCGCTTTCTATGCGTTAATCTGTAGTTGATAAGGTATATACTATGTTCGAAAATATCGTTCATATTTGACTATATTCTGAGATTGACTTTCTAAATCTTAACCTATTGCTACTGCGAAGCATTTTAATTGATTGTTTGGCTTATTTTCGATTTGTCGGTTTCCTCGAAATCTTGAATTCACGTTAAACATCATAATTAAAAGAGCATCGAGTAAAGGCAAAGATAGCATAATTCAATGCACATTTGTTGCCTTCACAGAAAATATTCAATAGAACCAAATTATGAGTTTGGCATTTGTGGAAAGCAAAACACATCGAAATCTAGTTCGTGACAAAACTACCGAACACCGATTTGACTGTTACTGTGTATTCCTAGATTCGCTTGCTATATCTGAACCTCTGCTATCATACAGCGTTTTATTCAGTGAATTCTTGGATATTGGATCTAATATTTGCCTTCGATGAGAAACTCTCTCTACGGGAGTGACAGGCTACATTCGGTAACACCTGCACAAACAATATATTGATGGAAATTGTAAACATATTTGCTTAGACAATCCTTGGATTCTTGGTCGGATGTCATAACGTGTGACGTCATAAGGTGTGGTGAGCGTGACTGTCATAACATGTCTGCAGCTCACGGTCTCCCGCTTGAAGTGCAGTGTGCTACAGTGAGATGGCGAGAAGAACTCTCTCTGAGAACCATGAAATGGACCGAACTGGGTCTTAACAAGAACACAAAGTAACGAAGCATTTTACTTTAATGATTCGTTCTGCTTTGAGATTTGGTGTGTGACGATTGCAGGATATCAGCCTTGTGCCAAGCAGATGACATGCTCACAGCAGTGTGAACGACCTTACATGGAAATATATAACAGATTGGCACCATATTACACATGCTCATTTGAAGCTTTCCCGACAAGGGAGGGTACATGTCTTTCAATTGAAGGTATCCCAAATGGTCTTAATAACGCATGGCTGTAAGGGATCGTGTAGAGTACCGATATCACAACGTTCGATTCATCCCTTCTGTTACCTGAAAGAAATGCGTTTGAAATAATAGCCCACGGGTCACGGGCACATGTCAGAGGGCATGCAATTTCGTTATATCCCTGCAGGTTCTCAATCATTGCAATGTTCATTACATCCTGTGTACTGGGGAAGCAACCACCTAGTTTTCACACATATCATGCAACCTGTTAACCTAAGATTATTGATGGCTTTTGACGATCCATTCTCTTCATAAACATGTAGCTATTATGAAGCTTATTATATCATTATATCCTTAACAGTCGTTTTTGTGTTAATTTGTATCCGTAGCTTCGCGTTCTACGGGTAAATCTGCAGTTAATATGGAAAATATTGTTTTTGTAAATACAGGTTTGACAGCAACTTTGTATTCGTAGATTCACTTTTTATTTCTCAACCTATGGTTACTGTGAAGCATTTCAATTCACTGAATCATTATATATTGGATCAATTGTCTTTGGGACTTGTTTTGTACTTTGGAATCTTAGATTCACGATAAACATCATGATTATTGACAAAACTACTGCCTCGCACCAGGAAACGATCTGTTGCTCAATCAAGCAAACTATAGTACAGGAGCAACAAATAAAAGCAAAGATAGCATAATTATAGGCACATTTGTTGCCGGCATATGAAATACAGCCCAAACAAATCCAGAAGGATTTTACCAAATTGTGAGTTTAGCATTTGTGGTTGAGTTATAAACAACATGGTTCTCCACCAAAAAGTAAAGATGTTTCTCTAACCAGTTGTCTATATGACCGCCATTTAGATAGGCACCGAGGTGGCGTTTTGTTACTGATGGTTTGATTGACATGTTGCTTGCATGGATCAGTTAGATGGATAAATAATAGATTGTTGAGAGTTGTAAATATACTGTAGATTCAGAATGGCTCAAGTTTGTGTCCAAGAGCATTTGTCTTAATTTGTTTGAATGTTGAAGACATTGCATCAGTGATAAAGATAAAATGTCTTGTAACAGTAAACATTCTTTACAGAAGTGTACATGCCATTACCTCCGTTTTCGGGGAATGCATTGGCGAATGGTTCCCCTTTGACTTCTTCTATGAGACTCACCTTTTACATACACCTTCGCATTGTTTTACTGGATGTCAATAGCACTTTTCCCTGTTGCAGAACGAAGGGTATGGACACTACACCCCTCATGATGAAAATACTTGGGGGATATATTTGAAATCCTAATAAACTCACAATCGCCTGTGTATGTCGTCACCCGCAATATCATCTCAATATTAACAGTTATTATGTCGTTAAATGCCTTGTCTTTTATCCTCAATGTTATTAAGACATGACAATAAATCTTGCAAGTTGCCGACTGGGATTATTCTCCTCGGACATTAACTTTGTCCCCATTATGAGGCGAAGGGCAAACACTCATGGCATAAGTGGCCCAGTTCAATAATGAGATATCCTGTATTATTTAGCATGTTCCGCGGTGTCATGTTATCCTCTGAAACCACTCAGCAATGTTTATTTATGACTGCATGACAGAATATTACCGTTCAGAGCAGTATGTGTTCTGTATACAAGATTAAACCAACTAAAAATTCAAATGAGAACCTGTATCGGGAAGAGTATTCCATTTTCAATGCGCTGTTGCAATATTCGACAACATCATGGATTGTAATAGTTGAAAGTGTTCCATTAATTCCGTAATATTTAATTTCGCGTTCGGTTGTGACACTTTGACCTTGATGAACCTTGACCTTAATGCATGCTGTTCACATATTGCAGTGCTTTCCACAAAATTAAATAATCTATTGATCTGTTCTATACTTACAACGCAAATAAACGGTTTGTTGGTGTTAATATCCGATATTCAGAATACACTTTTATTACATTTTAATGATTATTGGTTGTCTCCTAGTAACAGGTGGCGCTGGTGGCAACTCAAATGCCATATTTATGGGCTATAGAATGTCATGCTTTAAGTGGACATATCAGTATTTCAACTCTGTGGCATTTGATCATATTACCTCAGTGGCACAATTGTGTTTAGTCTAATCTACGGCTCCTGTCATCAACCTGATATTGACAAATCAAATGCCTTGTGTATCTGATTGGTGAAGTCATTTTAGTTGTTGTGACTTGAAATATTTTCTTTCCAACTGAGTAAAGCTCAGGCTTTGATGATGCTCCTGTGTCATTTGTGTTTTGTCAGGTCCAGAGCCACTACAAATAAATGTCATGGCAATAAATAATTCGTGTCTTTATTCCTATGTGTGAGTGAGTACAAGTGTTCGTGTTCTTGTGCCCGTCGATAATGACCATGAAGAAGAAGAAAGCTTCAGTGAACATCTTGTATATGTATTGCATGTGACAGTATAAACTGAGGCTGCTCAACTGCGATGATGATATTTATTGATTCACTAAACCTTTGTAACAGAAATTGTTTATGCTCATAGCATGTTCATTCTCGGCTGGCATCAGCACACGAATACATGTATGCACGCGCATGCGCCCATTATAGCCGTTATGTTTCCTTTAGGTTAATGCTGAAGAACGTTATTTTGATGCGTGCATTGTCTTTTTTGGGAGTGCAAACTATAGTTAATTTGTTCCACGAAAATATTTATCGATTGCTTCATAGCCTATTCAATACTGATGGCCAGAATGAACGGTATGGTGACGTTAACGTCCGGTTCTCACCATTTGATTCCATGACGTAACGATGATTATTGGCACTCCTCGGAACAATATGCGCCGGAAGTTACTCAACCTCCATATCGTTAGATAGCAAAGTAACGCGCCTTAAATTGGCACTGTTAAATAAAAAAATTTTAAAAAACCAACATGATCATATAACCATCGGCCCAATTGTATACTAGTTCGTCAGCGGAATTGTTCAAAATCATGATTCTTTTGATCGTTCACTTTTTTGTGATATGTAAACCATTGAATATTTCCTTTCCATCTCAGATTAAATCAAATTTATTTTGATGATGCTATCTCTTTATTGGCATGTTAAGCTAGCACTGAAGTCATCGATGGTCACAACCGTAGAAATAGAACTCGTGCAAAAACGTTCATTATTTGCATCATTTTTGATAGATAATTGAGTTGCTTTGCACCTTTGGTGACAGTCTTTAAAGAGCGGTCATGGATTCAAATGATTTGATACTCTCGTTAAGCAAGCCTAGTTTGTGGCTAGTGTGTCGAGTTGCTCTAACGAGTACTGCGTACACTTAATAGCGAAGTCCCAATATCGAGTGCCCACTCCTGCTGCCAATGTAGAGCAAGTTTTTTATTCAAACTGTTACACAACACAAAAGAAAAATGATAACTTGGTTGCTATTATCCACAGCTGGTGTTAAAGGATCACACGAAGCCTCCACCCATTCTAGATCTTCAGCGCAACTCCATCTACTGACTTTGTCAGGTTAATCCCCTTTAGTGACCCGAACATGGAACAGCTTCTAGGAATTATGAGGAGTGTGAACGTCTGACTTCGCCGAGTAATAAGAGGTAAGGTAATTGGATTTCACTTGCTGAGGTCTTCAATCATTTTGATCTTTCATATTCTTGTCATTTACCGCGTGGGGGTAACGTGGCGAATGATATTCATGTGTTATAGAAAACCTGTTGACTTATTATTGATGGATATTGGCAATCCATTATCAAAATGCATCTGTAGGTATTATGAAACATATTGTAACAGTGAATCCTTAAACGCCTTCGCTATTAGGATGTATGTGTTAATTTGTATCTTTAGTGTCGCTTTCTACGCGTTAATCTGTAGTTAATATGGTATATAATATGCTCGTAAATACTGTTTCAGGTTTGACTTTAAATTTTTAGATTGACACTCCACATCTGAACCTATTGCTACTGCTCAGCATTGTATATAATTAAATCATTAGATATCGTATCGAATGTTTGGCTCATTGTCGATTTGTCTGTTACCTCGAAATCTTAGATTCGTGCTTAACATCATAATTATTTACAGAACAACTAATAGGCACGAAACGACGATCTGTTGCTAGTGATCAAGCGAGCAATAGGAGTACAGGGCTTATCCAACTAACTGAGCAACAAGTGGTGGCAAGAGAGCATAATTCATAGCACGTCAGTGGCCTGCATATGAAATACAGCCAAAACAAATCAAGTAGAATTTTACCAAATCGTGAGTTTGGCATTTGTGGTTGATGAATTGCAAATGAAATCTTGTTGGAGGCAAAACTACAGAACACAGATTCAAACACGAATTGCAAACAATATGGTTCTCCACCAAAAAGTAAAGTTGTTTCTCTAACCAGTTGTCGATATGACAGCCATTTGATAGGCATCGAGGTGGCGTTTTTTTCCTCTGATGGTTGGATTGGCAAGTTGCATGCATGGATGATAGGGTGGGTGAATAATGGATTGTTGATATATACAGTAGACTCAGAATGGTTGTATATGCTATAGTAGCGTCCCCAAGGTTGAGTTCCAGAGCATGTCTTAATCTGTTTTAATGGCGGAGGCGTAGACAATGCTTACGTGATAATGATAAATATTTCTTGTAATAGTAAACATTCTTCAAGGACGAGAATATCTAATTACTCCCATGTTCGGGTAACGTATCGACAAACGTTGCCCCTATGGCTTTTTGCTGGGACTCACTCTTTACACGCACCTTCTCATTGTTATACTAGGTATTAATTGCCTTTTTCCCTGTTGCAGAACGAAGTATATGGATACCACACCACACTCCACGGGACGAAAATATATATGTAATTCTGATAACTCACAATCGCCTGAGTATGTCGTCACAGCTACTGCCGCAATCTCATTTCTATATAAACAGTTATTACGTCTTTAAATGCCTTGTCTCTTATACTCAATGTTAGTAAGATAAGACAATAAATCTCACAAGTTGCCGACTGGGATCATTCTCCTCGGACATTAGCTATGTTCTGTTTCTGAGGTGCCAATTCCAGTGGAGGATTGGACCATTGGAGGGGCAAACACTCATGGCATAAGAGGCCCAGCTTAATAATAAGATAATGATGTGTTATTTAATATGTTGCATAATGTGTTATTTAGCACGTTGCATTGTGTTATGTTATCCTTTAAAATCACTCGGCAATGTTCAATTATGGCTGCATGACAGAATATCATCGCTCAGAGCAGTATAGATTCTGTACATAATATCAAACCCAGTGATTATTGAAAAGCAATCCTGTATCGGGAATAGCATTCCACACTCAATGCGCTGTTGTATAAAGTCTTTTGTATCTTTGCACGATACGGATTTATTGCAATACTTGACAACATCATGGATTGAGAATGTGCCGTTAATTTCGCGTTCGGATCTGAACCTTGAACTTGGTGCGTGATTTTCATCTTTTGCTGTGCAAATCACATTACACGTATTGACAAAATATTAGATAATCGATTGACCTGTTCTTCACATACCGTAAGAATGAACGGTTTGGTGGCGTTAATGTCCCATATTCAGAATGCCTTTTAATGATTATTGTTTGTCACCCAGTTACAGGTGGCGCTGGTGGTAACTCAACTGCCATATTGATTGCACAACAGAATGAAATGCCTTAAATGGGGAGAGCTCAATAGCGATGATTTCAACTTGGTGGCATTTGATCATATTACTACCTGTGGCTCAATTGTATATAAGCTCATCCACGACACCTGTCATCAACCTGATATTGACAATTCAAAGGCTCCATGTATCTGAATGTTGAAGTCATTTTTGCTGTGACTAGAAATATTTTCTTTCCAACTGAGTAAAGCTCAGGCTTTGATGAGGCTCCGGTGCCATTTGTTTTTTGTCAGCTCCAGAGCCACCCACAAATAAAACGTCATGGCAATGAAGAAATGGCAATGAAGAAATTGCATGTTCTTATGTCTTAGTGCAACAGTTTATGAAGTTGTTATTGGCGCTTTCAATATAGAAAATCAACTTTTAACGACTACAATATAGAACATGTTAAAGTGCCATTACACCTAAAATATTATCTTTGAGTATAAACTGAACAAATCGATGCAGATCGAATGGTATTGGAAGTTTTGGCCTCCAATGAATAGTAAAAAAGATATTTAACGTTCTTTGGTGCAAAGCGGTAATTCGTGGGTGAGCCGAGGTCAACCGGAAATGAAGCACATGGGTGAACCCAGTTTCTGCCAGCCAAATCAGCTTCCATAGAAACGACGTTGTCAACCGTGAATTTATATCTTGTTTAGTCTGGATCAGTCATGCCTAAACGCTGCGTGCCCGCGAATTGTTCGAACATTTCGTCAGGAATCGTTCGATTATTCAGTTTTCCTCGGGAGAAGAAGTTGCGTAAGCAATGGATATCACAAGTGAGGAGTACAAGGGCAGGTTGGCCGTGTCCGACTACCTAATCGTTTTTATGTAGCGAGCATTTTGGACCTGAATGTTTTGACCAGGCACTTGCAGTGAGAGATGCTCTCGGATATGGGTACGAATGTTCCCGTAATATTCTTCCAGCTACTATTCCCACCATATTCATGAGAGATTGCACGGATTCTCCACCAGTCAGGTGGCCTTAGGCAGGGGAGAAAAGTGAGCACCAAAAGGTGAGCTGACGTTATATTGAAATGCATAAAATAATGTATGGTTTACCCAGCTAGATAATGACGCCGCCCCCACCCCCAACTAACGCAAGCAGTGATAATAGGTTGTGTATAAATATATATTTAGAAATCTATTCCTTTTGAAAGCATCAGCAGAATTAGTTTAACTAAGCAAATTTAATCAGTTAAGATTATTATTTTTCAGAATGTAAAGGATGCAAGCACCTCTGCAAGTAAACCTCACGCTTACAGGACAGTAGGCACCCTAACAAAACCTAGATCCAGGGAAGCAGGTGACTTCAGTGGAATTTCTCTTCTGTGTTCTATCACATATAAATTATGCTTGAAAATTTATGATGCTCTATGGCCGTTTACTTATATATAATTAGTAGTGGCAACGTGTTATTACAAGCTGTGCAGACTCATGTGAGCGCTACCGTCACAACATCATCTCAGACCCATGAAACATCCTTGTCATGGTGGGATGAGATGGAGAATTAGGGATATGTTCAAGGTGAGGGCATGGACCAGGACACAGATCCTGACTACATCCCCTCAGATGTGGAAGATGATGTGGACATCAATGACGAGGGGCCTTTGATTGAAAATGACAAAACAGATTCTTTTGACATTACTGAGGAAAGAAAGTATATAGTTTTTTGGTCTTCACTGCAGACTCTATTTGCTCTCTGTGTGTGCAGATTTTGGAGTGCGACTGGGTTAGCTGCATCCAAGTTGGAGGTTGGCACATTAGTAGCGGTCACCTTGAGATGCATCAGCTGTACTAAATCTGTTGTCTGCAATAGCCAGCCCTATGTCGGTAAAATTCCAGCAGGAAACTTGCTGCTCTAAGCGGGAATCCTCTACAGCGGTGCTCTCATTTCAAAGACCATGGGGGTTCTCAAGCACATGGGTATCGCTTGCTATTCTCTGCGAACATTTTTCGCCACCCAAAAAATATTCTAATCCAATCAGTCATACATGTGTGGCAGGCGCGTCAACAATGGTTGTTTGCAGCCCTTCAGGCAGAAAACCGGGGATTTGTTCCATGGGGTGACGGGCGCGCAGACAGCCTAGGGCAAAGTGCCAAGTATGTGAAAAACACATTGATGGAGAAGAAAGCAATGGCTGTGATATATGTAGAACTTGTACAGGTACCTCCTTGCATATGATGGTTCTATAATATTTTATGTTACAAATGGTATAAAATGTGTAGATGGCTCAACTAGGGACCTAATCTGTTATCACATCTTTGCTG
Source organism: Urechis unicinctus (assembly GCA_034190875.2). NCBI lineage: Eukaryota > Metazoa > Annelida > Polychaeta > Xenopneusta > Urechidae > Urechis > Urechis unicinctus. Next base: position 61,022,525 of record CM067351.1, on the reverse strand, counting down.
TAGAGTAATCAATGTGATGGGAGCTACCACATGGAAAAGGCCGGACTCGTCCGAGGGTTGGAGAAACTGGATGAAAACTACTCAGATGTTGAGATGATCAAAACGGACCGCTACCCGCAAATTGCCAAGTTTATCCAAGAGGAGCACCAAAGTATCACTCATGAATTTGACATTTGGCATGTTGCTAAGGGTAAATATTTCAAATTCTATATTTTTGTAAATTTGATAATGAATTGTGCAATGCTATTACTTCACCCGAGCTGCGGCATATTTCAGGCATCAAAATGAAATTCAAGGCAGTCGCCAGAGGTAAAGATCTGGCGGATAATCAAGCATGGATACCAAGTTTATATGAACCAAAGTATCACCTGAATTTACATTTGGCATGGCTAAGGGTAAATATTTCAAATTCTATATTTTTGTAAATTTGATAATGTCAAAGCCCCCGAGCTGGAGGCATCAAATGGATTCAGGCAGTCGCCAGAGGTGTTGGACAAGCATGGGCTCTCAGTGTAGTGTCAAGCCCCCCTTGACAGCCACTCTCAATGACCACATTCATAATATTCATTCTGTGTTCGGTGGTCTGTTCCAGTCCTGTGTTCAGGGGCCTATGACTGGTCGAGAGAGATGCAAAAGGTGGATCAAGCCAGGTGATGCAACATATCATTTTAGATTTGAGACTAAAAAGACGACGAGTTCCTTCAATTTGAAACACACCAAATAAAATCTTACAGTTAAATTGCTCTTTATGTCCTTAGATACAAGGTGTGCCATAGAATTGGAAAAATTATCACCAACAAGACATTGTGCAAGGACATCAAGAGACTATTAAGCAATGCCCATACCTCCAAAAACCTATGCTTTCAATTACCCTGGTCTTCTTTGCCGTTAAATCTTTCAACTTTCCCAGTCTGTTTAGCTTACAAGTTGGTAACTAGTTAGATTTTACCCTTCTTCCAAAAATAGGATTGTTTTTAAGTTCTATGGGACAAGTTTTACCTGATAGTGGATCCATAAACAAAAACAAAGTAGAATAAACCAGCTGTTTAATTTCATGAAGTATCTTTCCTCACGTCATTCATTCTAGTCATGAAAGAAGCTAATTTACTGCTGAATCCAACATGTTATGAATTAAAACATGAAAAGCACAAACTTATCCTATTTCAAACTGATAGAAAGGTTCTTAAATTATTTCAAATTATTTCAGATCAATCATTGCAACTATTCATTTCAATGAAAATGCTGGACAACAAAGAATAACAGCGCAGGGTGAAGACCTGTACAGCCTCCGCTGCCCAAAACCAAGGGAGCAGGTAACACAGTGCTCAATGATCCAACTTATGGTAGGGATTGTTTCTAAATTTCACTTTTATATGTAGATTATCCGATCTGATCTCCACCTTCAAGATCCCAGAAAAGCACTAAGTAGTAAATCTGTTCCGCTGACGCTTCTCTGAGCGCTAGTTTCATCTGAATATCCCACATAATTGTTTGTCTCCTCTGGAAATGTGTTTCGGATAATGATGTCACACAGGATGGTGTAAGGATACGATTTTTTCTTTCGAAGATAATGGTAGCACCATCGGATGAACCGCCTATATCCAGTGTAACGCTTCCAGCTGTAACACACAACCATACATAAACATTTAAACATCTTTACAGTGCTGAATAAATATTATATTTTAACCCATACATTGATTTGATGATTGAGTCACCAAAATAATGTTATCCTGGTATAAACTGTATTGATAATTCTGTCTGAAATGAAAACGTCATTCATTTGAGTAAAAATGACCAAATGACCTCGCTTCCCTTGTATGGACCATGATGCTGATTGTAGGCGTAGTATGCTGTCTCCAACACATCTTCATTAAGACATGCATCATTTAAATTTGGATGCTGTGTCACACATTTAATTTCTGGTAGATTTTCTATTTTAACAATCACTTTCTCCTGCTCCACACAGCAGACACTTCCCCTGACAGTTGGCATGGCTGAGCAGCCTCCACAAAGGCACCTCTAAAATTGATGTCATAGGCACTTTAATGTTATGAATCAAATGTGTAATTTCCAGATTTGCTTTTTTCATTTTAAAAGAAATGATGAAGCACGTGGCATGGCATCATCCTGCCTAAACCGAATAGAGTAAAACTGTTTCTATTGATTGTCGATCTAGGAAACATCTGCTTCTAACTTACTTAGCAACATATGGTATGTAATAGTACAGTTTGGTCAGACGCAAAATAGCATCCAATTCGATATGAATTCATATAGTTCGGAATGCTATATATATAACGGGTATTTTCTGTTTCGAGCCTTTTGTTTTTATTAATTCTTTTGCGGACCCATTTCAGACCAGGCATTCCTATCTCCTCACTCAAGGATATTGAAGTATCTCTTTGTAGACAGCAGTTCAGGCACAATGAATTATCATTGACAAATAAATCATATTTTACAGTATGGTTAAGACATGGCTTTTGATGAGGTGTCGTGCTGTTTATTTATAGGCCGACAGCTGCTCCATGTTGCATTAATTCAATTGCTGTACTTTTGCTGATAAACGCGATTATCTAGCAACATGTCGACGCTGAGTATTCTCTATTGTAGCAATTCAGATCACTATGATTAGAATCGCGTTTATTGTTATGAAATGAGTCTCACTGATCGGAAGCCACTTGGGTCGGTTAACATATTTGTTCAAGGTAATGTTGCACGTATTTCCATTCATGATGGACTGAACCAACTGATTATCTCGATCAATTGGGATCGTCAAGTTGTTTGAATTGACATGGACTGGACAACCACTTGTTTTAGCTGATTTGATACCCCATGCCCATTATGAATGACGAGGTTATAGCTGCTACAGCAATGCACCCAAAGTTGCCTGTAAAATATCGCGATCAATAGAATATACATAGTTCTAGCATTTGTCAAGTATCTTGTTTGGTTTGATATTGTCAGATGTGACTTCTTCCCAGTTTGTTTCTGGGATTTCCCCAACTGTTTTGCAATGCCTTTGTGTGATGACTATCATTTCCCATTGATCGAGTCTTCTGAGCAATATCCGCAGTATGATTAGGTTTCCCTGCATACTTGCTTTTGCACCAGCTTTTGGGTAACGTACAGGTCGAGTGCCTACACAAACGCAATACGATCATTCTCTGGATCGTTGAAACGCCGCCCATTTTTAGCTTAAAAAGTATTATATTGCCCACTGCATGACATACTTGGTCTATTCTTGTTTATCAGATGAAAAACAAGGGACGGAAATTTTACCGAAATTGTATAAATGGCTAATGTGACCAATTCGACAAAAGCGATAGGCAGTAAGCCGTGATATTCTTCACAGCAGAATGATTTGTGATGAAATTCACCTTTTATGACAGACAGTCACTTATTTGGGGTAACAATTTCAATGACTTGTATCTTTCTGAGTACAGGTTGGAGGTTGGCAATATCTTTTCGGTGAAATGAACCTGGGCGTAACACTAATTTAGCAAAGTTTTTAAGTAATGCAATTTATGGTTAAAAATGTAAATCTTCATTTTCAGACAAAATCAGTTTAATTACCGGGCTCTAAACATTAAGCTAACTGCTGGTTTATCAAAAAAACATCCAATATCTCTTTTTCGCGTGTACCAAGGTGAAAAAAACCCCATCCAATATCTCCTCTTCGTGTGTACCAAGGTGAAACCTGAATATCACTTCACCGTATCACCTGGATTTTATAATTTGATGTTAATATATGAACAGCTGAGTTTGTTGGCGATTATTGCTGTCAAAAGGCAGGTGTTGATCACTACAGCTGGGAGATGGGTGTGTAACAGGATACCAGCTGTGTTTACGTGCATAGATGGAGTGATATGGCACAGAGGGACGCCCGCCCACCTCTGATTCCAAGCTTCGATCCATGATAGAGGTCATCAGGGTTGTATGAAACCTGTGGAGGGTTATTGGAATAAGTTCAAGCTTACTGAGATGTCCCTGTGGGTGTGAAGTACTAAAAAAACAAATTCAGCCAAATTCAGCACTATAATTATCTTTTCTTCGTGCTTTTGCAGAGGAAAGTTATGTATGCTGATGTGTGCTGATGCGAGGAAGGTAACAAGCAATGGATCTAACATCCATCCATTTCAGACGAATGAGTGCCACGCTTGAGCTTAAACACAGTTATTAAATCCCAGAATGTCCCAAAAGAAGTGTAATAGATATATAAGGTTGGATGGTAACACTGCTTTGGTGAACAAACATACGTGTTATACAGCCTGAATAGACGGCGGTTAACACGTAGCGTAACCAGGTTAAATTGATAGTATTAGTAGATACTAGCGTTGCTTCAAATATAGAAATCCATAAAACATATATCATTGATTGTGCACATAAAATACAACCAGTCCACATGTAACCTCGTGCAAAGTTCATATATTTAATTCCCTTTTCAATCAAACTCAATTAATATTCCGAGACAGATCGACACGCCGTCTGGCAATAACACTCTTGTCACTACAGTCAGACCTTTTGCGCATGCGCTACTCTATGTTAATGCATTAAGATGAATTTTGTATATTGCTCCAATTAGACGACATAAATAGCTTGATATATGCGTACACCAGGAACATTACTCTGGGTTATTTTATATATAAAGTGGAGTTTACTCGGGCGTCCTTTTTAAGTCACCTTTTGACGTAAACAACTGCAGAAGAACGGAGAAAGAGGAACACCAATCTTGAACTCTTTAATAATGACAATAAAATAAACACATAGACAGAATGTCGAGTACCTTGGATATAACAATTCTCAATGAATCGATCAACTTAAAGCATGGAAAAGGAGTAACAATTTTGAGCTGAATATGGCATTTCAGCACTTCCCGCCAAACGAGGCATCACAGCAAGCTTTGACCCTCTTCCAATAACTCTCCAGCGGTTTGGTGCACCCCTTAGGACCTCCATTGTGGATCTTAGCGTAGTCCTCGCAAGTAGGTGGGCGTCCCCTGGTGCAGTTAGTGCCGTATCGCTCCATGTAAGCTCGTACACACTTCACTGAGCAGACCATCTGCTTGGCACAAGGCTGGTATCCTGCAATCGTCACACACAAACCTCACAGCTAAAGTCATCAACCCCTCCCTACTGACGACACTAATGGCCTACGAGGTTGGCCACTGGATGTCAGTTCATATTCCATAATCCAACACTATAAAATACAGGTGATACGCAAAGTGATATTCAGCTTTCATCTAAATTTAAGTGTTTACAAATGAAAAAAAAAGATTTGACAATGGTTACCTGCAGCTAACATAATGTGACTGTTTATTGCCTCACAACGATCAAATAAAAACCGTCTTAAACAGACTACATAAGAACATGCGGATGCATGGTCATTAAGTTTGTAAGCATAATCGACTTCACCTGTAACCTTGGTACAGGTGTTAATTGAGCCCTACCTGTTCCGGGGCGGCCACAGTCGATCCAATAGGGTTCTTTGATCTGGAATGGTCCGCAGCTTAATGAGCCGCGGTCCATTCGGCACTTGCCTACTTGACTTTCACAACCTTCAACCTGTACTTTGATGGATACAAGACATCGAATATTACAAAACTAAAGTGTTTTGTCAAACTGTGACTATTATTCGCTATAACTTTTGGTAATGAAGTTCGAAGTCGCCAGTGTCGCCAAATATTAGGTAATTTGGTTTTCTTGATATCAAGAAAGGGTTATAAATGGGTCACATTAGCAATTAGAAGACTAAATAAGGATTGCATCGATTAGCCAAAAATGCTACTTTAATAAAAACGAAGCCATGCCATCATAATACATCCGATGAAAATTGTCATAACGTTTACAGTCTGTGGTCGATGGCGTTCCAACTGAGAAGTAGACAAATGTTCTTGGATTATCTACAGTTGTGGTTTGGGTTACCATTTAAAACAAAATTACACCCCCGACCTACACTGTGCCGGAGCATATTGAAAGATAATTGAGCAGGTAAAATACAGGAACACCAAAAGCATGCATGCAGCCAACTTGTCAGCTACCGATATCTCTCAGGAGACTCAATGAATAGAAAAATATAATCACCTGACAAATGCATGCCAAACAGTTGTTGGAAATCGCGGACACATTCCTGCCAGAGAAAACCGGCGAAGAGTTCACGCCTGAAAATGAAACCAAAAAAGACTTCCGGGTTATTTTCAGTCTACAGAACGCGGTTAATGACTATTGTACCAAAGAGTGCAGGTTATTCATATTAAGACCGATAAATGAAGCTGCGTTCACAGAAGGACGCTAACCTTGATGTGGTTCGGCGATTCCCACGAAACTGCTGGTAGTTACAAGAGCGAACACAAGCTTCCACGCAGCCATTGTAGTTCACGTCAGCTTGCAGTCACGTCTCGATCTGAGAGTTCACAGCTGATCGTTCTCAAGTAACCAGAAGTATAAAGTGCACTGTAGGAACAGCGAATACCTCGTCATTCATTAATGACCCGCATGCCAAATCAGCCGAAACCCCTTCATTCTTTCTCTGAATGCTGCTATGGTAAAAAAATTATTCCTATTTTGCGATCTCATTAAAAAGAAAATAAGTCAAATATCGCCAATGCATTCAACCCACAGCGTGGCACAAAAAGACAACTTTAAATTGGCACTACGATTGCTTTACATTGCTGTTGTTATTGTCATTAAGTAATGATTAGTCCCATGCAAGATTTGCATGTGGCTGATATGTCACCTTAAATTCAGAATTACAATCAACCACCAACTTTGATACTAGGCAAGTGGAAGCAAAAACCAAACGAACAGGCCTGCTTGATAACTGAGTAAACCGCTTGTCCACAGCGAGCCGACGCCACCAGCAGCCAGTATTAACCTTTCGATCGAACATGTCGATCTCGTTACAGAGCGGATGGGTGACGTCCTGGAGCGCGTTCACGCTGTACAGCTATAACATTAACTTATTTCGTCGCTTAAGGTTACTTGATCGCATTTACAAACTTATTTTTGCTCTACCTCTATAGTGGAAGCCGGTCATGATAACAAGTCGTGCTGACTTGTCCAGGAAGTCCGATAGGGATACCGTCGAGCATGTCGATCTCGTTACAGAGCGGACTGGGTTAGGTTCACGCAACACAGCTATTATATCAGCCTCGCTTTCGTCGCTTAGCGTTACTTGATCGCTTCCACAAGCTGATATTTTTCTCGACCTCTATTTACATTGGAAGCCGGTTACATGACAATTCAGAGAAGGGCGCTATTGTAACTCCTTGGAAGTATTAGTAAGATAATCCACAAGGCTCGCAAACAATACTTCTACTGGCTTGTCAAGGAAGCCCAATGGAGAAGTAGTGTAAGACGTGCCTCTTCACACCCCGCGTTTTGACGTAAGGACGACGTCGCTGACGTTAGAAGCTATTGCGCAATATATTTTTCGCTGACAGATCGTTTTCGGATTTGGTGCTCGGTATTTCGTCATCATTTTGTTGACCTTAGCAGCCTCATGTTATGGATGTGCGGTATTTTGGTGAGGTAATTTGCCAGGGATATGTCGTGAGTTGTTTATTGAGAAGGAGTTTGCTGACCTTTACGACCTAATGTGATGGATGTGCGGTATTTGGGTGAGGTCATTTGCGGGGGATATGTTGTGAGTTGTTTATTGAAAAGGAGTTTGCTCACCTAAGCTAAGTTAAGTAATACCTCATGTCATGAGGGTGTATAAATAAACGCGAGAGTGTCTCAGTTTTGCATTCACCATGGGTGAGAAACGGATGAGCGATGCAGACTTGTTAAAAGCTGTGGAGCAAATCGAAATGGAGGAAGTGAAACCACTATACACACCTATTTTGCGCAGTATTCCATAGTAGTTTGGAATAAAGATGTAGTGTTTTTGAAAAACAATTTCAAGAAATGCCACATAGAGTTGGGGATGAACTGTGTATTGGACTGTGGTTACGAAATAGCTGCTGTCACAGAAACATTGAAACTGTTAGAAGCGGGAGAGAAGAGTCGTGTCGAGGTCTCCATGGGTGCAGACGTGACGATGAATGTAAGATACCCGGTCCCTATGGTGCTGATTAAGAAGGGCCACGTGACAATGCAAATGGACAGTTACTCGTGGTATATGTTTGTAGAAGCGTGGGACGAGTTAAACTCTACGGAACCCACGTGGAGAGAGCAAAATTAATGGAGGAATATCTGACGGTGGTGTACACAGACACGCTTGTCGATTTAATTGAAACCCTAATACCAGAAAAATGCCACGGATGTCGGATAGACCACCCGAGCCAGCGACAGCATTATCTTTGTTTGATGGCCGAACCTGAAGAACAAGTTCGGATCTGTAAGGCGGACGCCCTCGAACGTGTTGATGAATTGTATGTATCAAGATTATGGGAATTGAGTATGGCTTTAATTGACCCCTGCCCCTCGTGGTTGTAACGTAGCAAATGGTTGTGTGTGGACTGTAGGAAATATTGGTTAGAGTCGGTGAAATCAGATATTGAAATACGTGTAATAAATGAGTGAAAATACAGGACGGTGTTTTTTATTTGGAATGTATGTTATAAAGAGTTAAAATTTGCTGGGTGGTCATTTATGACTAAGATAGTCTGAGAGTGACATCAACATGACAGATGCGTATAGCAGGTGGTCTGTTTTATAAGACAAGTCACAGATGCATGCACAACTTACTCGAGAACTGAGAGACAATAAGATCTATAGACAAATTAGTATAAATCAACAGCGCTTGATGGACCATGGTTACGATTTTGATACGGCCCTTAGTAAAGCAATAAAAACTAGAGAGTGTTTAATGGATCGTCAGTTAACTGCGTTCGTGTCTGAAGATGAGGTGGATTAAAGTAATTATTAAAAAATATGGGTTAACAACAAGTTTAATGTCAGTAAAGGTTGAATCTTTAAAGTGAAGACATGGAAACTTGTGTAGAATGCGACGAATGTCAGAGAGTCGCTGAGACCCAACAACCATATAGACCCAAGTTACCTGCTCAGGGTAAACACAGAACCCTGAGGCTAAGGGGATGTCCTCTGTGTCAATGTGGGTTTGTTACGAAGGCGCTTTTGACCCAACACTTGAAATATCACTGTAATTATAAGCTCTATATTCACAATCGAAAATTAAGAAAAACAACAGGCACAACAAAGCAGAGGAAGGTTGTGACGTAATCAGATAGCTTAACTTCCACGCTCTAAAAACCCCACAACCCCGGTGTGCGCGCGATACCACGTGATTTACCGGATCTGGCTGGGTGAACAAGATGCGTATACATTACATAAACCGATTCGTCGTCGATTTCGAAGACGACGCGTCATAGTCGGGGGGGGATTGACCATCAATGGCAAGCCGATTTAGTGGACATAGCTCGCTTAGCCAAACAGAACCAAGACATGAAATTTCTCTTGACCTGTATCGATGTATTCTCGAAATATGCGTGGGTGATACCCCTACAAAATAAAACGGGAGACAGTTTGATTCGAGCCTTTGAGAGTATAATTAAAACAAGGGCGGAAGCCCCTGTGTTTACAGACCAATAAGGGTGGAGAATTTATCAACCGTAAATTTCAGACATTTCTTATGCAACAGGGGATATGCTTTTTCACCATCCACAACGAAGAAACCAAAGTTAGCATAGTCGAGCGGTTTAATCGTACGTTAAAAACTAAAATGTGGCGTTATTTTACCAAACACAACACCAGTGTTTATCTACCGGTTCTGGCTTCGCTGGTGAAAGGATACAACCTCAGCTATCATCGCAGCATCAAGCGCACCCCGATATGGGTCTCGTTGCATAATCAAGAAGACACGTGGATGACATTATACGGAGAACGCTCTGATGGGGTTAAACGACCTCGGTATAATATTATAATATCGGGGATCGTGTCCGCATCAGTCAAGCACGGGGTGAATTTAAAAAAGCGAATTGGAGCGAGGAGTTGTTTCTGGTGGACAGCATTCACTTAGGCTCCCCTAATGTGTATACGATAAAGGATGATAATGACCAAGTATTAGAGGGAATATTTTACGCGGAAGAATTACAGAAAGTGAATGACAAAGCATGGTATAGGGTTGAAAAAATTATCAAAGAACGTAAACGGAAAGGACGAAAACAATACTTTGTCAAGTGGTTTGGCTACCCTGGCAGTTTTAATAGTTGGGTCAGTGGTGTGGATCTGTAAAAAAAACTCAGTTTTGGAACAGAAGCGTCATTAGGATGGAAGATCATAGAAGTGATCGGGTGTGGACCATATTTAGTCGGGATATTCCAAAAGCCGAAATCGTGTTTTTCACACAAATCCTCATTTTATATACCCAGTATGCGATTTGTCGGCCATGACACCTGGTGCCGAAAGCCCACCGGAAATCGGTGGTCTACAAAATCAAAACATTGGTGTGTAATGACTTCTCCCCGGCGGAACGTTTTTGCGCTTCGTGAGATTCAGCTGCCAATTGCGATATATCACCCGAAAATGCCGTGCGATGTAGTTCAGAGATGACAGAAAGTACTAGAGCCTCATTTAGTTCATATACTGTGCAGTATTTGGGAGAAATACGACTGAAAGTTGAAGGATCAAAGCAGGACTCCAGGAGCTTGCGACTTTGGCCTTTTGGGCTTGGAAACTCCACCTTCCCAAAAACCCCACAGGTATGGAGTTGTTATACAGATATGTATCTCTATTTTGTGTTTTTCTTAGACCCAATGTTATTTGTATTGATTTTATTTTGTTATACTGCAATATGCGTATGATTAACTCGGTTATGAAATCAATTGCCAATCAACATTTTGTAATCTTGGGTGGTGATTAATCCAAATTAATCAAATAATTGGGATATTGTGGGATAATTTTTTTGTTTAGTTGCTTTTGATTTCTTATCAGTCATACTTGCTTAGAAATGTTTGTTCATATTTCAACACTACTTACTATTAACCTGTAGTATGAAGTGGCCCTTTAATTCACTTACACTGCTAATGAATTATTGCTTCAGTCATTTACAACAAGGATTCTTTGGGTGCATTCAAGGCCTTGGATGCATACAACTATGTTTACTGTGGCTGGGTAGACCAGCTTCGTGTTCACATGACGGCAAGCAAGTTTGTGTTTGTGGCAACAGCTGTCCGTCCATCTCAGCACACCACAATCGCCCCGTATGATGTGTGGGCCCTCGTTCACCAAGAAGGATGGGTCAAGGGAGCAAGGTGCTGCTGCATGGCTGGGCTTGGGGAAGCAAGCAGTCACGTTGGCACCTTGTTGTTCATGATGCTGGCTGTGAATGACCTTGGCCTCAACAAAGCGGACACATGCACAGATATTCCTGCCCAATGGAATAAAGGCCTTCAGGTAAGTGTATTGTTAAAAAGTACATAGTTACCACATTTGTGTGACGTGGACATCATGCCAATGACTGTCATTATATATATATATATATATATATATATATATATATATATATATATATATATATATATATATATATATATATATATATATATATATATATATATATATATATATATAATATTACTTTTACTTTTGATTCATAGTTATTCATTTGTTGTTTGTCCCTTTAGGACAGATCTCCCCATGAAGCTGCAGAATATCGGCTTCTCAATGCCCCAGTATGGGAAGCGGCATGTGCGTAACAAGCAACCTAAAGAGATGATGAATCCCTCTGGGATATTGTAGCTGAGGCTGCACCGAATGCAGTCATTCTAACTGCCATCGACCCAGTTGGACACCAACAGAATTCCATTGGTGAGTTGGTACACATATGGTTACAGCAAATCAGATCTCATGGAACTATTTTATTTATGCATCTCCTTACTTGAATAATCTAATTAACTGATATTTGTCTGTTCTTCAGCTGATGTTTCAAGTCATGTAGTCATATCAGAGACATCTGAGTATGTAGCCCCTGCCCAAACAATTGCTTCGGTCATTGCTGACAATGCTGATGTGGACCTCATTGCCATCAAGTCCAGCATCAACCCTGCCCAGTCAGACCGGTTGTACCAGTCCACAAAACTTTAGGGGAGATGTGCATTGCATGGAAAATCCTTTTTTAATACTGATAATCTATCAGCTTGTTGTACATTTAATTCATACATTTGGCACATGGCTATACTTATTGTGTGTTACTAATTATTTGTTTGTAGCCTGCAACACTCTAAAGTCCTTCATTCGCTCTATTGCTCTCAACGTGAATCCTGAGGCTGGACACTTTTCTGTGGCGTTCGACTTCACATTGGCTAAGCTGTGTCTTTCCTTTGGTGAATGGGGGTATATTGAGCGTGACACATCTGGGGGCCAGAAGATCTGCAATGTCAAAACCCCGGTCTGCCATAATCTGGTCGTGTGGGTCCAACTGATCCAAGAACTCTGCTCCTGTAAACATTTTGAAAAGCAAATGATATAAACGGGTATATGTACATATTATACAGGCAAGCAACAAGTTAAGTTACACAAGACCAATGATACTCCCTTACCTGAGTTTTTTACAAGTGCTTGTCTGAAGCCCGACCACCCCACATCTTACTGAGTGTGAAAACCCAAGAAATGATGCAATAAATCTAAGGTACTACAGGTGAAATAACAACTATTGCATTTAAACAATATTTCGTCATTTTGTATGGGACTCTTACCAGGGGATAACCGCTTTGACAACTTGAGCCTAGATTCATATTCACGGCAAGAGGGCAATCTGAACCTGGAAGTATAACATACAAATTAAGATTTTCAAACAGAAGTAGATTTTAGCTGTATGACATAGCTTTACTGATGTATTACAATAAATCAAACAGTCACCTTGTCTTAAGTATCTTCGATGGGTAACCCATGTTAAGGCATGGTGTTGGATGTTGAGGTGTTGGCATACCTTCTACAAAATGCTTGGAACAAACGACAGGGTGTGGTTTGATAGCTAAGTTCTTCCTGCTAACTGCCTTGACCCATGCCTTGTACCTCTCTGGGTAGCGAATCTGCCCCGGGAATTTAAAGAATTTAGGTTTGGAGCCATCCTGGTTGGTAGTTCTTGAGCTTGTGATGCAATCGACAACGCAGCAGTGATTCACCATTGTGATATATACCATAATTATTGAGATTAACCCCTTTATATACCCAGTGGCGTGCATGGTTACGAGCGGTGTTGGCATTTGAGCAGATCATAATAAACCGTAAGCGAGAGGCCAGCCTCATTGCATTGACTTTCTGCATGATCAAAGGTATCGACAGCTACGAAATGCGTCCTTTAATCCTTCCAAACCGCGACACACCCGAAATCAAAGACATCACATCTACCACACGACGACCTGTCTTCCACCTATTTCACAGCTGTCAAAATCGCGTTCCTCGACCACCGATTTAGCGATCCAAGATGGCGGAACTCGCCTAGTCGGTATACCATAATAATCGTCAGCATCTACAATCTATCAGCGGGTAAAGGAGATAGTAATTTGTGGACTGCTCTGTTAAGCAGTAGCTTAGGGTTCATTCTTCCCAACCCCACTTTGAAACATAAAGCGACGTCATGAGTTTCTTTCTGACCCTGCCTTCCAACAGTTCAATGAATTATCACCCCAACAACACGTTGACACGTTACTTTACTCAATTGCCTAAACCCATACAATTAAAAGGTAATTGGGAAGTGGGATTAGCAGAAATTCAGTACCCTGTTTCCTGGTACAATATCGGGGAGAACGTGGATTTTGTCATAGTGGATCAGCGAGCCGGGTACCATACGATAGACAGACACGTGGAAGGGGATCCTTTGGTCGAGTCCTTGGTCGTTCGCCTGACTCCTGGTTCCTACAGTACTGATCAATTGATAGAACACGCTCAATATGCACATCCGCAAATCGCATCTTAGAGGCGCTGTTCAATTTCAATTCAGTTCCCGCTCACAGACGGTGAATGTAAAAATAACCGATCCCAAACTTCAAGTTGTCATGATCGAAGGTCTTCGTCAAATATTGAGGTGTGAGGAATGTCTTTCCCTTTACGATTCTCAAACTGAATGGAGCTTATCGGGGAAGCTAACGTCCGCTGGAAGTAACACCGTAGCGACGGATCTTCGGTGAAAACAAACACCTGTCAAGCATTGTTGATATTAGCGATCTGTTGGTTTTCTTGCTTTTCCATCGTTAGATCGCCTTAATATCATTTGCAATCGTCATGCCGAACATATAAGTAATGAATTTAGCAATGTAAACAAACCTGACAAAGAATTCCATGGGGAGAGACCATTTCAAAACGCTGTACGTCTTGACGAAACCACTCACAGTACTCCCCGAATACCTCTTGTGTGCGTTCATTTATGTTTTTATGGTCACATGTGTTACAGAGCTATAAAATAAACAATCAGCGGAAAGGGAAATGATAAAAGTTTAATATTTATCGAAGAAAACACAGATTCGTCTGGTTGTGTAATACCTTTTGTTGCCAACTTTTGGCATGAGTCGTGACCAGGTGTTGCTTTGTGAGGCAAAAAAGAATGACAACAAACAACATTCATGCCATCCAACGCCAACCAGAATCTGTTATATAGGTATAGATGTTGAACTGAAACTTTATATAGATATGTGTCAAATATCCTCTTGTGGGATGATATCATCCACCATTTTTGCCCTTGATTTATATTGTGTATAAAGTTTGGATTTCATGTTTAATGGACCACATTAAATAGAATTGTTCTTGATTTGTCAGTTAATAACAATTGCATTGTCACCATAATCATAGGGTTCGTTGTACTTTTATTGTTACATTCTTTTTTAACTGTCATGTTCACCATTATTAAAACAAGAAAAATAACACCAGGTACAGCACCATAGATGATTCAGTTCCATCATGGAAATTTACTTATCTAAATATACCACTGTGATACATTTCACTTACATCACCAAAACATGATCATCTTCTTCTAAACTAGAAAGTCAGTGCAAGCAGGATCAAAGAATTTCCGACCTAAATTTATGACTGGATTTGAACCTGCTCACAAGCGAAACCAGTCGCACATGAAAATGTGTACCACAGTTGTGTAGTAAGATAAGAACATATTGTTTATAGCATTGTGCAGCAAGCTTTTTCTGATTGACTTACAATAAAATTGTCACAAAATGAAAATGTTATTAACTATCAATGACATATTGTAGTTGTGTGCTGAAACTCATAGTATCCAGATATCTCAAGAAAGTCAAAGCTTAGTGAGAGAACCATGTAAGCTGGTTGAAAACTCACCATATTAGGTAGTTGAATTGTGGAATTCAGTTTGTTGATATATATATATATATATATATATATATATATATATATATATATATATATATATATATATATATATATATATATATATATATATATATATATATATATTGCAGAGTATATCTGTGGGTCATCCTATGATAGTATGCCATTGAAAGTTTAATAGGATTGACCAATCATGGTTTTCAGTGGGTTGTCAGTATAACGTATTAAGTTGATTGACTATTGGTAAACATGGGTTGACAATGCATAAGATTATGTTGGTATTCTGTATGTATTTGGTTGTTGAAGATTTATGATGCTAGGGTTAACCTCATGTAGAGGTCTCAAGGTTGATCACTTAAGGTATGCATCTTGAGGTAGAAATGGGTTGACTGGTGGTTGGAAGAACTTGGTTGGTTAAGCAGTGGGTCGACAGCTGATATTCGATGTCTCTCTCAACGAGAAACTTGTATCCTCCTCCACAAACACCTATCCGTATCGCGCTTATATGGAAACGCTATTGAGCTATGGTTCGGAAGCCGAAAACTCTCAGTTAACAGCTAGTTTATGGTACAAAGACACCCCAAAGCACATGGACGCCATGGGTGGTACTGACAACAAGGGGATGATAGCTAGAAAGAAACGAGCTCAAGAGAGTGCATTGTGGATATGATGGGCAAATTACATTTAGATTTATATTTAAGAACGCTATTTATTAAACGGTGTGGATTTGAAGTTGCAATTAGTACGCAGCGGTGACACCTTTGCCCTTATGGCCAATCCTGCAGCTGGGTTTGCCCCTAAAATAGTCCTGCAATCCGTGACCTTATTCGTACGCAAAATAAAGTTGAAACCCACAGTGCAACTTGCCCACATAAAGGCTTTAGAACGAAGCCCAGCTAAATACCCCATACGGCACATAGTTTTCTGCATCTCAAGGAGCTATGACGATCAATCAAGAAAATGTACTTTTGGGACAGTTACCCAAACGAATTGCAGTCGGAAGTGTTGATAATAGGGCGTTCAACGGTGATAACACTCAGAACCCCTTCAACTTTAAGCATAAAAAACCTCACATTTTTAGCTCTGTACGTTGACGGACAACAAGTACCCGCTAAACCCTTACAACCTGATTTCAATCACCATATATACACCCACAGTTATGCTAATTTATTCATTAGCACTGGACAACTCTACCATGACGAAGGCAATGCCATAAGTTGGAGTGATTATCCCAATGGCTATACACTATTCGCTTTTGATCTGACCCCCGACCTGGGTGATAGCGGCACTCATTTTAATTTGTTGAAACAAGGAAACGTGCGCTTGGAAATGCGTTTTGGTACGGCCCTAGAACGTACCATTAATGTCATTGTGTATGCCGAATTTGAAAATATGATTCAAATTGACCGAAACCGTAACGTTCTGTTTGATTACACCGCCTAACAATGGATACCAGACAATTACACGAGCTCTTACAAAAAGACGCTTTCACTCGAGCTACTGTGCGGGGAGTGTTTGCGCGGAATAAATTACCCCGCCATGTCAATTACCCCAGCAGTTTTGTTTGTAACACCGATCCTGCTTCCAAAAAAGGCGAGCACTGGGTCGCTATTTTCATTGATCATAATGAAAGAGGCGAATATTTTGATTCTTATGGACTACCTCCTATTCATAACGTATTTGCGAAGTACTTGAACAAGCATTGTGTGAGCTGGACATTACAAGACTTCAATTCCAATACTTGTGGACTTTATTGTTTGTATTATTTAAAGAGACGATGTCGTGGAATAAGTTTGAACCAATTGCGGGCTGTATTTACCGACGATTATTCAACCAACGATAAGCTGGTGACATGTTTAATTCAAGGTAAATAAACAACCGTGTTGAAAATATACGATGTTTTTATTCTTAGTTTCTCACACAGCATTTAAACATCAATTTCTTACAGAGCGCACATCCATCAATTACACAATACCTTAGCTTCAATTTATAGCATAATAACACATATCAATTTCTTAAATAGCATATTAACGTATTACACATCTAACCGTTTAGTGCTTGCACCATCTGCACTCACAATTCTCTTGGGGTAAAAAGAACTTAATCCATCTCTAATTTGCGTATACGAATACATTGTGTTATTGTTAACGCGAAAGCCACGGTTCACATCGCGATCCGATTTTTGTTCTCTTAGCACATTCATATATTTCTCCTTGTTCAATTCGTTTTGATGCTTATTGAGTCCTTTACACGAGGCTTTATCCGTAGTTCCATAACAGTAATAGGTTTTACTGCACAGTCCGATAAAACCATCTCCACTCCACTCCTCTTTAAATAACCCCGGGGTACGTTTATCATATTTTTGGCGGGTCACACAGCACGGTTGAGGTACCCACGGGGTTCCGTTCGTTTTACACTGTATAAAGTTGTTGGTGTGATCATCACACGCTACAGCTGGCAACCACTGAGGGGAATATCGGTAAAATTGTTCTTTCATGTTGGGTTTGATGACATCCTTTAGATGACTACTACTAAGGGCAATATAACTACTATCAGTGTCCATCTGTACATAGGCAAAATCAGATCTCGCGACATACTTGTCAATAAAATCATAATAAAATTCAAGCATTCTTAATTTGGCGTATTGATAAACAAAATAACCTATTTGTTGGGGTAAGTTGAGATCAATGGTGGTTTTGGCCATGTCAAATTCAAACAGGTTGGGGGTTAATTCGATCAAGGCTCTGAATCTTTTGTCGTTGATCAAATTTCTGACACTCTCGGTGGTCGGCATATCTGACATCACGGTGTTTAGTTTTATCCGTGACGCATTTACCTTCAAACATAGAAAAACACATAAGCACTTGACGGGTAATTTTTTTTCTTCTTCAAATCACAAATTTGAAATAAATTTGAAAATAACAATTAAATAAATACATTTTAGTATATTTACCATATGCCGAATTTCCAAGTAGCCTAAAAGTTTCGGCTAAAACGGTCTGACTCGGGTCGACATCACCCCCGCGTCTACACACAAACAAGAACATTATCAAAAAATAAAATACAACGCTTAAAAGAGTACAACATATAACTACATTCGTGTATTCATACATACCTGGCGTCTGATACGGTCTCGGCAAATCGTTTGAAACAGGCTGTGGGTTCGTACTCCAGTGTTTGGTATATGTTTGTGATCACCAGACCATGTTCCAAGTACCATTTCAGTAGTGGGCTAGTAAGCAATATTTTCACACCTTTGTAGCTCCCTATCAACGTCCTCCATTCCGTCTATATGAAAATAAATAATAAAAATCGTTATGACATCATAATGATCGCAAAAAAATTCCTTATGATCCCCACGCCCCTTGTCACCTTGTGTACTCACTTTCATAATGTCCCGTTGTTCGGCAAAGTCTCGCATAAAGGGTCCGATTTCATCTCGTCAGTTCAATGTTTTTGAATATAGGGGTCATCTCACTAAAATAGTCTTGAAGAGTTTCTGGTGCGTGTATATCTACATCCGCCATTACAAAATCTACTTCCGCCATTACAAAAAAGGTTCCATCACATATATTGGCTATGAGCTGTTTTTCGGTCAAAGCGGCTTGGGGTGGTTGAGGTCGACTGTAAGTGAACGCTTTGATGTGAGGGTCTGTAATCCGATTTTTCGTCCATTCACATTCCCACACAGCTACGACATCATAACCTAATCCTCTCAAATACTGGGTATTTCTTTCTGTTTCAGCACATAAATCACTCATTAGTTTTCCACTGATGGGGCTATGGGTCAATTTCAGACACGGACAACCATGCCATACACATCTGTGAAACTGATACACTGTTTGCGTTTCTTCGCACCAACTATCTACGGGAAGTCACCGGGCTCATATACTTTTTTCCCCTCTGTTTAGTCGGTGTTGTATTTGGTTTTGTGAGCTATGTGCTATCCAAGCCAACCCTTCATCCGCAACACCACCTTTTCGGGTCTGTATCGGTTTAAACTCAGGCGCGTGAAGTCGGGTTGGAAAGTTGACTGGCAAGTGTTGAGACAACGCCCACAGATACAATGCGTTGGCATAGTAACCCACGATTCCTTCACACAACTTCTCTTCATTTCCGTTCTGTTCACGCCTGATGTAAGTTTTTCCCTTTTCGTGGTAACGATGAAAGATGATTGAGGGTCTGCCCACTATTCCATTTTTTATCAACCAATAGATGTCGTTGTTTTTTTCGTCGGGTAAGGTAAAATAATCTTCCAAGTCTTGAAACAAATTTCGCATGGTTAATCCGGGTACTGATATTCCATCCTTCAACATATCTATACCTCTCTCATTGTAAAAACGACTCTGTTTCTCTATGGCTTCCAGAAACGGTTCGACATCTAAATTGTTGTAATATATCAAAAAGTCTTTAAAAGTCCGCATATGACCTGCTTCCCACGCTTCTTGACATTCAGTGTATTGGTCAGCTGTAATGTTTTCTTGTTTTAACGCACTGTAAAAAGCTACATGGGGTGTGTATTGTTCAAACGATCGAGTGTCACCCATTTATATGGGAAATATCCCTTTTTCTGTTCGCATTGAAAGGCTCCTAGGTATTTGTCGTATGTATATCCAGGTGCAATAAAGTTAGTGATATCCAAAAACCGTTCATGGTCCGTTTCAATGCACATGAATGAGTTATTTCGTTTGATGGTATACTTGAGTGCTGAATGTTCTTGCAGGTAAGTTGTCAGCAGTATTTTCACAACGTTGAGGTCATAATTCGATGAGTTGAATCCGACTAACGGTAATACGTGTAAATAGTTGTCAAATTTGCTCCATAATTTCTGCAATGGGTGTTCTCCCTTGGCGACCGGTCCCGTTGATGGGCTTCATCGATTTTCTCTTGTAACTGGGTTAGAGTAGCTTCGTATTGAGCAAGCATCAGTAGATAGGCGGCGTTGGATATCACCTCTATGTACATCATCATCCTGTCAATCAATGTTTGCGAGTTACAAAGCATTTTGGTTCTGTATAATCAGGTACATTGCTGCATACACTCACTGATAATGGCAAATGGTTTTGGTCCCAGGATGGGTAGGTTGTCTTCTCCAAAATAACTTTCAAAATCATAGCTCTGTAAGGGTAAATACCGTCTTCTATTTCGATTCCGTCGTCCCGTAACGCTTCAAAAATAGTGGGTGGTCGATGAAAAACACCGCCTGGGTACTTGTATTTTGTACATTTGTTTTCATGGCGATGTAATTTTTTCTCACTTTTCCACTGCTTCTGACAAGTACCACAAATGTATGATTTGCTATAAAGGTCAAAGTTTTTTATGTAACTAAAGTGATTTTCGTGCAGGTTGAATTTTAAGGTCACGGCGAATTTTGTGCGCATTCGCTTGACTACCTGAAACACATACAGTGCAACCTCGTTAAAGGGGATGCCTCCGTGGCCGGTCTAACATCCCCTTTAACGTGGGATCCCCAGTAGTGAGGTCCCACCATCCCAGCACAACTAAAGAACATGCAGGTGTCCACAACCAACAGAAAACTACAGGGCTCGACCCAATGCACAAAAAGCATGTAAAATGTGAACAATTAAATAATCTCACAACTTGAATTTATTATTTATTACAAATTACTAAAAAAACACAGACAATTGTGTACAATGAACATAAGGTAAAATCGGCTTGGCTTGTCCCATCAGAGTTCGTATTGCATTTATACATCCACATATCCATGCGGTTTGAAGAATTGGTCCAAACGCGATTGGGTGGTTTCTTCAGCCGCTAAGTCCATTGACACGTTTTCGATGTGGCGCAGACTACAATACACAACGTGATCATCGCCGTAGCCTTGCTTTTGAGCGAATCGACTCAAATAATCCACGAGCATATGTCGTTCTTTCTTCGTCATTGCCGGGCTTTCGTCGTCGTCGTCAGAGTCGTCGATGTTGGGGGCAGCGCGTTTTTGACTGACTTGCTCGAGAAGAGTGGCACCGTCGTATTCGCCGCTTGTCGGAACGGGGTCATCGAGTGACACGAGTTGATCGAACTCCTCTCTTGGCATGGTTGGCAGCAAAGGTACGTCGTACAGGTCACCGTCGAAATCTTCAATGGCGGGCTGGTCGGTTCGAGTGAAGCCGGCTTTACCGATTTGGGGGCAGCGCGTTTTTGACTGATTGCTCGCGAAGAGTGGCATCGTCGTATTGCTGTCTGACTTGTCATCGAGTGACAAGAGTGATCGAACTCCCTCTCTTGGCATGGTTGGCAGAAAGGTACGTCGTACAGGTCACCGTCGAAATCTTCCGTGTCGGTTCGCCGGTAACAGTTGGCGATGGTCACGGCCTTTACCATTGACCACGAAGACTTGGCAAGACGGATGGCGTCGAGAAGGTTGATCTGTCGGGCAACTCGCAGTGCTTGTACCGATTCATCAGCGTCGAGGGCGTTTATGATTCGTCCATTCAACGCGCTGCGGTAATGTCCTTTCCAGTTCCATATCACTCCTTGGTCCATCGTCTGGATCAGACTCGTGGTGTTGGGCGGCAGGAAGTGTAAAGTGATGTTGGTCAGCGTCACCTGCGGCGAGTGGGCAGAACAGTTGTCGACCAACAGGCAGACCTTACGTTGGTTGAAGTGGAGTCCCATTTAGTCAGCCAGTTTGCGAAGATCTCTACCGTCATCCATGCATTTCTCGAAGAAGCCTACTCGACTGGCAGTTTTCTGGTATCTTTCGGAAAACAGCGCGGGCGACGACTTTTACCGATGACGAGCAGCGGCAGCTTCTCCGATCCGGCCATATTGGCGCAAAGTAGGACGGTGATCCTTTCCTTGGCGGCTTTCCCTCCGGCGAATTCCTCCGTGGGCAGGCAGTGTCCCTTGTCATTGAAGGCCCGGAAGTAAAGGGCCGTCTCGTCTGCGTTGAATATGTCCTGGTCACTTAAGTCGGCGGCAATTTCAGGAAATTTGTTTTAGAGCCAGTGGCGGGCGGACGGGTTATTGGCGTCTTGTTTTTCACCTTGCTGCTTCTTGAAGACTACGTTGTACCATGACTTCCAGCGCCACAGCCAACCAGATGATGCTTTGAAACTCGGCACCCCCTTCATTTCCGCTAGCTGGAGAGCCTTTGATTGAATTTCTGGTCCGGACAGTCGTGCGCCTTGGGCCAATTTCTCTTTGAACCACGTAAAGAGTGCCTCATCCAGTTCTTCGTCTCCACCCGCTCTCTTTCTTTTTCGGCTTCCGTATTGGCCGGGTCCTTGTTGCTCCAAGATGTCATTCCTGTTCTTTACTAAGCCCGATATGGCGGACGTGGAAACTTCAAATTTCTTGGCGATTGTAGCTTGGCTTTGGCGACTTCTTTCTAGTTCTTTCAGGATCTCCACTTTCTTCTGTAGGGTGAGGTCTTTTCTTCGAGGCATTGTGGCAGTTTCTTTGGCAGTTTGATGAATGATGACTCTTCTGCCTTTTAAACCACCCGACTTGACACTTGATCAGGGAGTCAAGGCGTCAATGTGAACTCGCTGAGCTCCGCAACCACCGGAAACGGGAATTGGGCACGCTGACAGTGCACAATCGTAATCTCCAATCGTTAGTCACGATTTTTAATCAGCCGCCAGCATCCATTAGGTGATTTAACTACCTAAGCAACTTCGTTTTACTCGAGTGATCATATGTCAGGTGATCAGAGATCGTAAAGTAAGGATTGAACCCCTTACAGTCGATGGTTTGTAAAATCGATCGACGGCAATGCGTCCCCTTTAACGAGGCGATTCGTCTGGAATGTCCCGATTAACCGAGTGAAATAGCATTGCTTAGAATGGTTTCCCGGTCTGCGTCCCCTTTATTGAGGAATCCCCATTGGCGAGGTCCTGTTTAACGAGTTGCACTGTATAACAAAACGAGCACATCCGTTTTTCATATTTCCATCTCGATATCAAATGATTACATCGTTTATGTTGTTACTTCTGTTTAATCACTACAAGACACACTTACTCGATTCTCGTCTAGCGTGTACACAGTGATGTTCACTTTGAATTGTTTTGCTAGTCTTTCGACATCTTCAAGAGGTACACCCGCAAATGTTTTTTTCTTTTGTTTAGGGTAAGCAGTCTTTAACAATGTTTCAGCTGTGTTCTCTAGACTCGTGATTTTTGCTCCGCTGTGTAAGGCCAGTGCCCTGAAAAAGCACAACCGGTCTTGATATGGTTTACCCGTTTTTAGACTTCACAAAGACGGTCAAATTAGTCACTTCCTCCACCCTCCATTTCGAATCCGGTCGTTGGTTCTGGGCGTAGGTTAAAATGTCTCTTTGTGTTGCTGCATCCATATGCCTGTCAAAATCGTCGGCATTCCGGACAACACGAGGTGTCGGTAACATTTGATTGTTGTTTACTGACGAGTGAAAGTACCGCAATTCATCTGTTTGTTTGTGGCGTAATAAGAATCCATGACTCACGTTGATTTTAAAGGCTGAATCACATTCCTCAAATATATTCTGGTTGAGGTTGGGTACATCTTCAGATAAACTATAGTTGTAAACCGTTTGCAACCTTCCAAATCACGTATGAGTCTGTATAGCTCTTTCATTAGCAGCCAACACAGCTTCTGTCGACATAAGACATGATCATGATAATAATCCTTCAATATAAATATCACCCAATTGCATAAAGCTTTCTGTTGCGTCATTCCTCAATTCTACTTCGTAATAGACCTACCCTTGGCATTGTCCACCGCAGGGTCATATCCATCTCCAGTTTGTGTCACAGCAGTTGTGTGTTGAACTTGGTTCAAAAAATCCAACGCTGCATTGGCCTGTTCGATTTCATAAGCGTCCATGGCTGTATGTAAAATATCTTTCTCTCGTCAACACTGAAACACACACGTGTAACAAACAAAAAAACTGTCAGTCACGTATGACGTATACCTGGCAATTCTATAATTCAGGTACTTCACTGAGTTGAGCTCAGCGCCTTGACGAAATATCCGAGGAGAGTTGATATACGATTCAATATATCACTTCATGTCATGGGATAGAGGAAGTTAATAGCTACTAATAACCTCGTAAAGACCGTCTTCATATTAAGAGAAACAGGTGAATACTCACGCCAAGCTAACAATAACACTTCCCTTGACATCTCAATTTTTCAACACCATCACCGCTTATTGACTTTTAATAGCCATTTACAAACTCCTTCTCAATAAACAACTCAGGACATATCCCTCGCAAATGACCTCACCAAAATACCGCACATCCATCACATGAGGTTGCTAAGGTCAACAAAGTGATGACGAAATACCGCGCACCGAATCCGGAAACGTTCCATCAGTGAAAAATATATTGCGCAATAGCTTCTAACGTCAACGACGTCGTCCTTACGTCAAAACGCCGGGTGTGAAGAGGCACGCCTTACACTACTTGGAGATACCGTCAAACTCCCGCTAAAGTGTATTAAGGATGTTACTGGGCACGAGGATAGTCAAACCTGAAGTTAAACCTGAAGTTGAAGTTTATTTTTCAGTTAATTCACTTAAAAGGTTGTATTACAAAGATGGTTTTCCTAGATAAAACATGCGTATCAGAGTGAGCATGACTCTTACGTTAGGTGTCCACAGAATAACCTGTGTCCGTTAATGCTTGGATCCTTCATCATTCTGAACATGTGGCACGTTGAATTACAATCCGTTATTTCCTCATCCGAGTCAGTGACTCAACTTATCCACTTTGGATATAATAAATGATAGGAGATCTCATGACCATCCTATCTCTGGTATATGACACACGTTTATCCGAAGCTGCTTTATTTTTGGCTCTATGACTCATTAACTCAGTTATGGCCCAGCACATCGACAAAAGCCAGTTCACCAAGCTGACATACACAGACAACCGAGCAATATCCAAGGATTCACTGAGTTAGAACTCTTTATGATAGCAGAGGATAAGATATAGAAAGCGAATTTAAGAATACACAGTAACAGTCAAATCTGGAAAGCAAACATCTGGAACACTGCATTAGCATATTCTGTATTGTAATATGGTCGAATGCCACCGAGTTGAAATCACCGCTCTTGAGCTCTCCCCATTTAAGGCATGTCATTATGTTGTGAAATCAATATGGCAGTTGCGTTACCACCAGCGCTACCGTTACTAGGCGACAACCAATAATCATTGAAAGGTAATAAGAATTAATTCTGAATATCGGACACTAACGCCACCTCCATTCGCGTGGTAGGTGCAAAATATTTCATTTTGTGCAATACATGTATTGTTATACGCATAACGAAAGACGAAAAGCACGCATCAAGGTCAAGGTTCGGATCCAAACGCGAAATTAAACGTGACGAAATTTATGGCCCATTGTCAATCCATGATGTTGTCAAGTATTGCAATAGATCGCATCGTGCAATGGTTGATTTAATATTAATTGCAGAACCCATACTGTTCTGAGCGATGATATTCTGTCATGCAGCCATAATTAAACAATGCAGAGTGATTTCAGAGGATAACATGACACCGCGGAACATGCTAAATAATACAGGATATCTCATTATTGAGCTGGGCCTCTTATGCGGGGTGTGCTTGCCCTTCCAATCACATGCTGGAATTGGCACCTCAGAATCGGAACATGGCTAGTGTCCTTCGAGAATGATCCCAAGCGGCCACTTGTGAGATTTATTGCCCTATCTCAATAACATTGAGGATAAAAGACAAAGCTTTTAATGACGTAGTAAGTGTTCATATTGGAATGAGATTGAGGTTGTTGCGGTGAATACATGCCAAGGTGATTGTGAGCTCATAAGGTTTGCTTATATATCCCCCGAGTATTTTTATCGTGTGGAGAGTATTGTCCATTCCCTTCGTTTTGCAACCGGGTAAAGGGCAAACTCAGAAATCGGCATCTGTGCCGTTTCTCGCTGATAACGTTCAAGGGGACGAAGGTATCTGCTCTTTGTTTATGGACAAATATGAAGAATTGTATAATAGCGTATCTTACGACGAATCTGAATTGTCAGAAGTTCAGGAGCTTCTCTCAAGGGATATCCATTGCCAGTGCAACGTGGGCAATTGTACCGCTGCTCACTCAGTTAATGTAGATCAAGTGAAAAGGGCAGTGGGTAGGCTAAAGAAAGGAAAATCTGATGCAATTAACACATTTTCATCTGATAATATCATAAATGGCTGCAATGAACTGTACATCTATTTGTTATTGTTATTTAGCGTTATGATGTCACATATGTATTCCCCCGAGGGCATGATACTATCCACTCGTCCCTATCCCCAAGAATAGGAAGAAATCGATGAATGTTAGCGAAAACTATCAATCCATAGCCATCCGTAGCGTAGTAGGGAAATTGCTTGACAATATTTTGATTCAATCATATGCTGATATTCTTCAGACAAGTAACTTGCATTCGACGGCGCAATATACATTTGTTCTCAAAGAAGTAATTCAATACTATGTTGGTCATGGCTCTCTATGTTATGTGTTGTTATGTGATGTTATTAAGGCTTTTGATCGCGTTGATTATATTAAACTGTTTATGCTGTTACGCAAGCGAGGCATGTGTCCTACCACAGCAAAGAGATGATATTGAACATGTACACACAGTGATGATTGCGCGTGCAATGGGATGATGAACTTTCGGACAGTTTCAGCTGTACACACGGCGTGAACCAGGACGCAGTTCTGTCTCCGATTACATTCTGTGTTTATATGGATGAACTACTCACCCATCTGTCACACACTAAAGTTGGATGTCATATTGGTTATGTATTTGTTGGGGCACTTGGTTATGCTGAGGTCTTCAATCATTTTGAATATTTCATATTCTTGTCATTTACCGTAACCCTGCTGAAGAAATTTGGCAAATGATATCCATGTGTATAAGTAATCCTAAGTGAGAACCAATCAATGTGCACATACTGACGAAGTTATTTTTTCAGGAATTATCTTATGACAAATATCTCACCTAACTAGACATATTTCGGTGGCTTCTTATAACTATAAAAAGGGTATTGCTTAAGAACCTCATTTATTCGCCAGGGTTTGTCTTTGATGAGCACATTTACCACAAGAGGTTCATAATATAATGTTTCAAATGGTGGCGATAAGGAGTTTCCCGACACGAATCCCTTCTCTTTACGCAAACACCTAAACTACTCATAGTTTTGCAACAACAATAATATCGGATTCTGATAATGAATTCAATTGTAATTTAATTTGAACGTTTGCTGCATGTACCTGCAGGTCATTGCTGTACATTCCAATATATATACTCTTCACCAATGGTGTCACAACAATGGATCTGTATTTTTTATCATTGCATATAACCATAGAACGGAGAGCTTGAAGGTCCAGAGGACGGATGTAACGCAGGCTGATTAACTGTTTGATAGTCCAGATTGACGAAATATTCTAGGTTGACGCTTTAGAGCAGTAACGACATAATGCATCTCTTTCACAGGTAAACTAATGAAACGTCACTTACATGTCTTGATGGTGCGCGTCGGGCAGCACTGGCTAATTCACCTGGGCCATTCCATCCTGTACGGACAGTCCTTCCCATCAGGGTGAATACCGTCCCTTTGATTTAAAGGTATAGGTAGGCCAGAGAACTCGGCGAACAGTATAATGCGACTGAGGAATATCCGTCATCCAATCAATCATAGTCGTGGTCATAATGGATTAATGACGACGATGATCGGCCCCAATTCAACCAATCTACTGCTGATATCTACTTCAGTTGGACAGGTCCTCATGCAATACACGTTCGTTTCATTCTACAAGCCATCGGGTGGTAGTGAGGTGCTGCACTGACACGACGAACCCTACAATACAGATCTATGCAGCGTGACTGTGCGGTCCATATATAGAGTAAGGAAATGGAGTCAAGTGTGGTTGACATTTCCGATAATGGAATGTGGCTGACCTTGAACCATTTCATCAAGGAAAGGCAATATTTTGGATTAGTTATTGTTGCTGAACTTGTCATATCGTTAGCTTAATCAGTATGGCCAGCATGGGGGGAAAACATCATGTACAAACCGATGTGGGCAGCAGCTTTGATCAAAATATCACTTGAGGGGCGCTCTCCAATCATTCATTGAAGATGGCGCCCGTAGAACTTGGACTTGGCTAACGACCTAGGAGAATAATCGTAACCGGTAATTTGGGAGATTTACAGTTCCATCTTAAGCACATCGACGATAAAATAGCGGAGCTATACCTGTTGTTATTTCCAGCGAGAATGCAGTTGTCACAATAGTGCAGCTCAGAACATGTTATCAGCTGCAACTGTAGCTCCCCTCGGGTACACTCGACCTCCAGATATTATACCCCTGCTAGAACTCCCCATGACGTTCACAATGTTAAAACATCACAGACGAGCACATGGATTATAAAAAATAACATCGTTTCTGGCGTTTTTTGTAATGAGCATCAATTTTACAGCCAACTTCTTACGAGGATAGGAATATCGTCAACACATGACTTGACACGGCGGGAAAAAAACAAGATCAGTTAATGATACATTACTACGCCACTAGGTTAGTCAATAATAATCAAACACGCCACAAGGTTAGTAAATAGAAACGGCATAAGGTTAGTCAATAGTAAATTAATACACAATGAGGTTAGTCAATAATACATAAATACGCCACAAGGTTGGTCAATAGTTAATCAATACGCCACGAGGTTAGTCATTAGTAAATCAATACGCAGCGAGTGTGTCATTAGTAAATCAATACGCAGCGAGTGTGTCATTAGTAAATCAATACGCCACGAGGTTAGTCATTAGTAAATCAATACGCAGCGAGTGTGTCATTAGTAAATCAATACGCAACGAGTGTGTCATTAGTAAATCAAGTAAATCAATACGCCACGAGGTTAGTCATTAGTGAATTTATACGCCACGAGGTTGATAAATATTAGGTTTTATGCCAAAATTCAATAATCTTCGATACTATAGCCTATGTTTTTCTAGTCTAGTAGTTAGGCCGTCGAGCCATGAGTTCGATTGTCCTCTTCAGGATTTCGTACGGGCATTGTCAACTTCCCAATATCGAGTGTCCTCTTCAGCTGCAAATGCTAACGTGAGTTATATTCAAACAATTACATCTCGCAAAAAGAAATGATAGCTGGGATGCTATTATCCACAGCTGGTGCCAAAGGATTTAGGCAGGCCTCGACAATTTCTCGGTCTTCATCGCAGCGCAATTAGTTGACCTTGTCATGTCGGTGCTCTTTGGTGACCCGGACATGGAGCAGGTTTCCGTAGTGATGCGCGACAGGGGGAAGTATAGACGCCTGGCTTCAATGCACGCGATGCAGAGAATAGAGAGGTCAACTAATTGGATTTCATTCTTTCATGTCTTCGATCATTCTCATTCTCTCATATTCCAGTCAGGATAACTTGCCGAATAATGTCAATGCATATTAGACAAACTGTTGATGAAACTATCTAATCGGTGGGATGTGATTTATCAAATTGTTGTCGGATCCGAGAGTTTTTTTTGGAGGTATAGCTTCTGAAGGGGATATATAAGAAATATCAAACCAAACAAGTGACTAATGCAATCGTCTTTGCAGTTGGTGTTTGTAAACTGCATTTGTTACAGTATGTTATTCATTATGTCTTCCAACGATATTAGTTCGATTTCGAAAATGGATATATTTTTGGGTAGCTGAAGATATTGGCAAACTTTCATACGCTGCATGTTAGCATGTATAATGCTTAGTTTTGACAGTAACAGCAGTATAAATATTGGACACAACAACGGAATTGGAAAGAAATGATCGATCGCTTATAGAATCGTAAATATTTGTTCCATCTTCATCAAATTTCCGCTATTCATGGAACGATAAAGTGACTCGGTGCTTGGGAGCTACGGTAACCTTAAGCAATATTCTTATACAAGAATGCTTCTGAAATGACGTTGATCTGACTGCAGCCTCACTGACAAAATAGCAAACGGCAAAGGCTTTCATAACCATGATGCCATCAGATACGGGTGATACGATGCTCATAAACGTGCTTAATTATCGTTGTCATTAGAGTACTTTTCAAGAATAAGGTGAAACAAAGTTTTAACGATATTCATCTAACACTTCAAAATGGCAATCTGCTCCACCTGAGCACCACGCGTAAATTACACATGCGGCTGCAGCTTGTGAAATCTATCGTGAAAGTGTAGCTTCCCTTGCTTGCATTCGTCGTGAACTTGCGCGGCCTACGCTCCCTTATCATCTGCAATCCTTTGCTATGTAAGCTGGGCGCAATCACAGTTCCGGCTGCATCTTTTGATACCCTATTGTTGGTCGTCGAGCTTAATGTGGGGACACCTGCCGTTAGCGCTTTTGCCAATCTTGTTTTCATGCAAACTTTCTACCGTTATAAGTACAAAACAACATGCCTGGACAAAGCATCGACGTTCAGTAATTTTACGACGATCTTCCTTTATTTAATTGGTCAACTTGTCGACATAACTCTAATAGTCAAGAACCTGAGAAAATCACCACGGTTGAAGCCTCTTCGATTGATTTCCAATAACCTGACCTCTAGATGTTCTGCGTGTAGAGATGACGTCAGACGTCCCTACTCCCCGCTTCCTCTCAAACATTAATTTATTATACTGACCCTGTTTGGAGAATGAGTTACTTGCCGTACATCTTGTTTGTAGAAGACAGCCGCCTATCATTTAAACATGCATACACGAGATCGTAGGGATAACATCACCACCGCGGTGAGTTTTACTACGATTTAATCAATAATTTCATTTTGTGTAATTTGCAAACATTTCACAATGAAAACCAAATTAATCATTACACGAATAACTGCTTCGATCAACAATGTTGACATGTATTATTGCAGCAGAACATGCTCTGACAATTGTACCTTATTATTAGATAAAGGATTGAATATCGTTTACGCGATTCCGCCTTGGTTTAATTGTCAGAACAGACACCACATTAGTCTGAACAACCGGATTGTCATTTCACACCTTTAAATGATCAAAAGTATGAAGAATACCCCATCGCCGCACTGGATCTCTTATATCACGATGCTGAATCTTCCGGGTACAATCACTCACTGGAGACGGCTCCCTAGAACCTGGACATTGCTAACGTCCTAAGAGAATGATCCTTATTGGTAATTTAGGAAATTTACAGTTCCATCTGAAGCCAATCGACGATAAAAGACAATGCATTTAGCGAAGTTATACCTGCGAGGAGAATGCATTTGCAAAATTGGAGCAATTCGTATTCAAACAGTAACATAACGCCAAATAATATATAGGATGCTATTTCACACGAAAAGCTCTGTCTCTGGGTCTTCAACGCAACGCCAACGTAAGATTAATGACATTTGGTGACCCGGACATGTCATAGCTTCTGAGAGGTTATGAGAGGTGGGGAAAAGAGTGAAACATCTTGCTTCATCTCGCGACATGCAGAACAGAGAGAGGTCAGGTAATTGGATTTTACTGCTGAGGTCTTCAATCAGTATGATTATCTCATATCTTTGTCATCACCGCGGTACTGAGAACACAATTTGTTGTCTGATTTTGCTGTTATCTACGGAGCCATTACGTGCATATTCGCGTTAGTGTGTGTGTGTTTGTGTATGTGAGTGTGGTTGTGGACGTGTGCGTATGTGTGGGAATGTGCGTGTGCTAGAGAGTGAATGTGCACGCGCTTGTGCAGTGCTGCTCTGACTGGTACATGAGATGGAGGGCTGAGGGACTGTGCGATCACACAAGGAACCAAGGGAAGCCACATGGGGCCTTTTATCATGACATCAGATCATGGGATCGGGTGTGAATACAAACTGCAGGTATGTGTGGGATCACCGAATCTGTAGATTCTATAACCAGCCGCGCACGGTAAGTTAATATAGGAAGAACCAAGTGTAAGTATATCCTACTAGAAATACTTCTAGACAGATTCATCTCCCTTTCCGTCCGTTAGCTGGCGCCACTATCGTGTCACGTTACATGGTACTACCGCTTCCACCACAGTCAAACTGGTCACGTGGGCCATTTACATGCCCCTAAATCTTGACTGCATTGCAGACTCAGTGAACAACCTGGATGTGATTTTTTTGCATCGCGTTAATTCCAAAAGTGCGCATAGACGTACAGCCTTCACAGCTATCCTTACTAATTATGATCCGATTGCGATTCGCTGCACACGATGGATAGAGAATGCTGAGTGTCTGTCATCTGTGTAGCATCAATTCATAGTTACATCTGTCGACAGATTTACAGAAGAAGACAATCAAGAAATATACTTGAGTCTCACTACCAAGAGCAACGTATCTTTCTGCGTCGTTATAACGTCTGTGTTCTACTAGTAATATAGTGGGCGCGTTAGGATAGGTCACAACTACAATTCCATACATCGACAAGCCGTACATGGTGATGAAATGACATCGATGCACAGCATAAGGTATATGACGTCCAGTCGATGGCGACCTAGGTTGTAACTTGTTTATGGGTAACCCCCGGCAATACATCACTATATAAGCCAATAGTGGTGTCATAAAGTGAGTCGAGATATTGATCAAATTTAAGGTTTTACGACGAGACCTAAAAATATTTTCTAAATGATAGTTAGCACTATCTCTGTTTGTGGCAGTGGGACAATGCACAATTCAATGCTGTTTCACAGGGGACTGAATTGTTAGCTCATTTTGGATTAACAGAATACTTTTCGCAACTAATGTACACACCTACGGAGTGTTGGTACGTTGGTGTGCCAGTAAATGATATTAGTATTAAGATGTCTGCAGTCTGTATCATAAATATAAATAGCTTTCTGCGGCAAATAGAAGTGCTAAACGATAACAATGTCAATATTACCATTTGTGTGTAATTGTAATTACCACTGTCTAGTTACAAACAGTATATAAAGTCATTTGTTGAAGGGAATCAGTGCAAGAGTCATTCGCCCTGGCAGAATTAGTTATCAATAAAGTCGGACATGCATACAATGTTGCATTGTTTGCTCCTTATCATGGTTAGCCATGATTTGAATCATGTGTTTGTACAATGCATCCTCATTTTATTGTCATAAGCGCCTACACTTTCATGACCAGTAGAGCTTGGTCACCGATCAAAACGTAAGAACATAGCCTACCGAAAGAGCTTGTACTGTTTATAGGGCTTTTCCCGTCATTGACTGTGTGCAATTTCACTAACGTTTAGCCTCTAAGTAACTATGCAATTCTCAACAAACGATGAATATTACTCTTTGGTACATCTTATCTTTGTTATATACTTTTGCTATGAGCAAAGTTCTCACAGGAGTTTATATTTTTTTGAAAGGCATTGTGAGTCAATGCATCAGGAAATCACAACTCATGGAATGAATCACGACCATTGATTTTTAAATAATGATCATGCATTAGGATTCAATAGTATTACTGAAGCTACTCGGGTGAACTGTGGTTGAAGTCGATCAATTT
The DNA here is from genome assembly GCA_034190875.2 of Urechis unicinctus. Lineage (NCBI taxonomy): Eukaryota > Metazoa > Annelida > Polychaeta > Xenopneusta > Urechidae > Urechis > Urechis unicinctus. The sequence continues at coordinate 60,988,821 of CM067351.1, read as the reverse complement.
GTTATGCTGCATTTAGAACAAGGATGTCCTATAGAGTCAGATCAGCACTGTCTGAGGAAACAATTCCAGTTAAAGATGTACAGACGCCATTGCGATTTTTATATGTATTAATATCACAGTAATAACAGATCACAATGACACTTTGATCACTCTGAAGCGATTATAGATTCGCAATCGGTTATCCGGCAGGATCCTCTGCTACTGAGTGCAGGTACAGATTTTACGTGGGATACACCACGACAGCGCTTGGCCGAAATACAGAAATATCCATGCGCGAGCTATATAGCCATTGAATGTGTAGTGAAAGGAGTCGCCCGGGGAGTAGAATTTACATGAATGGTTACCGTCCATATACCAGGATACACAGGAAGTCCACTATTAAGAAAATAGTGTCTGTTACATAGGAGACACCAGGAGCACATCAATTATGTTTCGTATTTTATATTTTATCGACACGATCGTTCGTACATTGCAATCAACGAGATCATAGGATCCTCTGAGAAGTTACTATGGAAATGACCTTGTCATATACGGAAGCGCACAGTTCATTACCGTTAACAAAATCGGAGATTAAACGTAGAGGATGACTGCTAATCGATGGCAACCTTCACAGAATTTTTTTATGGAAAACATCCGTCAATATACAACGTAAACAGACGACACACCTCCTCATAAACGGTGGCATCGAATTATGCGACCAACAGTAATCAATCAGTAGATAGGATGACACTTCTACCATCGGAATACAGATCCCTCAAAGACAATCAATTGCTGAAACACTCCAATGTCACTAAGTTATGAAGCTGCAATAATGCACAGAAATGTCATAGATTCATCATAGCCTTAATGCCGTTGATTGGACAATTTCATAGCATTCTGATCAACTGACGATAACAAACACATACACTTACATATGTATATTCATACGCACACATAATACATAAAAATATATATATATAAATAAATATATATATATTTGTATATATATATATACATATATATTTAATTATATTCATATGCATACATTTACATGTATGTATGTATATATATTTTATATATATATTATATATATATGTGTATATATATATATATATATATATATATATATATATATATATATATATATATATATATATTAAATCGCATAAAAGTAGCCACCGTTTAGGACGTCGTCGAGTGCGAGTTAGATTAAAGCGTTACACCATTAGGTGAGAGTCAAATTAATACGTCATTCCGTGTTGGGGGAGCGTTTGTTAAAAACACCACTCCGTTAATGTGAATGAGATATTCACAGCCAGATTAAGAGCAAAACCCTGTTATACACTTGCAATGTGTGCTTGATAGCCTTGTTAAAGTTCTGCTGCTCGGTGGGGGGAAATCTCGCATAAAAGTAGCCACCGTTTAGGACGTCGTATTGCGCATAGCGACATTCTGATCAACTGACTCATAACAAATGTCATACGTTAAGGGTTATTAGTGTATATGAAGGGTCAGTTACGCACACTTTAAACTCAATATATATATGATCTAGACAGTGCCGTTGACATATTTGTATATATATATACACTAGATATGTCCCAAAAATTATATTCATATGCATACATTTACATCTATGTATGTACAAAAATATGCAATATATTTGGTATAGATAAATAATATATATATATATACTATACGATATATATATATATAAGTCTACATCGAAATACATGGAGTATATCTATATATAGACCTATATATATATGTATATATATATATTATATATATATATATATACCTACACGCGACCTCAGTTTGAAAAGTCTCAGGAACGTCTAGTTGCCATGGAATAAAAACACGACGTCTTCTTTGCCTCATATACAAAATATATATAGACGTGAGCATATAGCAAGCTAGCCCTATATACGTCTGCGTATTATTCGAAAATCGCACTATTAAAGTAGACCACCGTTTAGGACGTCGTCGAGTGCGAGTTAGAATGCAATGAAAGCGTCACACCATTAGGTGAGAGTCAAATTATAGTACGTCAACTTGGGAAGCGGTAATTAAAAAAGGAGAAAAAAAACAACATGTTTCCGTTAATGAGAATGACCATATTCGCAGCCAGATTAAGTGTAAAGATATGTTATATATGTGCCGCAATGTGTGCTTGATAGCCTTGTTCAAAGTTCTGCTGCTTTTACGACGGGTTAGACATTCGCATAATACCTTGTACGATGATATACTTTTTCTCATTCTCACAGTATACAAGTTTCGCGTCGGCTAGCGGCGACATAAACCCCTTTTCTCGAGCTCAGATGGGCTGAGGGGAGGATGTCATACGTTAAGGGCTATTAGTTGCCTCTGAGAATTAATTGTTTCAGTTATGCGACCCTTTCCACTCTCAATCTGCTTAGATGATCTAGACAGTGCTGTTGACATAATGTTAAAAGTATTGCAGATTTCACTAGAGAAATGTCCAAAAAAGGCATTTCAGTTGGCGCGTAAAGTCTATTTTTTGTAAAGCGCTCTTGAGGCGTGGTATATTTCTTATTATTTTCTAGGTACGCACTAGCGAAGTATAGCCTTCAGTCTGACCAAACGAGTCTCGTCTCCGTGAGACCTCCGACTGTGTTTGACGAACTCTTTAACGGTACTCAAGAATTCATGTTACCGTTACACATCAGTTTGAAGCTACAGGAAGCAAGCCCGAAGGAATCATCTCGCCTCATCCGTCGAATGGCCTGATAGACGTGAGCAGCGCATCGTGTCGCCACAGAACGTTCGTTACGTTGGTGCACTCCGGTGGTCAAAGCGATTTCAACGTGGCCAATAAGATTGTCTGGGGTTCTTTCGCTGGTATTCACGGAGATTGCCGTAACACAGACCTGAAAGAAAAAGACATGCTTATAATAACGAAAATAGAAGTGGCAAGAGCTTTTGCTTCATTCATTCAGCGCGCTGCAATGTCCGTTTCGCTACTTCAGTCACGCAACCACTAAACAAGCTTCGCTCACGATTCGCCCGTAAAAACTGTCCGAGCCAGTCCTCGCCTGAATGGCGAGATTGCTCGGCTTGCCAGAATGAGTGAATCGCGTCCAGTGTCAAATCAGTGTCTGGCGATTACGTCTTAAAACAACTACAGTACAAAGGATTTTCTGAGGTTATTGACCTTCACGAGCACTTGATCAGTGTATTGACGCACCTGCTGTTGCTAGACATGGTAGTTTTATAGTTGTTGTCAGGAACGGTCTAGCCCCACGAATTCTCAAGCCGTCACTACAATGCACCTGGAAACCTTATACAATCAGTATTGTAGGAAGAATGTAAAGAACGTGTTGTGAATGGCACTACTACAAACTGGTATTATCGGTAGTTTTGCAGGGACGTGCATCTTAAGTATATCAAAACTCGAAACTCAGAGGGATGTGAATAGACGATGTATACATTTGCCTAAATCTTAGGGACCCTAATGCACAAATAATGTATGATAACTGGCCTGATAATTTTCTGCGCTGGTCGATCAAGTAAAGTAGACAGGGGATTTACACTTGGAAAGAACGCGAGCGTTTACATAGTTGTTGTGAGAGCATTTACACAGGAGCTGTGGGAGTGTTTACACAGCTGGTGTGAGAGCGTTTACATTTTTTGCTGTGAGAGCATTCACGCAGCTCTGAAAACGTGAACCCAGCTGCTGTGATAGTAGGCCTCCATGTCTGCAGTATAGGCCTACCCCATGGCAAGCCAAATGTGGTGGACTGGTGTCGTGAATATTTATTCACTCTATTCTTCATCCATTTGAAATAGCCATAGATTTGTCAATTAGTTGTCAACTATTGGTCACATTTTTCGCTGCAGTTATAGAAAACCTGTAATTCAAAGCTCTCGTAAATATCCGTAAATGGTCTGAGGAGGAATGCCATGCCATGGTAAATTCGAAGCACAATATCGTACATAATTGAGCCTGCTAAAGTCTATGGGTCTAATTTTGTCATAACGCACTTTGTTATCCGAAACAAAAATGGCGATAAAAGGAGAAGCGTTAATGTTCGTCATATGTTTTTAGTTAATTTGTGCTTATTATGAAGCTTGATGGCGATTTGTATTTTTTAGTTTACACTGTAAGATGTTTAAGAAAAACCCGATATGGTTCATCTATGAATTTGTTTCGTATAATAGGCTATGAGAGTTATCGTAGTTTGTCAACCACATTTTTACAAGGCCTGTTGCCAAACTTGACAGATAATGAATGTTAGTTAGGTGTAGTTACCGGGTTACTGCTGTGAGAGCGTTTATACAATTGTTGTAAGAGCGATTACATGGCTGCTGCGAGAGAGTTGACACAACTGTGGTGAGAGCATTTGCACAGTTGCAAAGTGCTTGCACAGCTGTAGTTGAGAGTGCTTGCACAGCTGCAGTTTGAAAAAGAGAAGCAGGTTGATTTTGTCATATCGAAGAATTGATCCCTCTAAAGAACTGACTGACAGGGGAAAGAAACATTGTGTGGTTCACTATGACTGAATACATTCAATACAAGAGACCTATTGTTATCCTGGCTGAACTGAATACATTCATGGCGAAAAATCTACCGCTATCCGGACTTAAATGAATACATTCATGAAAACAGACCTACCGTTATGCAGACTGAAGAGAATACATTGGTAAAAATAGATCAATCGTTATAAAAGCTAAACTGAATACATTTGGAAACAGACCTACCGTTATACAGGTTGAATGCACTGAATGACGAAATAAAATGCAATGATCTATTGAATGTACAGTTAAAAGGTTACATCGTTAGTAAGATGTAGTTACCCATTGAATGTACAGTTAGCAAGTTACTTTGATTATCGATGTGAGATGTAGTAATCCATTGAATATACAGCTAGCAGGTTTTACTGATTAACGAAGTAAGATGTGATGATCCAATAAATGTACAGTTAGACGGCTACTTCGTTAGCAAGATGTAACCTATTGAACGTACAGTTAGCCGGTTACTCTGATTACGAGGTTAGATGTAATAACCCCCTCCTCAATCCGCTCTTCTATTCTCCATCAAATAATGTGCACTGTACCATAGCGTGAAATAAATAAAAGAAATTAAATATCTAATCACCTTCTTAGCTTTTAAAAGTCTGCCCTTCAGTAACCAATCATTTACTAGAGACGGTAGCTTCAGAGAAGTCAATCATGGGCAATATGTCACGAGAAAACCCCTAGATTACTTGAGGGGGAAATGGTTGAATCGGTATTTGCAATTTTAGTTAACGCGCCTTGTCATGTTTTTAATTATCCTGAAGTTTGTGTATATAGTTGTCGAGGGATGAACAATTATGGTTGATGAGATGGGAGGTGGTTGGGAGGTGATGAAAAGATTCAATGGTCAATATGACAATTTTCAGTCATGAGCCACATGATACAATTTTTCTTAGTCGTTGCGAGTACAAGATGCGAGGACTGGGGATGGGCTGTATCGGCGCTTGATGACAGTTGGCAGACCATTGATGATCAGCAGTGATAATTACCCATTCATTAAACACCACTAAAACAAAATTGAGGCCGAAACCTGCTTCCACTCAGACTGTTGCGATGACGATATGAACTTGTTTAAGTTCATGTTACATTGTTCAGGGCATTACATCAAAGAATTTACAGCTTCGCTAAGAGCGCTCAATCAAACCTTCTGCTCGAGGAAATATTTTTGAGTCAAAACGTTTTGTCACAGCGTCTTGTCTTAGCGTTTCTTAAAACCGTATGGTTATTCTCTTTTTTATCTGGAGCCGTGGTCACCTCGACTAAGCAGATAACCCCATATCTTCAAGAGACGCCGAGCTCCTAGACACTGAATCAACAGTCCCATGTGCTTTTGTTGTTTTCATGTAATCGTCGCCTGATGAAATGCGTGTATTTCGTGTCATCTAAAAATCAGCACACAGCTTAGCGTGGCTAAAAACTCGGTGCTTGAAATCTGTCCTATACAAGCCAACATATCTTAAAGTCTACCCCAGGCCTGTTTCCTCGCTCCATACAGTTATTGACGATCTACACTCACCATCTGCTGTAGGTGTACCTCAGACCGGGTAATTGATTAAGTTGGGTTAATTGCTTCAACGTGATGTTGCTTGTGATAGGCTTCAACATTCGGTTGTACGTGCGCAAGCAGTTTTTGGAGATGTGCATATGCAAAATCAATAATTGACGTTGATGCTACTAGACGATTTACCACTGTGTGTTGCATATCATCCGAGTTTCATACCGAACACATCCTTTACAATCAGTAATCGCATCTTCTAACTAAACAAAGGGATGGTCAGTCGCGAGATCTAACAATACAGTAATTCACATCTGGGTTAATCGCCTTTAATCTGTTGAGGATTTTATTTGTTGTAGTGTTTCGATTACAATACACATCTAGGAGTATCTCCCTTCATTTATTAACGTGTTTCTATTGAAATATACGATCTCCTTTTATTTGTTGAGGTTTTACTATTGAAACAGACATCTTGGAAATCACCTTGAATATAGTGACGTATTTCTATTGCACTATACATCTGGGATAATCTACTGTCATATGTTAAGGTGATTTTATTGCAATCTTGCTCTGGAATAATCTCCTTGCATTTGTCGAGATGTTGCTATTGGGATATACATCTGGGATAACCTTATTTTATTTGTTAATGTGTTTCTGATAAACGAATTTGGACATGATAGCTCTCTTTTTGGTGTGTTTGCATTTCTGCAGCAAATATTGATGTCAGAGAGCAACAATTCAATATCACTTACATTTGAAGTACCTGCCCATCTGCTGTCAGTCGTAAGTTAAAACTTGCATCATCTGAAAACCATTACAAGAGTAATACCCTTGGAATATCCCTGGTGGCAACCTGAGACATATCTCGGTTGATCGCAATTTGTTAATTAGAATAAGAATGATCGTCAAGCAACCCCTGTATTGGTAATGAGGGGTAAATGGTCTGAGGAGGAATGCATGCCATGGTAAATTACAAGGCATAAAAGGGACTAGTCAGAAATCGATCACTCTCTCACATTGAGTGTTCACTTGCATGAAGTTAAATTTATCAGTGGGTTAACGTAAGATGGCTTGAGACAATTCCTATTCCGTCCAGCCTTAAAGCCCACCATTTGTTGCCAGATCCATTGAATTGCAATGAGATGAGGTTTTTTGGTGCAGTTATAGATAAATTTGTGTATATGAGAGGGATGAAACTGAGGCACTTTGACGCATGCAGTATTCACTCGGCTGCTTGCTGTATCAACATCGAATACTTCGTTTTTTATTTGATTCCCTTAAAAAATGCACCTTTCACATACTCAACTGAATAAAAACGTCGGGGATAAGGGAAAATACATACGACAATGACATCTTTAGGAACTATATACACATCGATATTGCTCCAATCTCATTACGTTATTAACGCAGCCAAGCGCCTCTTCTGTCCAATCCATGTCACTTGAAGTTAGAAGCAGGCAATTGTCATAAGCCTGCTAGTTCAGTCGCTCTAGCCGCCAATTCTTGACCTCACATATGTTAGGGAAAGATAACACAAAAATTATTGCTAGTGAAACGAAACACGTTCATTCAATTCGAAGTCAAGAGGGTTCGTCCTCATTTCAGGCGTTTGCAAGAAATTAATTGGCTACGCTCGGCCATTGAATAAGGTTGTATGCCTTTTGTTCTTTCGAATATGCATAATTAGACATTGGGGAGCTTTGGAGGGTGTGGATAGATATATCGCTTTAATGAGTCATTAGTTTGGGCCAGATCAGAGCCAGCATTGTGGTTAAGTGACGACTCTAAGCAGTTTTGAACTCATCGATATTGCTTGATAAAAACCTCTTCCGATCGTTCTTGATAAACCCGTTACATTACTGTAATGACACTACCAAGCACCTCTTCCGTTCGTGCTTTGATCCTGATATGTACACCCTCGACTGGGGCATCTCTCAAACAACAAATTAGAAAGGGAAGTGGCAGTGTGATAGTGCATGAGTTTCGAACGAAATCAACCATTATTCAGGGTTAATGAGATATTAGTCGGCTCCTATATAACCAGGATTTGTCTGCGTTATGAGTTTCAGCAAGGCTGTTAGTTGCCCGGTAGGACGCGGCCGAACGTTGACTGTGCTGATGGTGATTGGTAAAGATCAGAATGCTCCTCTGCTATAGATATTCTAGTTTTCTCTCCTGATTGTAAGAAAGATGGTTGGTTAAAATTGGCCCTGATCGTCAACCGTCAATTGTGATCTATTGTCTATTTTTTCCCATCTGATTTGGTTAAATTGGACTTATAAGAGCACGTAAGTGTCGAGACAGATGAGTCACTCGTTTTAGCCAACATGAATTGCTACACCATTATTATTTAGCCAGATCAGCCCTGATGCTGAATTTATGGTCACTTCTTTAGAATAGAGTTTAATTTGCATAAAGCCTACTTCTTAAAGCTAAATCAAGCAGCATTAACCTACAGCGAGTTATGAAACACATAACCATTTGGTTCGAGTTGAACCGATCTTGTGTTGCGCTTCATAAACCGTCAAAAGGTCAATTACTGTAAGCCAATTGCGGAAGTGGCTATTGCCTAAGATATTCCGAATCCCGGACACCGTTGTTTTTCAAAAGTTTTATGAAAAAAAAGGAACAACTATGTCGTTCAGGACTATAGTTGCCTGATCCATTCAATATCACGGGTGTGGTGACGTCACAATAATAATTTCCACTTGTTTTGGTTTGCAAATGAAAGTTACCACACAAACCATGCATAAAGTACAGGATATCTATTCTAATAGACTTCAAGCACTGCAAAAAGAAATACAAACGTTTCGCTTGTGTGAATATGTATCAGCCTCTTACTAATTATTGCCGAGAATCATATCCCTCCCCAGACCGTTTACCCCTCATTACCAATGCAGGGGTTGCTTGAAAATAAGTTTTATTCTAATTAACAAATTACGATCAATCGAGATATGGCTCAGGTTGCCACCAGGGGTATTCCGAGGCTATTACTCTTGTAATGGTTTTCAGATGATGCAAGTTCTAACTTGCGACTGACAGCAGATGGGCAGGTACTTCAAATATAAGTGTTATTGAATTGTTGCTCTCTGACATCAATATTTGCTGCAGAAATGAAAACACACCGAGGAGAGAGCTATTATGTCCAAATTCGTTTATCAGAAGGACATTAACAAATAAAAGAAGATTATCATAAATGTAAATTGCAACAGAAAGGCACCAACAAATAAAAGTAGATTATTCCAGATCTATATTGCAACATCTCAACGAGTGCAAGGAGATTATTTCAGATGTACATTGCAATAAAAACACCTTAACATATGAAAGTAGATTATCCCTGATATACAGTGCAATAGAAATACGTCAACAAATGTACGGAGATTATCCCAGACGTAATTCAATTGTAATACCTCAGCAATTAAAAGGAGATATATGTCAACCGAAACACGTTAACAAATAATAAGAGATAATCCAAGATGTGTATTGTAATCAAAACACCGCAACACAGAAAAGGAAATCGTCCTAGATGACAATATAAACCCCTCAATAGATAAAAGGCGATTATCCCAGATGTAAATTACTGTCTCCAGAATCACCAGCCCCTTGTTTATTTAGAAGATGCGATTACTGAATGTTAAGGATGTGTACATTTTCGCTATGAAACTCGGATGATTTGCAACACACAGTGGTAAATCGTCTAGTGGCATCTACATTAATATTTGATTTTGTATATGCACATCTTCCACAACTACTTGCTCACGCTGAACCAGATGTTGAAGCCTATGACAGGCAACATCACGTTGAAAACTGTAAGCAATCGAATAAGCCTCGAAGGTATTTCACCAGCTTAAGTCTCATAATGCTTCGACTCAAAAATATATCCTCAAGTGAGCGCTCTTAGCGTAGCTTTAAACTCTTTGATGTGATGCCCTGAACAATGTAACATGAATTTAAGCAAGTTCATATCGTCATCGCAACAGTCTGAGCGGAAGCAGGTTTCGGCTTCAATTTTTGTTTTAGTGGTGCTTAGTGAATAGGTAATTATCACTGCTGATCATCAATGGTCTGCCAGCTGCCATCAAGCGCCTATACAACCCATTCCTTTTCCTCACATCGTGTACTTTCAACGTCATCAATGATTAAGAAAAACTCTATGGTGTGGCTCATGACTGAAAATTGTCACATTGACCATTGAATCACATCATCACTTCCCCACCAATTCCCACCCCTCAACCAAAATCGTTCATCATTCGACAACTATAAAAACATACTTCAGAATCATTAAAAACACGACACGGCGTGTAATCTCGAATTGCAAATAACGATCCAACGATTTGTCCCTCAAGTACATCCAGAGGATTCTCTCCATGCATATTGCCAATGCTTGTCTTCAATGAAGCTTCCGCCTCCAGTAAATGATTGGATACTGAAGGACAGACACTTAAAGGCCAAGAAGCTGATTAGATTTTTAATTTCTTTTATTCATTATGTTACAGTGTCCAGTATTTGTTGGATAGACAAGCGGAAGAGGAAGGGGTTATTATATCTTACTTCGTTAATCAGAGTAACCGGTAATTGTACATTCAATGGGTTACCACATCTTACTAACGAAATAACTTTCTAACTGTACATTCAATGGGATACTCCATCTTACTAAGGAAGTAATCTTCTAGCTGTACATTTAATGGATCATTCATTGCATCTTACTTGGTTAATCAGTGTAACTTGCTTACTGTATATTCAATGGCTTACTACATGTTCATTCAATGGGTTGCTACATCTTACAAGCGAAGTAACCTTACAACTGTACATCCAATGGATCATTACATCTTACTTCGTTAGTCAGTGCATTTAGCTTGGATAACGGTAGGTCTGTTTCCATGAATGTATTCAGCTTAGCCTTCATAACGGTAAATATATTTCCATGAATGTATACTATTAAGTCTGCATAATGGTAGGTCTGTTACCACGAATTTGTTCAGATTAGTCTGGATATCGGTATGTTTTTTGCCATGAATGTATTCAGTTGAGCCAGGATAACCGTAGGTCTCTTGTGGTGAATGTATTCAGTCATATCGAATCACACAATGTTTCCTTCCCCTGTCAGTCAGTTCTTCAGTGCGTACAGTTTTTGATATGACAAAATCTACATGCTTCTCTTTCTCACACTGCAGCTGTGCAAGCGTTCTCATAGCAACTGTGCAAATGCTCTCACAACATTTGTGTCAACGCTCTCGCAGCAGCCATGTAAACGCTCTTACAACAGTTCTGTAAACGCTCCCACAGCAGTAGCCCGGTAACCAGACCTAACTATCATTCACTATCTGTCAGGTCTAGCGATAGGCTTAGTCAAAATGTGGTTGACAACCAACGATTAATCCCATAGTCTATTATACAGAACAAAATCCAAAGATCAACCTTATCTGGTTTTTCTTAACCATCTTACAGTGTACACTGAAAAATACAAAGTATCACGCTTCTCCTGTTATCGCCATATTTGTTTCAGATAACAAAGTGCGTTATGACAAAATTAGACCCAGAGACTTGAGAAGGAGCATTTATGTACGATATTGTGCTTTCTAAGGATATTTGCAAGTGCTATGAATTACTGCTTTTCTATAACGGCAGCAAAAAAAGTAAGCAACAGTTGACAACTCAGTGACAAATGTATGGCTATTTCAAATGGACAAAGAATATGGCGAATAAATATTACCCGATTGACCAGTCCATCACATTTTGCTTGCTATGGGGTAGGCCGCCACTGCAGACATGGAGGCATTCTATTGGTCTATCACAGTAGCTGCGTAAACATTTTCAGAGCAGCTGTGTGAATGCTCTCGCAGCAACAATGTAAACGACGTCACAACAGTTGTGTAAACACTCTCACAACAGCTTATTAAGCGCTCGCGTCCTTTTCTTGTGTAAATCCTGCGTTACTTGATCGTCCAACGCAGAAACATATCCAGCCAGTATGCATGCATTATTTGTGCGAAATTAAAGGTCTTTGATATTTGAGCAAATGTATGCATCGTCTGTTCACATCCCTCTGAGTAGAGAGTTTTAATATTCGTAAGATGCCCGTCCCTGCAAAACTAACCATATTACCAATTTATAGTAGTGCCATTCTGGAAATTTTTCCTACAATACTGATAATAGTGACGTTTGAGAATTCTCGGGTCTGGACCGTTCCCGACAGCAACTATAAAACTACCATGTCGAGCAACAGCAACTGTGTCAATACATAGATTAGGTGCTTGTGAAAGCCAATGGCCTTAGAAAATCCCTTTTTATTGTTGTTGTAGCATGACGTAATCGCCAGACACTGATTTGACGCTGGACGCGATTCACTCATTCTGACCAGCCGAGCCATCTCGTCGTGCAAGTGAGGAATGGCTCTGACAGTTGTTACGGGCGAATCGGGAGCGAAGCTTGTTAATTAGTTGCGTGACTGAAGTAGTGAAACGGACATTGCAGCGTGCTGAATAAATGAGGCAAGGGAACTTGCCGCTTCCATTTTCGTTAATATAAGCATGTCTTTTTCTTTCAGAGCTGTGTTAAGGTAATATCTGTGAATACCAGCGAAAGAACCTCAAATTTGCCATTTTGAAATCGCTTTGACCACCGGAGTGCGCCAACGTAACGCACGTTCTGATTGGATGCGACAAGAATTGATTGCTTCGGGCTTGCTGGCTGCTCAATTCTATCAGGCCATTTCGTCCATTTGTTTAGCCGAAAAAGAGGTCGTGTTTATATTCCATGGAAACATCTTTCCACTAGACTTTCACCACATATCATAATTCTCAATATTTATCGTAGGCCTGGCTAGTAGTACGGTGCTGAGTGGGTTTATTTGTAAACATCCACGCAGTGACACTCTTTATCATGGTAGTGAGGATGATGACCGCTGGCGTCGGCTCTATCTCAGACTCAGATCCATTCAGATATTCTGCCTCTGTCTCTTCAAATTGTCTAAGGTGAATCCTGATCTTCCAGCTTTACCTGAGACTTTCACATACCAAGGTGCCACTTGAGTTCTCAGTGCAGCGAATCTAAAAAACAAATCAACATAACAGTGTCTGATCCTTACAATACCTTGTACACCTGTATGAGGTCCCCATGGAGACGAGACGCAGTGCATGAAGAGGTGTAAGACCTGACATGTGAAATCTGCGTTCATTATTAGCACGCCTATGTACTCTTTCTTATTCTTTAATATCACGTTGCAAAAATGGTGACCATACCTGTATTGCATATTTTAGATAATGCCTTACAGTCCAACGCGTTATGTAAGCATTGCTGTAACTTAAACGCCCAGTTTTTGGTCCTCACTCTGGAGTGAAATCTGCAATTATCATAAGATTAAGTCAACAGCACTGTTTAGACCATCTATGCAGATTAAGAAAACAATGAGTCACATATATATCAAATTATATGTATGTACTAGCATATATATATTCGTCTATTTAAATGTATATATAAACATGTATATACATATATATATATATTTATATACGCACATACATATGTACATATATATATACATATATATATATACATGTTTATATATATACATATATATATATTTATATATATACATATATATACATATATATATATTACATATACATATATATATATATATATATATATATATATATATATATATATGTATATTAACACACAAATATGCATGTATATATATTATATATATATATATATATGTAATATATGTATATATATATATATCGCTATAAATTTATATATATATATATATATATATATATATATATATATATATATATATATATATATATATATATATATATATATATATGTATATGTTTTGGTTTTGAGTTTGAATATATGTATGTTGTTTGTGTGGGTGTTTGATATTGTCAGTTAATCAGAATGCTATGAAATTGTCCAATCAACGGTGTTTAGGCTAAGATAAATTGATGACGTTTCTGTGCATAAATGCAGTGTCATGACTTTGTGACAATGGAGTGTTCAGCAATTGATTGTCAATTGACAGATCTGTATTCCGATGGTAGAAGTGTCATCTCATCAAAACGACGTTATCGACTGTTTGCGTTGTGTATTGACGGATGTTATCCATAAGAATGTTCTTTTGGGGTTGCCATCTATTTGCAGTCATACACCACGGTTAATCACCGATGTGATTAACGGTAATGAACTGCGAGCTTCTATATCTGACAGGGTCATTTCCATTGTAACTTGTCAGAGGATCCATATTATTGTCCACTATCGATCTGTGAAACTGAAAACAATTTTGATGGTAATTAGATCTAGTGAATTGCTCTTTATATATTTTTCGCTCGAAGTCGATATTTAGTATTAGCAACGTCGTTCTCGGTCTTGGTGGAAACTTTTTGTTGTAGAAAATATGACGTCACATAATAGTGGTCATGTGACTGCTGTCTTGTTCATGGTGTGTATTAGTCTGGTTTCGTTACAGAGCAGGCTGTTTAGTATTGCCTATCGACGCATAGACTGGATTCCATAGACGTTGCCATGTAGCTGGATATGCTAACTGGTGGAGAGATATTCGTTGTTCTTTAACTGCCATATCACGATGGAATGCCGGTTTACAGCACTATTTCGTGCACAGGCTTTCCAATCTGTGGCTATTTCAGTTCATTCTTTAAAACTAATCAACAATCAGGTCAAACGTTTATATACAAAATACGAACGTTCGATAAAATGTAAAATACGAAACACAATTGATGTGCTCCTTGCGCCTTCTATGTAACATTTACTATTTTCTAAACAGCGGAATTCCTGTGTATCCTGGTATATGAACGGAAACGATTCATGTAATTTATGCTTCTTCCGCCTACACATTCAATGGTTATTTAGCTCGGGCACCACTGTTGAAGTGAATTTCGGCTTAGCGTTGTCGTGGTGTATCGCAAATAAAATCAGCTCCCGCACTCAGCAGCACAGGATCCCGCGGGATAACCGATTGCAAATCTATGATTGCCCAGAGTGAACAAAGTGTCATTGTGATTTGTTATTACTCAGATATAAATACATTTCAAAACTGCAATGGCGTCTGTGCTATAATCATCAACTAGCTTTGTTAAAGACAAATTGTTTCCTCAGACAATGCTGATCTGAATCTTAATACAGCATGCCAAATTGATCGATTTAAACTATGAGTAGTTTCAATAATACTATTAATCCTACTGCATGATCACTATCTCAAAATCAATGATCGTGATTCGATTTAAGTAGTGTGATTTTCTGATTCGTTCACAATGCCTTTTAATATATATATATATATATATATATATATATATATATATATACTCATGTGTGAACTTTGCGGATAGTACTTGTTTATAACAAAGATTAGATGTATCAAAGAGTAATATTCATCGTTAAATGACAATTGCGTAGTTACGTAAGAAACTAAACGGTAGTGAAATTGCGCACAGTCAGTGACGAAAAAAGCACCATGAACAATATAAGCTCTTTTGGTAGGCTATATTCTTACGTTTTGATCTGTGACCAAGCTCTACTGGGTCATGAAAGTGTAGGCGCTTATTACAATAAAGTGAGGATGCATTGTACAAATACATGATTCAAATCATGGCTAACCATGATAAGGAGCAAACAATGCAACATTGCATGCATGTTCGACCTCATTGACAACTAATTCTGTCAGGGCGAATGACTCTTGCACCGATTTCCTTTAACAAATGACGTTATATACTGTTTGTAAATAGCATACAAACTAGGAATTTGACACACCAATAGATGTATTGAATATGAATATAAATTACTGGCACATCAGGGGAGTGTCTATATATTGCTGATAAATGGCTTTATCCCACAAGTCAATGTTTGGTATCTGCACAAACTTGTAGACATGCTTATCTGTGATTGCTGATGCCCAACCAGAAACCTTCACCCTGGCTGACTTGTATAAATACCTCCGAATTGTCAGAAGTTAAACAATTATTATTCGATACATCTATAGTAGTCACCGTCGTTTGGACCAAATCGGAAGGCCAACTCCGTGCGGTAAAGAAGACCTGTAACCTGGACCTCACCTTTAAATGCCAGAATATATTTATAAATATTTGCACTCGAGAAATATGCAATTCGTATCCCTACCAAAACAATTCTCACTCATTCTGATAGTAGCAACGGCGCCATGGTGTACATAATTCATATATTGAGTGAAAAGCAAAACGATTCTCTTATGACGACTATAACACCTGTTGAAAAGTGGAGCAACTGATGAAAAGTGGAGCATCTGATGAAAAGTGCAGTACCTGATTATAAGCATGTGGTGAATTTCGTGATTGTCTGCATGTTTTAAGCTGACCCGGTACAGGGCTATCCCTGGGAGATATATGTGACTTAATTCATGTAAGTATATTCAAATATCAGCTCATTTATCGTTTATTTTGTAAGCAAAAATCATTGAACAGCGTAACATGATGTGACCGCATAGGCTCTTAGTCAATAAAATGTGTGAAACAGCATAATCTAAGAACGCGAGCATGTGGCATCCCAGAAAGAGCAATGGAGGCGGCATGTGACATCCAAGAAAGAGCCATGGAGGAAGCATGTGACATCTAAGAAAGAGTCATGGAGGAAGCATATGACACCCAAGAAAGAACCCTAGAGGAAGCATGTGACATCTAAGAAAGAGCCCCGGATGTTACATGTGACATCCAAGAAAGAGCCTTGGATATAACTTGGAACATCTTCAATAACATATTTCAATGGTTTCCAATATTTCTTGTCGTGTTTTTATAATGGATGTTGATAGTGCAATACAGAAGGAGTGTTAATATGATTCCCTGCTATTGTTACCCGACAGATAACATAGTGCAATAGTCTAACTAAACATTTCCTGGTAATGGGTGAAATGCCCCTGGCCATGACGACCATGTATTGCATCTCATTGTAAAATACTAGCTTGTGGCGTATTCAGGTGTCATCATTTGATCTTGTAGCGTTTTTAATGGATATAAGTCGGGGTCGACTTGGAACGTTTCATTGTCTGCTGAGAGACTTATCAAACTCACAAAACTCCAAATCCAACTGTACCCAAATCGATCGAAATCGACGCATTAGATCTTATCCGAACGCTGGAGATCAGCGCCAGCAATGTTATTGGCAATCTCTTGTGCAGAAAGAGAAAACCTTACCTGAGGTAAATACAATTACCACAATATGTATTTCTATAAAGGGCGCATTGTGCTCTTTATTCTTCAGTATCAATGATTTAATTTAGGGCTGCGTCACACCTAATCATATAATACATCAAATACCTTGTCATGTAAACTTAAATTACTGATGATTTCAATAGAATAAAAGTGGCTATGACATTTTGCGTTCAGTTACAAATGTATGACCATGGAGCGGTGACAATAGTCGGCGCATGACGGAAACCTCCTGCTTAAAAGCATGCCCGAAAGTGGCGCATGGCTGTGTTGGTAACGCAATGAGACTGGGTCTTGTTAGATACAATCGATGGGTATTTAATTGCCAACTTTCTGTTGATAATCTGACACATAGTTTTTAGAAATACAAGTCAAAAACAAATAATCTGCGCTGTTAACACTGGCTGAACGTCTTCAGTGAGGGATGGGCCGGTGCTGTAATCACTGGTAACCAATGCAAACTTGAATCTATGGCCCCCAGTAAGGACAAGGTCTATAGCTCTCTATTAAAATAATACGTGCAAATCGCCTGATATGGGTCTCTCTATCTCATGAGAAATCTCTTGTTTCGCAGGACTTTACATGTCCCAATTCACAACAATAACTATCATTGTCTGAGGACGAGCGTTACCGCGTTCACAATTCGGACAGATGTCGTTGTAGTTCCTTTGGGAGGTATTCAGTCCCAGCTCAAACCGCTTTTCGACAGATATCCATTTTTCATGACACCATCAATCTTAACAAGGAGCTAAAGATGAAATCAAGCCGTTTGCAAAATACGACAGTCATTTAGTAGCCCTCGTGGGCGGTGCAACGCTTGTTTTAGGAATGATCATTCAATATCTGCATTGAGCAAAGCAAGAACACATTTATAGTTTTAATGGGGTCTTATGTGGCAAGCTGCATTTCACACTGTGGCTAGTGTACGTTTGAATGTGTACACAATATACTGACATACCGAAATTACCTGCGTGACTTCATGAGTGTGTCGAATACATTGCACTTGCATGTATTCTGAAAGGCAGATTATATTAACTTTGTCATTTTATCATCGGCTGAATGGCAACACACGCCCTCGTAAATCGGCAAAATGAGCATATCCGACATTTAGCAACATATGCTCAAGCCACTGACAAGCATTTCAGGCTGCTGCGGTAAAAGCAAGCAGGTATCGTCATCACTGCCTAGAATTCGAGACGTGCAGTACGCAAGTAAGGTTGTCTGCTACAGTGTCATCGAGGACGATATGATAGTGCACTATTCTGCAAAGCCTTAAGTAAAGAAATTATCTTACCCATATTGTCAACATAGGTTGTAGTTTCGTACTCGCTAAGACGTAATATACAGTGAATCGTCCGAGATTAATTAGTTTCGCCAGTTTGGTTAACTGAATGCTTTACTATGGGGTACAAGCCCCACCCCCACCCCCCACCCCCCACCCCCACACACAAGGTTCTACTTATAGTACACTACGTCGACAGTATCTGTCATGCACATTTAGTCAGATGTCTCGCGTAAAAAGGCATACAAAATAGTAGTCATACACAAGAAATAATGATATGGTGGATAACCTAGGTGGGTGGCAATCGAACGCGTCTCACATGACGTATTATTCAACAGTTTACCTTCCGCCTATATACAACGATTGCATAGGTGATCATGTGCAATTGATCTCGATATAACAGTGATGGAATGCTGTAAGATGCGGAGACTGCTTA
Source organism: Urechis unicinctus (assembly GCA_034190875.2). Classification (NCBI taxonomy): domain Eukaryota; kingdom Metazoa; phylum Annelida; class Polychaeta; order Xenopneusta; family Urechidae; genus Urechis; species Urechis unicinctus. Next base: position 60,969,892 of record CM067351.1, on the reverse strand, counting down.
ATATTGCATTTTGTTCAATGACAAACAACGACTCAAGTGTGGCGCTGGTATCCAAGCACTGCATTTGTGTGAGCCCAGCATCCAAACAAAGTACCAGAGACAAACATGTCTCCTGGCAGTGACAATGAATGTCAAATTTATTTACACCTGTATTTATTTCAGCAAAGCGTAGCAATTAACATATATGCACCACCGACAGGACACTTGGAGACATTTGCAAAACATCACGTTATTTATTACTTTAACAGCACAGTTTAGCTTGTATTGTTTAATTAGCCACGTAATGCAAAATCAAACTCTTTCACATGTAATGATAATCTGTTGAGCAAAGAATGAATGATTTCACGGCAAATAAATGACTAGGTGCATGATAACTAATAAGTGTGGGTCGGTTCATAATTGCAACAGCCGCTGTAGAATATAACATCAGATTGTATGCTTGTGACTGCATAATGGAGCCCAGTAGGCATATTATGCAATGATCATTCGCCGAGGAAGTCTCAGTTATAAACGTTAAAAGGGTATGTAATCATACATTTGTCTTCTCTTTACAATGTTTGCTGTATATGACATGTCATGCTCATACAATTAAGCCCCACTTCACTGGTACCATTTCCTATACACCTGTGGTTCAACAGCACCGCGTCGTTTGCTAGAACATGACAATGCAGCCTGCTGATAGTGCTCAGGATTCCATTCTGTTAATTGGCTTCAAACAAATAGACCGTCGGAATAATATGCTGTTTATTATGTGCAGAGTTTATCCGCCTTTCAGGTCTCAATATGCAATTATAGTCCATGGAAGTATCGATAGACATATCGATATTTTTCTTGGTAATGTGATAACCTTGTAATATAGTCTCGCTAACCGCAAGATGCTCACTGAATTTTTAAAGCTATTGAAAGGCAATCAATGTCAATAAAAACACAAGCAATCGATTATATCACGAAGTTGAATTCAGTGCGATTATGCTTTAGATAGTACCTGCAGATTAATAAGAAGAACGTTGGTTTCAAACTCAATCGATTTACCATGCTGAGATTAGAGAGAACGATTTCCGGATGAATGGAATTCATCGCCGTAGCAGAGCTATCTGATGAATCACATACATCTATAATCATGCAAATTCATCTATTTATGATGCAATTAAGGTACGATGGGGGCAGTTATTAAGGATGTATTGAAATGGCGTCCGGGCATTCGAAGCAGTGGTTATCTGCAGATACTGCTTCAGATATAACGTCGGATACAATACGATTAAATGCGGTGCGCGCGAAGACTGCCAATACAAGTGAAGGCGGAAGCCGCCCGGGGAGCATTATTTACAAGAAGCGTTTCCGCTCATATACAAGGACAAACAGACATTCCGCTCCACAGAAAACGTTATTTTCCCTATAAACTTTTGGTTTCGTAGCACAATCATTGAAACTGTATTTGTTACGCTATCTTAAAGAATGAGCCGCAAAATCGTCTTCTGTAGTA
>CM067351.1:60798605-60961102 GCA_034190875.2 Urechis unicinctus | reverse complement strand
TTTTTGGGGTTTGGGGGGTAATTTTCTTGCAAACCAAACAAGTGAAATTATTCTTGTGACGTCACCACACCCGTGATATTGAATGGATCGCAGGCACGATATAGTCCCCTGAAACGACATAGTTGTTCCTTTGCCGAGGGTATTACTCTTGTAATGGTTTTCAGATGATGCAAGTTCCAACTTGCGACTGCCGGAACTCAGATGGACAGGTACTGGTCAAATAGAAAGTGTTATTGAATTGTTGCCATCTGACATCATATTTTGCTGCAGCAGAAATGAAAAAACACACCGAGGAGAGAGCTATTATATTTCAGATGTACATTGCAATAAAAACACCTTAACATATGAAAGTAGATTATCCCTGATATACAGTGCAATAGAAATACGTCAACAAATGTACGGAGATTATCCCAGACGTAATTCAATTGTAATACCTCAGCAATTAAAAGGAGATATATGTCAACCGAAACACGCTAACAAATAATAAGAGATACTCCAAGATGTGTATTGTAATCGAAACACCTCAACACATAAAAGGAAATCGTCCTAGATGACAATATAAACCCCTCAATAGATAAAAGGCGATTATCCCAGATGTAAATTACTGTGTCTCCAGAATCACCAGCCCCTTGTTTATTTAGAAGATGCGATTACTGAATGTTAAGGATGTGTACATTTTCGCTATGAAACTCGGATGATTTGCAACACACAGTGGTAAATCGTCTAGTGGCATCTACATTAATATTTGATTTTGTATATGCACATCTTCCACAACTACTTGCTCACGCTGAACCAGATGTTGAAGCCTATGACAGGCAACATCACGTTGAAAACTGTAAGCAATCGAATAAGCCTCGAAGGTATTTCACCAGCTTAAGTCTCATAATGCTTCGACTCAAAAATATATCCTCAAGTGAGCGCTCTTAGCGTAGCTTTAAACTCTTTGATGTGATGCCCTGAACAATGTAACATGAATTTAAGCAAGTTCATATCGTCATCGCAACAGTCTGAGCGGAAGCAGGTTTCGGCTTCAATTTTTGTTTTAGTGGTGCTTAGTGAATAGGTAATTATCACTGCTGATCATCAATGGTCTGCCAGCTGCCATCAAGCGCCTATACAACCCATTCCTTTTCCTCACATCGTGTACTTTCAAACGTCATCAATGATTAAGAAAAACTCTATGGTGTGGCTCATGACTGAAAATTGTCACATTGACCATTGAATCACATCATCACTTCCCCACCAATTCCCACCCCTCAACCAAAATCGTTCATCATTCGACAACTATAAAAACATACTTCAGAATCATTAAAAACACTACACGGCGTGTAATCTCGAATTGCAAATAACGATCCAACGATTTGTCCCTCAAGTACATCCAGAGGATTCTCTCCATGCATATTGCCAATGCTTGTCTTCAATGAAGCTTCCGCCTCCAGTAAATGATTGGATACTGAAGGACAGACACTTAAAGGCCAAGAAGCTGATTAGATTTTTAATTTCTTTTATTCATTATGTTACAGTGTCCAGTATTTGTTGGATAGACAAGCGGAAGAGGAAGGGGTTATTATATCTTACTTCGTTAATCAGAGTAACCGGTAATTGTACATTCAATGGGTTACCACATCTTACTAACGAAATAACTTTCTAACTGTACATTCAATGGGATACTCCATCTTACTAAGGAAGTAATCTTCTAGCTGTACATTTAATGGATCATTCATTGCATCTTACTTGGTTAATCAGTGTAACTTGCTTACTGTATATTCAATGGCTTACTACATGTTCATTCAATGGGTTGCTACATCTTACAAGCGAAGTAACCTTACAACTGTACATCCAATGGATCATTACATCTTACTTCGTTAGTCAGTGCATTTAGCTTGGATAACGGTAGGTCTGTTTCCATGAATGTATTCAGCTTAGCCTTCATAACGGTAAATATATTTCCATGAATGTATACTATTAAGTCTGCATAATGGTAGGTCTGTTACCACGAATTTGTTCAGATTAGTCTGGATATCGGTATGTTTTTTGCCATGAATGTATTCAGTTGAGCCAGGATAACCGTAGGTCTCTTGTGGTGAATGTATTCAGTCATATCGAATCACACAATGTTTCCTTCCCCTGTCAGTCAGTTCTTCAGTGCGTACAGTTTTTGATATGACAAAATCTACATGCTTCTCTTTCTCACACTGCAGCTGTGCAAGCGTTCTCATAGCAACTGTGCAAATGCTCTCACAACATTTGTGTCAACGCTCTCGCAGCAGCCATGTAAACGCTCTTACAACAGTTCTGTAAACGCTCCCACAGCAGTAGCCCGGTAACCAGACCTAACTATCATTCACTATCTGTCAGGTCTAGCGATAGGCTTAGCCAAAATGTGGTTGACAACCAACGATTAATCCCATAGTCTATTATACAGAACAAAATCCAAAGATCAACCTTATCTGGTTTTTCTTAACCATCTTACAGTGTACACTGAAAAATACAAAGTATGACGCTTCTCCTGTTATCGCCATATTTGTTTCAGATAACAAAGTGCGTTATGACAAAATTAGACCCAGAGACTTGAGAAGGAGCATTTATGTACGATATTGTGCTTTCTAAGGATATTTGCAAGTGCTATGAATTACTGCTTTTCTATAACGGCAGCAAAAAAAGTAAGCAACAGTTGACAACTCAGTGACAAATGTATGGCTATTTCAAATGGACAAAGAATATGGCGAATAAATATTACCCGATTGACCAGTCCATCACATTTTGCTTGCTATGGGGTAGGCCGCCACTGCAGACATGGAGGCATTCTATTGGTCTATCACAGTAGCTGCGTAAACATTTTCAGAGCAGCTGTGTGAATGCTCTCGCAGCAACAATGTAAACGACGTCACAACAGTTGTGTAAACACTCTCACAACAGCTTATTAAGCGCTCGCGTCCTTTTCTTGTGTAAATCCTGCGTTACTTGATCGTCCAACGCAGAAACATATCCAGCCAGTATGCATGCATTATTTGTGCGAAATTAAAGGTCTTTGATATTTGAGCAAATGTATACATCGTCTGTTCACATCCCTCTGAGTAGAGAGTTTTAATATTCGTAAGATGCCCGTCCCTGCAAAACTAACCATATTACCAATTTATAGTAGTGCCATTCTGGAAATTTTTCCTACAATACTGATAATAGTGACGTTTGAGAATTCTCGGGTCTGGACCGTTCCCGACAGCAACTATAAAACTACCATGTCGAGCAACAGCAACTGTGTCAATACATAGATTAGGTGCTTGTGAAAGCCAATGGCCTTAGAAAATCCCTTTTTATTGTTGTTGTAGCATGACGTAATCGCCAGACACTGATTTGACGCTGGACGCGATTCACTCATTCTGACCAGCCGAGCCATCTCGTCGTGCAAGTGCGGAATGGCTCTGACAGTTGTTACGGGCGAATCGGGAGCGAAGCTTGTTAATTAGTTGCGTGACTGAAGTAGTGAAACGGACATTGCAGCGTGCTGAATAAATGAGGCAAGGGAACTTGCCGCTTCCATTTTCGTTAATATAAGCATGTCTTTTTCTTTCAGAGCTGTGATAAGGTAATATCTGTGAATACCAGCGAAAGAACCTCAAATTTGTCTTGAAGTGGCCCTGACAATCACATTTGCCATTTTGAAATCGCTTTGACCACCGGAGTGCGCCAACGTAACGCACGTTCTGATTGGATGCGACAAGAATTGATTGCTTCGGGCTTGCTGGCTGCTCAATTCTATCAGGCCATTTCGTCCATTTGTTTAGCCGAAAAAGAGGTCGTGTTTATATTCCATGGAAACATCTTTCCACTAGACTTTCACCACATATCATAATTCTCAATATTTATCGTAGGCCTGGCTAGTAGTACGGTGCTGAGTGGGTTTATTTGTAAACATCCTCGCAGTGACACTCTTCATCATGGCAGTGAGGATGATGACCGCTGGCGTCGGCTCTATCTCAGACTCAGATCCATTCAGATATTCTGCCTCTGTCTCTTCAAATTGTCTAAGGTGAATCCTGATCTTCCAGCTTTACCTGAGACTTTCACATACCAAGGTGCCACTTGAGTTCTCAGTGCAGCGAATCTAAAAAACAAATCAACATAACAGTGTCTGATCCTTACAACACCTTGTACACCTGTATGAGGTCCCCATGGAGACGAGACGCAGTGCATGAAGAGGTGTAAGACCTGACATGTGAAATCTGCGTTCATTAGTAGCACGCCTATGTACTCTTTCTTATTCTTTAATATCACGTTGCAAAAATGGTGACCATACCTGTATTGCATATTTTAGATAATGCCTTACAGTCCAACGCGTTATGTAAGCATTGCTGTAACTTAAACGCCCAGTTTTTGGTCCTCACTCTGGAGTGAAATCTGCAATTATCATAAGATTAAGTCAACAGCACTGTTTAGACCATCTATGCAGATTAAGAAAACAATGAGTCACATATATATCAAATTATATGTATGTACTAGCATATATATATTCGTCTATTTAAATGTATATATAAACATGTATATACATATATATATATATTTATATACGCACATACATATGTACATATATATATACATATATATATATACATGTATATATATACATATATATATATATATATATATATACATATATATACATATATATATTACATATATATATATATATATATATATACCTATATATATGTATATTAACGCACAAATATGCATGTATATATATTAATATATATATATGTAAATATATGTATATATATATATATCGCTATAAATTTATATATATATATATGTATATATATATATATATATATATATATATATATATATATATATATATATATATATATATATATATGTGTATATGTTTTGGTTTGAGTTTGAATATATGTATGTTTGTGTGGGTGTTTGATATTGTCAGTTAATCAGAATGCTATGAAATTGTCCAATCAACGGTGTTTAGGCTAAGATAAATTGATGACGTTTCTGTGCATAAATGCAGTGTCATGACTTTGTGACAATGGAGTGTTCAGCAATTGATTGTCAATTGACAGATCTGTATTCCGATGGTAGAAGTGTCATCTCATCAAAACGACGTTATCGACTGTTTGCGTTGTGTATTGACGGATCTTATCCATAAGAATGTTCTTTTGGGGTTGCCATCTATTTGCAGTCATACACCACGGTTAATCACCGATGTGATTAACGGTAATGAACTGTGAGCTTCTATATCTGACAGGGTCATTTCCATTGTAACTTGTCAGAGGATCCATATTATTGTCCACTATCGATCTGTGAAACTGAAAACAATTTTGATGGTAATTAGATCTAGTGAATTGCTCTTTATATATTTTTCGCTCGAAGTCGATATTTAGTATTAGCAACGTCGTTCTCGGTCTTGGTGGAAACTTTTTGTTGTAGAAAATATGACGTCACATAATAGTGGTCATGTGACTGGTGTGTATTAGTCTGGTTTCGTTACAGAGCAGGCTGTTTAGTATTGCCTATCGACGCATAGACTGGATTCCATAGACGTTGCCATGTAGCTGGATATGCTGACTGGTGGAGAGATATCCGTTGTTCTTTAACTGCCATATCACGATGGAATGCCGGTTTACAGCACTATTTCGTGCACAGGCTTTCCAATCTGTGGCTATTTCAGTTCATTCTTTAAAACTAATCAACAATCAGGTCAAACGTTTATATACAAAATACGAACGTTCGATAAAATGTAAAATACGAAACACAAATGATGTGCTCCTTGCGCCTTCTATGTAACATTTACTATTTTCTAAACAGCGGAATTCCTGTGTATCCTGGTATATGAACGGAAACGATTCATGTAATTTATGCTTCTTCCGCCTACACATTCAATGGTTATTTAGCTCGCGCACCACTGTTGAAGTGAATTTCGGCTTAGCGTTGTCGTGGTGTATCGCAAATAAAATCAGCTCCCGCACTCAGCAGCACAGGATCCCGCGGGATAACCGATTGCAAATCTATGATTGCCCAGAGTGAACAAAGTGTCATTGTGATTTGTTATTACTCAGATATAAATACATTTCAAAACTGCAATGGCGTCTGTGCTATAATCATCAACTAGCTTTGTTAAAGACAAATTGTTTCCTCAGACAATGCTGATCTGAATCTTAATACAGCATGCCAAATTGATCGATTTAAACTATGAGTAGTTTCAATAATACTATTAATCCTACTGCATGATCACTATCTCAAAATCAATGATCGTGATTCGATTTAAGTAGGGTGATTTTCTGATTCGTTCACAATGCCTTTTAATATATATATATATATATATATATATATATATATATATATATATATATATATATATATATATATATATATATATATATATATATATATATATATATATATACTCATGTGTGTGAACTTTGCGGATAGTACTTGTTTATAACAAAGATTAGATGTATCAAAGAATAATATTCATCGTTAAATGACAATTGCGTAGTTACGTAAGAAACTAAACGGTAGTGAAATTGCGCACAGTCAGTGACGAAAAAAGCACCATGAACAATATAAGCTCTTTTGGTAGGCTATATTCTTACGTTTTGATCTGTGACCAAGCTCTACTGGGTCATGAAAGTGTAGGCGCTTATTACAATAAAGTGAGGATGCATTGTACAAATACATGATTCAAATCATGGCTAACCATGATAAGGAGCAAACAATGCAACATTGCATGCATGTTCGACCTCATTGACAACTAATTCTGTCAGGGCGAATGACTCTTGCACCGATTTCCTTTAACAAATGACGTTATATACTGTTTGTAAATAGCATACAAACTAGGAATTTGACACACCAATAGATGTATTGACATTGTTATCTTAATATGAATATAAATTACTGGCACATCAGGGGAGTGTACGACGTACCAACACCCCGTAGGTGTGTACATGAGTTGCGAAAAGTATTCTGTTTATAAAAAATGAGCTAACAATTCAGTCCCCTGTGAAACGGCATTGAATTGTATATTCTCTCCCACGACCACAAACGGAGATACTACTAACTATCTTGGTAACATTGGGCTTATAAATAACTTTCATTTAGGGATTAATTGAGGTCTCATCGTAAAACCTTGAATTATTAAGCGGTCCCTTGGGACTCCGTAACAGATTCGCTGAACTCATTTAGACACTTAGCATCTAGAATTTCAGAGAGAGGGACGATTTTTTGGGATTCACCACAGCTGCTTCAAAATGAGGTGATTCGAATTTACGGCTTTAATGTTTACCGGATTCTAGTCACTTCCATTAATACATGTTGAATACCAAAAGGTCGAGTAACTCCATTTAGTATCTTGGCCGAGATATTACCTTTTTTCAGATTCTGCCTCTTTTTAATCAATTTCTCGACTTGTACAGTGATGCATTTCTGGAAGTCATCATCCATAAACATGTTGCAACCTTGGTCGCCATCGACTGGCCGTCATATACCTTATGCTGCGCATCGATGTCATTTCATCACCTTTGTACAGCATATCGATGTATGGGTTTGTAGTTGTGACCTATCCTAACACGCCCCCTAGATTTTTAGTAAAACACGGACGTTATAAAGACGTGGAAAAATACGTTGCTCTTGGTTGTGAGACTCAAGTATATTTCTTTATTTTCTTCCTATCTTAATCTTTACATGTCTATGTGTCGACAAATGTAGCTGTTCTTTGATGCTACTCAGATGACAGTCACTCATTAGGGTTCGGCCTCACGGGTTAGGTTCATCAGTCTCTATCCATCGTGCGCAGCGAATCGCAATCGGATCATAATTAGTTAGCATAGCTGTTCGCAGGTGAAGGCTGTACGTCTATGCGCACTTTCCGGGTCGTTCACTGAGCCGGCAATGCAGGTTACCTTAGGAGCATGTACCTATCCAACGTAACCTGTGTGTATGTGTGGTTGGGGGCGGGGGTGGGGGGGGGGGGGGGGGGGTTGGGGGGGGTTGGCGCGGCTTTATTATAGAATCCACAGAATCGGTGATCATTCTGTGTATTATGGCCTGTAGTTTATATTCGCACCCGATCCCATGATCTGATGCCATGATAAGAGGCCCCATATGGTTTCAAGTGGGTCCCTATGTGAAAACGCAGTCCCTCAGCCCGCCATCGCAAGCACCAGTCAGAACTGCACTGCACACGCACGTGCACATTCACTCTCTAAAATACGCACATACCCACACATATGCACACGTCCACATCCACACTCACAAACATACACACACATTAACGCGAATATACTCCTAACGGCTCCGTAGATAACAGCAAAATCAGACAACATATTGTGTATTCAAATCACAACAATAGTACCAGGTTCTCACTCTGCTTGTCTTGATGCACATCAGCAAGACCTACAGGTCATGACAAAGATATGAGAGAATCGTACTTATTATAGAACTCAGTCGTTAAATCCAATTGCATCAAAAGGAATTCGTTGTTTCAGCGCGTGGCGTGCCCATGGCGTCGGTTTTGCCTCTGACCTTCACCTCGTTTGTGTGAATAAACTTTCAGTTAGTTACCTGCCGGCAAATATTGCAACTCGATATGCAACCTTTTTAAATAAAGGTATTTAGATCCATTAATGCATATATTTGAAATGTTTGAAAAGTGGCATTTTTGGCCAATTCGATTGAATGGGCAAATGCTGAAATTGATGGGATCAATGTAAATAAGAGAATGCATACTTTAATTTGTCTGAGAATATTCATTAGGCTTGTGAATAGAAAACACATGAAAAGCTACAAAGCTACTACAAGCTAACAGAAAGTGATACAACGTGCCAGGTCTGAAGCCATAGGCTGGCTACGTTATGATGGGTCCTTTCATCAAAGAGTTAATAGCTACCTTAGCATAGCTATAAACTCTTTGCTTTCATATCGAACAAAGCAGCGCCTACAGACAGGCTACAAACACAAGGAGCCATATGATACTCATGCAATGTGTTTGCGAGACTATTTAATAATCCCACATGTTACATAAACATAACCAATATCATAACAACCTGGAACTGAACATGGTTATTTCGGTTGTGGAATAAGATATGCTGGGGTTTGATGCATGGCTTGTTACACCGCTGCCACCAACTAACAAGTGGTTGCCACTTAATAGTTTATGAAGTGTCCACGTGTGCGACTGGTGGCAAAGGGTTCCGATCTGCACCAATCCTAACCACAGCGCTATCTTTGGCCTTATTTGTGCTTTAGAAATTCACGGCCTGACATGGCGCTAGTCAGCCCTCTCCCTGGCCACACGGATCGGGTAATAATGGTGGACTCATATGGGTCGGGAGTTGTTATGGTTCTCTCATATTCACGACATCGTCTGTATGCCGGGCTATATGAACGCATAGTTGCCAAATATATAGTACAACCTGATGGTTAAAGTATATTGATGCTCTAGAGGCAGTTTTATTCCTTTATAACATTGAGCTACTGTGGAATTTATTTATTCAGTGATTTCTTAGATATTGACAGTCGACGTCATAGTTATTTACAGAATTATTATTATAAATAATGTCCCTGATCAAAATGTACATGATGTTTTCCCCTAAATCTGGCCATACTGATTAAGCTAATGATATGACAAATTCAGCAACAATAACATAACTTAACCAAAATATTGCCATCCCTTGACAAGAAATGTCCATGATTTCGTTCAAGTTTAGCAACGTTCCCTTATTCGAAAAGCCAACCACGCTTGCCTCCCTTTCTTGACACTTGCACAATATATGGGCCACAAAGTCACGCTGCATATATATGGAGTCTATATTGTTTGGTCCGTCGAGTTGGTGCAACACCTTATTCTCGCCCGATGTTTGGGGGTATACACCGAACTTGCATTGCATGAGAACCTGTCAACTAATGTATCGTTAGGGCTGCTGACTTATTATCTAATGCAGTCCATACATGTGTTGTCTCAAGGAGCCGGACTGAAGAAGATATCAGCAATTTTTACATTGCTAGGTCAACGCCAAATGGCATCGTGTAGAGTAGTCCAAGGAGACATAAGGATGCGTCAATAGTGGACAGCATGGACCGAAAGCCGTATTGACTGTCACAAACAATACGGCTCACAATATAAACAAGTGTGATCGAAGAACTTCATTGTTCGTGTATATAACTTTTCGAATACTTTTGAAAATACCAGGATAATTGAGATTGGTCGATAATTATTAGCATGGTTTCTCTGAGGAATTATGGCAAGAGGGCAAAATTTGGCTACTTTCACTGGCAAAGAAAAATGGAAATACAAGGGATTCCTTAAGTGATTAAGTGACTTTGGTGAGATCTTATCTAAGCTTTCACTTGTTATATTTTTCAAGCTATCGATTGTGTGTTTAATTTATGCTACAGAGGCTTGGTGCTTAAAAAAGATTCATGGCAAAGCTCACCTTATGCGATTTGGGGATTGTTATCATGATTAGTTGTTACTAGTTTGTTTATGTTTTTGACAAATATGCATTTAATGCAGCCGCAATGTCATAGTTATTTTTATGTATGGTATTATTTATCGTCATTGTATGAACAAACTGAGGTTGTTTTCTCGTTCTCTCTGAGGTTTCGTTAATGGTGTTCCACTTTACATCATAAAAATTAAGACATCTTTGCATTTTCTGAATCATGGAATAATATTTGCAGATCGTCATGTGTGGATGATGGGTCTTGTTTATTGACAAAGAGCGCCTTATATCGGAAGAATGTGGCTTTTTCAGAAAGAATGTCTCATAGAATCAGTGATGATTCCAAACAACCAATAGAATCAGTGATGATGCCAAACAGCCAAGTTAGTCTGAAGGATGCTATCATCCACGGCTAGTTTAAAATCCAGAAACAATTGTTTTGTACAACACAGTATTCTCATCGTGTGGGAACGATGCTGATACATTCAACGTTTTTTTCCGTTAGCAGCTTTTGAAGCTGTGACTATAATGAAGGTAGTGTGACCGTCCATATTTGTAATATGTTATTGCCATATTTAATTCATAATATAATCAGCGTCGTAATTCAATGTGAAGTCTTAATTCCCCGCCCCTCACGTAGCAAACTTTGATATCATACCATCACTCAAAATAACAATTTTATAAATACTGCGCTAAATGGATCCCCTGTCTATATATTGCTGATAAATGGCTTTATCCCACAAGTCAATGTTTGGTATCTGCACAAACTTGTAGACATGCTTATCTGTGATTGCTGATGCCCAACCAAAAACCTTCACCCTGGCTGACTTGTATAAATACCTCCGAATTGTCAGAAGTTAATTATTATTCGATACATCTATAGTAGTCACCGTCGTTTGGACCAAATCGGAAGGCCAACTCCGTGCGGTAAAGAAGACTGTCTCTGCTGTAACCTGGACCTCACCTTTAAATGCCAGAATATATTTATAAATATTTGGACTCGAGAAATATGCAATTCGTATCCCTACCAAAACAATTCTCACTCATTCTGATAGTAGCAACGGCGCCATGGTGTACATAATTCATATATTGAGTGAAAAGCAAAACGATTCTCTTATGACGACTATAACACCTGTTGAAAAGTGGAGCAACTGATGAAAAGTGGAGCATCTGATGAAAAGTGCAGTACCTGATTATAAGCATGTGGTGAATTTCGTGATTGTCTGCATGTTTTAAGCTGATCCGGTACAGGGCTATCCCTGGGAGATATATGTGACTTAATTCATGTAAGTATATTCAAATATCAGCTCATTTATCGTTTATTTTGTAAGCAAAAATCATTGAACAGCGTAACATGATGTGACCGCATAGGCTCTTAGTCAATAAAATGTGTGAAACAGCATAATCTAAGAACGCGAGCATGTGGCATCCCAGAAAGAGCAATGGAGGCGGCATGTGACATCCAAGAAAGAGCCATGGAGGAAGCATGTGACATCTAAGAAAGAGCCATGGAGGAAGCATATGACACCCAAGAAAGAACCCTAGAGGAAGCATGTGACATCTAAGAAAGAGCCCCGGATGTTACATGTGACATCCAAGAAAGAGCCTTGGATATAACTTGGAACATCTTCAATAACATATTTCAATGGTTTCCAATATTTCTTGTCGTGTTTTTATAATGGATGTTGATAGTGCAATACAGAAGGAGTGTTAATATGATTCCCTCCTATTGTTACCCGACAGATAACATAGTGCAATAGTCTAACTAAACATTTCCTGGTAATGGGTGAAATGCCCCTGGCCATGACGACCATGTATTACATCTCATTGTAAAATACTAGCTTGTGGCGTATTCAGGTGTCATCATTTGATCTTGTACCGTTTTTAATGGATATAAGTCGGGGTCGACTTGGAACGTTTCATTGTCTGCTGAGAGACTTATCAAACTCACAAAACTCCAAATCCAACTGTACCCAAATCGATCGAAATCGACGCATTAGATCTTATCCGAACGATGGAGATCAGCGCCAGCAATGTTATTGGCAATCTCTTGTGCAGAAAGAGAAAACCTTACCTGAGGTAAATACAATTACCACAATATGTATTTCTATAAAGGGCGCATTGTGCTCTTTATTCTTCAGTATCAATGATTTAATTTAGGGCTGCGTCACACCTAATCATATAATACATCAAATACCTTGTCATGTAAACTTAAATTACTGATGATTTCAATAGAATAAAAGTGGCTATGACATTTTGCGTTCAGTTACAAATGTATGACCATGGAGCGGTGACAATAGTCGGCGCATGACGGAAACCTCCTGCTTAAAAGCATGCTTGAAAGTGGCGCATGGCTGTGTTGGTAACGCAATGAGACTGGGTCTTGTTAGATACAATCGATGGGTATTTAATTGCCAACTTTCTGTTGATAATCTGACACATAGTTTTTAGAAATACAAGTCAAAAACAAATAATCTGCGCTGTTAACACTGGCTGAACGTCTTCAGTGAGGGATGGGCCGGTGCTGTAATCACTGGTAATCTATGGCCCCCAGTAAGGACAAGGTCTATAGCTCTCTATTAAAATAATACGTGCAAATCGCCTGATATGGGTCTCTCTATCTCAAGAGAAATCTCTTGTTTCGCAGGACTTTACATGTCCCAATTCACAACAATAACTATCATTGTCTGAGGACGAGCGTTACCGCGTTCACAATTCGGACAGATGTCGTTGTAGTTCCTTTGGGAGGTATTCAGTCCCGGCTCAAACCGCTTTTCGACAGATATCCATTTTTCATGACACCATCAATCTTAACAAGGAGCTAAAGATGAAATCAAGCCGTTTGCAAAATACGACAGTCATTTAGTAGCCCTCGTGGGCGGTGCAACGCTTGTTTTAGGAATGATCATTCAATATCTGCACTGAGCAAAGCAAGAACACATTTATAGTTTTAATGGGGTCTTATGTGGCAAGCTGCATTTCACACTGTGGCTAGTGTACGTTTGAATGTGTACACAATATACTGACATACCGAAATTACCTGCGTGACTTCATGAGTGTGTCGAATACATTGCACTTGCATGTATTCTGAAAGGCAGATTATATTAACTTTGTCATTTTATCATCGGCTGAATTGCAACACACGCCCTCGTAAATCGGCAAAATGAGCATATCCGACATTTAGCAACATATGCTCAAACCACTGACAAGCATTTCAGGCTGCTGCGGTAAAAGCAAGCAGGTATCGTCATCACTGCCTAGAATTCGAGACGTGCAGTACGCAAGTAAGGTTGTCTGCTACAGTGTCATCGAGGACGATATGATAGTGCACTATTCTGCAAAGCCTTAAGTAAAGAAATTATCTTACCCATATTGTCAACATAGGTTGTAGTTTCGTACTCGCTAAGACGTAATATACAGTGAATCGTCCGAGATTAATTAGTTTCGCCAGTTTGGTTAACTGAATGCTTTACTATGGGGTACAAGCCCCACCCCCACCCCCCACCCCCCACCCCCACACACAAGGTTCTACTTATAGTACACTACGTCGACAGTATCTGTCATGCACATTTAGTCAGATGTCTCGCGTAAAAAGGCATACAAAATAGTAGTCATACACAAGAAATAATGATATGGTGGATAACCTAGGTGGGTGGCAATCGAACGCGTCTCACATGACGTATTATTCAACAGTTTACCTTCCGCCTATATACAACGATTGCATAGGTGATCATGTGCAATTGATCTCGATATAACAGTGATGGAATGCTGTAAGATGCGGAGACTGCTTAATATTGCATTTTGTTCAATGACAAACAACGACTCAAGTGTGGCGCTGGTATCCAAGCACTGCATTTGTGTGAGCCCAGCATCCAAACAAAGTACCAGAGACAAACATGTCTCCTGGCAGTGACAATGAATGTCAAATTTATTTACACCTGTATTTATTTCAGCAAAGCGTAGCAATTAACATATATGCACCACCGACAGGACACTTGGAGACATTTGCAAAACATCACGTTATTTATTACTTTAACAGCACAGTTTAGCTTGTATTGTTTAATTAGCCACGTAATGCAAAATCAAACTCTTTCACATGTAATGATAATCTGTTGAGCAAAGAATGAATGATTTCACGGCAAATAAATGACTAGGTGCATGATAACTAATAAGTGTGGGTCGCACTTGTCGGTTCATAATTGCAACAGTCGCTGTAGAATATAACATCAGATTGTATGCTTGTGACTGCATAATGGAGCCCAGTAGGCATATTATGCAATGATCATTCGCCGAGGAAGTCTCAGTATAAAAGGGTATAAACGTTAAAAGGGTATGTAATCATACATTTACCATTTCTCTTTACAATGTTTGCTGTATTTTCTTGGTAATGTTCATAACCTTGTAATATATTATGTCTCGCTAACAATTATAGTCCATGCAAGATGCTCACTGAATTTTTGTAATATAGTCTCGCTAAAAGATGCTCATTGAAAGGCAATCAATGTCAATGAAAACACAAGCAATCGATTATATCACGAAGTTGAATTCAGTGCGATTATGCTTTAGATAGTACCTGCAGATTAATAAGAAGAACGTTGGTTTCAAACTCAATCGATTTACCATGCTGAGATTAGAGAGAACAATTTCCGGAAGAATGGAATTCATCGCCGTAGCAGAGCTATCTGATGAATCACATACATCTATAATCATGCAAATTCATCTATTTATGATGAAATTAAGGTACGATGGGGGCAGTTGTTAAGGATGAATTTAAATGGCGTCCGGGCATTCGAAGCAGTGGTTATCTGCAGATATAACGTCAAATGTAACGTCGGATACAATACGATTAAATGCGGTGCGGGCGAAGACTGCCACTGCAAGTGAAGGCGGAAGCCGCCCGGGGAGCATTATTTACAAGAAGCGTTTCCGCTCATATACAAGGACAAACAGACATTCCGCTCCACAGAAAACGTTATTTTCCCTATAAACTTTTGGTTTCGTAGCACAATCATTGAAACTGTATTTGTTTACGCTATCTTAAAGAATGAGCCGCAAAATCGTCTTCTGTAGTAGCGTCTTCACAGAATATAATCCTCATGGTAGTATGAGTAAATCCGGCACCATGATCACAAAAGAAGCCACTTGGCGAACGAAATCAAAGACTTTCCTGTTCCGTCATATTTTTCCAACATTAAGATGCTCGTAGGAAGGGACAGAATTCCGTCGGGAAAACATGACTTGCGTGAAACACAAGATCTATTCACATGCTATTGATTAAGATCGTTCTCGCAGTCTATTTGATTCTGAATTACGCTCTTAATGATTTTCAAAAGGGAAAAAACAGTATTATCTAGAGGTACTCGCATTTCATTTTCCTCTGCTGGTTCGATGGATATCCGTTGTGTATGGCATAAAATCGATAGAAACTTTCATAACACGAGTTTCATGGATTACTTCCGTCGATATATAACATAGAAGATTACGCTGAAAATTACTTAGGTAAAAATTTCATCGGTTTACCCCACCAAAAAATATCGATCGATTGATAAGATAGCATGTCTGTCATCGGCACACATACGCTTCAGTTGTTAATATTGATTTATGATAAAACGAAAACATTTCATGGCCACTATTCAAAAACAATAAGCAAAAAAAAACTATCGAACTCTCGTGTCGTTATCCCTCATTCTCGTACATTTTGAATGCATGGCGATATGTAACTGTCACCGGGAACTGATTAATTGAGCCCTCCACTATAGCTGCATACAAACTAGACAGATGAACTGAACCTACAATACACCACAATTGAAATATATGTGTGTATATATATATATATATATATATATATATATATATATATATATATATATATATATATATATATATATACATATATATATATATATATATATATATACAAGAGAACATAAGAACATATGTATATATACATATATATATATATATATATATATATATATATATATATATATATATATATATATATATATATATATATATATATATATATATACATTGAGAGAACTCTCGGATACTGTACATTGAAAGAACACTCGAATATATCAGGTCGAGGGAATCAATTCAGCATTGACACAATGGTATGCCATTTTTGTCAATTCTACAGTCAATCCAAATCTAAAAGTGGATTCACATAATAACAATATGCACAATCAGAAGCGAAGACTTGCACCTGAGAAATCAGCCCCCACAAAGAAAATAACAGAGATCTAACGCAAATCGCCAAACGAACTACTTCTCCACGCAGCTTTAATATCAGTTCTTCCGAGCTCTCAAGGTGTTCACGACTTCAAAATGCCTCAGAAGCGCTCTCAAGCTTTTGAACCATTCAGTTCTTATTCAGTCAATAGGAAACTTATTCACAATAAAGGGTCTACTTCTAAGGAGAAACACAACTCATAACTTGAAACACTTATTATGGATCGTACTTCATTATTCAAATCGACCTGCACTTAAATCAAGTACACACGCTGAAAGATCGATTATTTACACATGAATACAGTACGAGGTCAATAACATATAGATACGCTACACTTTCACCTTGACTAGGGGCTTTTCAACCAATATGAAGACTTGGAAATTCGGGTTGGACTAAAGAATTGTGTCGTAGGAGTTTGGGATGAAAATTGCATGGAATCAAATCAGTAATTCCCACTTATGTCTTTTACCATCAGCACCCATAAAAACAAACGTTAAGGATCATTGGAAAACTCAGTTAAGTCGTTTGTTAAATATATATATCTCAAGTTACCACCAGGGCGCTTTAGTGTGAGTGCGTTTTTGGATGAAGCCGTCTCAAATAACTGATTGGACTATGATGGGCAGGTACTGAAGGGCAAATTGCTGCATTAATATACTTAATATGCTCGATGGAACTGCTTATCTCTCTGCGGTCACATCAAGTTACGTCGATTAATGATTGCTGCCAAGTTAAGGACGATAAATGAATTAATATGTGTTAATGTTTATCATAAATGTAACTTGTTCTTTCTAAATGAATTACACCAAGCATGAATCCCACCAACATCATTTATTTGGGTCGGCTCTGCACACGCCACTCTATGTATCATGAAGAGTTAGCAATGTTCGTATTTGACATGCGCCTACTTCAATTAAACTAGGCACTTTAAATTTTGCTTTGGTTGTCATCTCAGTATGTTGTGTTAACACTACGTCTACCATCACTTCATGCTTAATATCAGGTGCTCATCATCATAACGTACCCTCTCTGTTATCAGCTTGATGGAGTAACCCCCTGCAGCTAATATTCATTATAAACCTAAGCTTCTCAGATCCATGAATGAACTACGTGTCATCTCTCTCTCTTCTCATGCATACCCCATATCCTATAGCTAAATGCCCACCCTGCCTTGGCAACACCCGTGAGGATTGGGAAAGCGTGTCTTAGTCGTTGAGGGAATCACTTCTACATTTTAAAATCACTTCTATACAAGCCTCCGAGTTTAACACGTCTTCAGGCAACGTTCCGTCGAAAATTCAAACATCAAGTCAACTAATAGAGTTCAAATTCTTCTAAACCCCATGCCTGGAGTTCGTGTTCTTTCGTTAATCCGAAAAGCTTTTTGTACATAAAATATACCAGGTATTCATGACATCTATAGTCCTATATCGGGTTGTCTAGTAACACTCAATTCCATTGGTCTTTTATTAACTTCTCAGCATACGTTTCTTGACGCTACTTATTGCATGCCCAATGCCAGATGCTTTACGTTTCATCCATATATCGGTTTGACATCCACTCAATGATTCAATTCTAATTGTCATGATGCTGTTACTATTTTCCATTGGTGGTACAATGCCAGCTTATATACAGAAAGGCACCTGCAAACTGACAATAATCGACCATATGAGCATATTTACAAGAGGACTAGTTAAGTTTTGTCTTTACTAAACAGAACATTGGAGGCATATTAGGAATGATGAACACGGACGTGATCGGGGAGATCCGTCTGATAAGATGACGTGATCGAGAAAGTCCCTCTGATCAGCTGACGTGATCGAGAAGGTCCCTCTGATAAGCTGACGTAATCGAGAAGATCCCTCTGATAAGATTAAGTACATTGGCATATCACGGGTTGACTGATATCATCCTCGACACGAGGTTTAGTAACTGTATATCTCTATGGAATTGCATGATCGTGCTACACAAATTGTTTCAATCAATACGCCAACGAATTTCACAATTTGGATTAATTACATTTTTCAATATTACATCTTCCAGTTGATTCATCAGGACGTTATGGTAGATAATTGATAATTTGCATGCCACTCCATCATGGACAGGTATTCACTAACGCAACAAGTCGAATTCTCGATCGTATATTGAGATATGCTTTGTGGTGAGATTTACTTCCCCACACCCCATCCCCAGCCCCACAGCGAGACATAGCTCGTTTCGAGATTATGTGGGAATGATAATGATTAAATACCTCCACGAGTGAAATCCAATTACCTGACCTCTTTCTGTTCTGCGTGGTGTGAGGTGATGCAAGACAATCACACTTCCCCTTTCCCCTCATAATTCCCGTAAGCTGTTCCATAATCAGGTCACCAAAGGGGATAAGCCTGACACACACAGTCGATGGCAGTGTGTTGAAGACCCAGGGTCAGAGCTTCACCTGATCATTTAATACCAGCTGTGGTTAACATAGGCCTTCAGGCAGCTATCACTTTTGGTTCAGAATAGAACTTATTTCAACCTAGCGGCCAGAATGGACAAGTTATATCTGGAGCGTCGCCACCTGAACAATATAGCACTTAGAGCAAAGACGTACTCACTAGCCCCTGTAGCCTGTCTTTACATGATTACTGAGGCTGGAAAGGAATTTATTTCCTATACATAGGAGCACAACATAAAAAGTGGAAAGGCAAAGTGTGTTTAAGGCAATTGGTTGGTCCTTAATCAAGACTTTGGCAGCTCTCATAGATACTCAAGCCTGAGGCTAATTTTTTGACTCTCATTTGTTTTCAACGTATCAATAGAAATGATCGTAGCGGAAGCAACGATTTCGAGAGGATCACAACACCATTGAAACAGAATTACCCGTCATCAAACTAGGCTTCGTATGTCTCGCCAGCACGCCCTTCATATATTCCGGAAATGGCAATCCGATTATCCTTCTAATGATCTCAATTGCTCTATTGTAAGCGCATTGTCGATAAAGGAAAATGTATTTAGTGAAGAATTGCTTGTTGCTGCATTATTTACAGGATGTGTACAAGTTGACTTCAGATATTGAGTACGTTTTGTCATTCTATTTTACCCCTATAACGTTTTATGACGGTTGTCTTCATTCGATCCTTGAGCCATGTTTTTACTTACTTTGGCGATCAATAAATGAGCACATTTTTGCCCAAATATGCAGCCTCAGTAAAGACGTGCAATCAAAAATACGATACTTGCTAGTGTATTTTACGGCAGCCAAAATTTGTATTTGTTTGCTAATCTTAATAGATACCTGTAATCCAAGTATTCATCAGTGCAGCATTTGCATCCAAGAACACTGCATTTTAACATTTCGAATGTATGAACGAATTACGTTAGATATAACCTTCTCCTTGTAAAGGAAAGCCTTAAAGCAGGCTCAATTCACATTTTGCCATGGTGAATTACAAGGCATAAAAGGGGCTGGAAAGATATTGATCACTTTCCACTTTGAGTCTTCGTTTGCATGAAGTTTAATTGATCAGCGGGTTAACGTGAGATGACTTGAGTTAATCCCTTTTCCGCCCAGTCATAAAGCTCACTATTTGTTGCCAGGTCCATTGAATAGTATTGACCTGTTTGGTTTATTTGTGCAGTTATAGATAATTATGTTTATATTACAGGAATGTAACTGGGACACTTTGTCGCATGCAGTATTCACTCGGCTGGCTAAATCAACATCGATTATTTTGTTTTTGATTTGAATCCTGTAAAATGCATCTTTCACATGCTCAACTGAATAAAAACGTCGGG
Organism: Urechis unicinctus; assembly: GCA_034190875.2. Classification (NCBI taxonomy): domain Eukaryota; kingdom Metazoa; phylum Annelida; class Polychaeta; order Xenopneusta; family Urechidae; genus Urechis; species Urechis unicinctus. The sequence goes on along the minus strand of CM067351.1, from coordinate 60,940,636 downwards.
GATAATGGGAAATACATATGACATCTTTAGCAATTAGATACACATTGATATTGATCCAGTTCCATTACGTTATAAACGCAGCCAAGCAACTCTTCTGTCCATGCATTAATCCATGTCACTTGAAGTGAGAGGCAAGAAATTTGTGTCGTAAGCCTGCTATTTCAGTCGCTCATGTCGTCAATACTTGACGTCACATGCGTTAGGGAAATATATCAATAGAATTGTTGCTATTGAAATGAAACACGACCAGATGTTTTCTGCATTCACAGTTTGCGGAGAACAGTAAGCTGCCATATAGGAGGCAGCCCATCATGGAATGTATTGTGTGTGCCATGATTATGATCACAACATGCCATATTTGTAAGTATATATAGCATTCAATTCGACGTCAAGAGGTTTCGTCATCCTATCGGGCGTTTGCAAGAAATTAATTGGCTAAACTCGGCAGCATACCTAAGCCATTGAATGAGGTTGTATACCTTTTGGTCTTCCGATTATGCATAATTACACTCCGGGGAGCTTTAGGGTGTGTGGATAGAAAAATCGCTTAAATGAGCCAGATCAGAGACAACATTGTGGCTAAGTGACAAACCTAAGCAATTTAAACTCGTCGATATTGCTTGATAAACCCGTCACATTACTGTAATAACGCTACCAAGCACCTCTTCCGTTCTTGCTAGTTCCAACGTGCGACTGACAGCATATTGGCAGGTACTTCAAATATAAGTGTTATTGAATCGTTGCCCTCTGACATCAATATTTGCTGCAGAAATGAAAACACACCAAGTAGAAAACTATTATGTCCAAATTCGTTTATCAGAAACACATAAAACCAGTAAAAGAAGATAAACTTAAATGTTAATTGCAATAGAATAGATACGCCTCAACATATAAAAGTAGATCATCCCAGATGTATATTGCCATAGCAACATCGCAAAAAATGCAAGGCGATTATTTCAGATGTACATAGCAGTAAAAACACCTTAACATGTGAAAAGAGATTATCCCAGATGTATAGTGGAATAGAAATGCGTCAACGGATTTAAGGAGATTATCCCAGACGTATTTCAATAGTAATACCTCAACAAATAAAAGGAGATATATGTCAATACAAACACTTCAGCAAATATAAGGAAATCGTTCGAGATGACAATAGAAACACCTCAACAGATAAAAGGCAATTATCCCCGATGTGAATTACTCTGTCTCGCGAATGACCAGCCCCTTGTTTAATTAGAAGATGCCGTTACTGATTGTACAGGATGTGTACCCTCGCCATACACGCGATAACAGCTACCCACAGTCACAGTCATACCGTGGCAATTTGATCAAAGAGTTTTTAGCTATGCTAGGAGGGCACACTTTGAGTGGCTCTGCGATGGTCGCATCCCTAATCATGATACCCTGTCGTCGTTAGCTGGCGCTACCGTGACACAAACAAAAGCACATGAGAATACTGGGCTGACATAAATGCGATTGATGAGAGCGGAAAAATGTCGATTCACAGAGCTTTTCCGCTGCAAAACACATCGCACAATGAGCTTTAAAAAATCGAAAATAACAAGCCCACTATTAAATAAATGTGAATTTGATCAATTGCCTGGTCAGGGGTACACCTATCGAAAACAGTTCGGCTGTCGCAGAATCCGCGCAGCAAATGGTGATTTGAGATTGTCAATAACAGTAAGAAGCAAGGAAACAGGCAAAGAGTTTTCACTATATACATAAATGTTTTCATTCTATATATATATATATATATATATATATGTATGTATATATATATATATATATATATATATATATAATATATATATATATTTATATATACATATATATATATATATAAATATATATATACATATATATATATTAGTAAATAAATATATATTTATATATATATATATATATGTGTGTGTCTATAAATTTGTTTCATCTAAATATATACATAAATATATATATATATACATATATATAATGATATACATACATACATATATATAGGTAAATTTGCATATATATGTGCATATATATATATATGTGCATGTTTAGATATATGTGTGTATATATATAAATAAGTATATTTATGGATATTTATATGCACACATACATTGATATAAACGCTCAAACATATATGTATTAATATATATGAATGAAAATATATCTCTTAGTATATATCTATGTATATTTGTATATGTAAATGTATATTTATGTTCATGTCTGCGTATGATATAAATATGTAGTATGTGTGTTTGTTATGGTCAGTTAATCTGAATGCTATGAAATTGTCCAGTGAACGGCGTTCAAGCTAAGATGCATTGATGACGTTTCTGTGCATTATTGCAGGGTCATGACTTTGTGACAATGGAGTGTTTCAGCAATTGATTGTCATTTGAGGGATCTGTATTACGATTGTAGTAGTGTCTTCCCATCCACTGATTTATTACTGGTGGTTGCATTATTCGATGCCACTGTTTCAATAATTCATTTATGAGGAGGCATTGTCGACTGTTTGCGTTGTATATTGACGAATGTTATCCATAAAAAAATGTTCTTTGAAGGTTGACATCGATTTGCAGTCATACTGTACGGTTAATCACCTATGTTATTAACGGTAATTAATTGTGAGTTTCCATATCTGACAAGGTCATTATCTTTGTAACTTCTCAGAACACCCTTATTTTGTTCCACTATCTATCTGTTAAACTGAGAACAATTTTGATGGTAATTAGATCTCGTGGATTGCAATGTACGAACGTTCGTGTCGATAAAATATAAAATACGAAACATAATTGCACATTCAATGGTTATTTAGCACCACTGTTAAAGTGAAAAACGATATTTCAGTATTTCGGCTTAGCGTTGTCGTGGTGTATCCCACGTAAAATATGCACCTGCACTCAGCCAATTGATCGACTTTAACCACAGTTCACCCGAGTAGTTTCAATAATACTATTAATCTTAATGCATAATCACTATCTAAAAATCCATGGACGTGATTACAGCTTTGAGTTGCGATTTCCTGATTCATTGACACACAATGCCTTTCAATATAGATATAAACTACTGTGAGAACTTATTGCAAAAGTATATAACAAAGATTAGATGTACCAAAGAGTAATATTCATCGTTAGATGAGAATTGCATAGTTACGTAAGAGGTTAAACGGTAGTGAAATTGCACACAATCAATGACGAGAAAAGAACCACGAACAACACAAGCTCTTTCTTAGGCTATATTCTTACGTTTTGATCAGTGACCAAGCTCTACTGGTCATGGAAGTGTAGGCGCTTATGACAATAAAGTGAGGATGCATTGTACAAACACGTGATGCAAAAAGTGGCTAACCATGATAAGGAACGAACAATGCAACATTGCACGCATGTTCAACTTCATTGATAACTAATTCTGCTAAGGCGAACGACTCTAGCACTAATTTTATGCAATAAATGACTTTATATACTGTTTGTAAATAGTATGCAAATTCGGAATTCGACTGTGGTAATTACAATTACACACAAATGGTAATATTGACATTGTTATCGTTTAGCACTTCTATTTGCCGCAGAAAGCTATTTATATTAATGATACAGACTGCAGACATCTTAATACTAATATCAATTACTGGCTGCTCAGGGGGAGTCTATTACGTACCCACACCCCGTATGTGTGTACATTAGTTGCGAAAAGTATTCTGTTAATCCAAAATGAGCTAACAACTCAGTCCCCTGTGAAACAGCATTGTATTGTGCATTCTCTTCCACGACCACAAGCGGAGATACTAAATCTTGGTAACATTGGGCATATAAATAACTTTCATTTAGGGATTAATTGAGGTCTCGTAGTAAAACCTTGAATTAGTATGCGGTCGGTTGTGACTCCGTAACAGATCCGCTGAACTAAGAAACTCCACATCTCAAATTCTAGACAGAGGGACGATTCTTGTTTGGAATCACCACAGCTGTTTAAAAAAGATTTACAGTGGCTTGAACTTACGGCTTTAATGTTTAGCGAATTCTAGTCACTTCCGTTAATACATGTTAAGTGCCAAACGATCGAGTAGCTCCATTTTGTATCTTTGTCGACATATTCCCTTCTTCAAAATTCTGCCCCTTTTTGATCAATATCTCGACTCTCTATGTAACATCACTATTGGCTTGTATAGTTATGTATTGCCGGGGGTTATCCATAACCATGATTCAACCTAGGTCGCCATCGACTGGCCGTCATATACCTTATGCTGTACATCAATGTCATTTCATAACCGTTGTACAGCATGTAGATGTATGTAATTTTAGTTGTGACCCATGCTAATGCGCCCCCTAGATTTCTAGTAAAACACAGACGTTATAACGAAAGATACGTTGCTCTTGGTTTCGAGGCTCAAGTATATTTCCTGATTGTCTTCCTCTGTTTATCTTTACATGTCTATGTGTACCGTCGACAGATGTAACTATGAATTGATGCCACACAGATGACCGACACTCATTAGGTACAGCCTCACCAGTCTCTATCCATCGTGTGAAGCGAATCGCAATCCGATCATAATTAGTTAGCATAGCTGTTCGCAGGTGAAAGCTGTACGTCTATGCGCACTTTGCGAATTAACGCGAGGCAGAAAATTCACACCCGGGTTGTTCACTGAGTCTGCAATGCAGTTTACATTTAGGGACATGTACCTGGCCCACGTGACCTGTGTGAATGTGGGTGGGGGCGGTAGTACTGTGTGGCGTGACACGATAGTGGCGCTAACGTTCGAAAGGAAAAGGGAATAAAGCTGTCTAGAAGTATTTCGTAGGATATATTTACAATTGGTCAATCCTGTATTAACTTACCGTGTGTGGCTGGTTATAGAAGTCACAGAATCGGTGATCATTCTGTGTATTATGACCAGCAGTTTGCATTCAAACCCGATCCTATGAGCTGATGCCATGATATGAGGCCCCATGTAGCTTCAAGTGGGTTCCTATGTGCACATTCACTCTCTAACACATGCACATACCCACACATATGCACACGTCCGCAACCAGAACCACATACGCAAACACACACACACACAAACAAACACACTAACGCGAATATGCTCGTAATGGCTTCGTAGATAACAGCAGAATCATACAACATATTGTGCACTCAAATCACAACAATAGATCCAGGTTCACACCCTGCTTGTCTTTATGCGCATCGGAATCGTACATTAAGGCCTGTGCACAAATCCACAGGTCATGACAAAGCTATGAAAGAATCATACCAATTACCTGACCTCTCTCGGTTCTGCATGTCGCGAGATGAAGCAAGATGTTTCACTCTTTTCACCACCTCTCATAACCTCTCAGAAGCTATGACATGTCCGGGTCACCAAATGTCATTAATCTCACGTTGGTGTACAGGAGACAGAGCTTCTCGTGTATAATAGCATCCTAGGTATCATTTCCTTTGTGAAGTGGACACTCGATGACGTGATGTCGACATTTCCGGTACGAAATGCTAAAGGGGACAATAGAACCAAGTGCAGATCAATCTAGTTTCTAGCCTAGAAGGAAATGTGCCGAGGTCTGTACTGCTCGGTACTTAAGCATATAAGGTAAATAAACAAGAACTGCAAAGACGATTGCACTAATAACTTTTCGGAGGGCCACTAAACATGTGTTGTTTGGTTGGATATTTCTTATATGTTACTTTCCGACGCAATACCTCCAACAATAACTCGCGGATCCGACAACAATTGGATAGTTTCATCAGCAGGTTGTCTAATATGCATTGACATTATTCGGCAAGTTATACCATGCAGTTACAGTTCCAGACCGGGATATGAGAGAATGAGAATGATTGAAGACATGAAAGAATGAAATCCAATTAGTTGACCTCTCTATTCTCTGCATGGCGTGCAATTAAGTCAGCCGTCTATACTTCCCCCTGCCTCGCATCACTACGGAAACCGGCTCCATGTTCGGGTCAACAAAGGGCACCAACATGACATGGTCAACTAATGGCGCTACGATGAAGACCGAGATATTGTCGAGGCATGCCGTAATCTTTTGGCACCAGCTGTGGATAATAGCATCCCAGCTATCATTTCCTTTCGCAAGATGTAACCGTTTGAATATAACTCACTATAGCATTTGCAGCTGGAGAGGACACTCGATATTTGGACGTCGACAGTGCCCGCACGAAATGCTAAAGAGGGCAATCGAACCTATTGCTTGACGCACTAACTGCCAGCCTAGACGTAAATGTGCCACGGCTATTATATTGAAGGATATTGAATTTTGGCATAAACATAGATTTTTTTCAATGATACGGATTCTGTTTATGACATAATTGTTCAAAACTGAACTTGATTGCATTAGGTCTTTTTCTACTTCTGTGACCATAGGTGACTCCAGAGATGACCAAAATGCAAATCAATTGAACTGCAATTTTACAAGAAATACAATGAATCAATAAATCATATACGAAAGGCGCTTTTCTCCTAGATAATGACAGATGAGTTTGTATACGTTCAGGCCACTGGAAGTAATATATTTAAATGTTACACATTGGAATAATCTTTATTCAACTCGCTCAATGTAAGACACGTTACGACGTTAAGTAATGATGTGGTAGTTGTGGAGCTACGTTTGCTTCTTGTTCCTATAAAAGTAAACGCCGTGTTGAACATTAAAGTAGACATGCATCACAGTTTAGGATTGGATATGCGTGAATCAATGATTTCGTTTTGTGGAATACGTGAACAGTAATTTGTGATCCATAAGATAAAATGCATTCAAATAAAACATAACATAATTTAAAGGACTATAGCCCTCAATTGACTAAGGCTACCAGCTTGTATTATATGTGTGAAAACAATACTTATATAAGCCTCCATATGTCCCCACTTACCCAGCGCACAGGCGATGTCATGACCAGGAGTAAGTCTTAACGATTGAGGACCTATTTAAATCGAACCTTACCACTTGACCTCTAACTTACCTTTTTGAGAAAACGGCTGATCACTTTCAGCATTCGTTCTACAATTACAAGCGCTTTTCGATCCGGTTCATTTGTGGACGAATCAAAGTTTGTCCGTAGCTGGTGGTGGGATTTTCGGAGATCAAAAGCAGCGTGAACCTCAACCCCACGATGTGCGTAGGGCTTTATCTGTCGAGAACTCTTCTCAACCAGTTACAAAATGTAAGGCAATACAACAAGAAGCTTATTGGAAGAAGTCGGCTGTCACAAGCTGAATATGAAAGAAGTGCGCTATCTGTGAATACCCTGAACTAATATGTTTCTTATTTAGAATAGGTTTAGATAAAACAAAGTACACTGCTTGTACTGCGCAAAGATTCAGCAGAGATATTTGATTGCCCAAAAACTAGCGAATGTGCCACCAAGTATATATATATATATATATATATATATATATATATATATATATATATATATAGATATATATATATATATATATATATATATACTATATATATATATATATATATATAGATATATTTAAACATATATATATATACATACATATTCATAAATTTATATATATACGTATATATATTATTATATATTTATATATATATACATATATATGTGTGTATCGGTATATATATATATATATATAGCTATATATGTAAACTATATGTGTAGCCATGTGTGTAGCTTTCGCCTATGCGGGCTCACCAAAAAAACACAGGCTGAAATGTGACTAATTGAGTGCTGTATTTGTCTCGTTCGACCAAAAAAAACGTGACCCAAAAGTTTACATATAGGGAAATAAAGTGGTGCTACAAAACTGCCGTACTGAACTTTACAACAAACGTTCCAACAGCATTGATAAAAATGATAATGGGCTTATGGTGCCTAGCATAACCAGGTGCGGACGTTTTGCGTACGACAGGACGTTACACGCTCAAGCCACAAGTCACGACTTTACTTCCACACACGTTTGCGGAGCGCAACTCACCTCGCTGCACTTGAATAAGCATTTCTGTCCGTGCGTTTATATGTCTGTATAAATTTGGCGCAGATTACAGTCATATTTAACACAAATTAAGACAGAATGTTGATAAATGTCACGTGACAGCTGTGCGCTCTATTGTCTGCTGCTTCATAGGTGCTTATTAATGACGCGTTCAAATTCGATGAAACTAAAGAACTTGCCAAAAAAGCGCATATTTGCGGCAAATGATGCGCAAACTTCTATAATGCAGTCGCCCAAATCAATGGTTACTTAGCTCGGGCCGGCGGGCGGGCGGGCGGGCGTTCGTGCGGGTGACCGGCCGTTCGAGCGCTGTTGTAGGTCTTCCGTAGTCTTGGACCAGCAGATGGCGTTACCTACAAGCAATTCGTTGTTTCAGCGCGTGGCGTGCACATGGCGTCGGTTTTGCCTCGTGTTAATGGCCTATCTCTGACCTTCACCTCGTTTGTGTGAATAAACTTTCAGTTACCTGCCGACAAATATTGCAACTGGATATGCAACTCGACAGGCTCCTTTTTAAATAAAGGTATTCATATCCATTAATGCATATATTTGAAATGTTTGAAAAATGGCATTTTTGGCCACTTCAATTGAATGGGCAAATGCTGGAATTGATGGGATCAATGTAAATAAGAGAATGCATGCTTTAATGTGTCTGAGAATATTCATTAGGTGTCTTCAATAGATACAATATGTGTAAGCCGTGAATTGTGGTCACTATAAGCACTGATCGTCATAAAGCTCATATATTAACATAGATGTACTAATTCTATATATCTTGGTATAATAGTGCAGCCAAGAAATGCTTGTGAATAGAAAACACATGAAACTACTGCAAGCTAACAGGAAGTGATAAAACGCGCCAGTTCTGAAGCCATAGGCTGGCTACGTTATGATGGGTCCTTTCATATTGAACGAAGCAGCGCCTACAGACAGGCTACAAACAAAGGAGCCATATGATACTCATGCAATGTGTTTGCGAGACTATTTTAATAATCCCACATGTTAAATAAACATAACCAATGTCGGTTCTTGAATAACACATGCTGGGGTTTGATGCATGGCTTGTTACACTGCGCCACCAACTCACGAGTGGCTGCCACTGAATAGTTTGATGAAATGTCCTCATGTGCAAAGGGTACCGATCTGCACCAATCATAACCCCAGTGCTATCCTTGGCCTGATTTGTGCTTTAGACATTCACGGCCTGACATGGCGCTAGTCAGCCCTCATCCGTGTGTTGACAATATTCCTATCCCCGTCTCGCTGGAAATAACAACAGGTATAACTCTGCTATTTTATCATCAATTTGCTCAAGATAGAACTGTAAATCTCCCCAATTACGCGGTAGGATTATTCTCTTATGACGTTAGCAATGTCTTGATTATACGGGGGCCATCTCCAGTGACATTGGGACCAAAACTGCTGCCCACATCGGTTTGTATATGATGTTTTCCCCAAAATCTGGCCATACTGATTAAGCTAACGATATGACTAGTTCAGCAACAATAACATAACTTAACCAAAATATTGCCATCCCTTGACCAAAAATGTCCTTGATTTCGTTCAAGTTTAGCAACATTCCCTTATCCGAAAAACCAACCACACTTGCCTCCCTTTACTGACACTTGCACAATATATGGACAATATACGAAAGCCGTATTGACTGTCACAAATAATACGGCTCACAATATAAACAAGTGTGATCGAAGAACTTCATTGGTCGTGTATATAACTTTTCGAATACTTTTGAAAATGCCAGGAGACATAAGGAGCCCGTCATTGTTAATGGGTCATAAAAAAACATTATATTATCAAGCTTCGTGTTTTAAATGTAGGAACACGCTAAAATATATCTAGTTGGATGGGATATCTGTCATATAATCATTCCTAAAACAATAGCTTTGTCAGTATGTGTGTGATCCGACATTGTTAGATCACACTGATAGGTTCACCCAGGCTAACTTATACACAGAGATATCATTTTGCCAAGTAACCCCTGCAGGGTCACGATAAATGACAAGAATATTACAGAATCGAAATAATTGAACACCTTAGCAAGTGAAATCGAATTACATGACCTCTGAATGCTCGGCGAAGTCAGACGTTCCCACTCCCCCCTTCCCCTCATAATTCCTAGAAGCTGTTTCATGATCGGGTCACTGAAAGGATTTAACGACTCAGTCGATGGCTTTGAAGATCTAGAATGGATAGATCTAGAATGGATCCTTTAACACCAACTGTGAATAATAGCAGCCAAGCTATCATTTCTATTTATGTTATGTAACAGTTTGAATAAAGCTTCAATTTATGCAACAGGAGTGAACACTCAAAATTACGAGTACACAACAATCATTGGAACAATTGAACTTATCACACCAGCCACTAGCCTCGAAGGAAACGCCCTGACCTTCCTGTAAAAGATTGTTACCATAGGTACAAAGTCACAACCTCTTCAGTGTTATGGCTTTTGTTTGCGACAAAATGATGCAAATAATGTATTTCTTTGTGCCACTTGTAAAACCAATTAGCTCTACTAATAGGCGTTTTTTCATCACTTTCGACTGTTTCATGCATTTACGATTTCGGTTTTTATCACTCCAAGAATGCCAATATTTTCATCTATGCCTGGGTTGATTACTTCTGATCTTGACCGTTTATATGACTTAATAGTTAAAACTTGATGCTTTAAGTTTCTACCAAACTGCGATTCTCAACTGATTGTTATAATAAATATGGAAATCTTCAACCCTTGTAAAATTAAGTTATCGTCTACAGTCAATATCTTGCTGGACTAAAACAGCTCCGCTGTATGGGCATTATATTTTGACCTCTTAATTAATCAGACCGCCTTCTTTTGTTGAACGACAATTGAATTTTAATAAGTTCTTGGGGCACCACCCAACATAACTTATAAGTGTCATCGAGGACGATATGATAGTGCACTATTCTGCAAAGCCTTAAATAAAGAACATATCTGACTCATATTGTCTAGGTGCATGATAACTAATAAATGTGGGTCGCACTTGTCGGTTCATAATTGCAACAGCCGCTGTAGAATATGACATCAGATCGTATGCTTGTGACTGCATAATGGATAGTCTCAGTTATAAACGTTAAAAGGGTATGTACTCATACATTTGTCTTCTCTTTACAATGTTTGCTGTATATGACATGACATGCTCATACAATTAAGCCTCACTTCACTGGTAACATTTCCTATACACCTGTGGTTCAACAGCACCGCGTCGTTTACTACAACATAACAATGCAGCCTGCTGATAGTGCTCAAGATTCCATTCTGTTAATTGGCTTCAAACAAATTGACCGTCGGAATAATATGCTGTTTATTATGTGCAGAGTTTATCCACCTTTCAGGTCTTAACATGAAATTATAGTCCATGGAAGTATCGATAGACGAATATTTTTCTTTGGTTATGTGATAACCTGTATTATAGTCTCGCTAACCGCAAGATTCTCACTGGATTTTTTAAAGCTATGGAAAAGCAGTCAATGTCAATGAAAACACAAGCAATCGATTATATCACGAAGTTGAATTCAGTGCGATTATGCTTTAGATAGTACCTGCAGATTAATAAGAAGAACGTTGGTTTCAAACTCAATCGATTTACCATGCTGAGATTAGAGAGAACAATTTCCGGATGAATGGAATTCAACGCCGTAGCAGAGCTATCTGATGAATCACATACATCTATAATCATGCAAATTCATCTATTTATGATGAAATTAAGGTACGATGGGGGCAGTTGTTAAGGATGTATTGAAATGGCGTCCGGGCATTCGAAGCAGTGGTTATCTGCAGATACATGCTTCAGATATAACGTCGGATACAATACGATTAAATGCGGTGCGCGCAGACTGCCAATGCAAGTGAAGGCGGAAGCCGCCCGGGGAGCATTATTTACAAGAGGCGTTTCCGCCCATATACAAGGACAAACAGACATTCCGCTCCACAGACTATAAACTTTTGGTCTCGTAGCACAATCATTGAAACTGTATTTGTTTACGCTATCTTAAAGAATGAGCCGCAAAATCGCCTTCTGTAGTAGCGTCTTTACAGAATATAATCTTTATGGTAGTATGAGTAAATCCGGCACCATGATCACAAAAAAAGCCACTTGGCGAACGAAATCAAAGCCTTTCCTGTTCCGTCATATTTTTCCAACATTAAGATGCTCGTAGGAAGGGACAGAATTTCCGTCAGGAAAACATGACTTGCGTGAAACACAAGATCTATTCACATGCTATTGATTAAGATCGTTCTCGCAGTCTATTTGATTCTGAATTACGTTCTTAATGATTTTCACAAGGGAAAGAACAGTATTATCTAGTGGTACTCGCATTTCATTTTCCTCTGCTGGTTCGATGGATATCCGTTGTGTATGGCACAAAATCGATGGAAACTTTCATAACACGAGTTTCATGGATTACTTCCGTCAATATATAACATAGAAGATTAAGCTGATAATTACTTAGGTAAAAATTTCATCGGTTTACGCCACCAAAAAATATCGATAGATTGATAAGATGGCACGTCTGTCATCGGCACACATACCCTTAAGTTGTTAATATTGATTTATAATAAACGAAAACATTTCATGGCCACTATTCAAAAACAATAAGCAAAAAAAACTATCGAACTCTCGTGTCGTTATCCATCATTCTCGTACATTAGACAGATCCACTGCATTTTGAATGCATGGCGATATGTAACTGTCCACGAGAACTGATTAATTGAGCCCTCCACTATAGCTGCATACAAACTAGACAGATGAACTGAACCTACAATACATCATAATTGAAATATATGTGTGTGTGTATATATATATATATATATATATATATATATATATATATATATATATATATATATATATATATATATATATATATATATATATATATATATATATATATATATATATATATATATATATATATATATATATATATATATATATATATATACATTGAGAGAACACTCGGATATTGTACATTGAAAGAACACTCGAATATATCAGGTCGAGGGAATCAATTCAGCATTGACACAATGGTATGCCACTTGGAGTGCGACGGTCAATTTCAATCCGTATTGTATTTTTGTCAATTCTACAGTCAATCCTAATCTAAACGTGGATTCACATAATAACAATATGCACAATCAGAAGCGAAGGCTGGCACCTGAGAAATCAGCCCCCACAAAGAAAATAACAGAGATCTAACGCAAATGGCCAAACGAACTTCTTCTCCACGCAGCTTTAATATCAGTTCTTCCGAGCTCTCAGGGTGTTCACGACTTCAAAATGCCTCAGAAGCGCTCTCAAGCTATTGAACCATTCAGTTCTTATTCAGTCAATAAGAAACTTATTCACAATATAGGGTCTACTTCTAGAGGAGAAACACAACTCATAACTTGAAACACTTATTATGGATCGTACTTCATTATTCAAATCGACCTGCACTTAAATCAAGTACACAAGCTGAAAGATCGATTATTTACACATGAATACACTACGTGGTCAATAACAAATAGATACGCTACACTTTCACCTTGACTAGGGGCTTTTCAACCAATATTCGGGTTGGACTAAAGAATTGTGTCGTAGGAGATTGGGATGAAAATTGCATGGAATCAAATCAGTATTTCCCACTTATGTCTTTTACCATCAGCACCCATAAAAACAAACGTTTAGGATCATTGGAAAACTCTGTTCAGTCGTTTGTTAAATATATATATCTCAAGTTAACACCAGGGCGTTTTAGTGTGAGTGCGTTTTTGGATGAAGCCGACTCAAATAACTGTTTGGACTATGATGGGCAGGTACTGAAGGGCCAATTGCTGCATTAATATACTTAACATGCTCGATTGAACTGCTTATCTCTCTGCGGTCACATCAAGTTACGTTGATTAATGATTGCTGCCAAGTTAAGGACGATAAATGAATTAATATGTGTTAATGTTTATCATAAATGTAACTTGTTCTTTCTAAATGAATTACACCAAGCATGAATCCCACCAACATCATTTATTTGGGTCGGCTCTGCACACGCCACTCTATGTATCATGAAGAGTTAGCAATGTTCTTATTTGACATGCGCCTACTTCAATTAAACTAGGCACTTTAAATTTTGCTTTGGTTGTGATCTCAGCATGTTGTGTTAGCACTACGTCTACCATCACTTCATGCTTAATATCAGGTGCTCATATTCATAACGTATCCTCTCTGTTATCAGCTTGATGGAGTAACCCCCTGCCGCTAATATTCATTATAAACCTAAGCTTCTCAGATCCATGAATGACCTACGTGTCATCTCCCTCTCTTCTCATGCATACCCCATATCCTATAGCTAAATGCCCACCCTGCCTTGGCAACACCCGTGAGGATTGGGAAAGCGTGTCTTAGTCGTTGAGGGAATCACTTCTACATTTTAAAATCACTTCTATACAAGCCTCCGAGTTTAACACGTCTTCAGGCAACGTTCCGTCGAAAATTCAAACATCAAGTCAACTAATAGAGTTCAAGTTCTTCTAAACCCCATGCCTGGAGTTCGTGTTCTTTCGTTAATCCGAAACGCTTTTTATACATAAAGTATACCAGGTATTCATGACATCTATAGTCCTATATCGGGTTGTCTAGTAACACTCAATTCCATTGGTCTTTTATTAACTTCTCAGCATACGTTTCTTGACGCTACTTATTGCATGCCCAATGCCAGATGCTTTACGTTTCATCCATATATCGGTTTGACATCCACTCAATGATTCAATTCTAATTGTCATGATGCTGTTACTATTTTCCATTGGTGGTACAATGCCAGCTTATATACAGAAAGGCACCTGCAAACTGACAATAGTCGACCATATGAGCATATTTACAAGAGGACTAGTTAAGTTTTGTCTTTACCAAACAGAACATTGGAGGCATATTAGGAATGATGAACACGGACGTGATCGGGGAGATCCGTCTGATAAGATGACATGATCGGGAGATACGTTTGACAAGCTGACGTGTTCGAGAAAGTCCCTCTGATCAGCTTACCTGTTCGAGAAGGTCCCTCTGATAAGCTGACGTAATCGAGAAGATCCCTCTGATAAGATGAAGTACATTGGCATACCACGGGTCGACTGATATCATCCTCGACACGAGGTTTAGTAACTGTATATCTCTATGGAATTGCATGATCGTGCTACACAAATTGTTTCAATCAATACGCCAACGAATTTTACAATTTGGATTAATTACATTTTTCAATATTACATCTTCCAGTTGATTCATCAGGACGTTATGGTAGATAATTGATAATTTGCATGCCACTCCATCATGGACAGGTATTCACTAACGCAACAAGTCGAATTCTCGATCGTATATTGAGATACGCTTTGTGGTGAGATTTCCTTCCCCACACCCTATCCCCAGCCTCACAGCGAGACTTAGCTCGTGTCGAGATTATGTGGGAATGATAATGATTAAATACCTCCACGAGTGAAATCCAATTACCTGACCTCTTTCTGTTCTGCGTGGTGTGAGGTGATGCAAGACAATCACACTTCCCCTTTCCCCTCATAATTCCCGTAAGCTGTTCCATAGTCAGGTCACCAAAGGGGATAAGCCTGACACACACACAGTCGATGGCTGTGTGTTGAAGACCCAGGGTCAGAGCTTCACGTGATCATTTAACACCAGCTGTGGTTAACATAGGCCTTCGGGCAGCTATCACTTTTGGTCCAGCATAGAACTTATTCCAACCTAGCGGCCAGAATGGACAAGTTATATCTGGAACGTCGCAAAAACTAGCCAGAATGCCCACCTGAACAATATAGCACTTTGAGCAAAGACGTACTCACTAGCCCCTGTGGCCTGTCTTTACATGATTACTGAGGCTGGAAAGGAATTTATTTCCTATACATAGGAGCACAAAATAAAAAGTGGAAAGGCAAAGTGTGTTTAAGGCAATTGGTTGGTCCTTAATCAAGCAGCTCTCATAGATACACAAGCCTGAGGCTGATTTTTTTACTCTCATTTGTTTTCAACGTATCAATAGAAATGATCGTAGCGGAAGCAACGAATTCGAGAGCATCACAACACCATTGAAACAGAATTACCCGTCATCAAACTAGGCTTCGTATGCCTCGCCAGCACGCCCTTCATATATTCCGGAAATGGCGATCCGATTATCCTTCAAATGATCTCAGTTGCTCTATTGTAAGTGCATTGTCGATAACGGAAAATGTATTTAGTGAAGAATTGCTTGTTGCTGCATTATTTACAGGATGTGTACAATTTGACTTCAGATATTGGGTACGTTTTGTCATTCTATTCTACCCCTATAACGTTTTATGACGGTTGTCTTGATTAAATCCTTACTTACTTTGGCGATCAATAAATGAGCGCATTTTTGCCCAAATATGCAGCCTCAGTAAAGACGCGCGATAAAAATCACAATACCTGCTAGTGTATTTTACGGCAGCCAAAATTTGTATTTGTTTGCTAATCTTAATAGATACCTGTAATCCAAGCATTCATCAGTGCAGCATTTGCATCCAAGAACACTGCATTTTAACATTTCGAATGTATGAACGAATTACGTTAGATATAACCTTCTCCTTGTAAAGGAAAGCCTTAAAGCAGGCTCAATTCACATTTTGCCATGGTGAATTACAAGGCTGGAAAGATATTGATCACTTTCCACTTTGAGTCTTCGTTTGCATGAAGTTTAATTGATCAGCGGGTTAACGTGAGATGACTTGAGTTAATCCCTTTTCCGTCCAGTCATAAAGCTCACTATTTGTTGCAAGGTCCATTGAACAGTAATAACCTGTTTGGTTTATTTGTGCAGTTATAGATAATTACGTTTATATTACAGGAATGTAACTGGGACACTTTGTCGCATGCAGTATTCACTCGGCTGGCTAAATCAACAACGATTATTTTGTTTTTGATTTGAATCCCTTAAAATGCATCTTTCACATGCTCAACTGAATAAAAACGTCGGGGATAATGGGAAATACATATGACATCTTTAGCAATTAGATACACATTGATATTGATCCAGTTCCATTACGTTATAAACGCAGCCAAGCAACTCTTATGTCCATGCATTAATCCATGTCACTTGAAGTGAGGGGCAAGAAATTTGTGTCGTAAGCCTGCTATTTCAGTCGCTCAAGTCGTCAATACTTGACGTCACATGCGTTAGGGAAAGATAACACAAAAATATTTGCTATTGAAATGAAACACGACCAGATGTTTTCTGCATTCACAGTTTGCGGAGAACAGTAAGCTGCCATATAGGAGGCAGCCCATCATGGAATGTATTGTGTGTGCCATGATTATGATCACAACATGCCATATTTGTAAGTATATATAGCATTCTATTCGACGTCAAGAGGTTTCGTCATCCTATCGGGCGTTTGCAAGAAATTAATTGGCTTAACTCGGCAGCATACCTAAGCCATTGAATGAGGTTGTATACCTTTTGGTCTTCCGATTATGCATAATTACACTCCGGGGAGCTTTAGGGTGTGTGGATAGAAAAATCGCTTAAATAAGCCAGATCAGAGACAACATTGTGGCTAAGTGACAAACCTAAGCAATTTAAACTCGTCGATATTGCTTGATAAACCGGTCACATTACTGTAATAACGCTACCAAGCACCTCTTCCGTTCTTGCTAGTTCCAACGTGCGACTGACAGCATATTGGCAGGTACTTCAAATATAAGTGTTATTGAATCGTTGCCCTCTGACATCAATATTTGCTGCAGAAATGAAAACACACCAAGTAGAAAACTATTATGTCCAAATTCGTTTATCAGAAACACATAAAACCAGTAAAAGAAGATAAACTTAAATGTTAATTGCAATAGAATAGATACGCCTCAACATATAAAAGTAGATCATCCCAGATGTATATTGCCATAGCAACATCGCAAAAAATGCAAGGCGATTATTTCAGATGTACATAGCAGTAAAAAAAACACCTTAACATATGAAAAGAGATTATCCCAGATGTATAGTGGAATAGAAATGCGTCAACGGATTTAAGGAGATTATCCCAGACGTATTTCAATAGTAATACCTCAACAAATAAAAGGAGATATATGTCAATACAAACACTTCAGCAAATATAAGGAAATCGTTCGAGATGACAATAGAAACACCTCAACAGATAAAAGGCAATTATCCCCGATGTGAATTACTCTGTCTCGCGAATGACCAGCCCCTTGTTTAATTAGAAGATGCCGTTACTGATTGTACAGGATGTGTACCCTCGCCATACACGCGATAACAGCTACCCACAGTCACAGTCATACCGTGGCAATTTGATCAAAGAGTTTTTAGCTATGCTAGGAGGGCACACTTTGAGTGGCTCTGCGATGGTCGCATCCCTAATCATGATACCCTGTCGTCGTTAGCTGGCGCTACCGTGACACAAACAAAAGCACATGAGAATACTGGTCTGACATAAATGCGATTGATGAGAGCGGAAAAATGTCGATTCACAGAGCTTTTCCGCTGCAAAACACATCGCACAATGAGCTTTAAAAAATCGAAAATAACACGCCCACTATTAAATAAATGTGAATTTGATCAATTGCCTGGTCAGGGGTACACCTATCGAAAACAGTTCGGCTGTCACAGAATCCGCGCAGCAAATGGTGAGTTTAGATTGTCAATAACAGTAAGAAGCAAGGAAACAGGCAAAGAGTTTTCACTATATACATAAATGTTTTTCATTCTATATATATATATATATATATATGTATGTATATATATATATATATATATATATATATATATAGATAAATATATATATATTTTATATACATACATATATATATATAAATATATATATATACATATATATATATTAGTAAATAAATATATATTATATATATATATATATGTGTGTCTATAAATTTGTATCATCTAAATATATACATATATATATATATATACATATATATAATGATATACATACATACATATATATAGGTAAATTTGCATATATATGTGCATATATATATATATGTGTATGTATAGATATATGTGTGTATATATATAAATAAGTATATTTATGGATATTTATATGCACACATACATTGATATAAACGCTCAAACATATATGTATTAATATATATGAATGAAAATATATCTCTTAGTATATATCTATGTATATTTCTATATGTAAATGTATATTTATGTTCATGTCTGCGTATGATATAAATATGTAGTATGTGTGTTTGTTATGGTCAGTTAATCTGAATGTTATGAAATTGTCCATTGATGACGTTTCTGTGCATTATTGCAGGGTCATGACTTTGTGACAATGGAGTGTTTCAGCAATTGATTGTCATTTGAGGGATCTGTATTACGATGGTAGTAGTGTCTTCCCATCCACTGATTTATTACTGGTGGTTGCATTATTCGATGCCACTGTTTCAATAATTCATTTATGAGGAGGCATTGTCGACTGTTTGCGTTGTATATTGACGAATGTTATCCATAAAAAAATGTTCTTTGAAGGTTGACATCGATTTGCAGTCATACTGTACGGTTAATCACCTATGTTATTAACGGTAATTAATTGTGAGTTTCCATATCTGACAAGGTCATTATCTTTGTAACTTCTCAGAACACCCTTATTTTGTTCCACTATCTATCTGTTAAACTGAGAACAATTTTGATGGTAATTAGATCTCGTGGATTGCAATGTACGAATGTTCGTGTCGATAAAATATAAAATACGAAACATAATTGCCCATTCAATGGTTATTTAGCACCACTGTTAAAGTGAAAAACGATATTTCAGTATTTCGGCTTAGCGTTGTTGTGGTGTATCCCACGTAAAATATGCACCTGCACTCAGCCAATTGAACGACTTTAACCACAGTTCACCCGAGTAGTTTCAATAATACTATTAATCTTAATGCATAATCACTATCTAAAAATCCATGGACGTGATTACAGCTTTGAGTTGCGATTTCCTGATTCATTGACACACAATGCCTTTCAATATAAATATAAACTACTGTGAGAACTTATTGCAAAAGTATATAACAAAGATTAGATGTACCAAATAGTAATATTCATCGTTAGATGAGAATTGCATAGTTACGTAAGAGGTTAAACGGTAGTGAAATTGCACACAATCAATGACGAGAAAAGAACCACGAACAACACAAGCTCTTTCTTAGGCTATATTCTTACGTTTTGATCAGTGACCAAGCTCTACTGGTCATGGAAGTGTAGGCGCTTATGACAATAAAGTGAGGATGCATTGTACAAACACGTGATGCAAAAAGTGGCTAACCATGATAAGGAACGAACAATGCAACATTGCATGCATGTTCAACTTCATTGATAACTAATTCTGCTAAGGCGAATGACTCTAGCACTAATTTTATGCAATAAATGACTTTATATACTGTTTGTAAATAGTATGCAAATTCGGAATTCGACTGTGGTAATTACAATTATACACAAATGGTAATATTGACATTGTTATCGTTTAGCACTTCTATTTGCCGCAGAAAGCTATTTATATTAATGATACAGACTGCAGACATCTTAATACTAATATCAATTACTGGCTGCTCAGGGGGAGTCTATTACGTACCCACACCTCGTATGTGTGTACATTAGTTGCGAAAAGTATTCTGTTAATCCAAAATGAGCTAACAACTCAGTCCCCTGTGAAACAGCATTGAATTGTGCATTCTCTTCCACGACCACAAGCGGAGATACTAAATTTTGGTAACATTGGGCATATAAATAACTTTCATTTAGGGATTAATTGAGGTCTCGTAGTAAAACCTTGAATTAGTATGCGGTCGGTTGTGACTCCGTAACAGATCCGCTGAACTAAGAAACTCCACATCTCAAATTCTAGACAGAGGGACGATTCTTGTTTGGAATCATCACAGCTGTTTAAAAAAGATTTACAGTGGCTTGAACTTACGGCTTTAATGTTTAGCGAATTCTAGTCACTTCCGTTAATACATGTTAAGTGCCAAACGATCGAGTAGCTCCATTTTGTATCTTTGCCGACATATTCCCTTCTTCAAAATTCTGCCCCTTTTTGATCAATATCTCGACTCTCTATATAACATCACTATTGGCTTGTATAGTTATGTATTGCCGGGGGTTATCCATAACCATGATTCAACCTAGGTCGCCATCGACTGGCCGTCATATACCTTATGCTGTACATCAATGTCATTTCATAACCGTTGTACAGCATGTAGATGTATGTAATTTTAGTTGTGACCCATGCTAATGCGCCCCCTAGATTTCTAGTAAAACACAGACGTTATAACGAAAGATACGTTGCTCTTGGTTTCGAGGCTCAAGTATATTTCCTGATTGTCTTCCTCTGTTTATCTTTACATGTCTATGTGTACCGTCGACAGATGTAACTATGAATTGATGCCACACAGATGACCGACACTCATTAGGTACAGCCTCACCAGTCTCTATCCATCGTGTGCAGCGAATCGCAATCGGATCATAATTAGTTAGCATAGCTGTTCGCAGGTGAAAGCTGTACGTCTATGCGCACTTTGCAAATTAACGCGAGGCAGAAAATTCACACCCGGGTTGTTCACTGAGTCTGCAATGCAGTTTACATTTAGGGACATGTACCTGGCCCACGTGACCTGTGTGAATGTGGGTGGGGGCGGTAGTACTGTGTGGCGTGACACGATAGTGGCGCTAACGTTCGAAAGGAAAAGGGAATAAAGCTGTCTAGAAGTATTTCGTAGGATATATTTACAATTGGTCAATCCTGTATTAACTTACCGTGTGTGGCTGGTTATAGAAGTCACAGAATCGGTGATCATTCTGTGTATTATGACCAGCAGTTTGCATTCAAACCCGATCCTATGAGCTGATGCCATGATATGAGGCCCCATGTGGCTTCAAGTGGGTTCCTATGTGCACATTCACTCTCTAACACATGCACATACCCACACATATGCACACGTCCGCAACCAGAACCACATACGCAAACACACACACACACAAACAAACACACTAACGCGAATATGCTCGTAATGGCTTCGTAGATAACAGCAGAATCATACAACATATTGTGCACTCAAATCACAACAATAGATCCAGGTTCACACCCTGCTTGTCTTTATGCGCATCGGAATCGTACATTAAGGCCTGTGCACAAATCCACAGGTCATGACAAAGCTATGAAAGAATCATACCAATTACCTGACCTCTCTCGGTTCTGCATGTCGCGAGATGAAGCAAGATGTTTCACTCTTTTCACCACCTCTCATAACCTCTCAGAAGCTATGACATGTCCGGGTCACCAAATGTCATTAATCTCACGTTGGTGTACAGGAGACAGAGCTTCTCGTGTATAATAGCATCCGAGGTATCATTTCCTTTGTGAAGTGGACACTCGATGACGTGATGTCGACATTTCCGGTACGAAATGCTAAAGGGGACAATAGAACCAAGTGCAGATCAATCTAGTTTCTAGCCTAGAAGGAAATGTGCCGAGGTCTGTACTGCTCGGTACTTTAGCATATAAGGTAAATAAACAAGAACTGCTAAGACGATTGCACCAATAACTTTTCGGAGGGCCACTAAACATGTCTTGTTTGGTTAGATATTTCTTATATATCACTTTACGGCGCAATACCTCCAACAATAACTCGCGGATCCGACAACAATTGGATAGTTTCATCAGCAGGTTGTCTAATATGCATTGACATTATTCGGCAAGTTATACCATATAGTTACAGTTCCAGACCGGGATGTGGGAGAATGAGAATGATCGAAGACATGAAAGAATGAAATCCAATTAGTTGACCTCTCTATTCTCTGCATGGCGTGCAATTAAGTCAGCCGTCTATACTTCCCCCTGCCTCGCATCACTACGGAAACCTGCTCCATGTTCGGGTCAACAAAGGGCACCAACATGACATGGTCAACTAATGGCGCTACGATGAAGACCGAGATATTGTCGAGGCATGCCGTAATCTTTTGGCACCAGCTGTGGATAATAGCATCCCAGCTATCATTTCCTTTCGCAAGATGTAACCGTTTGAATATAACTCACTATAGCATTTGCAGCTGGAGAGGACACTCGATATTTGGACGTCGACAGTGCCCGCACGAAATGCTAAAGAGGGCAATCGAACCTATTGCTTGACGCACTAACTGCCAGCCTAGACGTAAATGTGCCACGGCTATTATATTGAAGGATATTGAATTTTGGCATAAACATAGATTTTTTTCAATGATACGACTTCTGTTTATGACATAATTGTTCAAAACTGAACTTGATTGCATTAGGTCTTTTTCTACTTCTGTGACCATAGGTGACTCCAGAGATGACCAAAATGCAAATCAATTGAACTGCAATTTTACAAGAAATACAATGAATCAATAAATCATATACGAAAGGCGCTTTTCTCCTAGATAATGACAGATGAGTTTGTATACGTTCAGGCCACTGGAAGTAATATATTTAAATGTTACACATTGGAATAATCTTTATTCAACTCGCTCAATGTAAGACACGTTACGACGTTAAGTAATGATGTGGTAGTTGTGGAGCTACGTTTGCTTCTTGTTCCTATAAAAGTAAACACCATGTTGAACATTAAAGTAGACATGCATCACAGTTTAGGATTGGATATGCGTGAATCAATGATTTCGTTTTGTGGAATACGTGAACAGTAATTTGTGATCCATAAGATAAAATGCATTCAAATAAAACATAACATAATTTAAAGGACTATAGCCCTCAATTGACTAAGGCTACCAGCTTGTATTATATGTGTGAAAACAATACTTATATAAGCCTCCATATGTCCCCACTTACCCAGCGCACAGGCGATGTCATGACCAGGAGTAAGTCTTAACGATTGAGGACCTATTTAAATCGAACCTTACCACTTGACCTCTAACTTACCTTTTTGAGAAAACGGCTGATCACTTTCAGCATTCGTTCTACAATTACAAGCGCTTTTCGATCCGGTTCATTTGTGGACGAATCAAAGTTTGTCCGTAGCTGGTGGTGGGATTTTCGGAGATCAAAAGCAGCGTGAACCTCAACCCCACGATGTGCGTAGGGCTTTATCTGTTGAGATCACTTCTCAACCAGTTACAAAATGTAAGGCAATACAACAAGAAGCTTATTGGAAGAAGTCGGCTGTCACAAGCTGAATATGAAAGAAGTGCGCTATCTGTGAATACCCTGAACTAATATGTTTCTTATTTAGAATAGGTTTAGATGTATATGTATGTATATATATATATATATATATATATATATATATATATATATAGAGATATATGATATATATATATATATATATATATAGATAGAGATATATATATATATATATATATATATATATATTAAACATATATATATATACATACATATTTATAAATACATATATATATATACATACATATTCATAAATTTATATATATACATATATATATCTATTTATATATTTATATATACATATATGTGTGTGTATCTGTATATATATACATATATATAGCTATATGTGTAACTATATGTGTAGCCATGTGTGTAGCTTTCGCCTATGCGGGCTCACCAAAAAAACACAGGCTGAAATGTGACTAATTGAGTGCTGTATTTGTCTCGTTCGACCAAACAAACGTGACCCAAAAGTTTACATATAGGGAAATAAAGTGGTGCTACAAAACTGCCGTACTGAACTTTACAACAAACGTTCCAATAGCATTGATAAACATGATAAGGGCTTATGGTGCCTAGCATAACCAGGTGCGGACGTTTTGCGTGCGACAGGACGTTACACGCTCAAGCCACAAGTCACGACTTTACTTCCACACACGTTTGCGGAGCGCAACTCACCTCGCTGCACTTGAATAAGCATTTCTGTCCGTGCGTTTATATGTCTGTATAAATTTGGCGCAGATTACAGTCATATTAAACACAAATTAAGACAGAATGTTGATAAATGTCACGTGACAGCTGTGCGCTCTATTGTCTGCTGCTTCATAGGTGCTTATTAATGACGCGCGTTCAAATTCGATGAAACTAAAGAACTTGCCAAAAAAGCGCATATTTGCGGCAAATGATGCGCAAACTTCTATAATGCAGTCGCCCAAATCAATGGTTACTTAGCTCGGGCGGGCGGGCGGGCGGGCGGGCGTTCGTGCGGGTGACCGGCCGTTCGAGCGCTGTTGTAGGTCTTCCGTAGTCTTGGACCAGCATGTGGCGTGCACATGGCGTCGGTTTTGCCTCGTGTTAATGGCCTATCTCTGACCTTCACCTCGTTTGTGTGAATAAACTTTCAGTTACCTGCCGACAAATTGCAACTGGATATGCAACTCGACAGGCTCCTTTTTAAATAAAGGTATTCATATCCATTAATGCATATATTTGAAATGTTTGAAAAGTGGCATTTTTGGCCACTTCAATTGAATGGGCAAATGCTGGAATTGATGGGATCAATGTAAATAAGAGAATGCATGCTTTAATTTGTCTGAAAATATTCATTAGGTGTCTTAAATAGATATATGTGTAAGCCGTGAATTGTGGTCACTATAAGCACTGATCGTCATAAAGCTCATATATTAACATAGATGTACTAATTCTATATATCTTGGTATAATAGTGCAACCAAGAAATGCTTGTGAATAGAAAACACATGAAACTACTGCAAGCTAACAGGAAGTGATAAAACGCGCCAGTTCTGAAGCCATAGGCTGGCTACGTTATGATGGGTCCTTTCATATTGAACGAAGCAGCGCCTACAGACAGGCTACAAACACAAGGAGCCATATGATACTCATGCAATGTGTTTGCGAGACTATTTAATAATCCCACATGTTAAATAAACATAACCAATGTCGGTTCTTGAATAACACATGCTGGGGTTTGATGCATGGCTTGTTACACTGCTGCCACCAACTCACGAGTGGCTGCCACTGAATAGTTTATGAAATGTCCTCATGTGCAAAGGGTACCGATCTGCACCAATCATAACCCCAGTGCTATCCTTGGCCTGATTTGTGCTTTAGACATTCACGGCCTGACATGGCGCTAGTCAGCCCTCTCCCTGGCCATCCGTGTGTTGACAATATTCCTATCCCCGTCTCGCTGGAAATAACAACAGGTATAACTCTGCTATTTTATCATCGATTTGCTCAAGATAGAACTGTAAATCTCCCAAATTACCGGTTAGGATTATTCTCTTATGACGTTAGCAATGTCTAGATTATACGGGGGCCATCTCCAGTGACATTGGGACCAAAACTGCTGCCCACATCGGTTTGTATATGATGTTTTCCCCAAAATCTGGCCATACTGATTAAGCTAACGATATGACTAGTTCAGCAACAATAACATAACTTAACCAAAATATTGCAATCCCTTGACCAAAAATGTCCTTGATTTCGTTCAAGTTTAGCAACATTCCCTTATCCGAAAAACCAACCACACTTGCCTCCCTTTACTGACACTTGCACAATATATGGACAATATACGAAAGCCGTATTGACTGTCACAAATAATACGGCTCACAATATAAACAAGTGTGATCGAAGAACTTCATTGGTCGTGTATATAACTTTTCGAATACTTTTGAAAATGCCAGGAGACATAAGGAGCCCGTCATTGTTAATGGGTCATAAAAAAAAACATTATATTATCAAGCTTCGTGTTTTAAATGTAGGAACACGCTAAAATATATCTAGTTGGATGGGATATCTGTCATATAATCATTCCTAAAACAATAGCTTTGTCAGTATGTGTGTGATCCGACATTGTTAGATCACACTGATAGGTTCACCCAGGCTAACTTATACACAGAGATATCATTTTGCCAAGTAACCCCTGCAGGGTCACGATAAATGACAAGAATATTACAGAATCGAAATAATTGAACACCTTAGCAAGTGAAATCGAATAACATGACCTCTGAATGCTCGGCGAAGTCAGACGTTCCCACTCCCCCCTTCCCCTCATAATTCCTAGAAGCTGTTTCATGATCGGGTCACTGAAAGGATTTAACGACTAAGTCAGTCGATGGCTTTGAAGATCTAGAATGGATAGATCTAGAATGGATCCTTTAACACCAACTGTGAATAATAGCAGCCAAGCTATCATTTCTATTTCTGTTATGTAACAGTTTGAATAAAGCTCCAATTTATGCAACAGGAGTGAACACTCAAAATTACGAGTACACAACAATCATTGGAACAATTGAACTTATCACACCAGCCACTAGCCTCGAAGGAAACGCCCTGACCTTCCTGTAAAAGATTGTTACCATAGGTACAAAGTCACAACCTCTTCAGTGTTATGGCTTTTGTTTGCGACAAAATGATGCAAATAATGTATTTCTTTGTGCCACTTGTAAAACCAATTAACTCTACTAATAGGCGTTTTTTCATCACTTTCGACTGTTTCATGCATTTACGATTTCGGTTTTTATCACTCCAAGAATGCCAATATTTTCATCTATGCCTGGGTTGATTACTTCTGATCTTGACCGTTTATATGACTTAATAGTTAAAACTTGATGCTTTAAGTTTCTACCAAACTGCGATTCTCAACTGATTGTTATAATAAATATGGAAATCTTCAACCCTTGTAAAATTAAGTTATCGTCTACAGTCAATATCTTGCTGGACTAAAACAGCTCCGCTGTATGGGCATTATATTTTGACCTCTTAATTAATCAGACCGCCTTCTTTTGTTGAACGACAATTGAATTTTAATAAGTTCTTGGGGCACCACCCAACATAACTTATAAGTGTCATCGAGGACGATATGATAGTGCACTATTCTGCAAAGCCTTAAATAAAGAACATATCTGACTCATATTGTCTAGGTGCATGATAACTAATAAATGTGGGTCGCACTTGTCGGTTCATAATTGCAACAGCCGCTGTAGAATATGACATCAGATCGTATGCTTGTGACTGCATAATGGATAGTCTCAGTTATAAACGTTAAAAGGGTATGTACTCATACATTTGTCTTCTCTTTACAATGTTTGCTGTATATGACATGACATGCTCATACAATTAAGCCTCACTTCACTGGTAACATTTCCTATACACCTGTGGTTCAACAGCACCGCGTCGTTTA
This sequence comes from Urechis unicinctus, assembly GCA_034190875.2. Lineage (NCBI taxonomy): Eukaryota > Metazoa > Annelida > Polychaeta > Xenopneusta > Urechidae > Urechis > Urechis unicinctus. The sequence goes on along the minus strand of CM067351.1, from coordinate 60,912,527 downwards.
CTACAACATAACAATGCAGCCTGCTGATAGTGCTCAGGATTCCATTCTGTTAATTGGCTTCAAACAAATTGACCGTCGGAATAATATGCTGTTTATTATGTGCAGAGTTTATCCACCTTTCAGGTCTTAACATGAAATTATAGTCCATGGAAGTATCGATAGACGAATATTTTTCTTTGGTTATGTGATAACCTGTATTATAGTCTCGCTAACCGCAAGATTCTCACTGGATTTTTTAAAGCTATGGAAAAGCAGTCAATGTCAATGAAAACACAAGCAATCGATTATATCACGAAGTTGAATTCAGTGCGATAATGCTTTAGATAGTACCTGCAGATAGATAAGAAGAACGTTGGTTTCAAACTCAATCGATTTACCATGCTGAGATTAGAGAGAACAATTTCCGGATGAATGGAATTCAACGCCGTAGCAGAGCTATCTGATGAATCACATACATCTATAATCATGCAAATTCATCTATTTATGATGAAATTAAGGTACGATGGGGGCAGTTATTAAGGATGTATTTAAATGGCGTCCGGGCATTCGAAGCAGTGGTTATCTGCAGATACTGCTTCAGATATAACGTCGGATACAATACGATTAAATGCGGTGCGCGCGAAGACTGCCAATGCAAGTGAAGGCGGAAGCCGCCCGGGGAGCATTATTTACAAGAAGCGTTTCCGCCCATATACAAGGACAAACAGACATTCCGCTCCGCAGAAAACGTTATTTTCCCTATAAACTTTTGGTCTCGTAGCACAATCATTGAAACTGTATTTGTTTACGCTATCTTAAAGAATAAGCCGCAAGATCGACCTCTGTAGTAGCGTCTTCACAGAATATAATCCTCATGGTAGTATGAGTAAATCCGGCACCATGATCACAAAAGAAGCCACTTGGCGAAAGAAATCAAAGACTTTCCTGTTACGTCATATTTCTCCAACATTAAGATGCTCGTAGGAAGGGACAGAATTTCCGTCGGGAAAACATAACTTGCGTGAAACACAAGATCTATTCACATGCTATTGATTAAGATCGTTCTCGCAGTCTATTTGATTCTGAATTACGCTCTTAATGATTTTCACAATAGAAAGAACAGTATTATCTAGAGGTACTCGCATTTCATTTTCCTCTGCTGGTTCGAAGGATATCCGTTGTGTATGGCACAAAATCGATGGAAACTTTCATAACACGAGTTTCATGGATGACTTCCGTCAATATATAACATAGCTGATTAAGCTGAGAATAACGTAGGTAAAATATTTTACCTGTTTATGCCACCAACAAATATCGATCGATTAATGAGATGGCACTTCTGTCATCGGCACACATTCCCTTCAGTTGTTAATATTGATTTATAATAAAACGAAAACACTTCATGGCCACTATTCAAAAACAATAAGCCAAATAAACCTCTCGAACTCTCGTGTCGCTATCCCTCATTCTCGTACATTTGACATATCCACAGCATTTCGAACGCTTGGCGATATGTAACTGTCCCCTGGAACTGATTAATTGAGCTTCCCCTATAGCTGCACACAAAATAGAAAGATGAACTGAACCTACAATACACCATTATTGAAATATGTGTACATAAATACATAAATATTGATATATATATAGATATATATTCATGCATATATATGTATATATTTCAATATATATGTATAGATGTACTTATATTTATATATATGAATATTGCTATATATATATGTTTACTTTTATATATATATGAATATATATCAATATATATCAAAATATATATAAGCATATATATATGCATACACTTATATTTATGTGTATTAATATTTATGTATATATGTTTATTTATATATTTACATATATATAAATATACAAGCATATATATTTATATATACGCACATACACACATATATATAAATATATAAAAATATATACATATATAAATATCAATATGCATATATATATACATATATAAATATATACATATATATATACATATATATATATGAATATATATATATATATATATATATATATATATGTGTGTGTGTGTGTATGTCTGTGTGTGTGTGTGTGTGTGTGTGTGTGTGTGTGTGTGTGTGTGTGTGTGTGTGTGTGTGTGTGTGTGTGTGTGTGTGTGTGTGTGTGTGTGTGTGTGTGTGTGTGTGTGTGTGTGTGTGTGTAGCTGTCACGGTTGGTGTGTTTTAAAAGGCGACGACTGTCGCTGTCTTTGCCAGTATGTTGTAAATAGGATGACAAGGCATGAAAGGTTACAAACTGCTCAAACCAGTGTATGTGTGGGCAAAGCAGTAGGTACTATTATTGTAATACATGTGTTTACGTCCAGTTATTAAGTTATTTGTTTTGTCACAGTTCTTACAAGTGAAATAAACCTTGTCCGTACAAGGGAACATATATATATATATATATATATAAAATATATATATATATATAAATATATGCAAGAGAACATAAGAAGATATATATTTATATATATATAAATATGTATATATATACATATATATATATATTTTATATATATATACATATATACACACATATATATATATATATGTATATATATATATAATATTTATATATATATATGTGTATATGTGTGTATATATATATAAATATATATATATATATATAAATATATATATATATATATATATGCAAGAGAACATAAGAAGATATATATATATATAAATATATATATGTATATTTATATACATATATATATATATATATATATATTTATATATATATACATATATACACACACATATATATAAATATATATATATATGTATATATATATATAAATATATATATATGTATATATGTGTGTATATATATATTTATATATATATATATATATATATATATATATGTATATACATATATATACATTGAAAGAACACTCGAACACTGTACATTGAAAGAACACTCGAATATATCAGGTTGAGGGAATCAATTCAGCATTGACACAATGGTATGCCACTTAGAGTGCGACGGTCTGTTTCAATCCGTATTGTATTTTTGTCAATTCTACAGTCAATCCAAATCTAAAAGAGGATTCACATAATAACAATATGCACAATCAGAAGCGAAAGCTGTAACCTGAGAAAACAGCCCCCACAAAGAAAATAACAGAGATCTAACGCAAATCACCAAACGAACTACTTCTCCAAGCAGCTTTAATATCAGTTCTGCCAAAATATGCAGCCTCAGTAAAGACGTGCGATAAAAATCACAATACCTGCTAGTGTATTTTACGGCAGCCAAAATTTGTATTTGTTTGCTAATCTTAATAGATACTTGTAATCCAAGTATTCATCAGTGCAGCATTTGCATCCAAGAACACTGCATTTCAACATTTCGAATGTATGAACGAATTACGTTAGATATAACCTTCTCCTTGTAAAGGAAAGCCTTACATGAGTCATTAGTTTGGGCCAGATCAGAGACAACATTGTGGCTAAGTGACAAACTTAAGCAATTTTGAACTCGTCGATATTGCTTGATAAACCCGTCACATTACTATTATAACGCTACCAAGCTCCTCTTCCGTTCGTGCAAGTTCAAACGTGCGACTGACAGCATATTGGCAGGTACTTCAAATATAAGTGTTATTGAATCGTTGCCCTCTGACATCAATATTTGCTGCAGAAATGAAAACACACCAAGTAGAAAATTATTATCTCCAAATTCGTTTATCAGAAACACATAAAACCAGTAAAAGAAGATAATCCTAAATGTGAATTGCAATAGAATAGATACGCCTCAACATATAAAAGTAGATCATCCCAGATGTATATTGCCATAGCAACATCGCAAAAAATGCAAGGCGATTATTTCAGATGTACATTGCAGTAAAAAACACCTTAACATATGAAGAGAGATTATCCCAGATGTATAGTGGAATAGAAATGCGTCAACAGATTTAAGGAGATTATCCCAGACGTATTTCAATAGTAATACCTCAACAAATAAAAGAAGGTATGACAATACAAACACTTCAGCAAATATAAGGAAATCGTCCCAGATGACAATAGAAACACCTCAACAGATAAAAGTCAATCATCCCCGATGTGAATTACTCTGTCTCGCGAATGACCAGCCCCTTGTTTAATTAGAAGATGCCGTTACTGATTGTACAGGATGTGTACCCTCGCCATACACGCGATAACAGCGACCCACAGTCACAGTCATACCGTGGCAATTTGATCAAAGAGTTTTTAGCTATGCTAGGAGGGCACACTTTGAGTGGCTCTGCGATGGTCGCATCCCTAATCATGATACCCTCTCGTCGTTAGCTGGCGCTACCGTGACACAAACAAAAGCACATGAGAATACTTGGCTGACATAACTGCGATTGATGAGAGTGGAAAAATGTCGATTCGCAGAGCTTTTCCGCTGCAAAAACACATCGCACAATGAGCTTTAAAAAATCGAAAATAACACGCCCACTATTAAATAAATGTGAATTTGATCAATTGCCTGGTCAGGGGTAAACCTATCGAAAACAGTTCGCCTGTCACAGAATCCGCGCAGCAAATGGTGAGTTTAGATTGTCAATAACGGTAAGGAGCAAGGGAACAGGCAAAGAGTATTCAGCTACACTTAGCTGTGTGGTGCTTGTGAAATGACACGAATTACACGCCCTTCATCAGGCGATGATGCCATGGAATCAACAAAAGCACATGGGACTGTTGATTCAGCGTCCCCGAGCTCGGCGTCTGTTGAAGATATTGGGTTATCTCCTTGGTCGAGGTGACCACGGCTCCAGATAAAGCACAGAATAACCACACGGTTTAAGAGACATAACACTTCGACTCCAAAATATTTCCTCGAGCAGAGGGATTGAGTGTGCGCTCTTAGCAAAGTTCTTTGATGTGATGCCCTGAACAATGTAACATGGAATCAAACAAGTTCATATCGTCATCGCAACAGTTTGAGCGGAAGCAGGTTTCGGCCTCAATTTGGTTTTAGTGGTGCTTAGTGAATGGGTAATTATCACTGCTGATCATCAATGGTCTGCCAGCTGTCATCAAGCGCCGATACAGCCCTTCCCCATCCCTCGCATCGTGTACTCTCATTGTCATCAATGACTAAGAAAAACTCATGACTGAAAATTGTCATATTGACCATTGAATCACTTCATCACCTCCCCACCACCTCCCACCTCATCAACCATAATTGTTCATCCCTCGACAACAATACAAATATACTTCATGATAATTAAAAACACGACAAGGCTCGTGATCTCAAATTGCAAATAACGATTCAACATACTTCAGGATCATTAAAAACACGACACGGCTCGTAATCTCAAATTGCAAAAAACTTGCTAACTGTACATTCAATGGGTTACTATATCTTATTAACCTTCTGACTGTACATTCAATGGATCATTACATCTTATTTCATTATTCAGTGCATTTAGCCTGTATAACGGTAGGTCTGTTTCCAAATGTATTTAGCCATTATAACGGTTGATCTATTTCTACGAATGTATTCAGTTCAGTCTGCATAACGGTAGGTCTGTTTCCATACATGTATTCAGTTAAGTCCGGATAGCGGTAGATTTTTCGCCATGAATGTATTCAGTTTCCCCTGTCAGTCAGTTCTTAAGTGCTTACAATTCTTCGATATGACAAACTCAACCTGCTTCTCTCTTTCAAACTGCAGCTGTGCTAGCACTCGCACAGCAACTGTGTAAATGCTCCCACTGCAGCTGTGCAAGCGCTCTCACAGCAGCTGTGTAAATGCTTTCACTGCAGCTGTGTAAACGCTCTCACAGCAGCCATGTAAACGCTCTTACAACAGCTGTGTAAACGCTCTCACAGCAGTAGCCCTGTAACCAGACCTTACTATCATTCACTATCTGTCAGGTCCGGCAATAGGCATTGTCAAAATGTGGTTGACAACTAACTATAACTCTCATTGCCTATTAAACTGAAACAAATCCAAAGATGAACCATATCGGGCTTTTCTTAAGCATCTTACAGTGTACACCGAAAAATACAAATCACCATCAGGCTTTTTAATAAGCACCAATTAACCACAATATTAACGCTGCTCCTTCTATTGCCATATTTGTTTCCGATAACAAAGTGTGTTATGACAAAATAAGACCAATATACATGAGCAGGAGCATTTATGCACGATATTGTGCTTCGAATTATAGCTTTTATATAACTGCAGCGAAAAAGGTGCGCAATAGTTGACATCTAAATGACAAATGTATGTCTATTTCAAATTGATGTAGAATAGGGCGAATACATATTTCATGACGCCAGTCCATCACATTTAGATTGCCATGGGGTAGTCCTCTACAGCAACTATGTAAACGCTGTAACAACAGTTGTGTAAACGCTCTCTCACCAGCTATGTAAACACTCCTATATTATTTACGCGATATTAAAGGGTCCCTAAAATTTAGACAAATGTATACATTTTTTATTTACATCCCTCTGAGTAGGAAGTTTTTAAATTCTTACGATGCCCGTCCCTGCAAAACTATCCATAATACCAATTTGCTGAAGTGCCATTCACAATGTGTTCTGTACATTCTTCTTACAATACAGATTATATTAGGTTACTTGTTGCAGTGACGGCTTGAGAATTCGTGGGGCTAGACCGTTCCTGACAACAACTAACAAACAACCATATCGAGCAACAGCAAGTGCGTCAATACACTGATTAGGTGCTCCTAATAGCCAAACGCCTCAGAAAAGATCCCTTTTTACTGTTGTTGTTGCAAGACGTAATCGCCAGAGACTGATTTGACACTGGACGCAATTCACTCATTTTGACCAGTCTAGCCATCTCGCCGTGCGGGAGAGGACTCGCTCTGACAGTTTTTATGGGCGATTCGTGAGCGAAGCTTGTTTAGTCGTTACTTGACTGACGTAGCGAAACGGACATTGCAGCGCGCTGAATAAATGAGGCAAAGGCTCTTGCCACTTCCATTTTCGTTAATATTAGCATGTCTTTTTCTTTCAGGTCTGTGTTACGGCAATCTGCGTGAATACCAGCGAAAGAACCCCAAATTTGTCTTGAAGTGGCCCTGACAATCTTATTTGCCATGTTGAAATCGTTTTGGCCACCGGAGTGCGTCAACGTAACTCCCGATCTGATTGGAAGCGATACGAGTTGATTGCTTCGGGCTTACCGGCTGCTCACGTCTATCATGCCATTTTTTTCTTTTGTGTACGGTTAAATTATTATTATATGATATATATATCTATATATAATATATATATATATAATATATAATATTTATATCTAATATATATATATACTATATATATATATATCTCTCTTCTTATCTCTCTCTCTGTGTCTCCTCTCTCTCTAAGTCTCTATAATACCCTCTTTCTCCCACGCTCTCTCATATGTTCGTCCCTCTCTCCATATATTCTACTCATTAAATCTTTCTATATTTATATATATGTGTGTGTGTCTCTATAAATTTGTCTCCTCTCCTTCTCTCCCTCCCATCTCTCTCTGTCTCCCTCTCTCTGTTCTCTCTCCCTCCCTCTCGGTAAACTATTCAATATATATGTACAGATATATATATGTATGTTTTAATATAGTGTGCATATATATAAATGTGGAATATTTATTGTATATTTAATAATGCACAGATACATTGATATCAACGCTCCAAACATATGTGTATTAATATATATGGCCATGAAATTATCTCTTAGTATATATCTATATATATTTATATATTTAGATATATTTTATGTTTTATGTCTGCGTATGAATATAAATATAAAGTATATAAAGTATGTGTGTTTGTTATGGTCATTTAATCTGAATGCTATGAAATTGTCCAGTGAACGGCGTTTTAATAAACTAAGATGCATTATGGCAGGTCCATGCCTTGTTACCAATTGATTGTTTCATCAATTGATTGTCTTTGAGGGATCTGTATTGTGCGATGGTATTAGTGAAACTCCCATCCACTGATTAATTACTGTGGCGCTAATTATTCGATCCCACTGTTTTTCAATAATTCCATTTATGAAGGAGGCATTGTCTATCTGTTTTTGCGTTGTATATTGACGACGTTATCCATAAAAAATATTTTTTGAAGGTTGACATCGATTTGCAGTCATCACTGTAACGGTTAATCCACCGATGTTATTACGGTATTAATGTGTAAAGTTATCCATATCTTACAAGGTAAATTTCCTTGGTAACTTCTCAGAACCTCCTTATTTTGTTCCACTATCTATCTGTTTTAACTGAGAACAATTTTGATGGTAATTAGATTCTCGTGTATTGCAATGTATGAACGTTCGGTGTCGATAAGTACAAAATACGAAACATAATGCCACATTCAATGGTTACATTCACTGGTTTATTTGCACCACGTTTAAAGTGAAAAACGATATTTCAGTATTTTCGGCTTAGCGTTGTCGTTGGTGTATCCCCCCCGTTTTAAATCTGCACCTGCACCTCATCCAATTGAATCAACTTTAACCACATTCACCCGATAGTATTTTCAATAATACTATTAATCTTAATGCCATAATCACTATCTAAAATCCTTGGACGTGGATTAAAGTTTCCCATGGGTTGTGAATTTTCCCTGATTCATAGACCACACAATGCCTGTTTCATATAACGATCGAGTAGTTCCATTTGAGACCTTTGTTCGACATATTCCCTTCTTCACAATTCTGGCCCCTTTATGATCAATATCTCGACTCCTCGATAATAACATCAATAGTGGCATGTTATAGTTTTTTGTATTGCCGGGGTTTATCCATAACAATGATTCACCCTAGGTCGCCATCGACTGGCCCGTCATATACCTTATGCTTGTGCATCAATGGTCAATTCATAACCGTTGTGACAGCCGGTCGATGTATGTAATTTTTAGTTGTGACCCATGCTTAACGCGCCCCCTAGCTTTCTAGAACACACAGACGTTAAACGACCGAAAGAATACGTTCACAGAAAATCGTTGGTCTTCGAGTTCGAATTTTTCTTTCGATGGTCTGACTCTGTTTATCTTTACATTCTAATGTGTACCGACGACAAATGTAACTATGAATTGATGCCACCACAGATGACAGACACTCAGTTTAGGTACAGCCTCACCATTCCTCTATCGCATCGTGTTCAGGCGAATCGCAATCCGATCATAATTAGTTAGGCATAGCTGTTCGCAGGTGAAAGCTATACGTCTATGCGCACTTTGCGAATTTACCTCGAGGCAGAAAATTCACATCCGGGTTGTTCACTGAGTCTGCAATGCCCGTTGTTACATTTAGGGTATGGAACTGGCCCACGTGACCTGTGTGAATGTGGATGGGGGCGGTAGTACTGTGTGGCGTGACACGATAGTGGCGCTAACGTTTCGAAAGGAACAAGGGACTAAGCTGTCTAGAAGTATTTCGTAGGCTATACATTTACAATTGGTTTCTTCATGCATTACCTTACCGTGTGTCGGCTGGTATAGAATTCACGAATCGGTGATCATTCTGTGTATTATGACCACAGTTTGCATTCAACCCGATCCTATGAGCTGATGCCATAATGAGGCCCCATGTGGCTTCAATGGTTTTGCATTCAACCGAGCCTAGGACTGATGCCATGATATGAGGCACCATGTGCCTTCATGGGTCACTATGTGCACATTCACTCTCTAACACATGCACATACCCACACATGTACACGTCCGCAACCAGAACCACATACGCAAACACACACACACACACACACCACACACACACACACACACACACACACACACCAAACACACACACACACACTAACGCGAATATGCTCGTAATGGCTCCGTAGATAACAACAGAATCATACAACATATTGTGCACTCAAAATCACAACCATAGATCCAGGTTCACACCCTTCTTGTCTTTATGCGCATCGGAATCGTACATTAAGGCCTGCGCACAAATCCACAGGTCCAGGACACGCTTATGAAAGAATCATACTGATTGAAGACCTCGTCAGTGAAATCCAATTACCTGACCTCTCTCGGTTCTGCATGTCCGCGAGATGAAGCCGATGGTGCACTCTTTTCACCACCTCTCATAACCTCTCAGAAGCTTGAACATGTCCCGGGTCACCAATGTCTTCTCGTGTATGTAGCATCCTAGGTCTCATTTTCCTTTGTGACAGTGGCAAAAAATAATAGCATCCTACCCCCCCTTTCCTTTGTGAATTGGACACTGATGACGTGATGTCGACAGTTCCGTTACCGAAATGCTAAAGGGGACAAAGAGACCAAGTGCAGATCAATCTAGTTTTTCTAGTCCTAGAAGGAAATGTGCCCACGGCTGTACTGCTCGGTACTTTTTTTAGCATATAAGGTAAATAAACCCGAACTGCAAAGACGATTGCAACCAATTAACTTTTCGGAGGGCCACTAAACATGGCTTTATTTGGTTAGATAATTTCTTATATAGCACTTTACGGCGCAATACCCTCCAACAATAACTCGCGGATCCGACAACCCATTGGGATAGTTTCATCAGCAGGTTGTCTAATATGCATTGACATTATTCGGCAAGTTATACCTATAGTTTACAGTTCCAGACGGGATGTGGGAGAATGAGAATGACGAAGAATGAAAAATGATGATCCTAATTAGCTGACCTCTCTATTCTCTGCATGGCGTGCAATTAATTCAGCCGTCTCTACTTCCCCTGCCTCCATCACTCGCAAACCTGCTCCTGTTCGGTCAACAAAAGGCTGCACCACATTCGGTCACAAGTCACCAACATGACTAGTCAACTCATGGCGCTACTATGAAGACCGAGATATTGTCGATGCCATGCCGTAATCTTTAGGCACCAGCTGTGGATAAGAGCATCCCACTATCATTTTCCTTTCGCAAGATGTCAACCGTTTTTTGAATATAACTCACTATAGCATTTGCAGCTGAAGAGAATATTCGATATTTGGACGTCGACATGCCCGCACGAAATGCTAAAGAGGCAATCGAACCTATTGTTGTTTGAACGCACTAACTGCCAGCCTAAGACGTAAATGTGCCATGGCTATTATATTGAAGGGTATTGAATTTTGGCATAAAACATAGATTTTTTTCAATGAATACGGATTCTGGTGTTATGACATAATTGTTCAAAACTGACCTTGGATTGCATTAGTCTTTTTCTAACTATCTGTGACCATAGGTGACTCCAGAAGCATGACCAAATGGCAAATCAATTGAAATTTGCAATTTTACAAGAAATACAATGAATCAATAAATCAATATACAAAAGGCGCTTTTCTCCTAGATCTCCTAGACAATGACAGCTGAGTTTGTATACGTTCAGGCCACTGGAAGTAATATTTTTAAATGTTTAACATTGGAAATAATCTTTATTCAACTCGCTCAATGTAAGACACGTTACGACGTTAAGTAATGACCGTGTAGTTTTTGAGCTACGTTTTCTTCTTGTTCCTATAAAAAGTAAACACCGTGTTGAAAACATTAACGTAGACATGCCTAAACATGTTTATAGGATTGGATATGCGTGATTCAATGATTACATATTGTGAAATACGTGAACAGGCAATTTTTTTGTCCAAAAGATAAAATGCATTCCAAATAAAGTCTAACATATTTTTAAAAGGACTATAGCCGCTCAATTGACTACGGCTCCCAGCTTGCATTAAATATGTGTGAAAACAATACTTACATAAGCCCCCATATGTCCCTTACTTACCCACGCACAGGCGATGTCATATCTTTAAGATTGTGGCCACTATTTAAATCGAACCTTTATCACAAATACCTCTAACCTACCTTTTTGAGAAACGGCTGACATTTTCAGCAATCGTTCTACAAATTACAAGCGCTTTCAATCCTTTCATTTGTTAGACGAATCAAAGTTTGTCCGTAGCTGGTGGTGGTTTTTTTTTTTGGAGTTCAAAAATCCGTGTGAACCTCAACCCCACGATGTGCGTAGGGCTTTATCTGTCGAGATCACTTCGCAACCAGTTACAAAAAGTAAGGCAATACAACAAGAAGCTTATTGGAAGAAGTCGGCTGTCACAACCTGAATATGAAAGAAGTGCGCTATCTGTGAATACCCTGAACTAATATGTTTCTTATTTAGAATAGGTTTAGATAAAACAAAATACACTGCTTGTACTGCGCAAAGACTCAGCAGAGATATTTGATTGCCCAAAAACTAGCGAATGTGCCAACCAGTATTATATATATCTAATATATATAGATATAGTATTCTATCTATATATATATTATATATTATATATATATATATATATATATATATATATATATATCCTAACTATATATTATAATATATCTAGACTATATCGTATATATATATAAGTGCTGTATTTGTCTCGTTCGACCAAAAAAACGTGACCCAAAAGTTTACATATAGGGAAATAAAGTGGTGCTACAAAACTGCCGTACTGAACTTTACAACAAACGTTCCAACAGTATTGATAAGCATGATAAGGGCTTATGGTGCCTGGCATATGGTATCTTTAACTTTTAAGACATAACCAGGTGCTGACGTTTTGCGTACGACAGGACGTTACACGCTCAAGCCACAAGTCACGACTTTACTTCCACACACGTTTGCGGAGCGCGACTCACCTCGCTGCACTTGAATAAGCATTTCTGTCCGTGCGTTTATATGTCTGTATAAATTTGGCGCAGATTACAGTCATATTTAACACAAATTAAGACAGAATGTTGATAAATGTCACTTGACAGCTGTGTGCTCAATTGTCTGCTGCTTCATAGGTGCTTACTAATGACGCGTTCATATTCGATGAAACTTAAGAACTTGCCAAAAAAGCGAATATTTGCGGCAAATGATGCGCAAACTTCTATAATGCAGTCGCCCAAATCAATAGTTACTTGGCTCGGGCGGGCGTGCGGGCGAGCGGACATTCGAGTGCTGTTATAGGTCTTCCGTAGTCTTGGACTATCAGATGGCGTTACCTACAAGATATTCGTTGTTTCAGCGCGTGGCGTGCCCATGGCGTCGGTTTTGCCTCGTGTCAATGGCCTATCTCTGACCTTTACCTCGTTTGTGTAAACTTTCAGTTACCTGCCGACAAATATTGCAATTCGATATGCAACTCGACAGGCTCCTTTTTAAATAAAGGTATTCATATCCATTAATGCATATATTTGAAATGTTTGAAAAGTGGCATTTTTGGCCAATTCGATTGAATGGGCAAATGCTGGAATTGATGGGATCAATGTAAATAAGAGAATGCATGCTTTAATGTGTCTGAGAATATTCATTAGGTGTCTTCAATAGATACAATATGTGTAAGCCGTGAATTGTGGACACTATAAGCACTGATCTTCATAAAGCTCATATATTAACATAGATGTACTAATTCTATATATCTTGGTATAAAAGTGCAACCAAGAAATGCTTGTGAATAGAAAACACATGAGACAACTGCAAGCTAACAGGAAGTGATACAACGCGCCAGTTCTGAAGCCATAGGCTGGCTACGTTATGATGGGTCCTTTCATATTGAGGAAGCAGCGCCTACAGACAGGCTACAAACCCAATGATACTCATGCAATGTGTTTGCGAGACTATTTAATAATCCCACATGTTACATAAACATAACCAATGTCATAACAACCTAGAAATGAACATGGTTATTTCGGTTCTTGAATAACACATGCTGGGGTTTGATGCATGGCTTGTTACACTGCTGCCACCAACTCACGAGTGGTTGCCACTTAATAGTTTATGAAATGTCCTCATGCGTAAAGGGTACCGATCTGCACCAATCCTAACCACAGCGCTATCTTTGGCCTGATTTGTGCTTTAGACATTCACGACCTGACATGGCGCTAGTCAGCCCTCTCCCTGGCCACACGGATCGGGTAATAATGGTGGACTCATATGGGTCGGGAGTTATGGTTCTCTCATATTCACGACATCGTCTGTATGCCGGGCTATATGAACGCATAGTTGCCAAATATATAGTACAACCTGATGGTTAAAGTATATTGATGCTCTAGAGGCAGTTTTATTCCTTTATAACATTGAGCTACTGTGGAATTTATTTATTCAGTGATTTCTTAGATATTGACAGTTACTTTATATTTTATGTCGACGTCATTGTTATTTACGGAATGATTATTATAAATAATGTCCCTGATCAATATGATCTTGTGGTGTATTAATTTACTATTGACTTACCTTGTGGCGTATTAATTTACCAATGACTAACTTTGGCGTGTCTATTTACTAACCTTGTGGCGTAGTACTGTGTCACTCACTGATCTTGTATCGCGTATCACTGCTTTGTTCCCGCCGTGTCATGTCATGTGTTGACAATATTCCTATCCCCGTCTCGCTGGAAATAACAACAGGTATAACTCTGGTATTTTATCATCGATTTGCTCAAGATAGAACTGTAAATCTCCCCAATTACCGGTTAGGATTATTCTCCTATGACGTTAGCAATGTCTAGATTCTACGGGGGCCATATCCAGTGACATTTGGAGCAAAACTGCTGCAAACATCGGTTTGTACATGATGTTTTTCCCTAAATTTGGCCATACTAATTAAGCTAATGATATGACAAATTGAAAAAAATGGTTGAATAGGGGCCGATCATCGTCGTCATTAATTCATTATGACCACTGAACAACATGACGACGACGATTGATTGGATGACGGATATTTCACATTTAAATGTTGGCCTAATGGGTCTTATACCTTTATATAAAACGGACGGTATCTACCCAGATGGGAAGAACTGTCCGTACAGGGTGGAGTGGCGCAGGTGGATTAGCCAGTGCAGCCCGAATGGAGAACCTGATGAAAAGATGAGCACCTGATTATAAGCATGTGGTGAAGTTCGTGATTGTCTGCATGTTTTAGCTGACCCGGTACAGGACTATCACTTGGACATATATGTGACTCAATTCATGTAAGTATATTCACGTATCAGCTCATTTCTCGTCTATCCTTTTAAAAAAAATCTTTGATCAGCGTCACCTGCTGCGACTGCACAGGCCCTTGATCACCAAGTACCTGTCCAATCAATTACTTCAAACAGCATCACGTAAGAACGCAAGCACGTGACATCAAAGAAAGAGCCCTGTGAATATTGTAGTATAGTGGAAATCTGCGCATTCTTTGTCATGTGGTATTTTGTTATTGGCAATGTCCAATAAGAGGTGCACAGCTTTACGATGCTTTTGGAATTGTTTAAATTTTGTTTGCTATGTTGCCATTGAATGATGTTTTGGCTTTTCTAATTGCTCGTTCACTTATCCGTTGCTGCACTTATATCAGATCTTCATGATGTCACCTTCTCTTAAACATTTGCCGCAGCTTTTTCTTGTTGTTTATAGCATTCTTGTCTATTGAGCAACCCGGGTCTCCTATTACTATATCGTTTCCTTAATTGCATTGATCTCCAGGTTGCATTCACAACTATTGCTTTAAAATGCAGCCCATTGCTTGTTTAACCTCTGGCTGAATGTCTTCAGTGAGGGATGGACCGGGGCTGTAATAACTGTAACCAATTCTCACTTGAATCTATAGCCCCAAATAATACTATCAGGACAAGGCTTATAACACTCGCAAATTGCCTGATATGGGTTTCTCCATCTCAAGAGAAATCTCTTGTTTCGCAGCCCTTTTCGTGTCCGAATTCATAACAATAACTGTCATTGTCTAAGGACGAGCGTAACCGCGATCACAATTAGGACAGATGTCGTTGTGGCTCCACTGAGAGGTATTCAGTCCCGGCTCAAACCCCTAATAGACAGATTGATATCCATTTTTAATTACACCGCCCCCATCAATATTAACAAGGAGCAAAAAATGAAATCAAGCCGTTTGCAAAATACGACAGTCATTTTGTAGCCCTCGTGGGCGGCGCAACGTTTGCTTTAGGAATGACAATTCTATATCTGCACTGGGTAAAGCAAGAACTCATTTATGTTTTAATGGGAACTTATGTGACCATCTGCATTCCTCGCTATGGCTAGTGTACTTTTGAATGTGTACATAAATTACTGACTTCATGGTTGTACTTCATATGACATACAGAAATTACCTGCGTGACTTCATAAATGTGTCGAAAACATTGCACCTGTATTCTGAAAGGTTCTAACATTGTGATTGTATTATTAGCTTAATTGCAAACCACGCGTCATAAATCGACTAAATGAACATAGTCGAGATTTGGCGACATAAGCTCAATTCACTGTGAATCATTATAGGCTGCTGCAGTGCAAGCAAACAGGTATCGTCAACGCTGACGGGAATTCAAGACGTAGAGTACGCAAGTAAGGTTGTCTGTTACAGCGTCATCGACGACGATATGACAATGCACGATCAGCAAAGCCTAAAAAAATACCTAACCATATGTCAACATAGCTTGTAGTATATATTGTTGTGATCGCTAGGTCATTATTTACAGTGAATAGTCGATTTACAGCATGGGTAGGGGATTGATTAGTTCCGTCTGTTTTGTTAACTTACCCATTGGGTGCAAGCACATAGTACCACCCCTCAATGTTCCACTTATAGTACACTATGTAGGCAATCTGTATCATGCACATTTGGTCAGATTTCTTGCACATACAGACCAAAATAATAGCCATGCACAAGATATAATCCTTTGTGTACTGCTGGGTTGTATCGGGTACGTTTAGAGCTTGTTTGTTTAATTAGCCACGTAATGCAAAATCATACTCTTTCACATATAATAATTTTCTGCTGAGCAAAGAATGAATGATTTCACGGCAAATAAATGACCGGGTAGATGATAACTAATAAGTGTGGGTCGCACTTGTCGGTTCATAATTGCAACAGCCGCTGTAGAATATAACATCAGATTGTATGTTTTTTAATTGCATAATGGATACCAGAAGGCATATAATGCAATGATCATTCGCCGAGGAAGTCTCAGTTATAAACGTTAAAAGGGTATATAATCATACATTTGTCTTCTCTTTACAATGTTTGCTGTATATGACATGTCATGCTCATACAATTGAGCCTCACTTCACTGGTACCATTTCATATACACCTGTGGTTCACCAGCACCGCGTCGTTTACTAGAACATGACAATGCAGCCTGCTGATAGTGCTCAGGATTCCATTCTGTTAATTGGCTTCAAACAAATAGACCTTCGGAATCATGTGCAGTGTATTATGTGCACAGTTTATCCGCCTTTTAGGTCTTGATACGCAATTATTGTCCATGGAAGTATCGAAAGATGGATATTGCTCTTTGGTAATGTAATAATCTTGTATAATCGTTTCGCTAACCGCAACATTTTCACGGGATTTGTTAGAGCCATGGAAAGGCAATCAATGTCAATGAAAACACAAGCAATCGATTGTATCACGACTTTTGGCTGAATTCAGTGGGACGATTATAAAGATTAACAAGGAGAACGGGGGTTTTACTCAATTGATTTGCCATGCTGAGATTGGATAGATCACTTTTCGGAAGAATGGAATTCAACACCGCAGCTGAGCTATCTGATGAATCACACAAATCAATCACCATGCGTGTGATTTGATAAAAACAAATCGATCTATTCATGACGAACTAAAGGCACAAAGGGGATGTATGGAAATGGCGACCGGGATTCGAAGCAGTGGTTACCTGCAGAGTGCGGGTTCAGATATAACGTCGGATACAATACGACAAAAATATCTGTTTTCACTTAAAATGTGGTGCATGAGCAGATTGCCAATGCAAGTGAAGGCGGAAGCCGCCGCGGGAGTATTATTTACATGAAGCGTTTCCGCCCATACACAAGGACAAACACACATTCCGTTCCACAGAAAATGGTACTTTCTCTATAAAGTTTGGGTCTCGTGGCACAATCATTGAAACTGTATTCACGTTTACGCTATCTTAAAGAATTAGCTGCAAGATCGACTTCTGCAGTAGCCTCTTCCCAGAATATAATTTTGATGGTAATAAGAGTGAATCCGGCACCATGATCACAACAGCAGCCACTTGGCGAACGAAATCAGAGCCTTTCCTGTTCCATATTTCTCTAACATTAAGATGCTCGTATGAAATGATAAAATCTCCGTCGGGAAAACATAACTAGCGTAAAACACAAAGTCTATTCAATGGCTATTGATCGCTCTCGCAGTCTATGTGATTCTGTACTCCAGACACAACTGAATATCACTAAGGAAAGGACAGTATTATATAGAGATGCTAGCATTTCATTTCCCTCTGCTGGTTCAATGGATATCCGTTGTGTATGGCAGAAAATCGATGGAAACATTCATAACACGAGTTTCATGGATGATGGATGACTTCCGTCATATACAATTTACATAGCTGATTACACTGAAAATGGCTTGGGTAAAAGATGTCCTCGGTTAAAGTTACCAACAGAAATCGATCGATTGATGAGATGGCACTTAGGCGATCATATCCTTCCGTTGTTAGTATTGATTAATGATCATAGAGAAATACTTCAAGGTCTTAATTCAATAGCGCTACAATAAGCAAAGAAAAACTATTGAACTCTCTTATCGTTATCCGTCATTCTCGTACATAAGACATTTTGAACGACAGGTGATATGTTACTTTCCCCGGGAACTGAACCTACGACACACCATGATTGAAATAAGAGCATATAAATACATAAAATAATATATATATATATATATATATATATATATATATATATATATATATATATATATATATATATATATATATATATATATATATATATATATATATATATATAAGCATATATATATATATATATATATATATATATATATATATATATATCTATATATATATATCCTTATACATATATTTATATATATATATATATATATATATATGTACATATATATATATATCTATATGTAAATATATATATGTATATATATAGAGATAGATATATACATATATATTCATTATATATATATATATATATATATATGTAAATTTATATATATATTTATATGTCTATATATAAGACATACATATAATATTGAAGCATAAACATATATACATATATATATATATATATACATATATATATATCTCTATAAAATATTGTATAATATACATATATATATCCATATATATATATATATAGTACATATATATATACATATATATATAAATTTATATGTTATACATTATATATGTCTATATATACTATATATATATAAATATATTTATATATATATATATATATATTTATATATATACTATATATATATATATATATATATATATATATATCTATAATATATATATATATATATATATATATATATATTTTAGGAAAATGAATTTAGTGTAGCATTGCATTTTGCTGCATTAACTATAGGATTTGTACAATATTGGGTACTTTCTGTCATTCTATTCTACCCGAATATATAAGTATTTATAAATATATGAATATATATATATATATTTACATTTATTTACGTATATATTTATATTTATTTTCGTATTTTAAATGTACATAAATATACGCATATATATATATGTATATATATTTTTTATATACATATATATATATATATATATGTGTATATATATATATATATATATATATATATATATATATATATATATATATATATATATATATATATATATATATATATATATATATATATATATATATGTATATTTAAATATATATATGACGAATGGAAACAGTTGATAAATAATACAAAATAAATACAACCACAGGGGTAAAATGATCACTAAAATGTACTGTACGTTGAAAAAAACACTTAAATACGTCAACACAATAATGCGCCTCTTGGAGTGCGACGGTCAATTCAAATCCGTATTGTATTGTTTGTCGATTATGCAGTCAATCCAAATCTAACAGAGGATTAGCAGAATAAGAATATGCACACTCATAAGCGAAAGCTGTCACCTGAGAAATCAGCCCCCACATGGAAAATAACAGAGATTTAGTACAATTCACCAAACGATCTACTCCACGCAGCTATAATATCAGTTCTTCCGAGCTCTCTTCAAGGTGTTTACGACGTCTAACTGTCGCAGAAGCGCTTGCATGCTATCAAACAATTCAGTACTTGTTCGGTCAATATGCAACTAATTGACAATTTATGGTCTACTTCTAGGGGAGAATGATTATCGCCAACACACAACTTGAAACACTTATATATTGAATATAATGAATCGTACGACATTATTCAATAACAAATAGATATGCTACACTGTCGCCTTGACCAGGGGCTTTTCAACCAATATGAAAACTGGACAATTTGGAATGGAGTAATGAATTGTCTGAGGGTGTTTGGGATGAAAATTGCATGGAATCAAATCTGCTTTCCCTTCTTAACTCTTCTACCATCATCAATAACATCCGTCAAGGATCATTGGATATCTCTTTAACTTCTTTTATTAAAGATATATATCTCAGGTTGCCACCAGGGCGCATTCGTCTGAGTGCGTTCTTCGATGATGCCGTCTCAAATAAATGATTGGACTTTTAGGGGCAGGTACTTTCAGACTGATAGGCTGAGTTAAGTAATAAGATACTTAATATGCTCATTTGAACTGCATATCTCTCTGTGGTCACATCATGTTACGTGGATTTATGATTGATGTCAAGTTATGGACAAGAAATGAGTTAATAAGTGTTAATGTTTTTCATGAATGTAACTTGTTCTTTCTAATTGGATTACACCAAACATGAATCCCACAAACAGCATTGATTTGGGTCGGCTCTGACCACGCCATCTATGCATCATGAAGAGTTTGCAATCTTCTTATTCGACATGCGCCTGCTTAAATTAAACCAGGCAATTGGATATTTTGCTTAGATTTCATCTCAGCATGTTGTGTTGACATTAGGTCTACGAACACTTCATGCTTAATATCAGGTGCTCATCATCATAGCGTACCCTCTCAGTTATCAGCTCGATGAAGTAACCCCCTTCATCTGATATTTATTATAAACCTACCTGTCCTACGTGTCATTTCTCCCCTCTCCTCTTGCATACCCAACAACCTATATCCAAATGTCCACCCTGCCTTGGCAACACCCGAAAGCCCACGCAACTCCCCAGCCCTCATGTCCCATGATAATTAGGATAGCGTGCCTTATTCGTTGAGGGAATCACTTCGACATTTTAAAATCAGTTCTATACTTGCCTTCAAGCTCAACAAATCTTTCTACAATCTTCAGTCAACGTTCCATCTTAAATTCAAATATTAAGTCAACTATCAAAGTTCAAGTTCTTCTTAACCATATGCTGGAGTTCGTGTTCTTTCTTTAATCCGAAAAGATTTTTGTACATAAAATAAATCAGGTATTCATGACATCTATAGTCCTATATAGGGTTGCCTAGTAACCCTAAATTCCAATGATCTTCTATTGCCCTCTCAGCGTACTTTTCTTCTCGCTACTTATTGCATGCTCAATGACAGATGCTTTACGTTTCATCCAGATATCGGTTTGATTTCAACTCAATGATTCAATTCTAATTGTCATGACGCTGTTGCTATTTTCCATTGGTGGTGCAATGCCAGCTTATATACAGAATGGCACCTGCAAACTGACGATAGTCAACCATATCAGCATATTTACAAGAGGACTAGTTAAGTTTTGTCTTTACCAAACAGAACATTGGAGGCATTTTGGGAATGAAGAACACGGACGTGATCGGTGAGATCCGTCTGATAAGCTGACGTGATCGGGAGATTCTTTTGACAACTGTAACTGTATATCTTCTATAGAATTGCATAATCGTGCTAATCAGTACGCCAACGAATTTCAATGTGTAGCTTAATTGCGTTTTTCAATATTATATCTTCCAGTTAATTCATCAGGACGTTATGGCAGATAATTGATAATCCCTTCAATGTAATTTGCATGCCACTACATCAAGTACAGGTACCACTTACGCAACAAGTCGCTTCCTCGGTCGTATATTGTAGTGAGATTTTCTTCCGATTTGATATGGACATATTAGACAAGTTTGATATGGACAAGATCCCTACATCCCTTCCCCAATTCTTGAGTTGTTGTTTGCGAAACCAAACCGCATGAAGCAAAATACCGTTACTCGATTAGACCCAGATGAATGAGCATTAGATATTGTTTGTCAATCCCAAATTGGAATGGCCTTTTCAACGTATTAATAGAAATTATGGTACTGGGAGCAGTGACTTTGACTTCAAGTATTAGGTAAGTTTTGTTACTACCCCAACAACATTTTATGACGGTTGTCTTGATCAAATCCTTGGGCCATCTTTTTACTTACTTTGGCGATTAATAAATGAAGCTTATTTTTGCCCAAATATGTATATTCTTTCGCTACAAATTTGCGATACCTTCTAGTATATTTTAAAGCAGCTAAAATTCGCAATTGTTTGCTTATCCAAATACATACCAGTAATCAGTGCAGCATTTGTATCCAAGAACACTGTATTTCAACATCTCGAATGTATGTTTAAATGACGTTAAATATAACGCACCTCGGTGTAAAGGGAAGCCTAAAGGCAGCCTCAATTCACACTTAGCCATGGTGAATTACAAGGTATAAAAGGGGCTGTGAAGATATTGATCACTTCGTCACATTGAGTCTTCGTTTGCGTGAAGTTTAATTGATCAGCGGGTTAACATGCGATGGCTGGAGACAACCCTTCTTCCGACAATGGTTAAAGCTCATTATGTGTAGCCAGATCCATTGAACAACAATGACCTTTTTTGTTTATTTTTGCAGTTAAAGAAAAATATGTGTTTATGAGAGGAACTCGGCTGTGTGTATCCACATAATGATCACAATGTGCTATTTTTGTAGGTATATATAGCATTCAATTTTACGTCAAGAGGTTTCGTCCTCCACTCAAGAAATTAATTGGCTAAACTCGGGAGCGTACCTCAGCCATTGAATGAGGTTGTATATCTTTTCTCCTCCTTCCGATCATGCATAAATAGACTTTGGAGAGCTTTGGAGTGTGGGGATAGAAGGATTGCCTGAATGAGGCATTACTTTGAGCTAGATCAGAGCCAACATTGAGGCTAAGTGACAACTCTAAGCAATTTTGAACTCGTCGATATTGCTTGATAACCGCCACATTACTGTAATAACGCAACCTAGCACCTCTTCCGTTCGTGCTTTTATCCTGATCCGTACGCCCTCGACTGGAGCCTCTCTTAACGCCAATCAAGACAACAAATAAGAAAGTGAAGTGACATTGTGATAGTTCAAACACAATCAACCATTGTTTAGGGTTATTGAGAAATACGGTTGAGACGGCTCCTACATAACCATTAGGTTAAGGAAGGCAGTTAGTTGTCTTGTTGGACGCGGCCGAACAGGGACTGCGTTGATAGTGATTGGTAAAGTTCGCTATGTTCCCCTGCTCTAGATTTCACTCTTGACAAATGATTGTATGAAAGATAACTGCTTGAAATAGACCCTGATCGCCAACCGTCAAATGCGATTCATTGTAAATTTTTTCCCAAGTTTTGGGACAGACACTCGTTTGAGCCGACATAAATTGCTACAGCATTATCGTTTAGCCAGATCAGACTCGACGCTAAATTCATAGTCATATCTTTAGAATAGGGTATTATTTGCCCAAAGCCCTTAAAGCTGAACCAAGCAGCATTAATATACACTATGTTAAGAAACACATAATCATTTGGTTGGTGTTGAACCGATTTTGCGTTGCGCTTCATAAACCGTCAACAGGTCAATTACTAGCAGCCAGTTGCGGAAAAGGTTATTTCCTAAGATATTCTGAATCGAGGTGGACATTGTTTGCAACAAGGAGCAAGTATGTCGTTCAGGACTATAGTTGTCTGATCCATTAAATATCACGGGTGTGGTGACGTCACAATACTATTTTCCGTTTGCTTTGGTTTGCAAATGATAGCTACCACGCAAACCATGCATACAGCAAGCTATATCTATTGTTACTGCATATGGATCATGTGATGCTTGATAAACACAAGGTCACAGATTCGTGATATGGTACAATGAGTAATTCTATCAAAAACCTGCCACATTCGCCATGGCCATCGCCAAGGCCTGAACACCAGTAGATTTTACGCCTAACTGTGGTACCCTTTCAATGCATGGTTAATGATTACTCCTTGTCATCCATGGGCCTTTAGCCCTCTGCAAGAGCCTATTCCCTCCCTCCCTATAACCTAAAATTCAGGTTGCGAGCTGTCATGACCCATGGTGATCGATTGTTATGGTGAGTTCCTACTAATGGACTTCAATGACTGCAAAAACAAATACCAACGTGTCGATGATGTGGGATTTCCGCTGAATGTATGGATTCTATTATTAGCCTCTTACTAATTATTGCCGGGAATCATATCCCTCTTCAGGCCGTTTACCCCTTAATACCAATACAGGGGTTGCTTGGCGGCAAATGGGTAGGAACTTGTAAATGTAAGTGTTATTGAATCTTTACTCTCTGACGTCAATATTTGCTGGAGAAATAAACACACACTAAGGAGAGAGCTATTATGTCCAAATTTGTTTATCAGAATAACTATGGGTACCTAAAATTAAGCCAAGTATAAGTAAGTCATTGAATGCCCTGCATCGGGTTGTCTTGTAACACTCAATTCCTGAGTATTCGATATCGGAAGCGTTGATCAGTTGGCCAGATTATACATATATGTATATTTTTGGGATATAGTATAGATAGCCTGAATATATATTCCGACAAGGCTCGAATAAGATCAGATGCAAGTACTTTATAACATATAGCAATGCATTTTGTGTGCCAATCCCGCTTCGGGGCTGCGTTTTGGATACTAACTTGATTTTCTTGAATAAGTACAAGTTATAAAAGTGAGAGCTACGAATTCGATACTATCATCACTCAATCGAACAAACAAGTAACTCAGGATAACACAAAACTAGGCTTCGTATGCATCGCTATCTTACCCTCCAGGCCCTGATCATATAGGGCGGACTGCGAGTAATTCATTCTGAGGTTAAAGGATTAGTGGCCCGTTATTAATTGTCAGATCCTGTGAATGGCCATGACCTTTTTTGTGGCTTATTTTTATTAGTAATGGATAAGTATGCGCGCAGTATCAGCATAAATAATTTTGTTGTTCAAACGAAAGTAATTATTCAAACGAAGGAAATTTGGCTTATTTAGATTAACCGTTTCCAACAAGCGGTAAGCTGCTCTGTAAAACGCACTCACAAAGGAGATCGTTTATTACAATAGAAACACATTAACAAATAAACGAAGATTATCCTTAATATGAATTGCAAAAGAAAGACCTCAACAAAGTAAAAGAGATTCTCGCAGATGTTTATCGCAATAGCAACATCTCAACAAATGCAAGTGGATTATTCCAGATGTACTTGCCAAAACAATTTTCACTTGAAAGTAGATTATCCCAGATGTATATCGCAATAGCAATATGCCAAAAAATTCAAGGAGATTATCCCAGACATGTATTGCAATAGTAATACCTCAACAAATTAAACGAGATTTCGCACACTCAACCGGATGTCGAAGCCGATCACAAGCAACGTCAAGTTGGGAATATTAAGCATCGAATAAGCATCGAGTGTGCCTGACCAGCTTAAGTCTCGTTGTGCAATTAACCCAATAGTTGGTCATACACGCTATGTGCTTATCATGAACGAGTCTACTTGGGAAGCTTTTCTAGAATCGATTTCAATCCATGAGCAACGATGTAATTCGTCTATACAGCGTTAAGAAACAAACTGATCAGGTTCTATTTGTGTCAGCTGTGCTTAAACCGTCGTTCAAGAAACCAACATCAGGATGCTGCTGCTGAGGCAGCCATCGATAGCTATATTCTTATCAAACAAGTCCAGACTACAGCTGCTTGAATCATTGAATATTATATGAAAGACAATATGCCATTTTATTTGCTTGAAAAATAATGTTGGCTGCACAATATATATGATTATTGTGCGCGAAAAAGGTTTATGCGCATTTTAGCATGTGACCCACGACATACACAGGGTAACAGCGATCCACAGTCATGGTCATGCCGTGGCAGTTTGACCATAAAGTTTATAGCTACGCCTGGAGGGCTTACTTAGAGTTGCTTTGCAGTGATCGCTTTCCTAGTCATAATACACTACAGTCGTTAGTTGGCGCTAACGTGACACAAACAAAAGCACATCGGAATACTTGGCTGACATCACTGCGATTGATGAGCCTTTCCGCAGCCAAAACACTTCACACAATGGGCTTAAAAATAGCGCAAATGATAAGTGTCAACTTGATAAATTGATTTGGTCCAGGCGACCACGGTTCAAATAAAACAGAGAATAACCACGTGGTTTTAAGAGACGGTAAGACAAAACGCTGTGACAAGACGCTTTGGCTCATAGGTGGCGTCTTCACATATTTTCTCGAGCGGAAGGCTTGAGTGAGGGCTCCTAGCGAAGCTTTATACTCTTTGATTTGATGGCTAGAAAAATGTTACATGGACTTAAGCAAGTTCATATCGTCATCGCAATAGTCTGAGCAGAAGCCGGTAACGTCCTCAATTACGTTTAAGTGGTGCTTAGTGAATGGGTAATTATCACTGCTGATAATCAATAGTCTGCCGGCTGTCATCAAGTGCCAATATCGCCTCCTCCCCTTTCTTTGTATCGTGTACTCGTCGCGTGCCTTCCAATATCTCAACGTCAGCAACGGCTAAGAAAAACTCTATCATGTGGCTCATGACTGAAAATTTTCATATTGACCATTGAATCACATCATCTGCTCACCACCACCTCCCACCCCCTCATCCAAATGTGGTCATCCCTCGACAGCTATAAAAACATACTTCAGGATAATTAAAAACACGACAAGGCTTGTATTCTCAAATTGCTAATAGCGATCCAAACTTTTTCCCCTCAAGTACATCCAGAGGATTTTCTCTAGACATATTGCCCATGTTTGGCTTCTCTGAAGCTGCCAGCTCCAGTAAATGATTGGAAACTGAAGGACAGACACTTAAAAGCTACGATGATGATTAGATATTTATTTTCTGTTATTTATTTCTGACATCACGCTATGTTACATTGCACATTATTTGATGGAGAACAGAAGATGAAGGGGTTATTACCAGATTACATCTAACTTCGTTAATCAGTTTAACCGGCTAACTGTACATTCAATGGATTACTACATCTTACTAACGAAGTAACCTTCTAACTGTACATTCAATGGATCATTACATCTTATTTCGTTAATCAGTGTAACCTGCTTACTGTATATTCAATGGTTTACATCTTACTTCGTTAATAAAAGTAACGTGCTATCTGTACATTCAATGGATTACTACATATTACTAACGATGTAACCTTCTAACTGTACACCCAATGGATCTTACTTTGTTAATCAGTGCATTTAGCCTGTATAACGGTACGCCTGTTTCCATGAATGTGTTCAGTTCGGCCTGCATAATGATAGGCCTGATTCCATGAATGTATTCAGACTAGACTTCACAACGGTAGGTCTATTTCCATGAATGTATTCAGTTTAGCCTGCATAACGGTAGGTCTGTTTCCATACATGTATTTAGTTAAGGCTGGAAAGCGGTATATTTCGCCATGAATGTATTCAGTTCAGCCAGGATAACGGTAGGTCTCTCGCAGAAACATATCAGGCCAGTAATTATGCATTATTTGCGCAATATTAAAGGGTCCCTGATATTTGGCAAACTGATTCCTGTCTAGTTAACTTGCAATGTTCACATTGTCTATTCACATTTCACGGAGTAGTGTTTAATATTCTTAAATTGCCAGTACCTGAAAAACAAACCAATTTGTAGTAATGCCATTCACAATACGTTCTGTGCATTCTTCCTACAACACTGATTATAGTGGGTTACTCTTTACAGTGTAGTGACAGCTTGAGAATTCGTGGGGCTAGACCGTTGCTGACAACAACCATAAAACTTTTCGTTAAAATAAGCATGTCTTTTTCTTTCAGGTCTGTGTTATACCAGCGAAATAACCCCAAATTTGTCTTGAAGTGGCCCTGACAATCTTATTTGCCATTTTGAAATCGCTTTGACCACCAGAGTGCGCCAACGTAACGCTCGTTCTGATTGGATGCGACATGAGTTGATTCCTTCGGGCTTGCTGGCTGCTCAAGTCTATCAGGACATTTCGGTTTTTTATGAGGCAAAGAAGAGGTCATGTTTAAATTCCATGGCAACTAGACCTTCACCACATATCACAATATTTCTCGTACGCCTTGCAAGAACTACGTTGCTGAGTGGGTCCACGCAGTGAAACTCTTCATCGCGGCAGTGAGGGCCATGACTGCTGGTGCCGGCTCTATCTCAGAATCACACTCATTTAGATATATTTGCCTCTGTCTCTTCCAATTGTCTGCGGCAAATCCTGATTTCCCAGCTGTACCTGAGACTTCCACAAACCAAGGTGTCACGGTGTACGAATGACATGAGTTATCAGTGCTGCGATTACGAGAAACAAATCAACACATCATTGTCTGATCCTATAAACACATTGTACACCTATATGATGTCCCCACGGAGACAAGACCTCCGTGTATTAAGAGGTGTCAGACCTGACATGTGCAATCTTCGTTCATTAGTAGCACGCCTTTGTACTTTTTTCTTATTCATCTATATCACGATAAAGAAATGGTGACCACGCCTGAATTGCATATTTTAAATAGTGCCTTGCAGCCTAACGCGTTATATATGCTTTGTTGTGACTTATATGCCCAGTTTTCTGCCCTTACTCTGGTGTGAAATCTGCAATTATTTTGAACATTATGTCAATCGCACCGTCTAGATCATCTATGTAGATTAAGAGGGGAATGGGTCACATAACTGACCCTTCAGGGACACCACTAATAGCCCTTAACGCATGGCATCCTCCTCTCAGCCAATCTGAGCTAGAGAAAAAACTTGGCTTGCCGTGCGATACCCGATACTGTGTTTCTATATCACCCAGCTGTATTGTCGATTTGAGTCCCACACCGAGCAGCACAGATTTAACAAGGCGATCAAACACACATTGCAAGTGTAAAACAGGGCTTTTCCCGTTAATATTTTTGCAAATTTTTCATGGGTATTACCCCGAAACTTCGGTTTCTCGCTTAAACGACCAACTCGGTAAGGCTCAAATACAGAAATACCGACCAAACTATATCCTGGGTATTACTGAATAAGAAGAGTTATATGCCACAGGTGACACGAATTACTGAAAACGCAACGTGTCACAACCTGACATTTAATTTATGTTATCAAACATTGAATGAAGCGCTACGCACTGAAATTGTAATTTCATTAGATCCACATTACTGATCTATAGTTATCGTGGACTTGTAATTTGTATTGATGCATATGATTCGGCATAAGACTATACACACCAGATATAGCGTATAATACTACCCACACAACGTCCTTAACGGAGTGACGTTATAATCAAACTGGCACCCGACACTGGCCCCTTACAGAGAGCCGTTTCAGTCTGCCTCTCATGGACGCAGGTCCTCAGCGGAGTGACGTTTTAATATAACTCTCACTTGACACAGGTCCTAAACGGAGTGGTGCTTTTAGCTTCCACCCCCCCCCCCCCCCCCACCCCCGACACAGGTCCATTGCGGAGCGACGTTTTAATCTGATTCTAACCTGACATAAGTAACAGATCCGCTGAACTCACTCAAACACTCCACTTGTCGAATTCCCGACAGAGGGGACGTACTTGTTTTGATTCACCACATCTGCTTAAACAGATTGATTGTATACAGGATTCAAGTCACTTCTGTTGTTACATATTAAATGCCAAACCGTCTTGTAGTTTCATTTTGTATCTTGGCGACATATTACCTTTTTTCAGATTCTGCCTCTTTTTAATCAATATCTCGACTTTCTTTATAACACCACTATTGGCTTGTATAGTGATGCATTGCCGGGGGTTATCCATAAACATGATTCAACCTAGGTCACCATCGACTGGCCGTCATATACCTTATGCTGTACATCGATGTCATTTCATCACTTTTGTACAGCATGTCGATGTATGGAATAATAGTTGTGACCTATCCCAATGCGCCCCTTGTATTCCTAGTAAATCAGGCTTTAACACGACGCATAAAGATACATTGCTTTCTGCTGTGAGACTCAAGCATATTTCTTGATAGTCTTCCTCTGTAAACCTTTAAATGTCTATGTATACCGTCGGCAGATGTATCTGTTAATTGATACTACACAGATGACAGACACTAATGAGGTAAGGCTTCGTGTGGGTTTAAGTTCATCAGTCTCTATCCATCGTGTGCAGCGAATCGCAATCGGATAATGATTAGTTAGCATAGGTGTTCGCAGGTGAAAGCTGTACGTATATACGCACTTTGTGAATTAACGGGATTCAGAACATTCACATCCGTTTTGTTTGAGCCTGCAATGCGGCATACATCCAGGGACATGTACTTGCTCAGTGTGACCTGTGTGGACGCGGGTGAAGCGATGGCACCATAAAACGTTACACGATAGTGGCGCCAGCGTACGGCTGGAAAAGGGGATGAAGCTGTCTAGAAGTATTTCTTAGGATATATCTATATTTAGTTCTTCCTGTATTAACTTACCATGTGCGGTTGGGTGATCATTCTGTGTATGATGACCAGCAGTTTACATTCGCACTCTATCCCATGATCTGATGCCATGGTAAGAGGCCCAATGTGGCTTCATTTGGGTTAATATGTGATCACGTGGTCTCTAAGCCCTCCATCTTATGTACCAATCAGATCTGCATTGCACACGCCCGTGCTCATTCATTCTTTAACACGCGCGCATACCCACACAAACCCACATGCCCACTACCAGATTCACATACAAAATCACCCACCCACACACACACACACACACACACACACACACACACACACACACACACACACACACACACACACACACACACACACACACACACACACACACACACACACACACACACACACACACACACACACACACACACACACACACACTAACGCGAATATGCACGCCACAACTCTGTTGATAACTGTAAAATCGAACTACATATTGCGTACCCAAATCACAACAATAGGTCCAGGTTCACTGCTTGTCTTTATGAGCATCAGCATCGTACATCACAGCCTGCTTACAGACCTGCAGGTCATGATAAAGATATGAGATAATCATACTGATTGAAGACTTCAGCGAGCGAAATCCAATTACCTGACCTCTCTCTGCTCTGTGTGTCGCGACATGAACCAAGATGTTTCACACTCTCCTATTCCTCTCATTACATCTAGAAAGCTGTTACATGTCCCGGTCAGCAAAGGTCATTAATCTAACACAGTCAACATATGGCGCTGCGTTGAAGAACTAGAGACAGAGCTTGACATGTATAATAGCACCCCAGGTATTATTTCCTATGGCGTAATGATAGAGATTAAATATAGCGCAGCTGAAGTGGACACTTGATGATGTGACGTCCGTCACGAAATGCTGATCTACACACTCGATGATGTGACGTCCGGTCAAAAATGCTGAAGTAGAGACAATATAACCCATTGCAGAACGCCCTAGCTACTAGCCTAGAATGAAATATGCCGAGGTCTGCGTGATAAAATCTCTTGATCGTTCTGTAGAAGTCTTGCTACGTCTTTTGTTCGTGACATATGAAGAACTAAACTCTCATTTGCTTTCAGGCCGCATATGTAGTATTTTTTTGTGGCAGTCTAAACAAATAAACTGAATATATGTGGTGGTTTCCATGGCCTGATTGCTATTGATAGGCTAATTGCTCGATAGTATGAAACCTATCTATAAATTACCCTATCACCCCACCCGTGTTAAAGTGAAGCATTATTCTTGATTTTCATGGTCTGTATTATACATCATGACATACATTGACGTCGATGAGTGGTACGCTAACATTTTTCCAGTACATGATGCTTATATGGCATATATTCAGACTAATAAGTTAATCACTGGTATGATAATATTATATTGTGTACATTATATATATGATATTCCATTCCTGGACAAGGGTTAGTCTCTTATGGGTATGCTGAACG
This sequence comes from Urechis unicinctus, assembly GCA_034190875.2. Taxonomy (NCBI): domain Eukaryota; kingdom Metazoa; phylum Annelida; class Polychaeta; order Xenopneusta; family Urechidae; genus Urechis; species Urechis unicinctus. The sequence goes on along the minus strand of CM067351.1, from coordinate 60,880,481 downwards.
CTTAAAATGCACATAATGTCATGCTCATATTTTTTTATGTTCGTTGATGCCATTCCAAAGTCTACACAATGTTTGAAAACATCTTTGTACTTGTCATCCCATTTTCAATTGTCAGTGATAATAAAATCCCTCTCAATAAACACTACGATAGATCGTGGTCAAATCATTAAGCATGTTAACTTAATTTTAGGAGTTTCTAGTTATGTGTTGACAACTCTTTTTTCATCGTCTGAAGTAGGATGAATTATTGTATACTAATTTCATAACGCCTGACACTTATGTGATGTTTGATGATATACGTGCTCCTGCGTGATATTTGGGAAATGGTTAATGTCTACAAGAGCTCTAGGTAGGGTATGAAAGCGGGAGATTGTGGAATCCGGGGGGAACTGCAATTGCAGCTTATAGCGTGTTCCCAGCAAAATTATTACCAAAACTGCATTCTCGCTGGAAATATTCGCAGGTATAACTTCGCTAAATGCATTGTCTTTTATCGTCGATTGGCTTCAGATGGAATTGTAAATTTCCTAAATTACCAATAAGGATCATTCTCTTAGGACGTTAGCAATGTCCCGGTTCTAGGGAGCCGTCTCCAGTGAGTGATTGAACCCGGAAGATTCAGCATCGTGATATAAGAGATCCAGTGCGGCGATGGGATATTCTTTATAATCTAAAGGTGTAAAATGACAATTCGGTTGTTCAGACTAATGTGGTGTCTGTTCTGACAATATAAAACCAAGGCGGAATCGCGCAAACAATATTCAATGTTTTATCTTATAAAGAATTACAGTTGTCACTGCATGTTCTGTTGCAATACTTGTCAACATTGCTGATTGTGGCAGTTATTCTTGTAGTGATTAAATTGGTTTTCATTGTGAAACGTTTTCCAAATACACAAAATGAAATTATTGATTTCCTTTGAATCCTATGCTTAAATAGCAGCAACAACCAACGCTATGGGGATGTTGACGTCCTATCTCGTGAATTTATATTTCATTGATCAACGGCAGGTAACTCATTCTGCATACCAAAGAAGGTAAGTGCAATAAATGAATTCTTCATAATTACGGCAACTCCACGGGCCTGGTAATTGATCATAGTACGTCCAGTAATGCAACGGCATACTTGCTCATCTTCAATGAGCCAATCAATGTCTGGTCGACATGGTTTTGTTATACGTAAACAAGTAAGTAAAAAGGCAGTGGTATTACCTCATTTAACTGCAGCCTCCGGAATGTATGAGAGGTAGGGGGTGGGGACGTCAGACGTCATCACTCCCCGCGGAGCATCTAGAGGTCAAGTAATTGGAAATCAATCAGAGAGGCCTTCAACTGTGGTGATTTTCTCATGATCTTGACTTTTGGTGTTATGTCGACAAGTTAACCAATTAAACGATGGAAGATCGTCGAAAATTGACTGAACGTCGATGCTCGGTCCAGGCATGTTATTTTGTACTTTTGGGTAACGAAAAAAAGTTTGCATGAAAACAAGATTGGCACAAGCGCTAACGGCATGTTTCCAAATATTTAGCTCGACCACCAACAATAGGGTTTCAAAAGATGCGACAAAACTTTAATATACTAATCAGCAAAAGGATCTGCGAATGCGTCTGGCTTACATAGTATAAAATCCTACATTCAGAAGTGCATGTATGCATCATATGTGTCCCAAACATTCACATAAAGTGCAATGAAGTGGTGCTACAAAACTGCCATACTGAACTTTACAACGACCGTCCCAATTACATTGAAATAAAGGATAAGGGCTTATGGTGACCGGCATGTAGTATCTTAAAATGTTTCTAGCTGACGAACCATCCATATGTTTTATCCCAAGTCATCCTCTAAATAACCAATCAAATTTAACATATACTATGTGATTCGCCGATATATAACCTTCAATCAAGCAGAGAAAATGTTCAACATAGAAAATGTTCGAAATAATAAGTGATAGTCGCATACAGCGAATTTGTAGAATGCATCCCGACTGAGATTGGGTAACTGTAGGTTCTTTTACGACCTGACCAGGGTGCGGACGTTTTGCGTGCGAGAAGATATAATACGCTCAAACCGCACGTGACGTCTTACTTATAGACACATTAAAGGCGCGCGACTCCCCTCGCTGCACTTGAATAAGCGTTTCTATTATCTGGACGTTTATGTCTTTATAAATTCGGCACAATAAACAGTAACATATATCAGGAATTTAGACAATCTCTTGATACATGTCACGTGACAAATTCCCGCTCTCTTGTCTGCTCCTTCATTAGTGTTCACTAAAGTCGCGTGCAAATTCAATGAAGCTTACGAAAAAACATATTTGCGGCATAATGAAATCGGTCATCCAAAAACGAATGTTTGGGCGACTATGATGTGCAAATTTCGATATTGCAGTCGCCTAAATCAATAGCTACTTGCCTCGGGCAAGCAGGCGACCGGGTATTTAGAACGCTGCTGTAGGTCATCCATAGATTTGGATCATCAGATGACGTTACCTACGAGCAATTCGTGGTTTCAGGTTGTCTTGCAAGGAGTAATATTGATGCACCATAGAAGGATGATAATACAATGACGACAAACAACCATGGATGTGCCTTTAAGCAATAACATATATATTATGGATTGCGTTCATAAAATACACATCACTCTTGGATGCTGTAGGCTAAAGCCAAACATAGAAATGCTTGGGAATAGCAAACACATGAGCGACGGCAAAACTACTTCAAGCTAGCAGGAAGTGGTACAATACGCCAGTTCTAAAGGCATTTCTATCTATGTTATGATGCCATGTCAGCATGAAGATGAAGCGGGTCCCTTCATACTGAACGAAGCAGATATACAAGGAGCCATATAATACTTATGCAATATCTGTCATTTAATCATTCCTGAAACAATAACTTCTTCAGTATGTGTGCGATCCGACATTGTTAGATCACACTGATAGGTTCAGGTTCTCACCTAGGCTAACTTATACACAGAGATATCATTTTGCCAAGTTACCCCTGCAGGATCACCGTAAATGACAAGAATATGAAAAAAAATCAGCAAGTGAAATCCAATTACATGACCTCTGACTGCTCGGCGGCGTCAGACGTTCACATTCCCCCTTTCTCCTCATAATTCTTAGAAGTTGTTTCATGTTCGGGTTACTAAAAGGGATAAACCTGACAAAACCAGTCGATGGCGTTGCGCTGAAGACTGAGAATGGGTGGAGGCTTCGTGTGATCCTTTGGATAATAGCAGCCAAGCTTTCATTTCCCTTTGCGTTATGTAACAGATTGGATACAACTTGCCTTAATTATGCAACAGGAGTACCCACCCGATAACGCGAGTACACAATAATCATTGGAACAAGAAACCTCCTAACCGTCCTGTAATAACTCTTCAATGTTATTGCTTTTGTCTGCGACAAATTGATGCAAATTTTCTGCGTAACAATAGGTGACCTCAGAGCTAGCAAAAAGCCCTTTAAGCTGTAGCATTATCAAAATCTATTTGATTTAATCTCAGCTACGCTCAATTAGAGAGGAAATATTTACTGGTTTTACAGATCATAAGAATGAGAATGATCAGAAGTATCATGATTAAGTTATCATTTACAAACAATGGACGGCTTTCTTTTGTTGAGTGAAGACAAAACGATTTTCTTATGACGACTGTAGCCCCTGATGAAAAGTAGAGCACCTGATTGTTAGCATACAGTGGAGTTCGTGTTTGTCTGCCAGTTATGATCTGACTCGGTAGAGGGCTACGTGAAGCAGCATCGTCTAGGAACGCAAGCACGTGACATCCAAGAAAGAGGACTGGAAGAAGCATATGACAACCAGGATAGATCCCAGGAGGTAGCACCTGACACCCAAGAAAGAGCCCAGGAGGCAGCATGTGACTCCAAAGAAATAGCCCTGGAGGTAGCTTGGTACATCTTCAAGAATAGATTTCAATAGTTTCTAATAGTTGTTTAGCATGTGATGGTGCAATACATAAGCATTGTACATATTATTCCCCGCTATTGTTATCCTACTGCTAGCATAATGCAATAGTTTGACTAAACATTTTCTGATAATGGATGAAATGCCCAAGCCAAAAAGACCATGTGTTACATCTCATTTTAATTGACTACCTTGCAACGCATTTATGTGTTATCATTTGATTTTGTAGAGTGTTGACAGGATATTATTCGGGCTCGAATTGACACGTTTCATGGTCTGCTTAGACGCTTCAAGTCACGAGTGGACAATATATGGGCCCCTTTAAAACAGGGCTACTGTATTGTGCGCTATTTTGTAAACGCTTGAACAGGTATTTGATGATTATTTGGAAGCACTGCTCGGGGGAACTCCAATTACCACTGCGGAGGAAAGTAGATCGTTTGGCGATAAATCAATAATGATTTACAATGATTTGTTATGATTTACAAAATATCAGGGCACAAAAGACCTTTGGGACCATAAGTGCCCTGCCAATTGTTAACAACAATTTGCTACAATATTTACGTAGTTTAACAGCCGGGTTAAAATATGACTTACAACTATTGTCCTTAAAATGCACATTAAAAACTGGTTGAAACTCACTTGACTGGTAAACTTCAGTCGTGCGTTTTGAAAAAAAATTAATCCATTTATCATTTTGTAAACCCTTGTACGTGATTTTAGTCCTAGTATGTGCAATCTTGGTTCGTAACTTCAATCAAACATACCCGTTGTGACCTTTGTAGCTTGCCCCTGAATTCTTTCGAATATGTCTATGTCGCGTTGGAGGTATGGTTACGATGTTGGGATAGTGTACTCTACATGGGCCATAGCAAGTCCCTTGTATAGTTTGAAAAGAATTAGCCCGGAGTGACTAGTGAACGTTAGTATTATGATCCCGAGACAGCTTCTGCACTGCATTGTTTGTTAGATTTGAACGACTGATCCATTATGGCACCTAAATGCCGGTCTTCTGTTTCCTCCTCTAGAGAATAGGGAATCAATATGTTGTCTTGCTATCACGTCTGTGAATGGTGAAGCCAGATTACCATGTGATATTTCATAATTGGCAATGTCCATAAGAGAAACAATGGTTTCTTTTGTTTTCAGCTTAGACCTTGCATAGCTTTAAAATGCTTTTGGGATCGTTTTAATATGGTTCGCTATGTTGTCTTTGAATGATGTTTTGGCTTTTCTAATTTCTCGTTCACTAATCCATTGCTGCACTTTGACTGATATCAGGTCTTCATGTTGTCACATTTCTTTTTAACTTTTTTCTTTCTGTTGATAGCATTCTTATTATTATTATTACGTCGTTTCCTCAATTGCATATATCTCCTCGCAACTATTTCTTAAGAATGCAGACCATTACTTGTGTACACTTTGACCTTCCAAAATATTAGTCTATTTAAATCGACTTATAAATTGTCAGCTAGTCTATTTTCTGGGCTACTTTTGAAATGATGTATTCATATGGTTACTGCTACCTGCTGGGGCTCTATGTCGACTAAACTAACCAGGCCACCCTCAGGGCAACATTCCTTACTCTAGTTGGTTTAGACACATGCCGATACAGAAAATCATCTTGGACTTGCTCTAATAGGTTTGTACCGTCTTTGCCAACAGAATGGTCCTGCCAGTAAAGGTCAGGAAAGTTAAAATCTGCAAGTAAATGTCGGCAAAGTTAAAATCTTGCACAAAACAATGAAGTAACCATGACCTTTCGGCCCATTCGAGTGACACTAAACAAACTCCCAAAGATCCAAATCCAAATGAACCAAATCGAAAGAAATCGACGCATTAGATCTCATACGAACACTGGAGATCAGCGCCAATTACTTTATTGGCTATCTCTTATGCAGAAAGAGAAATCCTTACCCGATATAAAAATGACCGCGTATGTATTTCTATAAAGAGCGCATTGTGCTCTTTATTCCTCAGCATCAATGAGTTAAATTTGGGGTGCGTTATACCGAGACATGCAAAAGATCTAACACTTAGTTATGTAGGCGGCGCTTGTATGCTAGGGTATCTCAGTAAACTTAAATTGCTGATGATTTGAATTAAACAGGAGTGACTATCAGTTTCTGCCTTCAGTTATAGATGTATGACCAGGGAGCGGTGCCCATAGCGACTTAAGTCAAAGCGTGACGGAAACTTCCTGCTTAAAAGCAGGACCGGAAATGACACTTTGGTGTGTTGATAACGCACCGAGACTGTGTCTCATCAGGTACAATCGACGGGGTATTAAATTGCCAAAGATATTGGTCCCAACATCCTGTTGAACATCTGACACATAGTTTTTAGAAATACAACTCAAAAACAAATAATCACTAGCTGAATGTCTTCAGTGAGGGATGTTCCAGGGCTGTAATCACTGATAACCAATTCTCACTTGAATCTATAGCACCCAGTAATGTTATCACGTCAAGGCCTATAACTCTCTATTATTGGGATAGAAAGTGCAAATTGCCCAATATGGGTCTCTCTATCTCAAGAGGATCTCTTGTTTTGCAGACCTTTTCATGTCCGAATTCTTAAAGATAACTATCATTGTCTGAGGACAAGCATAACCGCGTTCAAAATTAGAGCAGGTGTCGTTGTGGCTCCACTGGGAGGTGTTCAGTCCCGGCTCAAACCCCTTTTCGACCGATTGATATCCATTTTTCATTACACCACCCCTATCAATCGTAACAAGGAGCAAAAGATGAAATCAAGCCTTTTGCAAATTACGACAGTCATTTTGTAGCCCTCGTGGGCAGTGCAACGCTTGGTTTAGGAATGATCATTAAATATCTGCACTGCGCAAATCAAGAACACATTTATAGATTTAATGGGATCTTATGTGACGAGCTGCATTCCTCACTGTGGCTAGTGTACTTTTGAATGCGTTCACAATATACTGACATACAAAAAATACCTGCGTGACTTTATTGGTGTGTTGAATACATTACACTTGCATGTATTCTGAAAGGCAGATTATATTAACAATGTCATTGTATTATCGGCTGAATTGCAACCCACACCCTCGTAAATCGACAGAATTAACATAGCTAACATTTGGCGACATAAGCTCAAGCCACTTTGAAGCATTTCAGGCTTCTGCAGTGAAAGCAAGCAGGTGCGTCATCACTGACTAGAATTCGTGTATGCAAGTAAGGTTGCCTGCTACAGCGTCATCGATATGAAATTGCATTATTCTGCGTGGCTTAAAGCTTATAGTATGTATTTTCGTAATCGCTAGGACGTAACTTCAGTGAATAGTCTATTGACAGAACTGTGAAGGGATTAATAAGTTTCGCCTGTTGGTATAACTGAATGCTTTACTCAGCATATGTACTTAACCATAGGGTACAAAGACATAGTACTACCCCCGTCAAGATTCCACTAATTGTACACTACACAGGCAGTCTGTATCATGGACATTAAGTCAAATTTCTCGCGCACACAGGCATACAAAATAAGTGGGTGGAAATGGAACGCGTCTCACATGACGTATTATTCAACAGTTTACCTTCCGCCTATATACAACGATTGTATCGGTGATCACATGCAATTGATGAAGATATGACATTGATGGAATGTTATAGGATGCGGAAGCTGCTTGCTATTGCATTTTGTTCAATGGCAAACAAAGACTCAAGTGTGGCGCTGGTATCCACGCACTGAATTAATGTGCGCCGGGCATCCAAACAATTTACCACACACAAACATGTCTCCTGCCAGTGACAGCGAATGGCGAGATTGAGTTACACATGTATTTATTTCAGCAGAGCGTAACAATTAACATATATGCAGCACCGACGGGGCACTTGGAGGCATTTGCAAAACATTACATGTTCATTAATTGGTTTCACAGCACTTGTGATGATAAAAGTTTGATTAGCCATGTAATACAATATCAAACTCTTTCACATATAATGATTATCTGTTTCACATATAATGACTATCTGTTGAGCAATGAATATTCCGGTGAATAAATGACCAGGTAGATGATAACTAATAAGTTAGGGTCGCATCAGTCGGTTCATAATTGCAACAGCCGCTATATATTGTTACATCAGATTGTATGCTTGTAACTGCATGATGGATACCAGAAGGCATATTATACAATGATTAATCGCCGAGGAAGTCTCAGTTATAAACGTTAAACGGGTATGTAATCATACATTTGTTCTCCCTTTACAATGTTTGCCTTGACATGACATGCTCATACAATGAAGTCTCACTTTATTGAAACCATTTCCTACACACCTGTGGTGCAAAAGCGCCGCGTCGTTCACTAGAACATGACAATGCAGCCTGCTGATTGGCTTCAAACAAATTGAACTTCGGAATCATGTGCAGTTTATTATGTGCACAGTTTTTCCGCCTTTCAGGTCCTACTATGCAATTATTGTTCAATGAAGTATCGATAGACGAATATTGTTCTTTGGTAATTAATAACCTTGTAATAGCGGTTCGCTAACAGCAACATTATCATGGGATTTGTTCAAGCTATGGAAAGGCAATCAATGGCAATGAAAACACAAGCAATCGACTTTTGGCTGAATTCAGTGGGACATTGTTTTCGATAGTACCTGCAGATAAACAAGAAGAATGGTGGATTAACTCAATTGATTTGCCATGCTAAGATTGGAGAGAACAATTTTCGGAAGAATTCTGTAGCAAAGATATCTGATGAATCACACAAATCCATCATCATGTGTGATTTGCTGAACCCAAATTAATATATTTATGACGAACTAAAGGCACAAAGGGGATGTATGGAAATGGCGTCCGGGCATTCGAAGAAGTAGTTATCTGCAGAGTGCGGGTTGAGATATAAGGTCGGATACAATACGACAAAAATATCTGTTTTCACTTGAAATGTGGCGCGCGCAGATTGCCAATACAGGTGAAGGCAGAAGCTGCCAGGGGAGCATTATTTACATCAAGTGTTTCCGCCCATATACAAGGACAAACATTTATTCCGATCAACAGAAAATGGTATGTTCTCTATGAACTTTTGGTCTCGTAGCACAATCATTGAAAATTGTCTTCACGTTTACGCTATTGTAAAGAATGAGCTGCAATATCCACTTCGGTAGTAGCCTATTTAAATAATATAATCTATACGAGCATATGTAACACCGGCACCATGATCATGATATATTTATATATATATATATATATATATATATATATATATATATATATATATATATATATATATATATATATATATATATATATATTCATATATATTCATACACATATATATATATATATATATATATATTCATATATACACATATATATATATATATATATATATATATGTATATATATATAAATATATATATATATATATGTAGATATATAAATATATATATATATATATATATATATATATATATATATATATATATATATATTATATTATATATACGAATATATATATATATATATATATATTCATATATATATGTATATATATAGAAATATATATTTGAATATTTATACTTTTATATATATATTCATATGTATACATATATATATATTTAGTTATATATTTATTCGTATATGTATACATTAACATACCTAAAGACGTTTATATATGCATTGATATATATGCATGTATATATATGAATATATATTAATATGTATATGTAAAATATATATAAAAAAATATATATGCATGTTTATATGTTTACAAATATATATATATATTTATTTATATATTGTGTGTGTGTGTTTATATATATATATATATATATATATATATATATATATATATATATATATATATATATATATATATATATATATATATATATATATATATATATATATATATATATATATATATATATATATATATATATATATATATATATATACATCAAGCTGCGGGAATCTTAAACACAATGATGTGCCTCATGTGGTGTGACCGTCAATTTCAATCCGTATTGTAATGTTGTCAATTATTCAGTAAATCCTACTTTATAAGAGGATTAACAGAATAACAATATGCACAGTCACAGAAAAGGGCTTTCACCTGCGAAATCAATCCCCACATGGAAACTAACCGAGATTTAGCACAATTCACCGAATTTCTCCTCACAGCTGTTATATAAGTTCTTCGGAGCTCTCTTCAAGGTGTTCACGTCTTCTAAATGTTGCAGAAGTGCTCGTATGCTAATATGCAACTCATGCACAATCTATGGTGTATGTCTGGAGGTGAATAATTATCGCCATCACACAACTTGAAACACTTAAGAATATGATGAATCGTGCGAAAGTATTCAATTCGACCACTTAAATCAAGTACACATGTTACAAGATCTATTATTTACACATAAATACGCTACGAGGTCCGTCAATAACAATAGAAATGCTACATGGTCGCTTTGACCAGGGTCTTTTCAAGCAATATGAAGACTGGACAATTTGGGTTGAACTAATGAATTGTCTTATAGGTGCTTTGTATGAAAATTGCATGGAATCAAATCTGCTTTCCCTTCTTATCTCTCCTTCCATGAGCACCCATAATAACATCCGTCAGGGATCATTGGATATCTCATCGATGCCGTTTATTAAAGATATATATCTCAAGTTGCCACCAGGGCGCATTCATCTGAGTGCGTTCTTCGATGATGCCGTCTCAAATAAATGATTGGACTTTTAGGGGCAGGTACTTTCACACTGATAGGCTGAGTTCAGTAATAAGATACTTAATATGCTCATTTGAACTGCATATCTCTCTGTGGTCACATCATGTTACGTGGATTTATGATTGCTACTAAGTTATGGACGAGAAATGAGTTAATAAGTGTTAATGTTTTGCATAAATGTAACTTGTTCTTTCTAAATGAATTACACCAAACATGAATTCCACAAAAAGCATTGATTTTGGTCGACTCTATGCATCATGAAGCGTTTGCAATCTTCTAATTCGACATTCGCCTGCTGAAATAAAACTAGGCATTTGTTGATTTTGCTTTGGTTTTCATCTCAGGATGTTGTGTCTACCATCACTTCATGCTTAATATCAGGTGCTTATCATCATTACGTACCTTCGCAGTCATCAGCTTAATGGAGTTACCCCTTACAGCTAATGTTGATTATAACCTTCAGCTTACAAGATCCATGAATGAACAATCGTGTCATCTCCCCCTCTTTTCATGCATACCCCATAACCTATCGACAAATTCCCATCCAATCTAGGCAACACCCGAAGGCCCGAGCAACTCCCCAGCCCTCACTGCCCAGGCAACTGCATGTCCCTTGATAATTGAGATAACGCGTCTTAGTCGTTGAGGGAATCACTTCAACATTTTAAAATCAGTTCTATCCTAGCCTCCGAGCTTAAACATCTTTCTCCAATCTTCAGACAACGTTTCATTTAAATATCAAGTCAACTAATAAACTTCAAGTTCTTCTAAACCCTATGCCGGGAGTTCGTGTTGCTTCATCAGCAACCTCAAATGCATGGTACGCCACAAATCGCGATTTAGCAAATGTCCTGGCAGATATCACTAAACGTTGCAGCGCATCGATACATGGTGATGTATGCTTATTATCATACAAATAATGCTGTAGTAATACATAGAAAACTGAAAAATCAGTTGGGATTCAAAGACTTTTGCCTGGACAATTTCTTAATTAAATTCAGAACAGTAATAATTAAATTCAAAGCAAATATTTAAGGGTATTTATTAGATAAACTGATGATCAAGCACAAATCAATAATCTTTATTAAATGTTATTTTACATTGAAAACACCAATATAATAGATAACATGATTCGTTTTATCTGTAATCAGACACCTGTTATGGTGATATAAAACTAACGTACAAATTCACACTACACTAAACAACCTTACGTTACGCAACTTGCACAGCGCACGAATTCTGACATGGCATGAAAAGAACCAGATTCGTTGTTCCAGCAATGACTCCGCAGATTACAGTTGGATCAATATATATATATCGCGTGCATATCGTCTGATAGGCTAAGGTTCATATCCAGGCTGTCTTATACACACGTATAATTTGCGTCGTGTTACTCCTCATAGTCATAATTCACGATAACAATTTGAAAAAAGTATAATAATGGAAGACCTTCTCAAGTGAGATTACCTCACCTTTTACTGCTAGACATTCACACCTTCACATGTCTCGCATGCAAGTACGATTGCTTTGTTTCCGCCTCATTGCTTCATTAACGCAACCATGCACCTCTTCCGTTTGTGCGTTAATCCCGATCTATGTTACCTCGACTTTAGACACCATTCCTAGGCAACGAATTAAGGGGATCTGGTAGTACACGTTCTATGACAAAATGAGCAACTATGTCATTCTAATATATATGGACTACAGTTACCTGATTCATTCAATATCACCGAGTAACAGAAATCAAAATACTATTTTCCGTTTTATTTGTTTGCAAGTGATAGTTACCATATAAACAACGGATATACCACATGAAATCTATTTTTGAGCGCTCTTGTTTCTGAATTTGTACCATGCGATCCTCAACAAACACAAGGTCACATCTTCGCAATAGGGTGCAATGAGTAATCCAAACAAAAACCAGTGCAATTGCCCATGGTCATTGCACGGCCTGAATAATTAGTGCATACGCCCAATTGTAGTATGCTTTCATCTGATCTTTGCGGATATTTAATGAATAGGAAATTATGACTTCTGGTCATCCACGGGCCATAAAGCTCTCAACTAACGCCTAACCCCTCCCTTGTATGAGCTCAGAATTCAGGTTGCGAGATACCATGGTTCAAGACGTGTCATCCATTGTTATGGTAAGGCACTTGAGTTCCTTCTTATGGACATAGGTCATGAATGACTGCAAAAACAAATACCTGCATGTCGTTCATACGTTATTGGAAGTTTCGGCGGAACATATGCATTGTTTTAGTTGCCTGTTACTGGTAATTGCAGGGAATCACATCCCGGGCACCACACTATTTATCCCTAAATACCTATGCAAGTATCGCTTGAGGATCACATCTATTCCAAATAACAAATTACGATCGACCGAGATATGCATCAAGTTATCACCATGACCTATTCCGAAGACACAACACTTGTTGTGGTTCTAAGATGATGCTAATTTCAATAAGCAATTGACCACTGATGGACGAGCACGTAAAGGCAAAGTGTTATTGAATCGTTGCTCTCTAACGTCACACCATGTTACGTTACTCAATATTCTCTATTGTTCTCTAAAACAAAGCCAAGGATTGAGCAAGTATGCCCACAACATGAGCTTGTATGTCAAAGGAGTGAGCTAGTATGTGCAAGAAGTGAGCTAGTATGTCAAAGGAGTGAACTTGTATGTCAAATGAGTGAGCAAGTATATCAAAAGTGTGAGCTAGTATGTCAAAGGATTGAGCTAATATGTGCTAGCAGTGAGCAAGTATGTCCAAGCAGTGAACTAGTATGTCAATGTAGTGAGCTAGTATGTCCAACAGTGAGCTAGTCTGTCCAACAGTGAGCTTGTATGTGCAAGCAGTGAGCTAGTATGTCCGAGGAGTGAGCTAATATGTACAAACAGTGAGCTAGTATTACAATAATCAGAATAACTTGCTTTTTGTACATAGAATGAAACCAGGTATACATGCAATATATAGCCCTTTATCGGGTTGTCTAGTAACCCTAAATTCCAATTATCTTTTTATGCCCTTTCAGCATAATTTTCTTGATGCTAATTATTGCATGCTCAATATCAGATGCTTTCCGTTTAATCCACTAATCGTTTTGACCTCCACTCAATTATTCAATTCCAATTATCATGACGCTGTTACTATTTTCCACTATTGCCAGTTAATATATGGAACGGCATCTGCAAACAGACAATAGTCGATCATATCAGCATATTTCCCAGAGGACTAGTTCAGTTTTGTCTTTACCAAACAGAACATTAGACAATATTGGCAATGATGAACACGGACGTTATCGAGATCTCTCTGATAAGCTGACGTAATCGGTGAGATCCCTCTGATTAGCCGACGTGATCGGGGAGATCCCTCTGATAAGCCAACCTGATCGAGAAGATCGCTTTGATATGATGACGTGATCGAGGAGACCCCTCTGATCAGATGACGTGATCGAGGAGATCCCTCTGATCAGCTGACGTGACCGAGGAGATCCCTCTGATAAGCTGAAGTACATTAGCATACCACAGGTCGACTGATATCATCCTCGACACGAGGTTTAGTAATTGTATATCTTTGTTGGAATTGCATAATCCTGCTACAAAAATTGTCTCAATCAATACGCCAACGAATTTCACTATTTAGCTTAATTACGTATATCAATATGCATTTACATCTTCCAGTTGATTCATCAGGTCGTTATGGCAGATAATTGATAATCGCTTCAATGTTATTTGCATGCCTCTTCATCATGTACAGGTATTCACTATCGCAACAAGATACAAATTGCCTCCAGTTCCCCACAACCCATTCCCAGCTCCACACCGAGACGTAGCTCTTGCCGAGATTATCGGGGAGTGATAGTGATTAAAGACCTCCACGAGTGAAATCCAATTACCTGACCTCTGTCTGTTCTGTGTGGGGCGAGGCGATGCCAGACATTCACACTTCCCCTTTCCCCTCATAATTCCCGTAAGCTGTTCCATAATCAGGTCACCAAAGGGGATAAGCCTGACACACACAGTCGATGGGTGTGTGTTGAAGACCCAGGGTCAGAGCTTCACGTGATCATTTAACACCAGCTGTGGTTAATATAATCCTTCAGGCAGCTATCACTTTTGGTTCAGAATAGAACTTATTTCAACCTAGCGACCAGAATGGACAAGTGATATCTGGAATGTCGTCAAAACCAGCGCAAAATGCCCAGGTGAACAATATATCACTTTGAGCAAAGACGTATTCACCAGCCCCGATTAAAAAGACTGGAGGCTTGTCTTACGCGATAATTATAGAAGCTGGAAGGTAGATATTTCCTATACAAAGGAACACAAACTAGGAAGGGACAAGCCTATCGTTTGTTCGAGGCAATCAGTTGGTCCCTAATCAAAACTTGGGCAGATTCCATAGATGCGATAGCCTGATATTGCATCACTATCAGTCTTTGAGTCAATACAACCCAGGTGAAATAAAAGTTATTTTCCAGACCCCATTACGTGCACTTGACTCAGTGGCGTATTGTTGTGGAGGTTCAATAGCTTCCCGTACCTTTTATATCTAGGAGTGAACTGAAATGTGATCAAGGTAAAATTCTAGATATCGGACGCTACTATCCTCATAACATTAATGTGTGCAGTCGGTAAATGATAGGGTATGGGAGGAGCATTTATTTAATTTTATGGAATATGCGAATTGTTATTTGTAAACCAAACCGCATGAAGCAAAATACCGTTTCACAATTAGACCCAGATAAACGAGCACTAAATTAACTGACTTTATTAACGCAGCCAAGCGTCTCCTCCATCCATGCTTGAATCGATGTCACTTGAAGTTAGAGGCGGAAAATTTTGGTCTTAAGCCTGCTATTACAGTCGCTCTAGTCACCAATTCTTGACGTTACATGTAATAGGGAAAGATAAAATTAAATTATTGCTATTGAAACGGAAAAATCCGTAATGTAGTTTAATTGCGGTATATGCTTGGATACAAGCGGTGCCTACGTGAGTCCTGAAGGACACGGCCGAATGTGGACTATGTTGATGGAGATTGGTAAAAATCACAATGCTCCTCTCCTCTGGATATACTAGTTTTCTCTCCTGACAAATGATTGTAAGAAAGATGATTGCTTGGAATTGACCCTGATCGTCAACTGTCAAATGCGATTTATTGTCTATTGTTTCCCATCTGATACTGTAAAATTGGACTTTCGAGAGCATGTAAGTGTTGAGTCATTCGTTTGAGTCGACATAAATTGCTACAGCATTATTTTTTAGCAAGACCCGACGCTGAAATGATGGTCATTTCTTTCGAATAGGGTATAATTTGCACAAAGCCTAATTGAATCAAGCAGCATTAATCTACAGTATGTTAAAAAGCACATAACTATTTGGTTCGAGTTGAACCGATTTTGTGTTGCGCGACATAAACCGTCAAAAGGTCAATTACTAGAAGCCTGTTGAGTTATTTTATCAAAGTCCTGTCAAATACCACATGTCAAACACCAGCAGCTATTACGCCCTAGTGGTGGTACCCTTTCATCTTAATCTTTAAAGATGTTCAATGAATGGTTAATCATTACTCCTTGTATATGTGTATATGCATATGTATATTGCAATAGTTATACCTCAAAAAAATAAAAGTAAATCGTCCTAGATGATAATATAAACACCTCAAACGATAAAAGGCGATTATCCCAGATGTGAATTGCTATGTTGTCTGATCTCGCGAATGACCAAACCCTTGTTTATTTAGATGATGTAATTACTGGTTGTAAAGGATGTGTACATTTTCGGTATAAAACTCGGGCGATTTGCACCACACACTGGCAATTCGGCTAGTAGCATAAACATTGCTTTTGTATATGCACACCTCCAAAAACTACTTGCGCACGCTCAACCAGATGTTGAAGCCTATCACAAGTAACATCACGTTGAAAATTTTAAGTAATCCAATAAGCATCGAGGGGGCCTGACCAGGTTAAATCTCATCGTGTTATTAACCATATTGCTGGTCATACTCGCTATGGGCTCATCATGAATCAAATCTTCAGTAATTTTGTTTTATTGAGATATACGCTAGGGTGCAAGCGTCGCCGACATGATCAGGCGTTGTCTGCATTGTCGATGCGTTAAGAGCAGTTAGCTGCCCTACATGACACAGCCCAAATGTGTATGCCGAATAATCATGCGCGCAATATACCATATATATGTATATATATATATATATATATATATATATATATATATATATATATATATATATATATATATATATATATATATATATATATATATATCTAACAGTGTTCACTGAAAAATGCACATCGCCATCAAGCTTCATAATATGCACAAATTAACAAAAAGCAATCATTAACGCTGCTCCGTTGATCGCCATATTTGTTTCGTTTAACAAAGTGCGTTATGACGAAATTGCTTCGTTTCCCCATAGACTTGAGCAGACGCATTTATAGACAATATTGTGCTTCTAATTTGTTTTCCACGGATATTTCCAAGTGCAATGAATTACAACTTTCCTATAACTGCCGCGAAAAAAGGTGAGCAACAATTGAGTCGAACTAAATGACAAATGTATCGCTACTTCAAATGGATAAAGAGTAGACTTGGAGGCCAACTGTAGGTCTATCACAGCAGCTGCGTAAACGTTTTCAGAGCAGCTGTGTGAATGCTCTCACAGCCACAATGTGAACGCTGTCAAAACAGTTGTGTAAACGCTCTCACACCAGCTGTGTAAACGCTCCCACAGCTGCTGTGTAAACGCTCTCACGACAGCTATGTAAATGCTCGCCTGCTTGTCTTGTGTAAATCCCCTGTCTGCGTTACTTGATCGACCAGCGCAAATCACATATCAGGCCGATTATCATGCATTAGTTGTGCGATATTAAGGGTCCCTAATAATTACGCAATCCGATTCATGTCTTGTTAGCTTGCAATGTTTACATTTTCTATTCACATTCCGCAGAGTAGTGTTTTAACATTCCTAAGATGCCCCTGCAAAACAAACCATAATGCCAATTTGTAGTAATGCCATTCACAAAACGTTCTGTGCATTCTTCCTACAATACTGATTATAGTAATTTTCTCTTAACGTGGTAATGACAGCTTGAGAATTCGCGGGGCTAGACCGTTCCTGGCAACAACTATAAAACTACCATGTGGAGCAACAGCAAGTGCGTCAATACACTGATTAAGTGCTCGTGAAGGCCAATAGTCTCAGGAAATCCCTTTTTATTGTTGTTGCTGCTAGACGTAATCGCCAGGCACCGATTTGAGGCTGGACGCGATTCACTCATTTGGACCAGCAGCGCCATCTCGCCGCGCAGTCGAGGACTGGCTCTGACAGTTGTTACGGGTGAATTATGAGCGAAGCTTGTTTAGTGGTTGCGTGACTGATGCAGCGAAAACGGACATTGCAGCGCGCTGAATGAATGAAGCAAAGGCTCTTGCCACTACTATTTTCGTTAATATAAGCATGTATTTTTCTTTCAGAGCTTTCTGAATACCAGCGAAAACCCCCCAAATTTGTCATGAATAGCCCTGAAATCTTATTTGCCGTTTCGAAATTGCCTTGAACACTGGAGTGCGCCAACGTAACGCTCGTTACTGATTGGATGCGACACGAGTTGATTGCTTTGGGCTTGCTGGCTGATCCTCTCTATCAGGCCATATTGTTCATTTTGTTCGGAGAAGAGGTCGTTTTTATATTCCATGGAAACATCTTTCGAATAGACGTTCACCGCATATCATAATTCTCAATATTTCTCGTACGCCTGGCAAAAAGGATGTTGCTGAGTGGGTTTATTTGTAAATATCCACAAAGTGACTATCTATCTCAGTCTCAGACCCATTTATTTATTCTGCCTCTGTCTCTTCAATATGTCTGTGGTGAATCCTGATTTCCCAGCCGTACACGAGACTTTCACAAACGAAGGTGTCACGGAGTACATATATCTTCAGTTTTTTAGCGCTGCGAATCTGAGAAACAGATTAACTCAACTTTGTTTAATCCTTTAAACTCCTGTATGAGGTTCCAGCGGAGACAAGACTCCGTGTATTAAGAGGTGTCAGACATGACATGTGCAATCTTTGTTCATTAGTAGCACGCCTTTCTACTCTTTCTTATTCATCTCTATCACGTTGTAGAATTGGTGACCATACCTGAATTGCATATTTTAGATAGTGCCTTACAGTCTAACGCGTCATGTAATCTTTGTTGTAACTTATACGCCCAGTTTTTGGTCCTCACTCTGGAGTGAAATCTGCAATATTTTCTAACATTATGTCAACAGCACTTTCTAGAATATCTATGCAGATTAAGAAAAGAATGAGTCACTTAACTGATCCTTCAGGGACACCACTAATTACCCTATACGTATGGCATCCACCTCTCAGCGAATCCGAGCTCGAGAAAAAGCTTTCATGTCGCCTGCTAGCCGTGCGATACATGATACTGCATTCGAATATCGCACAGCTGTCAGGTCGTTTTGGGAAAGCTGTCAACAAGGCTATCAATCACATATTGCAAGTGTGTAACAGGTCTTTTCGCGTATATCTGTTGCAAATGTCTCATCCGTATTACCCCATCTCTCCGGTTTTTCGCTGAGACAACCAATTTGGCACGTATCAAGAAAAGAAACACTGACAAAACTATATCCTGGGTAATACTGAATAAGAAGAGTTCTATGAAACGTGTCACAACCCGACACACAATTTATGTAATCGAAAATTGAAAGAAGTGCTACGCACTGAAATTTTAATTTTATTTGATAAGGATTACTGATCTAAAGTTATCGTGGACTTTAAATTGTATTGATGCATATGCTTCAGCATAAGAAAGTACGCAACAAATTTAACGTTTACAACTACCCAAACAACGTCTATGATATACGACCAACCCGAGGATTGTTGTCGTTTAATCAATTTTTTTGAATGGTATTCGTGACGTTTTAATCTGACTCTCACTCGACACCGGTCCTTATCAGAGTGACGTTATAATCAAACTCTCACCAGACATTGGTCCCTCACGGAGTGACGTTTCAGTCTGACTCTCACCGACGCAGGTCCTTAGCGGAGTGACTTTGTAATCTAACTCTCACTTGACACAGGTCATAAAAGGAGTATTAATATATATACATAGATGAATATAGATGTATAAGAATATATATGTGCATATATGTATATATGCGTGTATGCATATATATATATATATATATATATATATATATATATATATATATATATATATATATATATATATATATATATATATATATATATATATATATATATATATATATATATATATATATATATATATATATATATATATATATATATATATATATATATATATATATATATGTGTGTGTGTGTGTGTGTGTGTGTGTATGTTTTTTTGTGTGCGTACAAATGTGTATGCAAGTGTGTGTATTTGTTATTGTCATTTATTGAGAATGCCATGAAATTGTCCAATCAACAGCGTTTAGGCTAATATGAATTGATGATATTTCTGTGCATTATTGGAGTGTCACGACTTAGTGGTAATGGACTGTTTCAGCAATTGATTGTCAATTAAGGGAGTTGTATTCCGATGATAGAAGTGTCATCGTATCAACTAATTAATTACTGTTGGTTTCACAATTCGATGCCACCGTTTTAAGTTATTTATGAGGAGGCGTTATCGACTGTTTGCGTTGTATATTGACTGATGTTATCCATGAAAAATGTTCTTTGAAGGTTGCCATCGATTTGCAGTCATACACTACCTTAATCACCGATGTTACTTACGGTAATGAACTGTGAACTTCCGTAACTGACAAGGTCATTACTATTGTAACTTGTCAGAGGATCCTTATTTTTGTCCACTATCGATCTGTTAAACTGCGAACAATTTTGAAGGATAGCCAGTCATAAGATCTCATGGATTGCACGTTTTTATGTTTTTCGGTCGGAATCGATATTAATAATTTCCAACGTCGTTCTCGGTTTTGGTGGAAAGTTTTTGCAGTGGAAAATATGACGTAACATAATAGGTATGGATCTCAGTGTTCAGGTGGGTGCTGTCTTGTTCATGGTGTGTATTCGTCTGGTTTCGTTACAGAGCAGGCTGTTTAGTATTGCCTCTCGACGCATAGACTGGAGTCCATAGACGTTGCCATGTGGCCGTATATGCTGACCGGCGAAGGGGAATTCCTTGCTCTTTAACTGCCATATCACGAGGCAATGCCGGTTTACAAATACTATTGCTATTTCAGTTCATTCTCTATATACATTATACGAACGTTCGTGTTGATAAAATATAAAATACGAAATTCCTGGTGTCTCCTATGTAACATATACTATTTTCTAAAGAGTGGACTTTATGTGTATCCTGGTATATTGACGGAAACCATTCATGTAAATTCTACTCCCCGGGCGACTCCTTCCACCTACACATTCAATGGCTATTTAGCTCGCGCACCACTGTTAGAACGAATTTCGGCTTAGCGTTGTCGACGTGTATCCCATGTAAAATCATCCCCCGCACTCAGCAGCAGAGGATCCCGCGGGATAACCGATTGCAAATCTATGATTGCCCAGAGTGATCGAAGCGTGATTGTGATTTTGTATTACTCTGATATTCATACAATGGAATGAAATGGCGTGCAAAGGCGTCTCTGCTCGACTCATCAACTAGCTTTGTAAAAGATATCTTAAACTCAAATTGTTTCCTCATAATCTTTCGGCTAAATACAGAATGGCATATTGATCGACTTAAACCACAGTTCACCTGAGTTGTCTCTTTAATACTATTAGTCCTAGTGCATGATCACTATCTTAAAATCAATGACCGTGATTCAATTTAAGAAGTGTGATTTTCTGATTCATTAACTCACAATGCCTTTCACTATATGTATATATATAAACTCATGTGAGAATATTGCAGATAGGAAAAGTTTATAACAAAGGTTAGATGTACCAAAGAGTGATATTCATCGTTAGACGAGAATTGCATAGCTAAGTTAGATGCCAAACGGTAGTGAAAGTGCTCCATGTCCGGGTCACTAAAGGGTACCAACATGACATGGTCAACTCATGGCGCTTCGATGAAGACCGAGATATTGTCGAGACTTTCCGTAATCCTTTGGCACTAGCTGTGAATAATAGCATCCCAGCTATCATTTCCTTTTGTGAGATGTAACAGTTTGAACTCACTATATCATTTGCTGCTGAAGAAGACACTCGATATTGGGACGTCATCAGTGACCGCACGAAATGCTAAAGAGGGCAGTCAAACCCATTGATTGACGCACTAACTGCCAGCCTAGACGTAAATGTTTAGACGAAAATCTGTATTGAATTTTGGCGTAAAACATGGATATTTTTTCAGTGATACGGCTTTTGTTTTCGATATAGTTGTTCAAAACTGAACTAGATTGCATAAGTTCTTTTTCTACTTTTGTGACCATAGGTGACTCCATAGCTGACCAAAATGCAAATCAATCTTAGTTTAAAACTGAACTGCAATTTAAGTAGTCGACAAATAAAGAGAAATAGATCCCACAGATGAGTTTGTATACGTTCAGGCCACTGAAAGTTATATGTTTAAATGTTACACACATGGAATAAGCTTTATTCAGCTCGCCCAATGTAAGACACGTTACGCTGGTAAGTATTGATATGGTAGTTGTTGAGCTATCATTGCTGCTTTTTCCTTTGAAAGATAACACCGGGTTGAACATTAACGTAGACATGCCGTTCATTTCAGCTAACAGTTTAGAATTGGATATGCATGAATCAATAATTTCATTTTGTGGAATACGTGAAGTGTTATTTGTGGCCCATAAGATAAAATGCATTCAATTTAAAGGACTATAGCCCTCAATTGACAAAGGCTACCAGCTTGTATTATATTTGTAAAAACCATGCTCACATATGCCTCCATATGTCCCCACTTACCCACTGCGCAGGCGATGTCGTGACCATTAGTAAGTCATAACGATTGAGGACCTATATCAATCAAACCTTATCACCTGACCTCTAACCCACATTTTTTAGAAAACGGATGATCACTTTCCGCCACAATTCCTATCGCTTTTCAATCCGGTTCATTTGGGGACGAATCAAAGTTTGCCCAAAACTGGTGAGGGTATTCTAGGAGATCAAAAATCCACCTGAGCCTCAACAGCAAGATGTGCGTAGGGCTTTATCTGTCCAGATCAATTCGCAACCAGTTACAAAGAGTATGGGAATCTGCCAATAAACTTATTGGAAGAAATCGGTTGTCACAACCTGAATAAGAATGTGGATTCCCTGAACCAATATGTTTCTTATTTAGTATAGGTTAGATAAAGGAAAAACACTGCTTGTACAGCGCTAGAGAATCGGCCGAGATGTTTGGTGGCCCAAAAGCTAGCGATAGTTATCGCGCTTTGGGGTTAGACTTAGATATTATTATTTGTTCTTCTATTGCGCGTTCTGTTTGACTTAAATTAACCAACACGGTTTGTAGGTGCACAGGTAAATAAATGAATCCATTTTCAACCAAATTTGGTTTATTTCTAGTTCAATCCTCTTTTGGAGTCTGGCTGTCTTTCTTCTGACTTCTGCTGACTTCTGTGGACCTCTGTGAGGAAGCACGTTTTTGTGGGTCATATATACGCTAGAATTGGCTTAACCGTCTCCATATAAGGGAATGAATAATCCACCATACCAGAGCTACCTCCCCATACAACGCATTCCGATGGTATGCATCTTACGAGGGATCCTAAGGTGAAGGCAATGGTATGGCAGATAATAATAGCCAATTGGTTGGGATAAGGGTTTGAGATGCTAGCACACTCACACCACCAAGGTCAGACAAAAATTGCTCCCTAGTAACCGAGAACATTCCCTGGTAACCAAGATGAGTAAACAACTGTGCAGATATAAATAGATCTACATATAGTAACAGCATCATGCTTAATCCTGCCATAAATTACTTTCCTAACCGGCAGCCATCTTCGTCATAAATAAATAAATAAATTACTTCGAACCAATTAAAATGCAAAATCACATTAACAAATCAAAACAGGATCGTTACAACAGTGCCACCAAGTATAGAATTTTAGTAGCCCAAGGTATAATTTCGACGCCCTTACTCAGAAACGATTGAAATGTTGGCCTAATCGTTGGGTATCACACTGCGTTGTGACTCACAGATTAGGAAAAGGTGCGATATTTATCTGGTATTACATATACAATACTACCAGTCAAAATAATCTTTCATTGCCTTGTATTAAATTATATCTATTCAATTAGATATCCTCAAGGTTGTTGCCTTTGTCCAAATACACGCGTATTACACTTGGTTTGGGCTCATATATGCGTATTACACGGCGCTGCACTAACAGAATGAGAAGAGGGCGTATGTAAGAACATTTGCTGCATACCAAACCAACTGGTAATGAATTAAATCCACCTGCCTGGAAAATTAACATCTGTTCGGAATGTTATCAAAGGACAAAACAAAAACGTTCATTCAGAAATGCATGTATGCATTATATTTGTTCCATGACATATCCGAATGATTCTGAACATAATTGCTATATGTGAAGCTTCCGCCTACGCGGGCTCACCAAAACGCCACAGGCTGAAATGTGACAAATTGAGTACTGTATTTGTCTCGTTCGACCGAAAAAAGTGACCCAAAAGTTTACATATATGGCAAGGAAGTGGTGCTACAAAACTGCCATACTAAACATAACAACGAACGGCCCAATAACATTGATATAAATAATAACGGCTTATTGATGACTGGCATATGTTATCTTCAATGTTTCTAGCTGACTAAGCCCAAGTCATCCTCTAAATAACCATGCCAATTTAGCACCGAGATAACACCTTCAATCACGACTCTATGCTATAGAACAATTACTTGAAAAAGCCAGTGAAAGTCGTAAACAGCAAATTTCTAGATGCTATGCCAACTGAGATTGGGTAACTTTTAAGATCTAACCTGGTGCAGACGTTTTGCGTGCGACAAGACCTAATACGCTCAAGCTGCACGCCACGCCTTTACTTACGGGACACGTTTAAAGCACGCGACTCCCCTTGTCCGGCCGTTTATGTGTCTTTATGAATTTGGCACAGTCAACCGTAATATATAACACGAATTCAGACTATCTGTCTAATGACGCTTGCAAATTTGATAAGGCTTTAGCACTTGCAAAAAAAGCGCATATTTGCGGCAAATGAAATCGGTCTTGGACCATCAGATGACATTACCTATAAGCAATTTGTTGTTTCAGGTTGTCCCGCCAGGAGTTACATTAGAGCACCATATAGGGATGGCAATACAATATATATTATGGATTGTGTTCACCATGTACACATCACTCTTGGATGCTGTCGACTAACGCAGAATGTTGACAACACACAACCCCAGCATAATGTAGTCACAGCGCGTGGTGTGTCCATGTCGACAGTTTTGACTCATGTTAATGATCTACCTCTGATCTTAACCTCATTTGTGTGAATGAACTTTCAGTTACTTGCCGACAAATATTGCAATTCGATAAGCAACTCGACAGGCTTCTTTTTAAATAAAGGTATTTAGATCCAATAATGCATATATTTGAAATATTTGAAAAGTGGCATTCTTGGCCAATTCGATTTTATGGGAAAATGCTGGAACTGATGGGATCAATGTAAATGGGAGAATGCATGCTTAAATGTGTCCCAGAATATTCAGTAGGTGTCTTCAACAGTTAAAATATGTGTTAGCAGTGAATTGTGATCACTATAAGCACTGATCGTCATAAAGCCCATATGGCGCATTCATGCATTATTGACTAACTTCGTGGCGTATTAATTTAGTATTGACTAACCTCGTGGTGTATTGATTTACTATTGACTAATATTGTGGCATAGTTATTTACTATTGACTAACCTTGTGGCTTATGTATTATTGACTAACCTCGTGGCGTATTAAAACAATAATAACTAACCTCGTGGGGTATTTATTTACTATTGACCAGTCTTGTGGCGTATTTATGTATTATTAACTAACCTCGTTGCGTATTAATTTACTATTGACTAACCTTGTACCATTTATATTTACTAACCTTGTGGCGTGTTTATATATTATTGACTAACCTAGTGGCATTTTAATGTATCATGAATGTTTTTGCCGCCGTGTGAAGTCATGTGTTGACGATATTCCCATCAGAATTGGGCTGTTGTATTGAATGATCATTACATAACGCCAGAAACGATGTTATGTTTGATAATCCAGGTGCATGATGTTTTAACGCGTGAATTTCATGGAGTTCTAGCAGGGGTATGATATCTGGAAGTAGCGGATACAGTCGCAGCTGATGAAATGTTCTTAGCTGCACTAATTTGACAACTGCATTCTCGCGGGAAGTAACAACAGTTCGATGTGCTTAAGATGGAACTGTAAATCTCCAAAATTACCGGTTAGGATCAGCGCCCCTCAAGTGATATTTGGACCAAAGCTGCTGCCTACATCGGTTTGTACCATGATGTTTTCCCCCCAATCTGACCATATGATATAACAAATTCAGCAACAATAACGTAACACAAATATTGCCTTCCCTTGACCTGAAATGGATCAAGGTCAGAATCATTCCCTTATTCGAAATGCCCATTTTGTCCACGACGATGATTGATTGGATGAAGATCTAGAATGGGTGGAGGCTTCATGTGATCCTTCAACACCAGCTATAGATAATAACAACAAAGCTATCATTTCCCTTTGCGTTATATGTCAGTTTGAATAAAACTTGATCAAATTATGCAACAGGAGTGAACACTCGATTTTACACAATCATCATTGGAACAATTGAACTCAACACACTAGCCACTAGCCTCAAAAGAAAAAGCCCTATACACTTACAGCGTACCTCTCCTGTCACCATACGGGGGATATAACCTTCAGTGAAAATAAAGAAATAGATCTAACAATTAAGAGCCAAACTAATAGTGTTTTCAACATTTGTGACTGTTTAATGCATGATGGGTCACATGCCTCAGTGACCATTCACAAAAATAGATTAGAAGGCGATGGCATAAGAACTGACCAAAAACTGACGCCATATGCTTTTATTTCGTTGATTGATCGACATTTGAATTTAACGACATTTGAATTTAGAATAGTTCTTTGGGCACCAACCAACATAAGCTATAATTACTGAATATGCAAATGAACTAGTGCAAAATATATTGCTTGTAAACGATGTTTTTGCAGATTGTACTTGAGCTTTCATTTCTAATTCTATTAATAATCGATTGATTGAACAGTTATGTAATAAAGTTTAAATGTGGCAATCACTGCAGATCATTGAACTAGTAGCGCACACAATAAAGTAACTCTTGGTTGATATAACCTTCAGCAAAATAAACTCCTGTGAGTGCAACGTAGGTCTGACTTACAATAATGAAGTTGCAATTAATCTTGGCTCAATCGTGTATTCTTTTAACCTGGCACTAAAAACCTCTCCAAAGTCCAGTTATGATTACTCTGACGATAGTTACACACAAGACCATACTCAATGACTGAAGAACCGTGCCGATTGCTTACCAATTGCTTACTTGCAACATCATGTGAGAAGAGGGATAGTTGGCGTTGAAATGAATGTTAGTTATATATAAGTCTGCATTGTGCTCATTATCGAAGTCACGTGTGTATTATTGGGTATGCCCAATGACGACTAGGTAAACTTGTAGGTATTGGACTATGTACATTTCCAGATAAATCTAAATCTTATATATGAGTCAGACACGAAGGCGGTCTAAAGGATGCCACAGCTGGTATAAAATAAAGGAACAATTGTTTTGTACCACACAGTATTCTCACATATAAAAACGATGCTTATACTTTCAACGTTTTTTCCGTTAGCAACTGTGGCAGCTGTGACTATAATGAAGGTAGTGAGACCGTCCATATTTGTATTATGTTTATGCCATGTTTAATTCATAAAGTAATCAGCGTCGTCATCCAATGAGGAGTCTTAATCCCCCTCCCCTCAAGTAGCAAACTTTGATATCATGCCGTCAATCGTGATAACAATTTGATAATACTAAGCGTGCTTTAAATTGGTCTCCTGTCTATATGTTGCCCATAAATGGCAATATCCCCTGGGTCAAAGTTTAGTATCTGCACAAACTACTAGACATGCTTCTGTGTAATTGCTGATGCCAATTCAGAAACCTTTACGCTCGCTTATTAATAGGGCAACACGATATCTCTACAGTCACCGTCGTACGGACCAAGTCGGAAGGCCAACTCCGTGTGGCAAAGAACACTGTCTCAGTTCTAACCTGGACCTCACAAGTGTTACCTTTATATACCAGAATGTCTCTATAAATATTTGTGCTCGAGGAATATGGAATCGTATGCCTAACTAAAGACAAATTAACTCATCGTTTTCGTCAGATCCCAACAAGATCAGATTCTTCTCACTCATTCTGAAAGTGATAGTAGCAACGACGTCATTGTGTTCATAATTCATATATTGAGTGAAAGACAAAACGATTCTTTTGTGATGACTGTATGTCGTGATGAAAAGTGGAACTCCTGATGAATAGGGGAGCACCGGAAGAAAAGTGGAGCACCTGATTGTTAGCATGCGGTGAAGTTCGTGATTGTCTGCATGTTATGAGCTGACCCGGTACAGGGCTATCGGTTGGATATATATGTGGCTTAATTCATGTAAGTATAATCACATACCAGCTCATTTTTCGTCTATCCTTTCAAAAAAAAATCATTGATCGGCGTCACACGCTGCGACCCCACGGGACCTTAGTCACCAAATACCTGTCCCTCCGAGTCCAATCAATTACGTGGGACAGCATCACCAAAGAACGCAAGCACGTAACATCAAAGAAAGAGCCCTGTGAATATTGTAGCAAAGTGGAGACTTGAGCAATCTTTGTCATGTGATATTTCATCATTTGCAATGTCCAATAAGAGATGCACAGCTTTAAAATGTTTAAGGGATTGTTTTAATTTTGTTTGCTATGGTGCTATTCAATAATGTTTTGGCTTTTCTAATTTCTCGTTCACTAATCCATTGCTGCACTGCGACTGATATCAGGTCTTCATGTTGCCACACTCTCTTAAACCATTTTTCTTTCTGTTGATAGTATTTTTTATTATTATTGCGTCGTTTCCTCAATTGCATATATCTCCAGGTTGCATTCGCAACTATTTCTTTAAAATACAGCCTATTGCTTGTGTACAAGTATTGGTCTTATTAAATTTTCTGATAAACTGTCCGCCAGTCTATTTTCTGTGCTACTTTTGAAATGATATCAAATTCTATCCTTATATGCTTACTGCTACATGGTGGGGTTATGGTCGACATCACTAACAAGGTCACCCTCAGGCGAAATTATTCCTTCCTGTAGTTGGTTCAGACACATGCTGATACAGAAAGTTATCTTGGACTTGTTCTAAAAGGTTTGTACCCTTTTGCATACTGAATTGGTACTGCCATTTTGATGACACTTCGCAAACTCCCAAAACTACTAAGCCAACTGTGCAAAATTGAAGGAAATCGATGCAGTAAATTTCATTTGAACGTTGGAGATCAGCGCCAATTACTTTATTGGCAACCTCTTGTGCGGAAAGAGAAAGCCTTGGGTTATGTAAAAATTAACTCCATATGTATTTCTATGAAGGGCTTATTGTGCTCTTTATTCATCAGCATCAATGTTTGGGCTGCGTCACACCTAGTCATGTAATAGATGTAGCACCTCGTCATGTAGGCGACGATTGTATCCTAGCTTATATCTCAGTAAACTTAAATTACTGACGATTTCAAGTGAATATAAGTGACGATCACTTTCTCTGATCGGTTACAAATATATGACTGAGGAGCGGTGCCCAAAGCGGCTAAAGTCGGAGCATGACGGAAACTTTCAGCTCAAAAGCATGGGGGGAAGTGGCACTTTGTTGTGTTGATAACGCAGTGAGACTGGGTCTTGTCAGGTACAATCGACGGCTAAAGATATTGGCTCCAACATCCTGTTAAACATCTGACACATAGTTTTTAGAAATACAAATCAAATACTTACAATCTGCACTGTTACCACTGGCTGAGTGTCTTTAATGAGGGATCGACCGGGGCTGTTAACACTGGTAACCAAGGCTCACTTGAATCTATAGCCCCCAGTTATATTATCAGGATAAGGGTTACAACTATCTATTATTGAGATACAAAGTGCAAATAGCCCGATATAGGTCTCTCTATCTCAAGAGAGATCTCTTGTTTCGCAGCCCTTTTCGTGTCCGAATTCATAACAATAACTGTCATTGTCAGAGGACGAGCATAACCGCGATCACAATTAGGACAGATGTCGTTGTGGTTCCACTGGGAGGTATTCAGTCCCTGCTCAAACCCCTAATAGACAGATTGATATCCATTTTTCATTACACCCATCAATCATAACAAGGAGCAAATGTCGACATCAAGCCGTTTGCAAAATACGACAGCCATTTTGTAGCCCTCGTGGGCGGCGCAACGCTTGGTGTAGGAACGACCATTCAATATCTGCACTGCGCAACGCAAGAACGCATTTATTGCTTGAATGGGATCCTATGTGACAACCTGCATTCCTCACTATGGCTAGTGTGCTTTTGAATGTGTACATGAATTACTGACATCATGGTTGAACTTCATATAACATACAGAAATTACCTGCGTGACGTTATAAGTGTTTCGAATACATTGCACTTGTATTCTGAAAGACAGAACATAAATGAAGCGCACTTTTGCCCAAACATGTATCATCTGTTAAGAAGAGCGATGAAAATGTACGATACCTGCTCGTATATTTTACGCCAAAATATGTATTTGTATTCAAGAACACAGCATTTTAACATTTCGTATGTATGTCTGAATGACGTTAAATATAATGCACCTCTGTGTAAAGGAAAGCCTAAAGGCAGCCTCAATTTACACTTTCCCGTGGTGATTACATTGTATAAAAGGGGGCTGTGAAGATATTGAACACTTCCTCAAATCGAATTGCTAAGTCTTCGTTTGCACAAAGTTTAATTGTTCAGCGGGTTAACATGCGATGGCTGGAGATAACCCCTCTTCCGCCCATGCTCACATCCCGTTATTTGTTGTAAGATCCATTAATTAGCAATGATCTGTTTTGTTTATTTTAGCAGTTATAGATGTGTATGTGTGTGCGAGAGGGATGATGCTGGCGGTATCAACGTCGATTATTTCGCTTTTGGGGGTTTGCATCCTTTAAAAATACATCTTTCACATGCTCAATCGATTCAAAACGTCTGGGATAAGGGGGAAAAGCATATCGCATCTTAAGCTACTAGATACACATCGATATTGCTCGAGTCTCATTACGTTATTAACGCAGCCAAGTGCCTCTCCGTCCATGCTTGAATCTATATCATTTGAAGTCAGGGGCAGAAAATTGTTGTCTTAAGCCTGCTATTTCAGTCGCTCTAGACGCCAATTCTTGACGTCACATATGTTAGGGAAAGATAACATAACATTTTTGCTACTGAAACGAAAATATCAGTAAATTAGGTTCATTGGGGTATGTTTAGATACAAGCGGCGCCTACACGACCAGATATAGAACAGTATTGTTGTCCCATGGTAATGAACACATCGTGCCTTATTTGTAGGTATATATAGCATTCAATTTTACATCAAGAGGTTTCGTCCTCCTCTCGGGGGTGTGCAAGAAATTAATTGGCTAAACTCAGCAGCGTACCTCAGGCATTGAGTAAGAATGTATGCCTTTTTCATCCGATCATGCATAATTAGACTTCAGAGAGCTTTGGAGTGTTGGGATGAAAGTATCACCGGAATGAGTCATTAGTTTGAGACAGATCAGAGCCAACATTGTAGCTATGTGACAACTCTAAGCAATTTTGAACTCGTCGATATTGCTTGATTCCCGTCACATAACTGTAATAATGCAACCAAGCACCTCTTCCGTTCGTGCTTTTATTCTGATCCGTACGCCCTCGACTGGAGCCTCCCTTAACGCCACTCCAGAAAAAAAAGTGGCAGTGTGATTAGTTCATGAGTTTTCAACGAAATCAACCACTGTTCAGGGTTAATGAGATATAAGGTAGAGTCGGCTCCTGCATAACCATAAGGTTTAGGAAGGTAGTTAGTTGACCTTTTGAACGCGGCCAAACGTGGACTTTGTTGATGGTGATTGGTAAAGTTCGCTATGCTCCTCTTCTCTAGTTTTCTCCCCTGACAAATGAAAGATGGCTAGTTGAAATTGGTCCTGATCGTCAACAGTCTAATGCGATTTATTGTCTATTTATTCCCATCTGATTCGGTTTAATTGGACTCTCCAGAGCATGTGAGTGTTGGGACAGATGAATCACTCGTTTTAGCCGACATAAATTGCTGCAGCATTATCATTAATCCAGATGAGACCCGACTCCGATTTTATGGTCACTTTTAGAATATGGTTTAATTTGCCCAAAGCCTACTTCTTAAAGTTGAATCAAGCAGTATTAATCTACAGTGTGTTATGAAGCACATAACAATTTGATTCGAGTTAAACCGATCTTGTGTTGCGCTTCATAAACCGCCCAAAAGTCAATTACTAGAAGCCAGTTGCGGAAGTGGCTATTGCCTTAGATATTTTGAATCCCGAAGAACAGTGTTTTTCAAATGTTTCATGAAAAAAAGGAGAAACTATGTCGTTCAGGACTATAGTTGCCTGATTTATTCAATATCACGCATTTGGTGACGTCACAATAATATTACACAAACCATGCATACAGTACACGATATCTATTGATTCTGCGTATGTATTGTGTGGTCCTCGATAAACACAAGGTCACAAATTTGCGATATGGTACAATGAGTATTTTTTTTCCTAAACCTGCCAAATTCGCAGTGGCCATCGCCAAGGCCTGAACACAAGTAGCTTTTACGCCTAACTGTGGTACCCTTTCATCTGAATCTTTACAAATGTTCAATGCATGGTTAATCATTACGCCTTGTCAGTCATGAGCCTTTTAGCTCTCTGCAAGAGCCGATTCCCTCCCTCCCTATAACTTAATAATTCAGGTGGCGAGCGGTCATTACCCACAGTGATCGATTGTTATGGTGAGGGTCTTCGAGTTCCTTCTAATGGACTTCAATGACTGCAAAAACAAATACTAGCGTGGGGTTCTGTTGTAACAAGGGACTTTTCTCTGAATGTATGGATTCTATTATTAGCCTCTTACTAATCATTGCCAGGAATCTTATATCTTCTGAGACTGTTTACCTCTTAATACCAATACAGGGGTTGCTTGACGATCATTTTTATTCTAGTTAACAAATTGCAATCAACCGAGATATGTCTCAGGTTGCCACCAGAGCTATTCTGAGGTAATAACACTTGTATTGATACTTGGATGATGATGCCAGTTCCAACCTGCGACTGACGGCAGATGGGCAAGTACTTCAAATGTAAGTGTTATTGAATCGTTGCTCTCTGTCGTCAATATTTGCTGCAGAAATGAAAACACACCGAGGAGAGAGCCATTATGTTCACATTTGTTTATCAGAAACACATAAACAAATAAAAGAAGATTGATCTAGATGATAATTGCAATAGAAACACCACTAGAAATAAAAGTAAATCGTCCTAGATATCAATATAAACACCTCAACCGATAAAAGGCAATTATCCCAGTTGCGAATTGCTGTGTTGTAAGATCTCGCATAGGACCAACCCCTTGTTTATTTAGAAGATGTGATTACTGATTGTAAAGGATGTGAACATTTTCGGTATGAAACTCGGATTATTTGGAACACACAATGGTAATTCGGCTAGTGGCATCAACATCAATAATTGATTTTGTATATGCACATACCCAAAAACTACTTGCGCACGCTCAACCGGATGTTGAAGCCTATCACGGGCAGCATCACGTTGAAAATTGTAAGCGATCGAATAAGCCTCGAGGGTGCCTGACCAGCTTAAGTCTTGTTGTGCAATAAACCCAATAGTTGGTCATACTCGCTATGTGATCATCATGAATGAAATCCTCAGTAATTCCATCGAGTCTGCTTCGCAAGTTTTTCTATGATCGATTTCAATCCATGAGCAACGATGTAATTCATCTATACAGCGTTAGGAAACAAACTGATCAGGTTCGAGTTATGTCAGTATTGTGCTGCGCTTAAACCATCGTTCAGTAAACCAACATTAGGATGTTGCTGCTAAGGCAGCCATCGATTGTCATAAGCTTTAAGCTTTTCATTCAGCACCACCTTGTGTTAGGCTGACATTGATCTCAGTCTGAACAATTAAATATGTTTAATATTACATTAAAACTACAGCTGCTTGAATCATTAAATATTATATGAAAAAGACAATACGCCATTTTATTTGCTTGAAAAATAATGGTGGCTGCACAAGATATGCTTATTGCGCGCGAAATTGGTTTATCTCTGAGTTATTTTGTCTGTGCATTTTGACATAAGACCCTCGCCATACAGCTGTCCACAGTCACAGTCACGCCGTGGCAATTTGATCAAAGAGTTCATAGCTACGCCAGAAGGGCTCACTTATAGTGGTTTTGCAGTGATCGCTTTACTAATCATTATACACTACAATCGTTAGTTGGCGCTACTGTGACATGAAGAGAAACACATCGGAATACTTGGCTGACATCACTGCGATTGATCAGAGCGGGAAAAATGTCGTTTCGCAGAGTCTTTCCGCTGCCAAATCACTTCACATATTGGCCTGGCCTGTGATAGACTTCAACACACGGTTTGTCAGGGACATGTGAAGGTTTCGAGCAAAAGTTTATAGCTACGCTCAGCTGTGTGGTGATTATGAAATGACGCGTAATACCACCCCCTCCACCAGGCGACGATACCAAGAAATCCACAAAAGCACATGGGACTGTTGAACCAACGTCTGTTGAAGATATGGAGTTATCTGACTGGGTAATTATCACTGCTAATAATCAATAGTCTGCCGGCTGTCATCAAGCGCCAATACCGCCCCTCCCCTTTTCTCGTCGCGTGCCTTCCAATATCTCACCAAGGACTGAAAATTGTCAAATTGACCATTGAATCACTACATCACCTCCCACCCCTCGACCCAAATTGTTCATACCTCGGCAACTATATAAACATACTTCAGGATAATAAAAAAACACGACAAGGCTCGTAATCTCAAATTGCAAATAACGATCCAACGAATTTTCCCTCAAGTACATTCAAGGGTTTTTCTCTATGCATATTGCCCATGTTTAGCTTCTCTGAAGCTGCCGCCTCCAGTAAATGATTGGATACTGAAGGACAGACACTTGAAAGCTAAGCACATTATTTGATGGAGAACAGAAAAACAGATGGTATGGGGAAAGACATGTCACCCGCGTGACCATGCGATAACCAACACTTGGCGCACCGAAATAAGATGTGATGATCCATTAATGTACAGTTAGAAGGTTACATCGTTAGTAAGATGTAGTAATTCATTGAATGTACAGTTTAGCCGGTTACTCTGATTAACGAAGTTGTATGTAATAACCCTTTCCTCATCCGCACTTCTGTTCACCATCAAACAATGTGCACAACATAGCGTGATATCAGAAATTAATATCAGAAATTAAACATATAATCTGCATCATAGCCTTTAAGTGTCTGTCCTTCGTTAACCTGGCTGTACTGAATACATTCATGGCGACAAATCTACCGCTATCCGGACTTAACTGAATACATTCATAGAAACAGACTTACCGTTATGCGGACTGAACTGAATACATTCGTAGAAATAGATCTACCGTTATAAAGGCTAAACCAATTACATTTGAAAACAGACCTACCGTTAAGCAGGCTCAATGAATTGACTAATAAACTAAGATTTAATGATCCATTGAATGTACGGTCAGAAGGTGGGTAAGATGTAGTAACCCATTGAATGTACAGTGGGCAAGTTACTTTGATTATCGCAGTAAGATGTAGTAATCCATTGAATATACAATAAGCATGTGATGATGATGTAACATGTGATGATCCATTAAATGTACAGTTAGAAGGCTACATCGTCAGTAAGATGTAGTAGCCCATTGAATATACAGTTAGCCGGTTACTCTGATTAACGAGGTTAGATGTAATAACCCCCTCCTCCTCCGCTCTTCTGTTCTCCATCAAATAATGTGCACTGTAACATAGCGTGAAATAAATAAAAGAGATTAAATATCTAATCAGCTTCTTAGCTTTCAGGTGTCTCTCCTTCAGTATCCAATCATTTACTGGAGACGGCAGCTTCAGAGAAGCCTAACTTGGGGAATATTTCTGGAGAAAACCCCTGCATGTACTTTAAATGTGTGTTTTAAATTATCCTGAAGTATGTTGTTATAGATGTCGAGGGATGAACAATTTTAGGTTGATGAGGTGGGAGGTGATTGTGAGGTGATGAAGTGATTCAATGGTCAATGTGACAATTTCCTGTCATGAGCCAAACGATAGAGTTATTCTTAGTCGTTGATGACGTTGAGAGTACACGATGCGAGGAACGGGGATGGACTGTATCGGCGCTTGATGACAGCTGGCAGACCATTGATGATCAGCAGTGATAATTACCCATTCACTAAGCACCACTAAAACAAAATTGAGGCCGAAACCTGCTTCCGCCCAGACTGTTGCGATGACGATATGAACTTATTTACATTGTTACATTGTTCAGGGCATCACATCAAAGAGTTATATGCTTGGCTAAGAGCGCTCACTCAAGCCTTCCGCTCGAGTAAATATTTTGTCGAAGTCGAAGCGTTATGTCACGGCTTCATGTCTTAGCGTCTCTTAAAATCGGGTGGTTATTCTGTGCTTTATCTAGAGCCGTGGTCACCTCGACCAAGGAAATAACCCCATATCTTCAACAGACGCCGCGCTCGGGGACGCTGAATCATCAGTCCCATGTGCTTCTGTTGATTCCGTGTATTTCACGTCATTTCACAAGCACCACACAGCTTAGTGTAGCTAAAAACTCTTTGCTAGAATTCTTCACATGTCCAATACAAGCCAACAAATGTTAAAGTCTACCCCAGGCCTGTTCCCTCCCTGTTATTGACAATATAAACTCACCATCTGCTGCGCGGACGCTTTGACAGGCGAACTGTTTGCGATAGGTGTACCCTTGATTTATCAAATTGACATTTATTAAAAAGTGTGCTTGTTATTTTCGCTATTTTAAAGCTCACTGTGCGAAGTGATGTCAGCCCAGTATTCTCATGTGCTTTTGTTTGTGTCACGGTAGCGTCACCGAACGATTGCAGAGTATTATGATTAGGGATGCGACCACCGCAGAGCTACTGAAAGTGAGCCCTCTTAGCGTAGCTATAAACTCTTTGATCAAATTGCCATGGCATGACTGTAACTGTGGGTAGCTGTCATCTTGTTTATGGCGAGGGTCTCATGCTAAGATGCACGGACAAATGTATTCAGAGATAAACTTATTTCGTGCACAAAAATCATATTTTGTGCAGCCAACATTATTTTTCAAGCAAATAAAATGGCATAATGTCTTTCATATATCATTCAATGATTCACGCAGCTGTAGTCTGGACTTGTTTGAGCAACAAATTTAATTGTTTTGTCTGGAAACAATGCCAGCCTTTCACAATGTGGTGTTGAATGAAGAGTTTATGGCAAACGATGGCTGCCTCAGCAGCAACATCCTGATGTTGGTTTCTTGAACGATAGGTTAGGCGCAGCACAATACTGACACAACTCGAACCTGATTATTTTGCTCCTTAACGATGTATAGACAAATTACATCGTTGCTCATGGATTGAAATCGATCCCAGAAAGGCTTGCCAAGTAGACTCGATTGAATTACTGATGATTTCATTCATGATAAGCACATTTCTATTTTGGACAACTATTGAGTTAATTGCCCAATGAGACTCAAGCTGATGAGACACCCTCGATGCTTATTCGCTTGCTTACAGTTTTCAGCTTGATGTTGCCTGTGATAGGCTTCAACATCTGGTTCAGCGTGTGCAGATAGTTTTTTTGAGATGTGCAAATACAAAATAAATTATTAATGTTGATGCTACTAGACGATTTACTACGGTGTGTTGCATATCATCCGAGTTTCATAGCGAAAATGTACACATCCTTTACAATCATTAATCGCATCTTCTACATAAACAAGAGGCTGGCCATTTGCGAGACACAGTAATTCACATCTGGGATAATCGCCTTTTATCTGTTGAGGTGTTTATATTGTCATCTGGGACGATTTCCTTTTATTTGTTGAGGTATTTCGATGACAATACACATCTAGGAGCTACTCCTTTTATTTGTTAACGTGCTTCTATTGACATATATCTCCTTTTATTTGTTGAGGTATTACTATTGAAATACGTCTGGGATTATCTCCTTATAGTTGGGATAATCTCCTTTCATATGATTAGGTGTTTTTATTGCAATGTACATTTGAAATAATATCTTTGCATTTGTTAAGATGTTGCTATTACAATATACATCTGGAATAATCTACTTTTATTCGTTGAGGCGTCGTCTCTATTGCAATTCACATTTATAAAAATCTTCTTTATTTGTTAATGTGTTTCTGATATACGAATTTGGACATAATAGTTCTCTACTTGGTGTGTTTTCATATCTGCAGCAGATAATCATGTCAGAGGGCAACGTCTCAATAACACTTATATTTGAAGTACCTGCCCATCTGCCGTCAGTCGCATGTTGAAACTTGCATCATCTGAGAACCAATACAAGAGTAATACCCTCGGAATACCCCTGGTGGCAACCTTGAGACATATCTGGATTGATCGTAATTTGTTAATTAGAATAAAAATGATCGTCAAGCAATCCCTGTATTGGTAATGAGTGTTAAACGGTCTGGGGAGGGATTTGATTCTCGGCAATAATTGGTAAGAGGCTAATAATAGAATCCATACATTCAGCGGAAAGTCCCTAGTTACACACGAGCGACACGCTGATATTTGTTTTTGCAGTCATTGAAGTCCATTGAAGGCAGAAACAATAGATATCGTGTACTGTATGCATGGTTGGTGTGGTAACTTTCATTTGCAAACCAAAACAAGCGGATAATAATATTGTGACGTCACCACACCCGTGATATTGATTGGATCAGGCAACTATAGTCCTGAACGACATAGTTGCACCTTTTTTCATGGAACATTTGTAAAACAAATGGCCTCCGGGATTCAGAATATCTCAGGCAATAGACACTTCCGCAACTGGCTTCTAGTAATTCACCTTTTGACGGTTTATGAAGCACAACACAATATCGGTTCAACTCGAACCAAATGGTTATGTGTTTCATAACTCGCTGTAGGTTAATGCTGCTTGATTCAGCTTTAAGAAGTTGGCTTTGTGCAATTTTAAACCCTATTCTAAAGACGTGACCATAAATTCAGCATCAGGGCTGATCTTGCTAAATAATAATGGTGTAGCAATTCATGTCGGCTAAAACGAGTGACTCATCTGTCCTAACACTTCCGTGCTCTCGAAGGTCCAATTTAACCGAATCAGATGGAAAAAATAGACAATAGATCACAATTGATGGCTGACGATCAGGGCCAATTTAAACCAACCATCTTTCTTACAATCACGAGAGAAAAGTAGTATATCTATAGCAGAGGAGCATTGTGATTATTTACCAATCACCATCAGCACAGTCCACGTTCGGCCGCGTCGTACAGGACCACTAATTGCCTACTTGAACCTCATAACGCAGACAAATCCTGGTTAAGTAGGAGCCGACTAATATCTCATTAACCCTGAATGATTGTTGATTTCGTTCGAAACTCATGCACTATCACACTGCCACTTCACTTTCTAATTTGTTGTTTGGAGTGGCGTTGAGAGATGCACCAGTCGAGGGCGTACATATCAGAATAAAAGCACAAACGGAAGAGGTGCTTGGTAGCGTTATTACAGTAATGTGACCGGTTTATCAAGCAATATCGACGAGTGCAAAACTGCTTAGAGTTGTCACTTAGCCACAATGTTGGCTCTGATCTGGCCCAAACTCATTAAAGCGATCTTACTATCTACAAACTTCAAAGCTCCCCGAAGTCTAATTATGCATAATCGGAAGAACAAAAGGTATATAACCTCATTCAATGGCTGAGGTACGCTGCCGAGTTTAGCCAATTAATTTCTTGCAACTGCCCGAGAGGAGGACGAAACCTCTTGACGTCGATTTGAATGCTATATGTACCTACGAATAGAGCACGTTGTGATCATTATCATGAGGCACACAATACATTCCATGTTGGGCTGCCTCTTATATGGCAGCTAACTGTTCTCCACAAACTGATAATGCAGACAACATCTGGTCGTGTTTCATTTCAATAGCATCAATTTTATTGTTATCTTTCCCTAACGCATGTGACGTCAAGTATTGACGACTTGAGCGACTGAAATA
This sequence comes from Urechis unicinctus, assembly GCA_034190875.2. NCBI lineage: Eukaryota > Metazoa > Annelida > Polychaeta > Xenopneusta > Urechidae > Urechis > Urechis unicinctus. The sequence goes on along the minus strand of CM067351.1, from coordinate 60,840,425 downwards.
GTAGGCTTACGGTGAAAATTTCCTGCCACTTACTTCAAGTGACATGGATTAATGCATGGACAAAATTAATGCAGCAACAAGCAATGCTTCACTAAATACATTTTCCTTTATCGACAATGCACTTACAATAGAACAATGGGCCAATAGGGATCATTTGAAGGATAATCGGATTGCCATTTCCGGAATATATGAAGGGCGTGCTGGGAAGGCATACGAAGCCTAGTTTGATGACGGGTAATGGTGTTTCAATGGTGTTGTGATGCTCTCAAAATCGTTGCTTCCGCTACGATCATTTCTATTGATACGTTGAAAACAAATGAGTGTCAAAAAGGCAGCTTCAATTTGGGATTGGCAGACAACGTTTAATGCCCATTTATCTGGGTCTTATTGAGAAACGGTATTTTATTATACAAATAACAATACACATGTTCCACAAAATGAAATGAATGCTTCTTTCATTTCCTATCATTTACCGACAGCACAATTCCTATCATTTACCGTCTGATATGAAGATTTTTACTTTCATCACATACCAGTGGTCCACGGTTGTCTTCTACATGTGAAAAGTACGGGAAGCTACTCAATCTCCACAATATTACGCCACAGAGTCACGTGCACGCTGTGGGGTCTGCAAAACAACTCGGATTTCGCCTGCGTTGTATTTGATTAAACGGCTAGTAGTGACCCAATTACAGGTTACAGTATCTATGAGAGCTGCCAAAGTCATGATTAAGGACCAACCAATTGCCTTAAACACACTATTGCCTTGTCACTTTCTATTTAGTGCTGTTATGTATAGGAAATAAATCCCTTCCAGCCTCAGTAATTATGTAAAGACAGGCCACTGGAGCTAGTGAGTACGTCTTTGCTCAAAGTGCTATATTGTTCAGTTGGACATTCTGGCTGGTTTTGGCGACGTCCCAGATATTACTTATACATTCTGGCTGCTAGATTGGAATAAGTTCTATGCTGGACCAAAAGTGATAGCTGCCTGCCACAGCTGGTGTAAAATGATCACGTGAAGCTCTGACCCTGGGTCTTCAACACACACCCATCGACTGTGTGTTAGGCGTATCCCCTTTAGTGCGCTACATATAGAACAGCTCACGGGAATAATGAGAGGAAAGAGGAAGTGTGAATGTCTGGCATCACCTCACACAACGCAGAACCGACAGAGGTCAGGTAATTGGATTTCACTCGTGGAGGTCTTTAATCATTATCATTCCCTCATAATCTCGACGGGGATGGGGTGTGGGGAAGAAAAAGTAAGATGTGATGATCCATTGAATGTACAGTTAGACGGCTACTTCGTTAGTTAGATCTGGTAATTCATTGAATGTACAGTTTAGCCGGTAACTCTGATTAACGAAGTTGTATGTAATAACCCTTTCCTCATCCGCACTTCTGTTCACCATCAAACAATGTGCACTTTAACATAGCGTGATATCAGAAATTAATATCAGAAATTAAATATTTAATCTGCATCATAGCCTTTAAGTGTCTGTCCTTCGTTAACCTGGCTGTACTGAATACATTCATGGCGACAAATCTACCGCTATCCGGACTTAACTGAATACATTCATAGAAACAGACCTACCGTTATGCGGACTGAACTGAATACATTCGTAGAAATAGATCTACCGTTATAAAGGCTAAACCAAATACATTTGAAAACAGACCTACCGTTAAGCAGGCTCAATGAATTGACTAATAAAATAAGATGTTATGATCTATTGAATGTACGGTCAGAAGGTGGGTAAGATGTAGTAACCCATTGAATGTACAGTGGGCAAGTTACTTTGATTATCGCAGTAAGATGTAGTAATCCATTGAATGTACAGTGGGCAAGTTACTTTGATTATCGCAGTGAGATGTAGTAACCCATTGAATATACAATAAGCATGTGATGATGATGTAAACATGTGATGATCCATTAAATGAACAGTTAGAAGGCTACATCGTCAGTAAGATGTAGAAGCCCATTGAATATACAGTTAGCCGGTTACTCTGATTAACGAGGTTAGATGTAATAACCCCCTCCTCCTCCGCTCTTCTGTTCTCCATCAAATAATGTGCACTGTAACATAGCGTGAAATAAATAAAAGAGATTAAATATCTAATCAGCTTCTTAGCTTTCAGGTGTCTCTCCTTCAGTATCCAATCATTTACTGGAGACGGCAGCTTCAGAGAAGCCTAACTTGGGGAATATTTCTGGAGAAAACCCCTGCATGTACTTTAAATGTGTGTTTTAAATTACCCTGAAGTATGTTGTTATAGATGTCGAGGGATGAACAATTTTAGGTTGATGAGGTGGGAGGTGATTGTGAGGTGATGAAGTGATTCAATGGTCAATGTGACAATTTCCTGTCATGAGCCAAACGATAGAGTTATTCTTAGTCGTTGATGACGTTGAGAGTACACGATGCGAGGAACGGGGATGGGCTGTATCGGCGCTTGATGACAGCTGGCAGACCATTGATGATCAGCAGTGATAATTACCCATTCACTAAGCACCACTAAAACAAAATTGAGGCCGAAACCTGCTTCCGCCCAGACTGTTGCGATGACGATATGAACTTATTTACATTGTTACATTGTTCAGGGCATCACATCAAAGAGTTATATGCTTGGCTAAGAGCGCTCACTCAAGCCTTCCGCTCGAGTAAATATTTTGTCGAAGTCGAAGCGTTATGTCACGGCTTCATGTCTTAGCGTCTCTTAAAATCGTGTGGTTATTCTGTGCTTTATCTAGAGCCGTGGTCACCTCGACCAAGTAAATAACCCCATATCTTCAACAGACGCCGCGCTCGGGGACGCTGAATCATCAGTCCCATGTGCTTCTGTTGATTCCGTGTATTTCACGTCATTTCACAAGCACCACACAGCTTAGTGTAGCTAAAAACTCTTTGCTAGAATTCTTCACATGTCCAATACAAGCCAACAAATGTTAAAGTCTACCCCAGGCCTGTTCCCTCCCTGTTATTGACAATATAAACTCACCATCTGCTGCGCGGACGCTTTGACAGGCGAACTGTTTGTGATAGGTGTACCCTTGATTTATCAAATTGACATTTATTAAAAAGTGTGCTTGTTATTTTCACTATTTTAAAGCTCACTGTGCGAAGTGTTTTTCGTAGTGATGTCAGCCCAGTATTCTCCTTGTGCTTTTGTTTGTGTCACGGTAGCGTCGTCGAACGATTGCAGAGTATTATGATTAGGAATGCGACCACCGCAGAGCTACTGAATGTGAGCCCTCTTTCATAGCGTAGCTATAAACTCTTTGATCAAATTGCCATGGCATGACTGTGACTGTGGGTAGCTGTCATCTTGTTTATGGCGAGGGTCTCATGCTAAGATGCACGGACAAATGTATTCAGAGATAAACTTATTTCGTGCACAAAAAATCATATTTTGTGCAGCCAACATTATTTTTCAAGCAAATAAAATGGCCTAATGTCTTTCATATATCATTCAATGATTCACGCAGCTGTAGTCTGGACTTGTTTGAGCAACAAATATAATTGTTTTGTCTGAGAACAATGCCAGCCTTTCACAATGTGGTGTTGAATGAAAGAGTTTATGGCAAACGATGGCTGACTCAGCAGCAACATCCTGATGTTGGTTTCTTGAACGATAGGTTAGGCGCTGCACAATACTGACCCAACTCGAACCTGATTATTTTGCTCCTTAACGATGTATAGACAAATTACATCGTTGCTCATGGATTGAAATCGATCCCAGAAAGGCTTGCCAAGTAGACTCGATTGAATTACTGATGATTTCATTCATGATAAGCACATTTCTATTTTGAACAACTATTGAGTTAATTGCCCAATGAGACTCAAGCTGATGAGACACCCTCGATGCTTATTCGCTTTTGCTTACAGTTTTCAGCTTGATGTTGCCTGTGATAGGCTTCAACATCTGGTTCAGCGTGTGCAGGTAGTTTTTTTGAGATGTGCAAATACAAAATCAATTATTAATGTGGATGCTACTAGACGATTTACTACTGTGTGTTGCATATCATCCGAGTTTCATAGCGAAAATGTACACATCCTTTACAATCATTAATCGCATCTTCTACATAAACAAGAGGCTGGCCATTTGCGAGACACAGTAATTCACATCTGGGATAATCGCCTTTTATCTGTTGAGGTGTTTATATTGTCATCTGGGACGATTTCCTTTTATTTGTTGAGGTATTTCGATGACAATACACATCTAGGAGTAACTCCTTTTATTTGTTAACGTGCTTCTATTGACATATATCACCTTTTATTTGTTGAACGAATGACTCATCTGTCCTAACACTTACCTGCTCTCGAAAGTCCAATTTAACCGAATCAGATGGAAAAAATAGACAATAGATCACAATTGATGGCTGACGATCAGGGCCAATTTAAACCAACCATCTTTCTTATAATCAGGAGAGAAAAGTAGTATATCTATAGCAGAGGAGCATTGTGATTATTTACCAATCACCATCAGCACAGTCCACGTTCGGCCGCGTCGTAGAGGACCACTAATTGCCTACCTGAACCTCATAACGCAGACAAATCCTGGTTAAGTAGGAGCCGACTAATATCTCATTAACCCTGAATGATTGTTGATTTCGTTCGAAACTCATGCACTATCACACTGCCACTTCATTTTCTAATTTGTTGTTTGAGAGATGCCCCCAGTCGAGGGTGTACATATCAGGATCAAAGCACGAACGGAAGAGGTGCTTGGTAGCGTTATTACAGTAATGTGACGGATTTATCAAGCAATATCGAGGAGTTCAAAACTGCTTAGAGTTGTCACTTGGCCACAATGTTGGCTCTGATCTGGCCCAAACTAATGACTCATTAAACGATCTTACTATCTACAAAGCTCCCCGAAGTCTAATTATGCATAATCGGAAGAACAAAAGGTATACAACCTCATTCAATGGCTGAGGTACGCTGCCGAGTTTAGCCAATTAATTTCTTGCAACTGCCCGAGAGGAGGACGAAACCTCTTGACGTCGATTTGAATGCTATATGTACCTACGAATAGAGCACGTTGTGATCATTATCATAAGGCACACAATACATTCCATGTTGGGCTGCCTCTTATATGGCAGCTAACTGTTCTCCACAAACTGATAATGCAGACAACATCTGGTCGTGTTTCATTTCAATAGCATCAATTTTATTGTTATCTTTCCCTAACGCATGTGACGTCAAGTATTGACGACTTGAGCGACTGATATAGCAGGCTTACGACACAAATTTCCTGCCACTTACTTCAAGTGACATGGATTAATGCATGGACAAAATTAATGCAGCAACAAGCAATGCTTCACTAAATACATTTTCCTTTATCGACAATGCACTTACAATAGAACAATGGGCCAATAGGGATCATTTGAAGGATAATCGGATTGCCATTTCCGGAATATATGAAGGGCGTGCTGGCGAGGCATACGAAGCCTAGTTTGATGACGGGTAATGGTGTTTCAATGGTGTTGTGATGCTCTCAAAATTGTTGCTTCCGCTACGATCATTTCTATTGATACGTTGAAAACAAATGAGTGTCAAAAAGGCAGCTTCAATTTGGGATTGGCAGACAACGTTTAATGCCCATTTATCTGGGTCTAATTGAGAAACGGTATTTTATTATACAAATAACAATACACATGTTCCACAAAATGAAATGAATGCTTCTTTCATTTCCTATCATTTACCGACAGCACATTTCCTATCATTTACCGTCTGATATGAAGATTTTTACTTTCATTACATTCCAGTGGTCCTCGGTTGTCTTCTACATGTGAAAAGTACGGGAAGCTACTCAATCTCCACAATATTACGCCACAGAGTCACGAGCACGCTGTGGGGTCTGCAAAACAACTCGGATTTCGCCTGCGTTGTATTTGATTAAATGGCTAGTAGTGACCCAATTACAGGTTACAGTATCTATGAGAGCTGCCAAAGTCATGATTAAGGACCAACCAATTGCCTTAAACACACTATTGCCTTGTCACTTTCTATTTAGTGCTGTTATGTATAGGAAATAAATCCCTTCCAGCCTCAGTAATTGTGTAAAGACAGGCCACTGGAGCTAGCGAGTACGTCTTTGCTCAAAGTGCTATATTGTTCAGGTGGACATTCTGGCTGGTTTTGGCGACGTCCCAGATATTACTTATACATTCTGGCTCCTAGATTGGAATAAGTTCTATGCTGGACCAAAAGTGATAGCTGCCTGCCACAGCTGGTGTAAAATGATCACGTGAAGCTCTGACCCTGGGTCTTCAACGCACACCCATCGACTGTGTGTTAGGCGTATCCCCTTTAGTGCGCTACATATAGAACAGCTCACGGGAATAATGAGAGGAAAGAGGAAGTGTGAATGTCTGGCATCACCTCACACAACGCAGAACCGACAGAGGTCAGGTAATTGGATTTCACTCGTGGAGGTCTTTAATCATTATCATTCCCTCATAATCTCGACGGGGATGGGGTGTGGGGAAGAAAAAGTAAGATGTGATGATCCATTGAATGTACAGTTAGACGGCTACTTCGTTAGTTAGATGTAGTAATTCATTGAATGTACAGTTTAGCCGGTAACTCTGATTAACGAAGTTGTATGTAATAACCCTTTCCTCATCCGCACTTCTGTTCACCATCAAACAATGTGCACTTTAACATAGCGTGATATCAGAAATTAATATCAGAAATTAAATATTTAATCTGCATCATAGCCTTTAAGTGTCTGTCCTTCGTTAACCTGGCTGTACTGAATACATTCATGGCGACAAATCTACCGCTATCCGGACTTAACTGAATACATTCATAGAAACAGACCTACCGTTATGCGGACTGAACTGAATACATTCGTAGAAATAGATCTACCGTTATAAAGGCTAAACCAAATACATTTGAAAACAGACCTACCGTTAAGCAGGCTCAATGAATTGACTAATAAAATAAGATGTTATGATCTATTGAATGTACGGTCAGAAGGTGGGTAAGATGTAGTAACCCATTGAATGTACAGTGGGCAAGTTACTTTGATTATCGCAGTAAGATGTAGTAATCCATTGAATGTACAGTGGGCAAGTTACTTTGATTATCGCAGTGAGATGTAGTAACCCATTGAATATACAATAAGCATGTGATGATGATGTAACATGTGATGATCCATTAAATGAACAGTTAGAAGGCTACATCGTCAGTAAGATGTAGAAGCCCATTGAATATACAGTTAGCCGGTTACTCTGATTAACGAGGTTAGATGTAATAACCCCCTCCTCCTCCGCTCTTCTGTTCTCCATCAAATAATGTGCACTGTAACATAGCGTGAAATAAATAAAAGAGATTAAATATCTAATCAGCTTCTTAGCTTTCAGGTGTCTCTCCTTCAGTATCCAATCATTTACTGGAGACGGCAGCTTCAGAGAAGCCTAACTTGGGGAATATTTCTGGAGAAAACCCCTGCATGTACTTTAAATGTGTGTTTTAAATTACCCTGAAGTATGTTGTTATAGATGTCGAGGGATGAACAATTTTAGGTTGATGAGGTGGGAGGTGATTGTGAGGTGATGAAGTGATTCAATGGTCAATGTGACAATTTCCTGTCATGAGCCAAACGATAGAGTTATTCTTAGTCGTTGATGACGTTGAGAGTACACGATGCGAGGAACGGGGATGGGCTGTATCGGCGCTTGATGACAGCTGGCAGACCATTGATGATCAGCAGTGATAATTACCCATTCACTAAGCACCACTAAAACAAAATTGAGGCCGAAACCTGCTTCCGCCCAGACTGTTGCGATGACGATATGAACTTATTTACATTGTTACATTGTTCAGGGCATCACATCAAAGAGTTATATGCTTGGCTAAGAGCGCTCACTCAAGCCTTCCGCTCGAGTAAATATTTTGTCGAAGTCGAAGCGTTATGTCACGGCTTCATGTCTTAGCGTCTCTTAAAATCGTGTGGTTATTCTGTGCTTTATCTAGAGCCGTGGTCACCTCGACCAAGTAAATAACCCCATATCTTCAACAGACGCCGCGCTCGGGGACGCTGAATCATCAGTCCCATGTGCTTCTGTTGATTCCGTGTATTTCACGTCATTTCACAAGCACCACACAGCTTAGTGTAGCTAAAAACTCTTTGCTAGAATTCTTCACATGTCCAATACAAGCCAACAAATGTTAAAGTCTACCCCAGGCCTGTTCCCTCCCTGTTATTGACAATATAAACTCACCATCTGCTGCGCGGACGCTTTGACAGGCGAACTGTTTGCGATAGGTGTACCCTTGATTTATCAAATTGACATTTATTAAAAAGTGTGCTTGTTATTTTCACTATTTTAAAGCTCACTGTGCGAAGTGTTTTCGTAGTGATGTCAGCCCAGTATTCTCATGTGCTTTTGTTTGTGTCACGGTAGCGTCGTCGAACGATTGCAGAGTATTATGATTAGGAATGCGACCACCGCAGAGCTACTGAATGTGAGCCCTCTTAGCGTAGCTATAAACTCTTTGATCAAATTGCCATGGCATGACTGTGACTGTGGGTAGCGGTCATCTTGTTTATGGCGAGGGTCTCATGCTAAGATGCACGGACAAATGTATTCAGAGATAAACTTATTTCGTGCACAAAAATCATATTTTGTGCAGCCAACATTATTTTTCAAGCAAATAAAATGGCCTAATGTCTTTCATATATCATTCAATGATTCACGCAGCTGTAGTCTGGACTTGTTTGAGCAACAAATATAATTGTTTTGTCTGAGAACAATGCCAGCCTTTCACAATGTGGTGTTGAATGAAGAGTTTATGGCAAACGATGGCTGACTCAGCAGCAACATCCTGATGTTGGTTTCTTGAACGATAGGTTAGGCGCTGCACAATACTGACCCAACTCGAACCTGATTATTTTGCTCCTTAACGATGTATAGACAAATTACATCGTTGCTCATGGATTGAAATCGATCCCAGAAAGGCTTGCCAAGTAGACTCGATTGAATTACTGATGATTTCATTCATGATAAGCACATTTCTATTTTGAACAACTATTGAGTTAATTGCCCAATGAGACTCAAGCTGATGAGACACCCTCGATGCTTATTCGCTTGCTTACAGTTTTCAGCTTGATGTTGCCTGTGATAGGCTTCAACATCTGGTTCAGCGTGTGCAGGTAGTTTTTTTGAGATGTGCAAATACAAAATCAATTATTAATGTGGATGCTACTAGACGATTTACTACTGTGTGTTGCATATCATCCGAGTTTCATAGCGAAAATGTACACATCCTTTACAATCATTAATCGCATCTTCTACATAAACAAGAGGCTGGCCATTTGCGAGACACAGTAATTCACATCTGGGATAATCGCCTTTTATCTGTTGAGGTGTTTATATATGTCATCTGGGACGATTTCCTTTTATTTGTTGAGGTATTTCGATGACAATACACATCTAGGAGTAACTCCTTTTATTTGTTAACGTGCTTCTATTGACATATATCACCTTTTATTTGTTGAACGAATGACTCATCTGTCCTAACACTTACCTGCTCTCGAAAGTCCAATTTAACCGAATCAGATGGAAAAAAATAGACAATAGATCACAATTGATGGCTGACGATCAGGGCCAATTTAAACCAACCATCTTTCTTATAATCAGGAGAGAAAAGTAGTATATCTATAGCAGAGGAGCATTGTGATTATTTACCAATCACCATCAGCACAGTCCACGTTCGGCCGCGTCGTACAGGACCACTAATTGCCTACCTGAACCTCATAACGCAGACAAATCCTGGTTAAGTAGGAGCCGACTAATATCTCATTAACCCTGAATGATTGTTGATTTCGTTCGAAACTCATGCACTATCACACTGCCACTTCATTTTCTAATTTGTTGTTTGAGAGATGCCCCAGTCGAGGGTGTACATATCAGGATCAAAGCACGAACGGAAGAGGTGCTTGGTAGCGTTATTACAGTAATGTGACGGATTTATCAAGCAATATCGAGGAGTTCAAAACTGCTTAGAGTTGTCACTTGGCCACAATGTTGGCTCTGATCTGGCCCAAACTAATGACTCATTAAAGCGATCTTACTATCTACAGCTCCCCGAAGTCTAATTATGCATAATCGGAAGAACAAAAGGTATACAACCTCATTCAATGGCTGAGGTACGCTGCCGAGTTTAGCCAATTAATTTCTTGCAACTGCCCGAGAGGAGGACGAAACCTCTTGACGTCGATTTGAATGCTATATGTACCTACGAATAGAGCACGTTGTGATCATTATCATAAGGCACACAATACATTCCATGTTGGGCTGCCTCTTATATGGCAGCTAACTGTTCTCCACAAACTGATAATGCAGACAACATCTGGTCGTGTTTCATTTCAATAGCATTAAATGTTATTGATATATTTCCCTAACGCATGTGACGTCAAGTATTGACAACTTGAGCGACTGAAATAGCAGGCTTACGTCGAAAATTTCCTGCCACTTACTTCAAGTGACATGGATTAATGCATGGACAAAATTAATGCAGCAACAAGCAATGCTTCACTAAATACATTTTCCTTTATCGACAATGCACTTACAATAGAACAATGGGCCAATAGGGATCATTTGAAGGATAATCGGATTGCCATTTCCGGAATATATGAAGGGCGTGCTGGCGAGGCATACGAAGCCTAGTTTGATGACGGGTAATGGTGTTTCAATGGTGTTGTGATGCTCTCAAAATTGTTGCTTCCGCTACGATCATTTCTATTGATACGTTGAAAACAAATGAGTGTCAAAAAGGCAGCTTCAATTTGGGATTGGCAGACAACGTTTAATGCCCATTTATCTGGGTCTAATTGAGAAACGGTATTTTATTATACAAATAACAATACACATGTTCCACAAAATGAAATGAATGCTTCTTTCATTTCCTATCATTTACCGACAGCACATTTCCTATCATTTACCGTCTGATATGAAGATTTTTACTTTCATTACATTCCAGTGGTCCTCGGTTGTCTTCTACATGTGAAAAGTACGGGAAGCTACTCAATCTCCACAATATTACGCCACAGAGTCACGAGCACGCTGTGGGGTCTGCAAAACAACTCGGATTTCGCCTGCGTTGTATTTGATTAAATGGCTAGTAGTGACCCAATTACAGGTTACAGTATCTATGAGAGCTGCCAAAGTCATGATTAAGGACCAACCAATTGCCTTAAACACACTATTGCCTTGTCACTTTCTATTTAGTGCTGTTATGTATAGGAAATAAATCCCTTCCAGCCTCAGTAATTGTGTAAAGACAGGCCACTGGAGCTAGCGAGTACGTCTTTGCTCAAAGTGCTATATTGTTCAGGTGGACATTCTGGCTGGTTTTGGCGACGTCCCAGATATTACTTATACATTCTGGCTCCTAGATTGGAATAAGTTCTATGCTGGACCAAAAGTGATAGCTGCCTGCCACAGCTGGTGTAAAATGATCACGTGAAGCTCTGACCCTGGGTCTTCAACGCACACCCATCGACTGTGTGTTAGGCGTATCCCCTTTAGTGCGCTACATATAGAACAGCTCACGGGAATAATGAGAGGAAAGAGGAAGTGTGAATGTCTGGCATCACCTCACACAACGCAGAACCGACAGAGGTCAGGTAATTGGATTTCACTCGTGGAGGTCTTTAATCATTATCATTCCCTCATAATCTCGACGGGGATGGGGTGTGGGGAAGAAAAAGTAAGATGTGATGATCCATCGAATGTACAGTTAGACGGCTACTTCGTTAGTTAGATGTAGTAATTCATTGAATGTACAGTTTAGCCGGTAACTCTGATTAACGAAGTTGTATGTAATAACCCTTTCCTCATCCGCACTTCTGTTCACCATCAAACAATGTGCACTTTAACATAGCGTGATATCAGAAATTAATATCAGAAATTAAATATTTAATCTGCATCATAGCCTTTAAGTGTCTGTCCTTCGTTAACCTGGCTGTACTGAATACATTCATGGCGACAAATCTACCGCTATCCGGACTTAACTGAATACATTCATAGAAACAGACCTACCGTTATGCGGACTGAACTGAATACATTCGTAGAAATAGATCTACCGTTATAAAGGCTAAACCAAATACATTTGAAAACAGACCTACGTTAAGCAGGCTCAATGAATTGACTTATAAAATAAGATGTTATGATCTATTGAATGTACGGTCAGAAGGTGGGTAAGATGTAGTAACCCATTGAATGTACAGTGGGCAAGTTACTTTGATTATCGCAGTGAGATGTAGTAACCCATTGAATATACAATAAGCATGTGATGATGATGTAACATGTGATGATCCATTAAATGTACAGTTAGAAGGCTACATCGTCAGTAAGATGTAGTAGCCCATTGAATATACAGTTAGCCGGTTACTCTGATTAACGAGGTTAGATGTAATAACCCCCTCCTCCTCCGCTCTTCTGTTCTCCATCAAATAATGTGCACTGTAACATAGCGTGAAATAAATAAAAGAGATTAAATATCTAATCAGCTTCTTAGCTTTCAGGTGTCTCTCCTTCAGTATCCAATCATTTACTGGAGACGGCAGCTTCAGAGAAGCCTAACTTGGGGAATATTTCTGGAGAAAACCCCTGCATGTACATTAAATGTGTGTTTTAAATTATCCTGAAGTATGTTGTTATAGATGTCGAGGGATGAACAATTTTAGGTTGATGAGGTGGGAGGTGATTGTGAGGTGATGAAGTGATTCAATGGTCAATGTGACAATTTCCTGTCATGAGCCAAACGATAGAGTTATTCTTAGTCGTTGATGACGTTGAGAGTACACGATGCGAGGAACGGGGATGGGCTGTATCGGCGCTTGATGACAGCTGGCAGACCATTGATGATCAGCAGTGATAATTACCCATTCACTAAGCACCACTAAAACAAAATTGAGGCCGAAACCTGCTTCCGCCCAGACTGTTGCGATGACGATATGAACTTATTTACATTGTTACATTGTTCAGGGCATCACATCAAAGAGTTATATGCTTGGCTAAGAGCGCTCACTCAAGCCTTCCGCTCGAGTAAATATTTTGGAGTCGAAGCGTTATGTCACGGCTTCATGTCTTAGCGTCTCTTAAAATCGTGTGGTTATTCTCTGTTTTATCTGGAGCCGTGGTCACCTCGACCAAGGAGATAACCCCATATCTTCAACAGACGCCGCGCTCGGGGACGCTGAATCATCAGTCCCATGTGCTTCTGTTGATTCCGTGTATTTCACGTCATTTCACAAGCACCACACAGCTTAGTGTAGCTAAAAACATCTTTGCTAGAATTCTTCACATGTCCAATACAAGCCAACAAATGTTAAAGTCTACCCCAGGCCTGTTCCCTCCCTGTTATTGACAATATAAACTCACCATCTGCTGCGCGGACGTTTTGATAGGCGACCTGTTTGCTATAGGTGTACCCTTGATTTATCAAATTGACATTTATTAAAAAGTGTGCTTGTTATTTTCGCTATTTTAAAGCTCACTGTGCGAAGTGTTTTCGCAGTGATGTCAACCCAGTATTCTCATGTGCTTTTGTTTGTGTCACGGTAGCGTCACCGAACGATTGCAGAGTATTATGATTAGGGATGCGACCACCGCAGAGCTACTGAAAGTGAGCCCTCTTAGCGTAGCTATAAACTCTTTGATCAAATTGCCATGGCATGACTGTAACTGTGGGTAGCTGTCATCTTGTTTATGGCGAGGGTCTCATGCTAAGATGCACGGACAAATGTATTCAGAGATAAACTTATTTCGTGCACAAAAATCATATTTTGTGCAGCCAACATTATTTTTCAAACAAATAAAATGGCATAATGTCTTTTATATATCATTCAATGATTCACGCAGCTGTAGTCTGGACTTGTTTGAGCAACAAATTTAATTGTTTTGTCCGAGAACAATGCCAGCCTTTCACAATGTGGTGTTGAATGAAGAGTTTATGGCAAACGATGGCTGCCTCAGCAGCAACATCCTGATGTTGGTTTCTTGAACGCTAGGTTAGGCGCTGCACAATACTGACCCAACTCGAACCTGATTATTTTGCTCCTTAACGCTGTATAGACAAATTACATCGTTGCTCATGGATTGAAATCGATCCCAGAAAGGCTTGCCAAGTAGACTCGATTGAATTACTGATGATTTCATTCATGATAAGCACATTTCTATTTTGAACAACTATTGAGTTAATTGCCCAATGAGACTCAAGCTGATGAGACACCCTCGATGCTTATTCGCTTGCTTACAGTTTTCAGTTTGATGTTGTCTGTGATAGGCTTCAACATCTGGTTCAGCGTGTGCAGGTAGTTTTTTTGAGATGTGCAAATACAAAATAAATTATTAATGTTGATGCTACTAGACGATTTACTACTGTGTGTTGCATATCATCCTAGTTTCATAGCGAAAATGTACACATCCTTTACAATCATTAATCGCATCTTCTACATAAACAAGAGGCTGGCCATTTGCGAGACACAGTAATTCACATCTGGGATAATCGCCTTTTATCTGTTGAGGTGTTTATATTGTCATCTGGGACGATTTCCTTTTATTTGTTGAGGTATTTCGATGACAATACACATCTAGGAGTAACTCCTTTTATTTGTTAACGTGCTTCTATTGACATATATTACCTTTTATTTGTTGAGGTATTACTATTGAAATACGTCTGGGATAATCTCCTTATAGTTGGGATAATCTCCTTTCATATGATTAGGTGTTTTTATTGCAATGTACATCTGAAATAATATATTTGCATTTGTTAAGATGTTGCTATTACAATATACATCTGGAATAATCTACTTTTATTCGTTGAGGCGTCGTCTCTTTTGCAATTCACATTTATAAAAATCTTCTTTATTTGTTAATGTGTTTCTGATATACGAATTTGGACATAATAGCTCTCTACTTGGTGTGTTTTCATATCTGCAGCAAATAATCATGTCAGAGGGCAACGTCTCAATAATACTTATATTTGAAGTACCTGCCCATCTGCCGTCAGTCGCATGTTGAAACTTGCATCATCTGAGAACCAATACAAGAGTAATACCCTCGGAATACCCCTGGTGGCATCCTTGAGACATATCTCGATTGATCGTAATTTGTTAATTAGAATAAAAATGATCGTCAAGCAATCCCTGTATTGGTAATGAGTGTTAAACGGTCTAGGGAGGGATTTGATTCTCGGCAATAATTGGTAAGAGGCTAATAATAGAATCCATACATTCAGCGGAAAGTCCCTAGTTACACACGAGCGACACGCTGATATTTGTTTTTGCAGTCACTGAAGTCCATTGAAGGCAGAAACAATAGATATCGTGTACTGTATGCATGGTTGGTGTGGTAACTTTCATTTGCAAACCAAAACAAGCGGATAATAATATTGTGACGTCACCACACCCGTGATATTGATTGGATCAGGCAACTATAGTCCTGAACGACATAGTTGCATCTTTTTTCATGGAACATTTGTAAAACAAATGGCCTCCGGGATTCAGAATATCTCAGGCAATAGACACTTCCGCAACTGGCTTCTAGTAATTCACCTTTTGACGGTTTATGAAGCGCAACACAATATCGGTTCAACTCGAACCAAATGGTTATGTGTTTCATAACTCGCTGTAGGTTAATGCTGCTTGATTCAGCTTTAAGAAGTTGGCTTTGTGCAATTTTAAACCCTATTCTAAACACGTGACCATAGATTCAGCATCAGGGCTGATCTTGCTAAATAATAATGGTGTAGCAATTCATGTCGGCTAAAACGAGTGACTCATCTGTCCTAACACTTCCGTGCTCTCGAAAGTCCAATTTAACCGAATCAGATGGAAAAAATAGACAATAGATGACAATTGATGGCTGACGATCAGGGCCAATTTAAACCAACCATCTTTCTTACAATCAGGAGAGAAAAGTAGTATATCTATAGCAGAGGGGCATTGTGACCACTAATTGCCTACTTGAACCTCATAACGCAGACAAATCCTGGTTAAGTAGGAGCCGACTAATATCTCATAAACCCTGAATGATTGATTTCATGCACTATCACACTGCCACTTCACTTTCTAATTTGTTGTATGGAGTGGCGTTGAGAGATGCACCAGTCGAGGGCGTACATATCAGAATAAAAGCACAAACGGAAGAGGTGCTTGGTAGCGTTATTACAGTAATGTGACCGGTTTATCAAGCAATATCGACGAGTGCAAAACTGCTTAGAGTTGTCACTTAGCCACAATGTTGGCTCTGATCTGGCCCAAACTCATTAAAGCGATCTTACTATCTACAAACTTCAAAGCTCCCCGAAATCTAATTATGCATAATCGGAAGAACAAAAGGTATACAACCTCATTCAATGGCTGAGGTACGCTGCCGAGTTTAGCCAATTAATTTCTTGCAACTGCCCGAGAGGAGGACGAAACCTCTTGACGTCGATTTGAATGCTATATGTACCTACGAATAGAGCACGTTGTGTTCATTATCATGAGGCACACAATACATTCCATGTTGGGCTGCCTCTTATATGGCAGCTAACTGTTCTCCACAAACTGATAATGCAGACAACATCTGGTCGTGTTTCATTTCAATAGCATCAATTTTATTGTTATCTTTCCCTAACGCATGTGACGTCAAGTATTGACGACTTGAGCGACTGAAATAGTAGGCTTACGGTGAAAATTTCGTGCCACTTACTTCAAGTGACATGGATTAATGCATGGACAAAATTAATGCAGCAACAAGCAATGCTTCACTAAATACATTTTCCTTTATCAACAATGCACTTACAATAGAACAATGGGCCAATAGGGATCATTTGAAGGATAATCGGATTGCCATTTCCGGAATATATGAAGGGCGTGCTGGCGAGGCATACGAAGCCTAGTTTGATGACGGGTAATGGTGTTTCAAATGGTGTTGTGATGCTCTCAAAATTGTTGCTTCCGCTACGATCATTTCTATTGATACGTTGAAAACAAATGAGTGTCAAAAAGGCAGCTTCAATTTGGGATTGGCAGACAAAGTTTAATGCCCATTTATCTGGGTCTAATTGAGAAACGGTATTTTATTATACAAATAACAATACACATGTTCCACAAAATGAAATGAATGCTTCTTTCATTTCCTATCATTTACCGACAGCACATTTCCTATCATTTACCGTCTGATATGAAGATTTTTACTTTCATTACATACCAGTGGTCCACGGTTGTCTTCTACATGTGAAAAGTACGGGAAGCTACTCAATCTCCACAATATTACGCCACAGAGTCACGAGCACGCTGTGGGGTCTGCAAAACAACTCGGATTTCGCCTGCGTTGTATTTGATTAAACGGCTAGTAGTGACCCAATTACAGGTTACAGTATCTATGAGAGCTGCCAAAGTCATGATTAAGGACCAACCAATTGCCTTAAACACACTATTGCCTTGTCACTTTCTATTTAGTGCTGTTATGTATAGGAAATAAATCCCTTCCAGCCTCAGTAATTGTGTAAAGACAGGCCACTGGAGCTAGCGAGTACGTCTTTGCTCAAAGTACTATATTGTTCAGGTGGACATTCTGGCTGGTTTTGGCGACGTCCCAGATATTACTAATACATTCTGGCTGCTAGATTGGAATAAGTTCTATGCTGGACCAAAAGTGATAGCTGCCTGCCACAGCTGGTGTAAAATGATCACGTGAAGCTCTGACCCTGGGTCTTCAACACACACCCATCGACTGTGTGTGTTAGGCGTATCCCCTTTAGTGCGCTACATATAGAACAGCTCACGGGAATAATGAGAGGAAAGAGGAAGTGTGAATGTCTGGCATCACCTCACACAACGCAGAACCGACAGAGGTCAGGTAACTGGATTTCACTCGTGGAGGTCTTTAATCATTATCATTCCCTCATAATCTCGACGGGGATGGGGTGTGGGGAAGAAAATCTCAACACAAAGCATGTCTCAATAAACGATCGAGGATGCTACTTGTTGCGGGAGTGAATACCTGTCTATGATGGAGTGGCATGCAACTTGCATTAAAGGGATTATCAATTATCTACCATAACGTCCTGGGAAATTCGTTGGCGTATTGATTGAAACAATGTGTATAGCACAATAATGCAATTCCAACGAAGATATACAGTTACTAAACCTCGTGTCGAGGATGATATCAGTCGACCCGTGGTATGCTGATGTACTTCTCGATCACGTCAGCTTGTCAAACGTATCTCCCGATCACGTCATCTTATCAGACAAAACTTAACTAATTCTCTCGTAAATATGCTGACATGGTCGACTATTGTCAGTTTGCAGGTGCCATTCTGTATATAAGCTGGCATTGTACCACCAATGGAAAATAGTAACAGCGTCATGACAATAAGAATTGAATCATTGAGTGGATGTCAAACCGATATATTGATGAAACGTAAAGCATCTGGCATTGGGCATGCAATAAGTAGCGTCAGGAAACGTATGCTGAGAGGTTAATAAAAGACCAATGGAATTGAGTGTTGCTAGACAACCCGATACAGGACTATAAATGTCATGAATACCTGGTATATTTTATGTACAAAACGCTTTTCGGATTAACGAAGGAACACGAACTCCAGGCATGGGGTTAAGAAGAACTTGAACTCTATTAGTTAAATTGATATTTGAATTTTCGATGGAACGTTGCCTGAAGACGTGTTAAACTCGGAGGCATGTATAGAACTGATTTTAAAATGTAGAAGTGATTCCCTCAACGACTAAGACACGCTCTCCCAATCCTCACGGGTGTTGCCAAGGCAGGGTGGGCATTTAGCTATAGGATATGGGGTATGCATGAGAAGAGGGGGAGATGACGCGTAGGTCATTCATGGATCTGAGAAGCTTAGGTTTATAATAAATATTAGCTGCAGGGTGTTACTCCATCAAGCTGATAACTGAGAGGGTACATTATGATGATGAGCACCTGATATTAAGCATGAAGTGATGGAAGACGTAGTGTTAACACAACATGCTGAGATGACAACCAAAGCAAAATTTAAGGTGCCTAGTTTAATTGAAATAGGCGCATGTCAAATAAGAACATTGCTAACTCTTCATGATGCATAGAGTGGCGTGTTCAGAGCCGACCCAAATAAATGATGTTGGTGGGATTCATGCTTGGTGTAATTCATTTAGAAAGAACAAGTTACATTTATGATAAACATTAACACATATTAATTCATTTATCGTCCTTAACTTGGCAGCAATCATTAATTAACGTAACTTGATGTGGCCGCAGAGAGATAAGCAGTTCAATCGAGCATGTTAAGTATATTAATGCAGCAATTGGCCCTTCAGTACCTGCCCATCATAGTCCAATCAGTTATTTGAGACGGCTTCATCCCAAAACGCACTCACACTAAAACGCCCTGGTGTTAACTTGAGATATATATATTTAACAAACGACTTAACAGACTTTTCCAATGATCCTTAACGTTTGTTTTTATGGGTGCTGATGGTAAAAGACATAAGTGGGGAATACTGATTTGATTCCATGCAATTTTCATCCCAAACACCTACGACACAATTCATTAGTCCAACCCGAATTGCCAAGTCTTCATATTGGTTGAAAAGCCCCTAGTCAAGGTGAAAGTGTAGCGTATCTATTTGTTATTGACCTCGTAGTGTATTCATGTGTAAATAATCGATCTTTCAGCGTGTGTACTTGATTTAAGTGCAGGTCGATTTGAATAATGAAGTACGATCCATAATAAGGGTTTCAAGTTATGTGTTGTGTTTCTCCTCTAGAAGTAGGCCCTATATTGTGAATAAGTTTCCTATTGACTGAATAAGAACTGAATGGTTCAATAGCTTGCGAGCGCTTGTGAGGTATTTTGAAGTCGTGAACACATTGAGAGCTCAGAAGAACGGATATTAAAGCTGCGTGGAGAAGTAGTTCGTTTGGCGATTTGCGTTAGATCTCTGTTATTTTCTTTGTGGGGGCTGATTTCTCAGGTGCCAGTCTTCGCTTCTGATTGTGTATATTGTTTTAGATTTGGATTGACTGTAGAATTGACAAAAATACAATACGGATTGAAATTGACCGTCGCACAAAAAATGGCATACCATTGTGTCAATGCTGAATTGACTCCCCCAACCTGATATATTCGAGCGCTCCTTCAATGTACAGTATCCGAGTGTGCTCTCAATGTATATATATAGATATATATATATATATATATATATATATATATATATATATATATATATATATATATATATATATATATAGAGATATATATATATATATATATATATATCATATATATATATATATATATATATATATATTTATATGTCTCCCTATATATGAATATATTTATATATATATATATATATATATATATATATATATATATATATATATATATATATATATATATATGTCTATATATATATATATATATATATATATATGTTATTATGTTCTCTGTGTGTGTATATGTGGGTGTGTGTATATATATATGTGTGTGTGTGTGTGTGTGTGTGTGTGTGTGTGTGTGTGTGTGTGTGTGTGTGTGTGTGTGTGTGTGTGTGTGTGTGTGTGTGTGTGTGTGTGTGTGTGTGTGTGTGTGTGTGTGTGTTCATATGTTCTCTTGTACGGACAATGTTTTATTTCACTTGTCGCAAGAACTGTGACAAAACAAATAACTTAATAACTAGACGTAAACACATCATTAAAAAAATGAATCATGTATTACAATAATAGTACCTGCCGCTTTGCCCACACCTACACTGGTTTGAGCAGTTTGTAACCCTTTATGCCTTTTCATCCTATTTACAACATGGCGGCAAAGACAGCGGCAGTCGCCATTTAAAACACACCAACCGTGACAGCTACTCACACACACACACACACACATATATATATATATATATATATATATATATATATATATATATATATATATATACATATATATATGTATATATGTATATATATGTATATATATATATACATATATATATACATATTGATATTTATATCTGTATATATATTTATATATATTATATATATATAAGTGTGTGTGCGTATATATAAATATATATGCATGTATATTTATATATATGTAAATATATAAATATTAATACACATAAATATAAGTGTATGCATATATATATGCTTATATATATTCATATATTTTTCATATATATATATATATATAGTATATAATATATATATATATATATATATATATATATATATATATATATATATATATATATATATATATATATATATATATATATATATATATATATATATATATATATATACATATTTCATTATGGTGTATTGTAGGTTCAGTTCATCTGTCTAGTTTGTATGCAGCTATAGTGGAGGGCTCAATTAATCAGTTCCCGGGGACAGTTACATATCGCCATGCATTCAAAATGCAGTGGATCTGTCTAATGTACGAGAATGAGGGATAACGACACGAGAGTTCGATAGTTTTTTTTGCTTATTGTTTTTGAATAGTGGCCATGAAATGTTTTCGTTTTATCATGAATCAATATTACCAACTGAAGGGTATGTGTGCCGATGACAGACGTGCCATCTTATCAATCGATCGATTTTTTTCGTGGCGTAAACCGATGAAATTTTACTTCAGTAATTTTCAGCGTAATCTGCTGTCATATATTGACAGAAGTAATCCATGAAACTCGTGTTATGAATGTTTCCATCGATGTTTTGCCATATACAACGGATATCCATCGAACCAGCAGAGGAAAATGAAATGCGAGTATCTCTAAATAATACTGTTCTTTCCCTTGTGAAAATCATTAAAAACGTAATTCAGAATCACACACACTGCGAGAACGATCTTAATCAATAGCATGTGAATAAATCTTGTGTTGTACGCTAGTTATGTTTTCCTGACGGAAATTCGGTCACTTCCTACGAGCATCTTAATGTTGGAAAATATGACGGAACAGGAAAGGCTTTGATTTCGTTCGCCAAGTGGCTTCTTTTGTGATCATGGTGCCGGATTTACTCATACTACCATAAAGATTATATTCTGTGTAGACCCTTCTACAGAAGACGGTCTTGCGGCTCATTCTTTAAGATAGCGTAAACAAATACAGTTTCAATGATTGTGCTACGAGACCAAAAGTTTATAGTGAAAATAACGTTTTCTGTGGAGCGGAATGTCTGTTTGTCCTTGTATATGGGCGGAAACGCTTCTTGTAAATAATGCTCCCCGGGCGGCTTCCGCCTTCACTTGCATTGGCAGTCTGCGCGCGCACCGCATTTAATCGTATTGTATCCGACGTTATATCTGAAGCAGTATCTGCAGATAACCACTGCTTCGAATGCCCAGACGCCATTTAAATTCATCCTTAACAACTGCCCCCATCGTACCTTAATTTCATCATAAATAGATGAATTTGCATGATTATAGATGTATGTGATTCATCAGATAGCTCTGCTACGGCGATGAATTCCATTCTTCCGGAAATTGTTCTCTATAATCTCAGCATGGTAAATCAATTGAGTTTGAAACCAACGTTCTTCTTATTAATCTGCAGGTACTATCTAAAGCATTATCGCACTGACTTCAACTTCGTGATACAATCGATTGCTTGTGTTTTCATTGACATTGATTGCCTTTCCATAGCTTTAAAAAATCCAGTGAGAATCTTGCGGTTAGCGAGACTATAATAAAAAAAAAGAAAAATATTCGTCTATCGATACTTCCATGGACTATAATTGCATGTTAAGACCTGAAAGGTGGATAAACTGTGCACATAATACACTGCACATGATTCCGAAGTTCAATTTGTTTGAAGCCAATCAACAGAATGGAATCCTGAGCACTATCAGCAGGCTGCATTGTCATGTTCTAGTAAACGACGAGGCGCCTTTGCACCACAGGTGTGTAGGAAATGGTTTCAATAAAGTGAGACTTCATTGTATGAGCATGTCATGTCAAAGCAAACATTGTAAAGGGAAGACAAATGTATGATTACATACCCTTTTAACGTTTATAACTGAGACTATCCATTATGCAGTCACAACCATACGATCTGATGTCATATTCTACAGCGGCTGTTGCAATTATGAGCCGACAAGTGCGACCCACATCTATTAGTTATCATGCACCTAGTCATTTATTTGCCGTGAAATCGTTCATTCTTTGCTCAAAAGATTATCATTACATGTGAAAGAGTTTGATTTTGCATTACGTTGCTTATTAAACAGGTGCAAATAAATCTGACATTCGTTGTCACTGCCAGGAGACATGTTTGTCTCTGGTACTTTGTTTGGATGCTAGGCTCACACTAATTCAGTGCTTGGATACCAACGCCACACTTGAGTCGTTGTTTGTCATTGAGCAAAATGCAATATAAAGCAGCCTCCGCATCTTATAGCATTCCATCAATTGCACGTGATAACCTATACAATCGTTGTATATAGGCGGAAGGTAAACGGTTGAATAAAACGTCATGTGAGACGCGTTCGATTTCCACCCACCTAGGTTATCCACCACATCAATAATCTCCTCCCCAATTCGGTGAATCGACGATTCACTTTAAATGACAGTTTAGCGGGTACACAAATACATTCAAAGGTACACTAGCCACAGTGAGAAATGCAGCTTGCCACATAAGATCCCTTTAAAACTATAAATGTGTTCTTGCTTTGCTCAATGCAGATATTGAATGATCATTCCTAAACCAAGCGTTGCACCGCCCACGAGGGCTAAAAAATGACTGTCGTATTTTGCAAACAGCTTGATTTCATCTTTTGCTCCTTGTTAAGATTGATGGATATCAATCTGTCGAAAAGCGGTTTGAGCCGGGACTGAATACCTCCCAAAGGAACTACAACGACATCTGTCAGAATTGTGAACGCGGTAACGCTCGTCCTCAGACGATGATAGTTATTGTTATGAATTCGTAAAGGCCTGCAAAACAAGAGATCTCTCATGAGATAGAGAGACACATATCGGGCAATTTGCACGTTCTATTGCAATTATAGAGAGTTATAGGCCTTGTCCTTACTGGGGGATATAGATTCAAGTGAGCATTGGTTACCAGTGATTACAGCACCGGCCCATCCCTCACTGAAGACATTCAGCTAGTGTTAACAGCGCAGATTATTTGTTTTTGAGTTGTATTTTTAAAAACTATGTGTCAGATGTTCAACAGGATATTGGCAATTAAATACCCATCGATTGTATCTAACAAGACCCAGTCTCATTGCGTTACCAACACAGCCATGCGCCACTTTCGGACATGCTTTTAAGCAGAACGTTTCCGCCATGCACTGACTATTGTCACCGCTCCAAGGTCATACATTTGTAACTGAACTCAAAATGCGATAGCCACTTTTATTCTATTGAAATCATCAGTAATTTAAGTTTACATGACTAGGTGTTTCATCAATTATATATCTAGGTGTGACGCAGCCCTATTGATACAGAAGAATAAAGAGCACAATGCGCCCTTTACAGGAATACATCTGATCTCCAGCGTTCGAATGAGATCTAAAGCGTTGATTTCGTTCGATTTGGTACAGTTGGATTTGGAGTTTTGGGAGTTTGATAAATGTCACTCGAATGGGTCGAAAGTCATTGTTTACTGGCAGATTTTAATTTTCCTGACCTTTACTGGCAAAGAGGGTACACACCTTTTAGAACAAGTCCAAGATAACTTTCTGTATCAGCATATATCTGCACCTACTAGAGGAAGGAATAATTTCGCCTGAGGGTGGCCTGATTAGTGAGGTCTACCAAAGAGCCCGAGCAGGTAGAATTTTATATCATTTCATTATTACATTTTGTAAATCATAGTAAATCATTGTAAATCATTATTGATAATTCGCTGTAAGATCTACTTCTCGACGCAGCTGAAGCTGAAGTTCCCACGAGCCGTTCTCTCAGAGTTTCAAAACTGATATGTCACGTAGGTGCACGCAGGCTTTCAAGCATTATATTCCTGTTCAATGACACACAATACAGCGGCACACGTTTTGTACACCAATGACTTGAAGTCTCTCAGCAGACAATGAAACGTTCCATGTCGACCCCGACTTATATCCAGTAAACACGCTACAAGATCAAATGATGACACCTGAATACGCCACAAGCTAGTATTTTACAATGCGATGTAATACATGGTCGTCATGGCCAGGGGCATTTCACCCATTACCAGGAAATGTTTAGTTAGACTATTGCACTATGTTATCTGTCGGGTAACAATAGCAGGGAATCATATTAACACTCCTTCTGTATTGCACTATCAACATCCATTATAAAAACACGGGAAGAAATATTAGAAATCATTGAAATATGTTATTGAAGATGTTCCAAGTTACATCCAGGGCCCTTTCTTGGATGTCACATGCTTCCTCCATGGGCCCTTTCTCGGATGTCACATGCTTCCTCCATGGATCTTTCTTAGATGTCACATGCTTCCTCCATGGCTCTTTCTTGGATGTCACATGCTTCCTCCGTGGCTCTTTCTTGGATGTCACATGCTTGCGTTCATAGATTATTCTGTTTCACACATTTCATTGGACTCAGAGTGACAGGTACTTAGTGACTAAGGGCCTGTGCGGTCACATCATGTGACGCTGTTCAATGATTTTTGCGTTCAAAATAGACGATAAATGAGCTGATATTTGAATATATTTACATGAATTAAGTCACATATATGTCCAAGGGATAGCCCTGTATCGGGTCAGCTCATAACATGCAGACAATCACGAACTTCACCACATGTTTATAATCAGGTGCTCCACTTTTCATTAGGTGCTCCACTTTTCATAAGGAGTTCCACTTTTCATCAGGAACTATAAGAGAATCGTTTTGTCTTTCGCTCAATATATGACTATCACTATCAGTGATCCTGCTGCCGGAGTTGGCCTTTCGACTTGGTCCGTACGACTGTGACTACTGCTGAGATATCGTGTTGCCCGATTAATAATAATAAGGTATTTATACAAGTCTAGCGTCGCCAGCAAGCGTGAAGGTTTCTGATTGGGCTTCAGTTATTACAGAGGGCATGTCTACATGTTTGTGCAAATACAAAACTTGGACCTGTAGAATTACATATGGACAGAAGATCAATTCAGACCACGCTTAGTATTTATAAAATTGTTATCACGATACGATATCAAAGTTTGCGGGGGATAAAGACACTGGATGACGACACTGATTACATTATGAATTAGATATGGCATTAACATAATACAAACATGGATGGTCAGAGCCGACAATACACAGTGACTTTGTTATGAAATGGTACAGAGTTTGAGTTACTTCCAGATTTCGTGTTTGCAGGAAGCATCCAATGATCATTGCAATGTAATAAAGCTTGCGATATCAGATATTTACATCACCTTAACATTTGTTTTTGTGATCTGTAAAGTAAAGTATGTGAGTAAAGCTATTATTTCAAAATAATTCTTCACAAATAAAACAGACCATTACAAACTATGATGCTGTCAGGTATTGGAACAAAGCCTAGCATTACACAAGATATATCACCATTGAGCCGGGTCTCTTACACACAGAGTGCTTGCCCTTTATAGTCAAGCCTGTTTCAGGAGACTACACCCAAAACGCGAGCATGGCTTATGTCTTTGGAGAATAATCCTGTTGGTAATATATATATGCATATTGTTTTTAGAATAGACAAATCATTTAACGTAGTTGTATCCGAAGTAGTAGCGAAAGTGGCGGTTTTGCGCACCGGCACTAATCTGTACTACATGTTAAATTATGGCTTGAATTGTTTGCTCCCTGCTCACTTTCGTTGCTTTTTGGGTGAGCTTCACTCGAGAGAAAGGCGGGTTGGGTCCGACCTCCAATGGGCCCGACTCCGCCACGTTAGTTTGCCGGTAAATTAAACTCACAACAGGCTAAGGAGTCTACGCACTTTGTGGGCATCCTCTGCTTTGAGTGTAAAACCTGGTTAACACGTTACCCATATATCTTGGTATTTTCACTGCGCAGCATGTTTACTCCATGGTGGAACTGCTTCGTTGTTAACAGAGACTGCATTTCGCATGGTGTAGGTGCTTCTTCACCACGACCTTCTTCACTCCCTTTGACTTTCTAATCTCGCCCTCGTCAGACATCAGGATATAGTATATGTTGGGGAACAGGCCTACATACTCCTTGATAGACACACCGGCGCACTCGTCCTTCATTTTGCCAAAGACTTTCTAATTGGTGTCGGTGTGGAGTGTGTGATCAGGTGAATAGTTGTTAGTGGGTGAGGTCCGCCTGTATGTCTGCGTACACGTCAGCTGTGTGGATCTCCATAAGCAGCAAGTCTGCGGCTGTGTATAGCAGGCCTTTCAGAGATTCTACATGGTCTCATCAGATTGTGTAAGTCCTTCTCAGAGTTGCTGGTGGCAACCTTACGCAGGTCTGTGTTCATGCGAATGAAGGGCTCAATCCAGGGGCTCTGATTGATTATAAGCACACTGTGTATCTTAGTAACCCTCATTCCCAGCGAGAGGTAGAGCTTGATATTCCTGTAGTGGATCACATACTTCTCTTTGTTGGGCACCAACTTCTCAACCTCAGCGGTGTTCCCCAAGGCACCTAGAAGATTTTTCTGGCAGTCTGACAACCATTCATCCTGCACAGACATTCGCTCTGGCGCTAGTGGATAATCATTGTGATCAGCATGTAACTCTGCAGGCTATTACAGATCAAAACAACCTCCAGGAGCAGCACGACTGTGCGTAGGTACAGCTCATGGTAATCGCCCATGTTTCTACACCCGAACATGTCCCAGACCGGTTGTGCATGCTTATAGTCCACAGCTGATATACCTTGCTCAGACAGCTCGCTGTAGAAGTCCTGAATCGCCAGCCGTCTATGAGCTCATAGGGGTATACTTCCTTGCGCATGAGGAGGCGGCGCTTTGCCCAGTCCGGTTCATACTTCAGTCACTGTAAAGGCTTCTGGGTTATTTGCTGAGACCAGCTTGTCAAGCGCACATGTCCGATCGTTCGGGATATGTACTTCTCCATATCGTTTGGGATGCAGTTGATCTGCCCTTCCACCTCACTGATGACCTGCATCAAGAGGTGGGAGTCATAGCCCCGTAGGTTGTGGAAGACAACTGGTATAGTTGCTGTTTTAGGATTCAGCCGCAGCTGTAGGTTGCATGCATTGTTGGCTGGTCCCCGGTATTTTTCTTATATGTGACAGTGGTCGTGGACGGAGTCGCCGCCCAGTTCTTTTTTACACATATGACAGTGCGTTGTCACCTTGGGCCTCAACTATCGTCACGCGTGGCGTGCATGGGAGCAGGTCACGCGTGCCGTGCATGGGAGCAGGTCACGCGTGCCGTGCATGGGAGCAGGTCACGCGTGCCGTGCATGGGAGCAGGTCACGCGTGCCGTGCATGGGAGCAGGTCACGCGTGACGTACATGGGAGCAGGTCACGCGTGCCGTGCATGGGAGCAGGTCACGCGTGACGTGCATGGGAGCAGGTCCCGCGTGACGTGCATGGGAGCCGGCTTAGACAGCACTGCTTTAATCTTGAACTCCTCTTGTTGCTGGCCGCTCAAGAGTTTCTAGTCCTCTGTATACCGAAGGGGGTTTGGTCTGATCATCACATCGTACTACTATATAACCATAACTGCATGGCTCATGTTTCTCTGTCTTCTGTGTGTTGCTCTTGGTAGAATCAGGTGCAGGGCCTAGAAGCTTTACAGTGTTCGCCGCAAAGTCGGCAAAGATAACATACGGCGGTTCCAGCTGCATGTGCTAGTTCTGGAAGGATATTATGTTCTTCCCTTTCTCCAGCATGTCAATTCATGCAGCCTGCCCCATGCACCCACGCTTGTGCGCCTGGAGCAGTTTCTCAGCGGTATAACCATGTAGGTATCACTCACAGAACAATTTGTGCTGTTTGTGTTTAATCTAATCATACAGCAAAGGGTTCAGAACTTTGATCCGCGTGTAGTAAAACGTACCATCCTTATCAATCAGCACGAGGTTAATACCTGGAATATTGACAGTCTGTTAACTGATGTGATGTTTAATAGTGGAAGCAAAGCTTCCCACCCATTCCCAGCCAAAGACGTTCAGGGCTAGGTTAGGCACATGCTTCTCTATCTTCTCAAGCTGCGACACTGGTGTTAGATACTCTACGCCTTTGCCCTCCAGCAGGCTTAAGAGCCTCTGAATGTTATACTAAGATGGTCACTGCGGGTCTTTAGCGACCCCCAGCTGAGAGTCAGGTGGCACAACAAGCAGCTCCTCTTTTACTCCCATGTAGCTCTCATCCAAATAATGCTGAGGCCTTTCCATGACTGGGGGTTTTTCTACCACAGCGATTTCCTCTTCTCAAGTAGATTTAAGCGTGGCTTAAGCCTCACAGAGTTCTCTCAGAAACTTATTCTGATTGGCTTTTCAAGCTGTGGCGCACTTTCACTCTGCAGCAAACCCTTTTAGAGCTTTTTATGGGTCATTCCGACTCTCTAGTCACCCTCTTCAAGGCCTGCGCCGGGCCCTGTCAATTTGTTGTCTCTGCAGTGCTTAGCTGTCGTTAAGGCCGCGTTTAACGGAGCTAAGTACGTGCCATAGCGATGGTATAGCTTGCAAGTAGCAATGCTAAGCGCGTGACGCATAAACGGATCGGCTACAAGGTCTTTCATCATTCTCACACAGAGCGTCTTGAAACGCGTCACGGTGCTTGGTGTGAAAAAGCACAACCCAGCTGGTCTGCTCACTTAGGTCCTTCAGCACAGAGTTGCACTTTTGAGTAAGGACTCACACACTTTGCTGCACATGGCAGCCGCTAAAAGCCAATTCGGATAGCATGTCTTTCTTCTTGGTTAGGGCCTTTGTTGCTGAGCAGTCATCATGTTACCATGTAGCTGGTCGTCATCACTTGTCCTCAGGTCGAGCCACAGGGAACACTTACTGGTTAGGTACTCTCTCAGGGAAACCTCTACCAATGCCAGCTCTTTTGCAGCTATTGCCACACTGGGGTCTTGTTTACTCTTTGCTGCAAAGGCCTTCTTCGCCTGCTGCTGTTAGCCACGCAAGCCCGTGGCATGGAGTTGGTTAAGAATGCCTTCAATGGTCACCTCAAACTTTTCAATCTTCGGGTTGTAGAATGACTCTGACTTCCTGGCAAATGAGGCATTGCCTGGGTCTTCAGGTTGATGTTAAACAGTGTGTCACTCTTTCCTGCAAGCTTTAGTTACTGTTGATATCTGTCTTGGCGCAGGTGGTGTAGTTGCAATGTCTACAATAGTTGCCATTCCTATTGCCAATGTGTTGGGTGCTACTGGGGCCGCTTGTGGGCAACTTGGCATTGCTGGAAAATTTATCAGTCAGCGGCTGACCATCAAGGTGAAAAAAACATGATCAGATCTTGCGCAGAGCAAATGGAATACCATTGCTGACATTGTATTTACAGCACTTGAAGATGGCAACATCTCAGATCATACGTTTAAACTAGTCTTAGCTGAGGTCACAAAATATACCCAAATGAAGAAGGAAATTAAGGCTAGATCTGTCAAAGCATACCAGACTGTTTAAATTGATGAAAAAAACGCACTGATCCAACGTGGAAAAGACGATACATTAGAAGGCATCAGGGGGAAAAATAGGGTGCACCTGCTTCTTCACAAAGAAAAAGTTCCGCCATGGTATGTACAGGTTGCGCAGTGAAGGTCACAAGATATATGGTCAGATTGTTAACAACGTGTCACTCTACCCGTTTGGTAGGACACCATTGAATTAAGAACGAACTCTGCATATCATTGATAACCCTGAATTAATATGTTTCATAGTTGAAGCAGGTTGATATTAGACTTGTCCCACATACCGACGTTATCATGAGACGAGCAAAGCATAACACAGAAACCTCCCTTGTGTGGTGCGAGTTGAATGCAGACTTAACTACTCCAGGGTCGTCATTTCCAAAACGCTTTTCCGTCCAATTTACATAGGCCATGAATAATGCCGTTGTAGGCACTGTAGTTAAGGTTGATGATAACACCCCTGTATCGGCAGATGTGCATCAAATAGAAGTGATCCAATGAGGCAAGGTACTAAACACTTTAGCAACAATCAGCATATACAACATATAACAAGTAGCTGTGTGTAGTCCTTCGTTGTAACGACATAGTCTATGTTATATTACAATAATGACACTGAATTATCAAGCAAGCATATTCGTGCCTCAGAGCATAAATGCAAAATGACTTCTTTGTTTTGTCCGACTTCACTCTTGGCGCGCGTGTATTGCTCAATATTCATGCACTACTATTGAAGATGCAAACCACCACAAGTGGCCGCGCCATTTAAACGTACCCGGCTCCGCCTGCAGGACGCATGTGTTGTAGAGCTTGCTACATAAACATATCGGCTGGTCAGCAACTGGTCACGACCTCACCAGGTCTCTCTAAACCTTCATTTGTATGCGGTAGAATTGCACAGCAGGTTACAATGAGATGGCTTGAAGCAGTATCAATTCCGCTAAGCTATACGGCACATAATTTGCCGTACGATTCCGTGCATGGCCTTGACCTTCCTTTGCTTTACTCATTGAGGATGTGCATACGGACGGGATGATACTTCATCGCTTTGCCTCACACAGTATATTTTGAGCCAGTAGAATCAACATCAATTTCTTTTTCGTTTGCATTTAACAGGAAACTACTTCGTTCAACTCGATAATTCTATACAGGTTCCATAAAGTTAGATATAAGAGGTTTGTGTCATACACTTCTGATTCGTAAGTGAACAGATCTTGCCATTCAGACGAACGCACCAGTATAAAACGTAGAATATAATAGGCGGCAAAACATGGAATGTATTGCTGCTCAATGATAATGACCACAATGCAGCCTTTTTATACATAATAACATTCATTTTGACGCCAACCAAAGATTTTCTCAACTAACAAGGTGTTGCAAATAAGCAATTGGTAAGCAATTAGTAAGCAATTGAGTGAGGTATTATGTCTATTTTATCGTTGGATTAGTCATAATTTGGACTTTAGAGAGGTTTTAAGTACCAGTTTAAAATAATCACTCGATTGAGCCAAAAGTAATTGCAACTTCATTATTGTAAGCCAGGTCAGACCTACGTTGCACTCGCAGGAACTTTTTTATCAACTAAGATTAACTATATTATGCGCGCCATTAGTACAATAATTCGCAGTGATTGCCACACTTAAAAGAAACTATAGTATGCAAAAATTCAATGGATCGATTCTACTTGGCGTATTATAGTTCAGTCTGCTTCAACTCATGAACAATTGTGTAGATATATGTAATCAGAGCAGCTTACTTTCTTTTCATGAAACAAAAACCTGTGTACTTACCGTAGACCTGTATAATGTCGGCGCTTACAGTCAAACCTAATTACAAAATCTTCCCCAATGTATATGTACCACGAGCATTTGTTGAGATATCATAATATATTGTGAATTACGAAGGTTGTTATCTCAGCATGCTATGCTTGGCTCTGCGTCTGCCGTCACCACATGACTAATAGCTGGTGCTCCCATTACGCTACAGATTATTCTTACCAAAATGAATCTGTTGCTACACTGAATTGATGGTCATTTCGAAGTTCAAAGCTTTGCAATAGCAGCAGTCAGCCGAAGAATTTCTGACTCGGCGTTTTTGCACGTGTTTTTATTGGATGTTTGGCATCACCACTGATGATATTAGTTGTTTGGCATCACCACTGATGATATCAGTTGTTTGGCATCACCACTGATGATATTAGTTGTTTGGCATCACCACTGATTACATTGGTTGTTTGGCATCACCACTGATTACATTGGTTGTTTGGCATCACCACTGATTACATTGGTTGTTTGGCATCACCACTGATGATATCAGTTGTTTGGCATCACCACTGATTACATTGGTTGTTTGGCATCACCAATGATGATATTAGTTGTTTGGCATCACCACTGATGATATTAATTGTTTGGCATCACCACTGATGATATTAGTTGTTTGGCATCACCACTGATTACATTGGTTGTTTGGCATCACCACTGATTACATTGGTTGTTTGGCATCACCACTGATTATATATGTTGTTTGGCATCACCACTGATTAACCGATGAGCTTAAGGAGCTGAAAGAAATAGTGTGTTGCTTTGCCCTGCAGGTGAGGCTCATGAAGCACACCAGCGATGGCGGAAGCGGATGATATTGGCGATATCCTGAACAGGAGCAATGTCGATATCCAAGAGTGGTTGGAAAAGTGGACCAACAAATGTTCCGGCTAGGAGTTTGAGTCAGTAGCAACTGTATGGATCAGCATTGTCCCCTACCAGCCATTAAAAGGTGGCTCCTACCTGCCGCTACCGAGTGCCCGCTACCAGCCATTAAACGGTGGCTCCTAACTGCTGCTACCGAGTGCCCGCTACCAGCCATTAAACGGTGGCTCCTACCTGCCGCTACCGAGTGCCCGCTACCAGCCATTAAAAGGTGGCTGCTACCTGCCTAAGAGTACCCCCGCTACCAG
This sequence comes from Urechis unicinctus, assembly GCA_034190875.2. Lineage (NCBI taxonomy): Eukaryota > Metazoa > Annelida > Polychaeta > Xenopneusta > Urechidae > Urechis > Urechis unicinctus. The sequence continues at coordinate 60,806,913 of CM067351.1, read as the reverse complement.
CCATTAAAGGTGGCTCCTACCTGCCATTACCAACTAAATGTTTAAACGGTGGCTCCTACCTGCCGCTACCGAGTAGCCCACTACCAGCCATTAAAAGGTGGCTCCTACCTGCCGCTACCGAGTGCCCGCTACCAGCCATTGAACGGTGGCTCCTACCTGCCGCTACCGAGTGCCCGCTACCAGCCATTAAAAGGTGGCTCCTACCTGCCGCTACCGAGTGCCCGCTACCAGCTATTAAAAGGTGGCTCCTACCTGCCGCTACCGAGTGCATTAGTAGCTAAGCAGGTGATCATAAACGTGAAGGCCAAGGACGACTACTGCCTTCTATGGTCTATTGAATCGGCTATGCAGCGGGTCGCTAAGGACCCGCAGTGACCATCTTAGTATAACATTCAGAGGCTCTTAACCCTGATGGAGGGCAAAGGCGTAGAGTATCCAACACCAGTGTCGCAGCTTGAGAAGATAGAGAAGCATGAGCCTAATCTAGCCCTGAACGTCTTTGGCTGGGAAAGGGTGGGAAGCTTTGGCATCATCACTGATTCTATTAGATATTCGTCCTGAAAAAGCCAAAGATTTCCACCCATATAAGGCGTTCTATATCAAAATAAAAGTCCTGCAATCAATAAATGACGATTTGCAATTATTATGCCGTGATTTAGATAATGCAAAGACAAGTTTTGATTTTATATTGAAACACGAAACATTACAAACGAAACCTTAGGAAGTATAAGGAAACAACCTCACTTTGTTTGTTTAATGACGATAAACAATACCACACACAATTATAACTATGAAATTGCAGCTGCATTAAGTGCATATTTGTCGAAAATATTTAAAAACTAGTAACATCTACTCATGATAATAATCCCCAAATCGCATTAGGTGAGATTTGCCCTGAATATATCGTTATGAACCTAGCCTATATAGAATCAATTAAAAGCCCAATCGATAGCCAGAAAAATAAGACAATTGAAAGCTTTGACCAGATCTCACCAAAATCACTTATTCACTTAAGGAACCTCTTGTATTTCCTCATTATTGTCTTGTGAAAGTGGCCCAGGCCTCTTGCAAAATGTCCCCCAGAGAGACTATGCTGATAATTATCGACAATTCTTAATTCTCCCGGTATTTTCAAAAGTATCAAAAAAAGTTAAATATACACGACTAATGAAATTCTTCGATCACACTATTGACGCAGTATATGATAATGTCGTGGGTGTACTAAATAATCTTGACAAGAACATAAAGACCCCTAGCATTGATTTGTCCTAGGCAATTATACTGATCATAATATTATTTTAATATCTAAACTTGAATATTATGGAAATAGAGGAAAAGCCCTCAGGCTTGTTAACTCACACTTCACTTGGCGTAAACAGGCAGCTTACAATATACCAAGTACGGTGTACCACATGGGTCTATTTTAGTTCCACCTTTATTTCTGGTCTATATCAATGATTTGCATTTAGTTTTAGATGCCGAAACTATCCAATTGGCTGGTTGAAAATAGACTTCTGTTGACGTCAATAAGACCAAAGGCAAAGGATGCTATATGTAGCCTCATTCCGCGACATGGGCAAAATTTAAATCCAGCTGCATAATGCCTATATAAAGTGCGTATATGAATTTAAACTATTAGGTATGCTATTTTATTCGAGGCTCAGCTGAAAGCACCATGCTGAAAAGATAAAAACTAAAATAGTCTTTATGCGATTCAAAAGCTCAAGTACTGTCTGTCTAAACATATTTTACGGACGATATATTTTCCACACGTCCATTCACATGTTCATATTTATGTTGGCCCATATTAAAATGATAAAAACTAAAATAGATACAAATTTTTATGCAATGCGAAGGCTCAAGTACTGTATGCCTGAACATCTTTTACGGACGACATATTTTGCACTCGTCCATAAATACATACAAACATTGGTTGTTTGGCATCATCACTGATTCTATTGGTAGTTTGGTATCATTACAGATTCATATAATTTGTGCTCACGTGTAGAATGGCAAACACTTTTATTTATATCTGCTGTAATCTTGCCTGTAGGCCTGTCTTGCACGAGTTCTCAAATGACAAAACCCTTTTGCGTTCCCACCTAAGTTGGCAGCATTGCATATTATGTGGCAAGAAAATGTTTTGTTTTGTGAGACTTATGGATTGTGATTGAGAGTGTCATCTTCATATATTGTACATAGTTCTCGATGCAGACATCATAAATTACCGTAGCTTGTCTAGTTCAAATCCTTCGCAGACGATTAATTATGAATACTGCGAAGATATTACAATCATATAATGTCTCCGTTGGACTACAGAACTGAGAAACTTCATACGGGCCTAACTAGGTTGGCAGTGTTCTGGCTTCATGAGAAGTAGAATAACAAAAGAAGCCTATTAGTTGTGCTTCTAATTGCTGTGACTGATAAGTAGTGAGCATCATGATGACGGGTACATGCACTACTAATGTTGACTCGCGGAGAGGCATGCCATTCGGTCGCGTTTACTCGCTTAAAGAGACTGTTCAGCCCCATATTTGGAACGAGGTTGCCTAGCAAGCTGCTTGGCAACCGCACCTTGGAAACCAAAAATGTTAAGTTTTCAGACTTTCAGTCACTACGCGGCGCTGTGGTCTCAGAAAAAAGATCCTTACTTCGGCTGTCGCCATTTATGTTGTCGGACATTACCCTTCCTGCTTGTCGATCTAATGTGTGCACAATGATGCCCACATCTTGAATGAGTGAAGATTTTATGAAATCTATATTATGTATCTAAAGCGGAAGAATACACATCGATAGCGAGGTAAATTCAGAGCGCGTTATGATTTACAGCTAACATTCGTGTGGTTCATGGTTTTAGGGAGGCACCGTTATCGATGGAACGACATAACTGAATAAAACAGTAGATCATGAATATTTCCAGTCAAATAATATTGTTAGAAAATTATCAACGTAATTTCCATCATGGAAACTTTGCGGCACAAATTAGAAGATGTTATTACTTACGTCTGCGTTAATCGTAGTAATGTAATAAAGAGATGATCCCTGATTGCCTAATGTGGGGCTGAACAGTCTCTTTAACTGCCACGTTAGCCTACCCAGCAAGACCTATGTAAGAATAATACAAGAGATAAACAAGGTCGTGCACACAGGCTTATATGACGATGATCTGGGTTCACATACGACAAGGTCTTTCACAGCATCAATCCAAAATATATGGCGCCCTGAAACGCTCAGTTTTAGGACCATATCCAATTCTAGAAATGAAATGTTCTCTTTTTTGGTTAAATGCGCATACCTGTCACACTGGAAAAACTCATGTACATCCTGCTCAACAACGGCGGAAACAGATACAGCAGAAAAACCGCAGACCATATGGGATTCTGTTTCTATAATTTACCCACTGAGTTTGTACTACCGTATCGTATTATTACACCCGTAAACGATTCTAAACCGCATTGAATGCAGTTTCACTTAGTGATGTATGCGAGCTTATCATGCCCATCGGATGAGATTGCGTTGAAAACCAAACGATTATAGGCCAAATACGAACGCATTTGTAGTCAACAAGTAAAATACGAAATGTTATCCTAAGCTCCAAATGCATTTTATGTGACATACACAATTTTCTAAAGATAGGAATGTCTGAATGTCCATGTATATGACCGGAAAAGCTTCATGTAAATGATATTCCGTGGAAGACTCCTTCTGCCTACGCATTCAAGAGCTATTCCGCACGCACACCATGGTTAAAGTAAAAGCCAATAGCCAGATAATCCGGCTCAGCATTGTCGTATTGTACCGTCCTAATATATTTACCTGCACTCAGTTGTGATGAAGCTATGTGTTTATAGCGTGACTTGCTATTAGTGTGCCATTGATTGATCCTGTCAAATGAATTAGACAAGCCTAGGAGTATATATATGCATGGCTCTTCTTCAGTACATTATCGACATCACGTGACACGTTCACTCGGCGGTATCACAAGGAGACGCAGCACGGCGTTTGCTGCATCCAGATTTAATAGGAAATTCAACGTCGCCATTTTGGTATGATTTATCTGCAATTTAAATGACCAAAGCTATTTCTCAAGCAGCCATACCACGTGAACGACTGTTCTCCTGCTGCCCTTATAAAGCTACAAGTTTCTTGGAGCAATATCAGATGCTAACGAGCTATTTCATAGTTTCAACAGAAGTTATCCTGCAGAACACATTCATTGTAATAGACTAGAAATCTTTTATAACTGTAGTATTCATTTGAGCGTGTTCATGAATGAATAAAACTCAAATGCGTTAGTACAATAGGAAACTGGACTTCCAGTGTAACGCTAAATGCGTTAGTACAATAACACTCCGAGCTTCGAGTGTAGAGCTTAATGTGGCAGTACAATTAAAAAAACTGGTCTACCAATGCAGCGCTAAATAATAAACTGGGCTTCCAATATTGCGATAAATTTGTTGGTATAATTACAAGCTGAGCTTCCAGTGTACCGCTAAATCCGTTAGCATAATAACAAACTGGGATCCCAGATAAGAGCATTAGTACAATAACACACTGCGCTTCAAGTGTAACGTTTAATGCATTAGTACAATAACACACTGCGCTTCAAGTGTAACGTTTAATGCATTAGTACAATAACACACTGCGCTTCAAGTGAAACGTTTAATGCATTAGTACAATAACACACTGCGCTTCAAGTGTAACGTTTAATGCATTAGTACAATAACACACTGCGCTTCAAGTGTAACGTTTAATGCATTAGTACAATAACACACTGCGCTTCAAGTGTAACGTTTAATGCATTAGTACAATAACACACTGCGCTTCAAGTGTAACGTTTAATGCATTAGTACAATAACAAACTGAGATTCTAGTGTAACGGTAAACGTTAGTACAATAACAAACTAGATTTCCAGTTTACCGCCTATGCGTTAGAATAATAACAAAATGTGATTCTAGCGTAACGCTTGATACGTTAGTATAATAACAAACTGAGATTCTAGTGTAACGGTAAACGTTAGTACAATAACACACTAGGCGTCCATGGAACCGCATAATGCGTTAGAATTATAACAAAATGGGATTCTAGTGTAACGCTAAGAGCATTAGTTCAATAACAAACTGGGATTCAAGTGTACCGCTAAATGCGTTAAATAACCGAAAAGGTCAAATGGATATCAATCTGTCTTAAGGGGTTACAACCAGGAGTCAATAATTCTACAACCGATAGTAACAATAGTTGTGTTGACAAGCTGGAAAGTCTCAACCAATTATGACCAGGAGTCACCGTAGTTAAGTTAAGGATTGTGATGCGAGACGAGAGACGATTATCCTTAGGCCGCCAACGTCATTGTAGATATCTGAGGGTTTGTGTCCTTGTAGAATTAATTTCTATAATGCTTTATTGTTGCTCTACTGAACGGCACGCCCTTTCCTGGTGTTCTCGGACTTGTACGTGTTGTCTAGTATATTTGATGTGAGTCTCTCTCTCTGTGTATCTCTATCTGTATCGTCTGTGTGTATTTTGTGTGTCTGATGCAGAAGTATTTATAGTGACAAAAGGGGGTGGTTTGATGTGGTGAGCTGTGATTGGCTAATCGGGTGCTTGAGGTCATTCGGGCTGACCTACAATTACCAAGAGCTTTAACTGGAGATCAAACGCGCTGATGTTAATTGTTATGGGAATTGACGGGATTCGAATTTACCTCAAGAGACTGTACTTGCTAAACAGGAACTATTTAATTTAAAAACTGACCTGTTTTTTTAATATTTACTTGGAACGTTTATGTAAATTAGACAGTAATTAATCTGGTACGAGTGAAAAGGGGTGAATTTCATATCCCGAGTAGCCGAAAAGTTAAAATTGAACCTTTAGGTAGAGATGTGCGTGGTGTGCGTATGTATTCGTAAACGTATGCGTCTGTTGTGGGTACAAATTCTCGATGGTACCACATCGACATATGTCCTAATTGTTTTCGTGGGTATACTCGCCCTCCGACAAAAATATATTTGGATATGTATTTGGATTTCAACAGAACTGTTGCACAAGAGATCCCTCTCGGGATCGAGAAACCCATGTCGAGTTATCTGTACAACCTGGTGCAATAACATAGGGTTCTAACTATATTACTATATTACTTTCGTTTGTGATTTGGAGGGCATTGATATGTTATTGCATGTGTTATCACTATAGTTTTTGTTATATGGCGATGATGACATTGCATGACGAGCAAGCATATTTGTGCTTCAGAGCAAGAATGCAGTGTAGCTCCTTCTTTTTTATAACATAACTCTGGGCGCGCGTGCATTGCTCAATATTCATGCACCACTAAATAAGTTGCAAACCACCACAAGTGGTCGTGTCATTTAATCATACCCGGCTCTGCCTGTAGGACGCATGTGCTGTTAAGCTTGCCACATTAACATGGCGGCTGGTCAGCTACTGGTCACGACCTCACCTGGACTCTCTAAACCTTCATTTGTATGCGGTAGAATTGGTCAGCAGATTACAATGAGATGGCTTGAAGCAATATCAATTCCACTAAGCTGTACGGCCCATAATTTATTGACCGATTCTGTAAATGACCTTGACCTTCCTTTTTTTTTTCCTTATTCAGGATGTGCGTATGGCCGGGATGAAACTTTGCAACACACTGTAGTCCTTGTGCTGGTAGATTCAATGACAATTTATTAGTTTTTTATTTTCATTTTTCGAAAAACACTACTTCGCTCAACCTGATATAAATGACTAAGCCGTATTTTCACAATGAAGTTAGTTGTCAGTAGTTTGTGTCATAAGCATCTGATTCGTAAGTGAACTCTGAAGGAGTCAGTTCGTGCTATTCTGACCAAAGCATCAGTAATTAATGTTGATTGAGATTTACGCTAAGATACAAGCAACGCGTACATCATCAGGTGATGTCTGCATTATCAGATTGTGGAGAGCAGCCAGCTGCTCCATAATAGACAGACCAACTTGGAACGGAATGCTGCACAATGATAATGACCACAATGCATCCTTTTTATGTATAACCAACATTCATTTCGACGCCAACTTAAGATAGCATCTTCTCACATGGCGTTGCAAATAAGCAATTGGTAAGTAATTGGCAGGGTTCTTTGGCCATTGAGTGAGGTCTTATGTCTAGTTATCGTCCGATAAATTATAATTGTACTTTGGAGAGGTATTAAGTACCAGATTAAAAGAATCACTCGATTGAGTCAAAAGTAATTGTAACTTCAAACCTACGGTGTACTCACACGAATTTGTGTTGCTGAAGGTTGTATCAACCACGATTAACTATATTATGCGCGCCAGTAGTCCAATGATTGCCACTCCTAAAGGATACTTTTATACCGTAACAATTCAATCGATCGATTCTACTTGACTTATTATTGATCAACCAAAGCAGTTGACTGACAGCTTCTGCGCTATCGGGATCAAGCTAGCGTCTTCCTTAGTTTCAACGAATGATGTATGCGAGTTTATCATGCTCGTCGGAGACAAAAGGTTTATAGGTGAAATACGAACGCTTTTGTCGATGATTCGTATATGCGGAATATTATCCATTAGCTCCAAATGAATTTTATGTGACATTTACACATATCTTAAGAACGGAATGTCTGAATGTCATATATATGGGTGTTGTACCCGGCGTAATATATTTACCTGATCTCACTTGTGATGAAGCTATGAGATAATCGATTGCAAATTTTCAATTTCCCACTGTGTTCACAGCGTGACTTGTTCATTAATTAATCATTTCAGTTGAATTAGACATGTCTCATTTAGGGATTATTTCTGGATTCGAAGAACACAGCATTGTGCTAGGTGCTTACTCTGTAGCAGAGTAGCTTAATGACGTACACCACGTCTCGAATTACCATCAGTTCTGACGATTCCCGTCTGGTTTTACCGCAGCTGCTTTAAATGCATCACAGTGATTTGAGCCTATGGGTTTAATGTTTTACCGGATATAAGTCATTTCCGTGGAAAACGCCCAAGGTATTCACTTGTAGGCTATCATAACCGGTGATTGGATCTTCTGCCACTCGAAATAACTATGTCAATGTAAGAAAAAACTATTTTCATATAATATCTGCATTTATCCATTCTTAAGATGAATCAATTGTTTACATTTTGTAATGTGTGCAACACATGAACATTACAAGTTAAGAAATAGAAACCGCCATTTACTAGAAATAACTATGCCAATACTAGTAGACTACTTTCAATAAAAAGCTGAATTAACACATTCTAAAATTGAATCCAATGGTTACAATAAGTAATGAGCCAACAAATGTA